>OY723405.1:67493754-68230984 GCA_963210345.1 Inga oerstediana | reverse complement strand
AAACCGGCCTGGGTGCTTGGTCAAGGGTCAATAGGTTAGACTAGAGTCAAACCGGATCTAAACCGAGGCCAAATCGGTAGAAAGTAAACTTGAACGATAATATTTTTTAGAATAGTTTTGAAATTTGATAACTTTTTAGGATAAAATAATCATATTTCAAGTAATTCTTTTTGTATTATAAAGTAGACACCTCAAGCTTTCCATAGAGTCCTAATTTATAATTTTTGGGGATATGTAGAAATAGATATGAATTATTAAAATTAGGAAAATCTTAATAAATATTAAACCGGTTGAACCAGTCAGGACCAGATCAGTTAGATGACTGGTTTGACTGTTCATGAAGTCGAACCCAGCCAGTCCGTCCCAATTTTAATCACATTGATAGATAGGTGCCTCAGAAGACTCTTGGCAATGCTCTACACTGTGTTTAAGTTACAACACTTCTCCGAATGACTAAAGGAGGTGACAGTGGTGTTGAATGATATCGTCGACCATTTAGACTAGGCATGGTGAGTCTCCAGGAATGATGATGATCTTCTAAAGGCCTAGGTTTCATGGGCCCCTATTGTTATTATATTTTTAATGTAGTTGTGATTTTATGGTCAATCATCATCATATAGTAGTATAATATTTTGATGTAATAATTTTGATTTCATGCATGCATACTACCGCTTTTAGGTGTTGATTAATAAAATGGTTTCTGTCTTTTATGTCTATCTTTTGATAGTTCTTGTTGATGATCATATATCTCATGTTATTAATTAATCTCTTGTTGATGAAAAAGTAGCAACCTTTAAGGTGAAACTTATTGTTTCTAAAATTTTGTTCCTCTGTTCTAGAAATTAGATTTTAGACCGGTTGATTTGAACGATGGTATTGTTATGAATTAAAAATGTTTTTTACATATTGACACTAGTCATTAGAGAGAACCGATCTAGAAAAGGTTGCTCTAGTATATATATACTTATATTCAAGCTTAGTCTTAATCTCTAGCATCTCTTAATACCACATATGCTCTTACACTCTTCATCACATCTTACCGCCATGATTTCTCTCTCTTTGTCGTAGAGATGGCTTGGTATTCCTCTCCGTTGGACTCTCCTTCTTTGTCATTGCTGTTTTTCTCTCACGTTCAATAAAAATCATTGCTTTTCACAAACCCTCGATAGATGTTTCGCTCTCGCTTTTTGTTAGTGTTCTCTTTTTTGTCTTTACTTGCATATAAGTTTTAATCATTGTCTTTCACAAACCCTTGATACTCCTTTTCCTTGTTTAATTTTTTGAAACCATGATTGAAAGTTTAGTTTTTTCTTACATCCACATAAATGAAAGTGTTTTGCGTGATCAATATTCTCTCGTTGTTGTAAAACATATTTACTTTGCTCATTGATCAGAATGCGATGCACTCGTTAACATATGTAGTACATTACATATGCAGTAATTATGTTATGTACAACACATATTCATGAGTTGCATAGCATTTGGAGCAAAGAGAAAAGTTGAATGGGAATGAGTACCAAACAGACCATATATTCATGAGTGTAAAGAGTTTATGAAGAAGCCATCATTATTTCATTTGCTGCTTTCTCCAAATGCAATGCAATTCGAGAACATATATGGTACATTACATATGCAGTAATTATATTATGTAGTACATATGCTCTCGAGCTGCATTGCATTTTTCTTACATAGCACAAGGGATTAGATGAACACAGTTAGAGGTTGTAGACACATGCAAGCCCTTCTTGTAGGACTTGGAAAATAAAAGAAAGCCTTTCTTCTATGGGTATAAATATGTTATTCCTTTGCTACTTATTGCCATCTTGTATGTTCTTTATGGTTGTTGTAGTTATAGAAACACTGATGCGCATGACATACCCATATGAACTTGTCATTGTGATAATCATACAATTTCGTTAAACAAGAACAAATCTTAGTACTTCCATGATATAACACGATATCAATATCATATAACATGTTATTTAATGTTCTATTAATCTTTAGAAGCATCGAACTGATATGTTTATGCTTAATGAAATTGTACCATTCTTATCATCATCATTCATCATCATATTTATCTATTTACAATGGATTTGTATTTAATTTTCTTATTACAAATTTATTTTTTTTAATTACATAAAGGAGTACAAAGAGCACATAAAAGACATGTGAAGAGCACCAAGTTGAGTGGTTTTTTGTAGTTATTACTTATATTTTTGTTAGAGTAAGCAAATCCAGACTAAACCGTTGGTTTGGCCCAGAAATCGGTGAAGTAGTCGGGAAACCGGTCCGATCCGGGCATTGGCCCGGGAACCTTTTTTTTTTTAAAAAAACTAATTGATTTTATTTTTCTTTAGAATTTTATATTATTAACCCTAAAATCTTCACTTTCTCACCGGTTTGGTCCTAGGTTAGCTCGGTTTGACTCTGATTTGACTTACTAACCCTTGACCTAGTACCACGAACAGTTCAGGGATTGGTTCAGGTTTAATTACCTTGGTTTTTGTACAAATTTCAAGAGTATTAAATAATATGATCTAATACATAACTTTTGTAATTGAAAATATGGATCGAATGAACACGGGTTGAGGTTGAACATACATGGAATCCCTTCCTGTAGGACTTGGAAAACAAAAAAAAAATCTTCCTTCCATAAATATAAAAATGATATTCCTTTTGTGCTTATTGCCTTCTTGTATGTTTTTTGTGTGATATATGAAGATTTACATTTTTTCTGTTAGCTATATGTTCTTTGTGGTTGTTATAATTAGTGTATGCAAACTTATATCCATAGAATTTGTTATGGTTGGGATTGCGAAACTTGTGATTGTGACAACAATGCAATTTCATTTTATCATTTTCATAATGACAAGTTTTGCAAATCCAATCATTGTGAATTCCATGGATAAAAATTTGCATACATGTAATTTAATTGAATCTGGTTTGTCATGCATTTGTTCTTTTTAAGTTTTTTTTTTGTTTGGATGTCCCTTGCTTGAAAGGGCTTAGATCATTATTGAGTATTCAGTGGGATTATTTATGTTGTGAACTCCTTCATCATCGAGCTTGAAGAATCCTTTTGCTATTGGAGTACCTAAAGAATCTCATTGCCATCAAAGTTACCACCACGTACAGTGACACGCAGTTCACCTGAATCTTGTGTAGGCCAAGTTCCACCTTCATGTTCTTCGTCAGTGCCAAAACACCATGCTTTGAGATTGTGTAGGCAGGTGATGATAATCCTCCAGTGATGCTATAGACACTAGTTGTGTTGATGGTGTTGCCATGTCATACAGAAATCATCACCCCTCTGGCATGCTTAGTATACCTGTTAGATTCACACTAATAACTTCCACAAAATCCGACAATTCATTGTTGAGGATGTTGTCTTTGTTGTGATCGCCAAGTTCGACGTTGTTGAACTTGATGTCAAGCTTGTCATACTTTGAAATGGTCGTGCCCATTGTGTTTTGTACATCTTTCTCGTTTGTGACATCACAGTTAATATAGGTTGAATCAAGTATGGTTTTGGACACAGCTTGGCCTAAGTCATCCAGAGTGTTTGCAATTATTACTTTAGCCCAGTGCTCGGCGAAGAGTCTTGATGTGCCCTAGCTGAGTCCTCTTGCAGCTCCAGTGATAAGAGCAACCTTCCTTCAAGCCTGAAACATTTGGTGAAAAGTTTTAAAGTAAGGTATGAAGAACTAGATCAATTGTTAAATAGGTCAAAACAGTGATTCAAGAGTCTGTGTCCCAACAATAGTTATTGGATTTTCAACTAAGGTATAATAAACATTCACTATACCAAAGAACTCTAATTGTAGAAAGTTTTGAGAAAATCTCTTTCAAATTTTCTCCACATGAAATTTTTATTTCAACTTTCTCTCCCAAAACCAAACAATGAGAAAAACTAGGGAGAAAAATTTGGCAAAAAGAAAAATTCTGTTAAAGTTTTTCAGGGTCATTTTCCAAACAAACTTTATTCTTAATACAAAATAAATAATCAAGTATTGGTTCAACCCATTGGGAAGCTGAAACATATAAATTAAGCTCTGTTGATACTGACAATATGTATATATATACATATTGTTGGCGAAATATGCAAAATAAACAACAAAATACTTGTTTTGAGTCGAGTTCAAGGACACTGTCCTTAAGAGATATTTCGCACTACTACAAAATGGTTGAAAGGTGACGCACATTTTGTGACATTTCTTTAAAGAAGTGCCACAGCTGCCCCTTTTTTTTGTTTTCTTTTTTTATTTAATTTTGTTAAAATTTTGGGGACCAACTGTGGTGCCTGGTGGACCAAGCGCCACAGCTGGTGGGGCCAACTGTGGCGCCTGTCAGGGCAGGCGCCACAGTTGGCCCAACTGACCCAGCTGTGGGGCCTGGTCCACAGCTGGTATGCACCCAAGGGTGGCGCTTGCCTTGGTCCCAAAATTTTAAAAAAAATAGAAAAAGAAAAAAAAGGCAGCTGTGGCACTTCTTTAAAGAAGTGTAACAATTGGCTGGATGTGAATTTTCAACTCTCCCACCAATCAGATTTCCCTCATTTAACTTTACTTTTTATCTTTTCCCTCCCTTTTACCTTTTTATTCCCTCTTCCTCAGCTCGCATTGATGCCCCTCCCCCCTGTAAAAGATATCACTTTCTCTTGCACAACAAACACACACACTCGTCTTCTTCATTAAATTCTCTTGTCCCTTTTTCCATTTTTTTTCGTCCGTCCCCACTCCTCTCCCTAGTTGTTTCCTTTTCTTCATACTCTCTGTCTCTCTTCCTCTTTTGAACCCCACTCCATTTGATCCCCACTACACTCCACAGCTCACATTTGCTCATCCTCGTCACTCAAGATAGCGTCACCAACGTGGTTCCCCACTTCCTGCGCTGGTCAATTAATAGATTTGTAAGAAGAAGAATGTTTCATTCTAGCTTGCTTTGTTTAATTTTTTTTAGTCAAGATAAACTGTCATATAACGTTTACCTTTCTGTTCCTAATTTAATAGGAAAGAGTGAAAACCTAGCTTGTTTCGTTTGCCATTTTGCTTTGTTTAAATTTTTTGGCCGACAAGCTTGCGTTTTTTAGTAATCTTTTAATTTACTTAATTAGTTGTTGATGTACTGTGTTCACATATCAAGTTCTTGTATTGTGATATTTTTTATGTTAGCTTTGGAGAGTATTAATGTAAGAACATTATTGTTTGGGAAATGACAATAAATATATTATTTTGTAAGAACATTTTTGTTGGGGAACTTGAATTTTAAATGTGAAAATCATATATATATATATATAATTGGTTGAAATATAAAATAGAAAGATTGACAATTTGTGGAGATGATAAACACGCGCGAAAGCCACTCATTTTATATAAAGCTTCACAATCATGAAGTATAAAAAAGAGCCACAAGAAAGAAAGAAAGATTTAAAAAAAAAGGGACCCTACTGTGGCGCTTGTTAGAGGAAGTACCACAGGAGGGGGGTCTCTTGTGGCGCTTGCTGACGTAAGCGCCACAGTAGGTCCCCCCTCCTGTGGCACTTGCTAACGCAAGCACCATAGGAGACCCCCTTCCTGTGGCACTTGCTAACGCAAGCACCATAGGAGACCCCCCTCCTGTGGCACTTTCTCCACCAAGCGCCACAGGAGGGTATTTTTTTAAAAAAAAAATTAAAATGTTGTAGCGCTTCCAAGCGCCACAGCTTTTTTTAGTGGCGTCCAGATATGTGGCACTTCTCTAGCGCCACAACTTTACTTTTTTGTAGTAGTGGCACCTCCCTCAGTAAATACGAAGCGGCGTCTCCTTAGGAATAAATGAACCCTTCCTATAAAGATATATGGTGACAGAATTGGCGGAAGATAAAATAACGCAATAAGATGTTACCTAGGCTTCTTATTCTTTTTTTCAAATGGTTTCACAATTGAGGTATTTATATATAATAGTTGATGTCTTGAAGTGGTACCTCTTGAAGACTTCACCTCTTCAATTAAAATATCATAACTATCTGTTAAATTGATGAATATAATCATGTTAATTCATGAACCAGTATAACCTCCTTAATTTATAAGGACACAATTTCTTAAAGAACATCTCTTCATTTCAAAACATTCCAATAATATTGGACAAAATATTTCTTTGACATACCCATATATAATATTTACAACATATATATAGGTGAAGTTATAATTTGGGGTACCTTCAAACGACAGATGGGGCAGTCTCAGAGGCACTTGCCATTGTGGAGATGGTAAGCCTTCTTTGAAGCTTTCAACTGCACACAAGTGATATTATATTAGTGTATATGAATTTCGTTCTTCCTGTATTCATGCATGCGCAGTAGATTCATGTGCCAAAAGGGGCTAATATATGAAGGAATTATCAAAGTGACTAGTGAAGATAAAGTTGAAAAGGATCAGATAAGTTCAGCTCATCGTCAATTGGGTGATTATACACAAGGGGAACGAATTTTTCCCAAAATTTGTAGCTTTTGGGTATTAATATAACCAATTCTGTTGTCTATTATTTTTTATCTTTATTTCATCAATTACATTAATATGTTTGTAAATATTGCAGCATTTCGTGAATATGTTCGTAACTTCTTAATATTCCAGTAAAGTGATGATAACTTTCATGAATCCCTGGCAAAAACAAAACAAAAAGATAATAACTTTCATGAATCACCGTATCTTATTTTCCACCCATTAATCTTGTAGGAGCATTCATATGTACAATAGAAATATCAAAATTCAATGATTTCGGGAACTGGAGATTGTAACGCTAGATTTTGTGAACCAAAATGAAAGATGCTTTTTCTCTCGCCCTCATCCACAAAGACATGTCAACGACAACAACGTCTTAGACAAGGGTTTTCTAAACAACCACATGTTGTCACAGGACTTTTCAAAATAAATTGAAAATATTATTCTTCTCATCGTATAAGGAACTTTCAACATGTTTGACCAAAATAAAAAGAAAGTTTAAATGTCATTAACTTATCTTAAAATTTAAAGAACATTAATTTTTTAGTTCTTGAAGTTTTGACTTAGTTTGAACTCAGTCTCTCTGCTTTAAACTTGCTTAAAATTCAGTTCCTTTACTTTTTTATTTCTAATAATTTTGCTTAAGTCATCAATAACTCACTCCAACTCATCATTAGTCATCTTACATGGCTAAAAACACTATTAAATATTGCTATGTGGCTCCCTTCTCAGCTCCAAGCTGGATTTGATAGAAAATTGGGATAAAAAAACAAACAAAGAAAAAGCAATATGTCCCTACTTCTAGATAAGTTGGGCTTAAAAGGGTTAGGTCCAAAAAGCCCACATACCAAAAATCCGGTTAAAGTCCTGCCCTCAAACATGTGAGCTTATGGCCAACCTATGAACTTCAAGGTTCTTTTACCAAGTTACAAGTTTTTAACCTTTTTAAAAATATAAAAAGGGTAAAACAATATATTCCATGAAATTACTAATTCAAGGGTAAAACAATATATTCCATGAAATTACTAATTCAAGGGTAAAACAATATATTCCATGAAATTACTAATTCAAATTACAAATATTAGTATAATAAAGATTGAAACTTACAATTCTAAACCAAATCAAATAACTATCCTCAACATTGATAATAATAAATTATTGTTCAAACTCTAAAAAGATCAAAATTAAATAAACTAGACAAATCACATATAAAAAAATAATGAAAAATAAAACAAGACCTTTTATTTGTCTCCTTCAAGAAAAAAATATTCATTTTTTATTGGGACAAAAGAACTATTCTAATTAGTAATTATTTCACAGTATTTGTGTAAGCTTAACTTGTATACATTCTAAAATCTGAATTAGATAGCAAGAGGGGACGAGAAGTGATACAAAACAAAACCATCATGAAAGCAGAAGTCAAACAATGCAAGTTGAAATCAATTTACAATCTCTCTCCCCCTCTACCCCTTCATAATTAATTTTCCCTTTTTACTACTTACACTACTACAAAGTATACCTTTTGCATCACTCTTTTACATTGCTAAATGGCAAAACGGCGTTAAAAAAAGGTGCTGGCAATTTAATAATGAGTTCAACATTTTTAATGTTGGCTAAATAATTGACGTCAAAACACCAGCCTCACCAATTGAAGCACCGATTGTCTGAGCTGTCCCAAATCATATTTCATTTCGCAATTAGAGAAATATCTAGGTACCAATGTAGTTGATCCCAAATCCGAACAACAGAAATATTTTGAGGCCCTAGAGAAACTTGATAAACATCTTACTAGATGGAAAGTAATTTGCTATCACAAGCAGGCTGTTTAGTCTTGATAAAGCACTCTTTGTCATCCTTATTGTTATACCTCTTTTCTTACCTCAAGTTTTCTTCTAACTTGTGTCATGCAATAGAAATGAAGATGGAAGATTTCTTCTGGGGTTGAATAGAAACTTCAAATGCAGCACATTTTCTCCAATTGGGTGAGTTATGTCTTCCCAAAGTGAATGGTGGTCTACAAACTGTTCATATTGGAAAAATATAAGGAGTGAGAGAACTAGCGTACCGGGGCAAATCCATGTTCGGATCCGGGTCAAAGCTCCAATGCTCCATAATAGTGCCCACATAATTATTAGACTACTAGTGTAATATCCCAATTTTTTATTAAGGGCAAATCATGATTATTGTGGATAATTATGAATTTAATTTGAATTATTATGTGTATTATGGCAATATTAATTAATATGTCATAATTATTGAAAAATTGGAAGAATGGAGTTATTGGGCAATTAGTTGGTGATTAAGGGGAAATTAATTACTAACTATGAGAGAATAATGAGATGTGTAATTAAAATGGCTAATGGAGGGATTAAGGTGATTAATTGGTTGATTTCCTTATGAGAGCCAATGAAATTCTGACACGTGGCAAATTGGTTGGGTGAGAGAGGATGTAAGAAAAGTCAAATATGGCATTATTAAATCATTTATTCTCTCTCCTTCCCTCTCATTTTCGCTGAAATAGGAGGTATGGGGAAGAGGAGTGATCATTCCATCTTCAACCTTCCTCCTCTCTCTCATTTCTTCTCTCACTTTCGTGCCACCATTGCTGAAGGAAAGAAGAAGAAGTTCTTGGTAAAAGGTAAGCCATTTGACCCTCTTAATGGCCTCTAATGGAAAAATGCTCTTCTATAAACTTGTTCCTTGTCTTGAGATCTTCAATTTCATGGTTTTAGATTTGTCATTTGGTGTTGTTTGAGCTCTAAAGAAATCTTGAAGTTGGGAGAATCAAGAAACTTCTTTGGAAAAGTTATAGAGGTGAGTAAGATAAACCTTTCTATATAGGTTTTGTAGCCATTGGTTAAGTTTGAATTTTCTAGAATTTTGGGCCCATTTTCGAAAATGAGGGCCATTGGGAGTTTGGTATGTGATTGGTATGGAATTGGTATGTTTGGAATGCATTTTGGATAGATAGAATTGATTGGGTTTGAAATTGTTAAGTTTGGAGATTTTGAGAGTTTTGTGTTTAATGTTACCCAAAACCAAAGCATGATAATGGAGTAGGATTTTGGTGATTTTGACATCTCCATTGGATTCCTTGAGTGATTTTGTGTGGGGATAGCTTTAGTTGGGGTTTTGGGTTCATTTGGATCACTTGGGAAAAGTTGGAAATCTGTCTTGTTTGAGCTCTGTTTTGCGTAGTCAGTTTGAACGAGTGTTTTGAATGACCAAATGGTGTTGGAAAATTATGAAACTTTCCAGTCTTAAATTTCACATCCCAAGCTTCAAAATGGATATATATTTTGTGTCATTTCGTTTATTATTCTGGGAGATATGATTGTCCAACATTTGGGATGGAAACAGAACTCTATTTTGGAGTAGTGTTTAGTTTTTGGTGATTTCTGTATTTGTGTGATGATTTGAAGTAATGAGCCATATTTTTCCTAGAAAGAGGACTTAAATACCTTTCATTTTGCTTTAGAATCACCTCGTTTCAATTTTTCTAAGATTAGTTATGAATTTTGGAAGTTCAGCCAAGAATCAGGGAATTTCTTGGCCGCGGCCCAAACCTTTTTGACTTGATTCTGGCCGCAACCCATGAGTGGCTGGCCGCGGCCAGTGGCCTTTTGACCATATTTTGGCCGCGGCCCAAGGAAGCGCTGGCCACGGCTAACCCTTGTGTTCCAGCACTTTGAGTTTTCGAAAGGAGACCTCTAACCTATTGTTTCCTAATCTTTTAGGGCTTTTATTAGAGGCATTTGTGGCCTCTTAAGGGTCAATTATGATAACCAAATTTAAGTGTTTCAAGTTAAATAAGTCTTGGAATAGAATATAACTCTTCGTCCCTAATCATGATTCTAGGATACGACATTTACCCTAGGCGGGAGAGACCGGTGCCAGAGTACGCCCGGAAGGACCAAGGTAGTGACTTTTCTCTCATGTTGTGTATGATGTTTTGGTATGCATAACTTATCATTGAACTGTGAACTACATGTACCATGGTCCATTACAGCGCTAGCAAGTCAGCGTGAGCCGTGTAGGGATTGACGCTGGTCATCTCTAGGTCGGCCGTTGAACTGCCGTTGTAATCGACATGGAACTTTATGAATCCGACCCGTGGGGTGGCATTTGTTAATCTAGCCGTGGGCTGTGAGTTTTGAATCTTGCCTCTATGGCTTGTGTGATGAAATGCTTTATATGAATCCTAGCTGTGGTGAAATATATTGTGTGGATTGTTATGATGCAATGCAGCGTGAGCAATTCAGCGTGAGCAATCGTAAGGGATGACATGTGTCATACTAACCATTGCTGTTATAACTGCCATTGTAGTTGCTTTGTATGGATAATGATTTGATTTCATGCCTTATTGTTGTACATACTATGATTGACTTGACACTACAGGGATTCCTTAGAATCTCACTCTCCCAAAAACCATGTTTTAGACAGGGCAGAAGGATCAAAGGGAAAGTGGGCGATGAAGAGCGGATAGAGCTCCGGTTTAGAAGTATATTTTGGGTTATTGGTTATCATGTATATCATTTGGATGTTTTTGGGAAACAATTGTATATAATGGGATTGGTGGTATAGTTTTGTGTAATTTCCAAGTTAAGGGTAATGAATTGTGGGCTTTGTGCCTTTGTAAAACCCTTATTAATGAATGGAACCCGAGTGTGTCGGGAATTTGCTTTATACTCTGATATTTTTGAATGAAATCAACTTGTACAGGCCATTTAGTATTGAAATGTGAATATGAGACCGTCATGAACATGTTTTATAAAAGTTTTTTTGTAAGCCATGATTTTGGGAAGTATGATTGTGGTTAAGTCCCAAAATCATCTAAGGTCTCTAATTCTATGTCAATTACATGTTTATGAACTAAATCTCGGCCTTAATTGTGAAGGGGGTTACAACTAGAGCCTAATTGTGATTTGTACAGCAGATCACCAGAACAAGAAAGATGGTAGGAGAGAAGAGATTGCTATAAACCTCAATAGCAGGGGTGAGTTTGCAATTGAGTAGGCACATCCTATTTATAGTGGTTTAGAGTGACCACTAATTAAGAAATGTGTGCACTCCTTCTTGCCCTCCAAGACAGTAATTAAATTAATTGATTCTCAATTAATTTCCTAATTATGGTGACGTGTCCTCAATTAACAATCCTATAATTAATACTGACTTATTCCCCAATCTGCAATTAATGCTGATTTTATTCTTATTTGATTAGGTTACTTGTATCCTAGTCAAATAGTCCAGCCCATCAAGGGCGGAGTTGGACCCAAAGTGTAGGATTGGTAAGCACAGCGGAAGAATTTAAAAATTTTCACCGATCCTAATCGAGGATCTATCAACGGCGTTTAAACCAAGTTGGAAGGATTCATACCTTTTTGATGATTCAGAGTTTTCACGATCTCTAGGAGCCAACACGTCAGTTCTGCTCCCTCTACCGGTATCCACACGAATGCTCTCCAACCGAGACTGCGTGCTAGCGCCTCTAATGTCTCCAAGGGTTTAACTTGCGGCTCTCAATTCTGATGTACCCTGAGTCTATCAGCTCTATCAAGTTTATAACCCATGAGGGTTATTTTCAAATTTCAAAATTAATCATCATTAATTTCAAAATTAATTAACAATTAATTATCTTGATGAGCTCATTAAATAAATTCAGTTTAAATTAAATCTGTCCAACAGTTTTAATTTAACCTATTTATTTAATCTAAATAAAGAGCCATTAGATTTAATTTATCTTCATAAATTAAATCTGAGATACTATATCTCTATCATGTTAGTTATTAAATTTAAAACCAACACAATATAATAATATCATATAATATATATATACATATATATATATAATATTTCGAAAATATATATATCTATATAATATTATTAAATATAATAATATAATATAATATATATATATAAGATATATATTTCGAAAAAATATATATATATCTATATAATATTATTAATGAATTTTATATTATATATATATAAAAATATAAAATTCATCCACCCTAAATCAAACATTATCTCATGTTGGGCCATTCTTGTGTGTGACCCTGTAGGCCCATATGAAGTTGGCAGTGGGCCAATAACTACACTAACCCAAAAGTCACAAGCGGCCTCTAGCAAGACATTACGACTACCCAATTCATATGAGGATCGTTATCACGATGCAACCTGTCATACAACCATGTCACGTCCCTTTTGTCACACGATATATCGATCAAGGATAAGGCATGGAAAATGTCATCCTCTTGTTCCTGGCCATTACTTTCTCGATTCCTGAGTAGCTTGATAACAGAGACAGAAACTCCTTTCATCATAGTATGACCATACATTTCTCAGACTCACTCATCAAGGGGCCCAGTAATATCTCTCTACTAATGTGAGGGACAAATTCCATCTTGATCATTCATATTCCTCTACATGAAAAACCACCAAGCCCGATCGTAGCCTTTATCATCACCCGGTCAAAAGTGACTTTTGACTAGTTCAAAGCTTAGCAACTCTCATGTAGGAATCCATGATGACTTCAGGTCTAAGGGCATTGTGACGTGGTTATACATGAGAAAAGCTTATGACTTGATCCATGTAGCTTTCTCATAGTGGGTTGGTCTAGCACCTTGTACTCTTACAAGTGCCTAAGACTTTGATTCGTATCTCCATATCTTATCAAAGTCATACTGGTCTTGTTTCATCTCTGCTCCCACATAGATGACCCGACCAGGGGCATTTTAGGACAATCTTTATGAATTATCCAAGGATACAATTATCACAGTTAACATGCAAATAATATGATAACTAAATGGAGAAATTTCATTAAAATAATAATGTTTAAAGTACAATGATTGGCCCTTAGGGCACAATTTCCAACATCCTCCCACTTGCCCTAGGTGCAATAATTAATTTGCCTAATTCCCATTGCCCTAACATGACGCTCATGCTTTGCCTGTGCAAGTGGCTTAGTAAGAGGATCAGCAACATTATCTTCTCCTGCTACTTTGCATATCTTTATATCACCTCTATCATTGATTTCTCTAATAAGATGAAATCGCCTGAGTATGTGTTTGGTCCTTTGATGTGACCTAGGCTCCTTGGCCTGTACAATAACACCGCTATTGTCACAGAACAAATCTATTGGATTTGAGATGGTAGGCACCACCCCTAGTTCAGTAATGAACTTTCTAATCCAAACGGCTTCTTTAGCTGCATCTGATGCTGCTATATACTCAGCTTCTATTGCAGAATCTGCTAGAGTGCTTTGCTTGGAGCTCTTCCAGCTTACTGCTGCACCATTCAGGAGGAATACATATCCAGATTGCGATTTAAGGTCGTCTTGGTCAGTTTGGAAACTTGCATCTGTGTAACCGGTTACACAGAGCTCATCATCCAATCCACCATAGACCAAAAATAAGTCCTTAGTCCTTCTTAAGTACTTTAGGATATTCTTAACGGCAGTCCAATGACCCTCACCAGGATCTTATTGGTATCTGCTGGTCATACTTAAGGCAAATGAGACATCCGGTCGAGTACATAACATGGCATACATGATGGATCCAATGGCCGAGGCATATGGAACCTTACTCATGCGATCTCGCTGATCAGGTGTACTAGGACACAGATCCTTGCTAAGATGGATGCCATGAGACATAGGCATGTAACCCCTTTTTGAATCATGCATATTGAACCTATGCAGTATCTTATCTATGTATGTGCTCTGACTTAGGCCTATTAGTCTTTTGGATCTATCCCTATAGATCCTAATCCCTAGGATATAGGTGGCTTCACCTAAGTCTTTCATTAAAAAGGACTTTCCTAACCAAGACTTGACACTCTGTAAGGTAGGAATATCATTCCCAATGAGTAGGATGTCATCTACATAAAGCACTAGAAATACAACTATGCTCCCACTAACCTTCTTGTAAACACAAGGTACATCGATGTTTTGAATGAATCCAAACTCTTTGACTACTTCATCAAAACGATGATTCCAGCTCTGAGATGCTTGCTTCAATCCATAAATGGATCTTTGAAGCTTGCAAATTTTACCAGAGTCCTCTGGACGCACAAAACCTTCAGGTTGTGTCATGTACACATCCTCAAGCAGCTTTCCATTAAGGAAGGCTGTTTTGACATCCATCTGCCATATTTCATAGTCATAATATGCTGCAATGGCAAGAAGGATTCTGATTGATTTGGCCATTGCAACTGGGGAAAAGGTTTCATCATAGTCTACACCATGAGTTTGAGTGAATCCTTTTGCAACCAGTCGTGCCTTGAAGACATTTACATTGCCATCCATGTCAGTTTTCTCCTTGAAAACCCATTTGCACCCAATGGTTTTTACACCTTCAGGTGGATCGACTAAGGTCCATACCTGATTGTCGTACATGGATTGCATTTCAGACTTCATGGCATTTAGCCATTTCTCAGAGTTTGGTCCTACTGTGGCTTCTCGATAGGTGGTGGGCTCATTTTGCTCAATGAGCAACATATCACGGCCTTCAGTAATCAGAAATCCATATCTCTGAGGCTGATGCCGTGTCCTATCAGATCTTCATGGACCTTGTGTTACTTGAGGAGGCTCAGCAACTTGTTGTGAGTCTTCTCTAATTTCCATCTGTGGTTCTGTACCATCTTGTGGATCTCGAATTTCTTCGAGATATACGTCGGTCCCACTGGTTGTTTTAGAGACAAACTCTCTTTCTAGAAACTTACTATTTCGAATAACAAACACTTTGTTATCGGTGGGATTGTAGACATAGTATCCTTTCGTTTCTTTAGGATACCCTACGAAAAGGCACTTTATGGATCTGGGCACTAATTTATCAGAGGCTTGTTGCTTAACATATACCTCACATCCCCAGATCTTAAGAAAAGATAAACTTGGTTTCCTTCCAGTCCATATCTCATATGGTGTCTTTTCAATTTCCTTAGATGGAACACGATTTAGTGTGAACGCAGCTGTCTCTAGGGCATGTCCCCAAAAGGACGGTGGAAGATCTGTTTGACTTATCATAGATCGAACCATATTTAATAGTGTTCAATTCCTCCGTTCAGAAACGTCATTCCATTGTGGTGTTCCTGGAGGAGTCAATTGTGAGATTATCCCACAACTCCTAAGATGGTCAGTGAATTCTTGGCTCAAATATTCACCACCTCGATCAGATCTAAGTGCTTTAATTATTTTACCAAGTTGGTTTTGTACTTCATTTTGGAATATTTTGAACATTTCAAAAGATTCATATTTATGTTTCATTAGATAGATATAGCCATATCTACTAAAGTCATCTATAAATGTAATGAAGTAGACATAACCTCCTTTGGCAGCTATATTTAATGGTCCACATACATCTATATGTATGAGGCCCAATAATTCAGTAGCCCTTTCACTGTGCCCAGTGAAAGGTGCCTTAGTCATCTTTCCTAATAAGCAAGATTTGCATGTATCATATGATTCAAAATCAAATGAGTTTTAGAAATCCATCTTGATGGAGTTTAGAAATGCGTTTCTCATTTATATGGCCTAGACGACAATGCCATAGGTAGGTTGGATTCAAATCATTTGATTTTATCCTCTTTTTCAGATCTTCTAGGTAGAGTTTGCAATTCCTCTTCCAATGACCGGGTTCATTGCAGAAGTAGCAGACTCCTTCCTTTGGAGGCTTTGCCTTCTTAGGTACAGGCTTGGTTTCGGGCTTGTTTGACTCTTTGGTCTTACCACCTGAGCCATTACCCTTCTATTTGCCCTTCCCTTTCTTTTTCATACCCTTTCCTTTCTGAACCATCAAAACTGTGCTAGGCTTTTTCTTAATGCTTTGCTCAGCAGTATTGAGCATCCTATGCAGCTCAGAAATTGATTTCTCCATGTTGTTCATGTTGTAGTTCATAACAAACTGGTCATAACTCTCCGAGAGTGAGTTGAGGATCAAATCCGTAGCTAACTCCTGGCTCATGGGAAATCCAAACCTCTCAAGGTGATCAATATAGCCTTTCATCTTTAACACATGAGTACTAACTGATGCACCTTCAGCCATTTTGTAGGAATGTAAGGCCTTTGTGGTCTCATACCTTTCTTGCCTTGCCTGTTGCTGGAACATTTCCTTGAGATGTACTATCATCTCATGAGCCTCCATGAGTTCCAGATCTTTTGGAGCTCTGGAACCATAGTGGCAAGCATCAGGCAGCCTACATCCACAGAGTCATCCTTATGCTTTGTGTAAGCATATCTCTGAGCTCTTGGAGCATTAGCTGCAGGCTCCTCAGGAATGGGTTGATCTAGGACATAAGCCTTTCTTTCCTGCTTGAGAACAATTCTCAAGTTCCTGAACCAGTCAAGAAAGTTTGTCCCATTGAGTTTGTCCTTCTCAAGGACCGATCGCAATGATAGTGTAGCAGTATTACTAGTCGATATGATTCTACAATTAAAATATGCAAAGTTATTTAGTAATCTCCCACTAAATTAACAACCCTCAATATAATAATTAGTGGGCTAAGATCTATATTTGGCTTAAACTTAAGTCCGCTTTGGCAAGACGCTTAAATTCAAGTTATTTAGGTAGGTAACCTATTTACCAATTACATCACATGTAACTCTTAGATCTTTATGGGATTTAATCATCATATGATCCGGCATGTTTAACCCCATCTAATGCCTTGAGATTCAAAACCATTTTGTTAATCTCAATTAAGTCAAAACAATAATGAATATTATGAGCAGCACTATTACTCAAGCTTGTCTCATCAAGATAACTCAAGTGCATCCACTTTGGTGGTTTCCACAATTGAGCGATCTAGGTTTTGACAAGTATTCATTAATTGACGGCATTATGACTTAAGATTTAATTCGGAGGGCTTAATTAATTAGTTTTGTTTATATGGATGCAATCATGGTCGTATCTCATAACGATAAATACATATAAACGTAAAAGTATTCATGCAATGATCTTATCAAAAGCATAATTTAAACGTGACACAACATGGCTTACCTAACCTAAAATCCTCCCAAGCCAATGAGAGGACTTCTCTAAATAAACAAAAAGAAATACATTGAGAGAAACCTCGTTTAAACATTCGAGGGGAGTGAGATGAGAAGAGAATGTACATCGAGAGTATTTAGAGAAAGGCACGGCACGCAGGCCGTATTTAAATATTACATCCTTTGTAAAATTCTAAAGCCATGTTGTTCACCATACCAAAACAAGGATAAATAATAAATCACAACAAGAATTCATACAATATGAAAAGCAATAAATGTCATGATCAGATTATATTATGCTATGCAGAGGTGGTCACAGCGCCCCTGAAGCTTTTGAAAAGGCACATTCCTTTTAAAAGAAATATTTGAAATTTTTAAATTTTTAAATTTCGGACCCAATTTTTCAAAACAAAAAAACAATAATGGCCCAGAACGCTTTTGATCCAATTTGTCTTCCCCATAGTTTGGATCCCTATTACCCGAATAGATATCCGAACCTAGACCCAATTTGATTGCCGCCAACTACGATCTCAGGTACTCTACCCAATTTCATGCTTGTTCAAAACGAAATTCACATACATGTTTCAAGATATACATGTTCGGAATCGATTTCACGCTTGTTCCAAAACGAGAATCACATACATATTCGAGTGTTTCTTATAAACATACGTACACATCCCATATATATCACATATATAAGAATCATAAACTCAATTTAAACGCACAATTGATCTGGCTCTGATGCCACTGTAGGATCGGTAAGCACAGCGGAAGAATTTAAAAATTTTCACCGATCCTAATCGAGGATCTATCAACGGCATTTAAACCAAGTTGGAAGGATTTATACCTTTTTGATGATTCAGAGTTTTCACGATCTCTAGGAGCCAACACGTCAGGTCCGCTCCCTCTACCGGTATCCACACGAATGCTCTCCAACCGAGACTGCGTGCTAGCGCCTCTAATGTCTCCAAGGGTTTAACTTGCGGCTCTCAATTCTGATGTACCCTGAGTCTATTAGCTCTATCAAGTTTATAACCCATGAGGGTTATTTTCAAATTTCAAAATTAATCATCATTAATTAACAATTAATTATCTTGATGAGCTAATTAAATAAATTCAGTTTAAATTAAATCTGTCCAACAGTTTTAATTTAACCTATTTATTTAATCTAAATAAAGAGCCATTAGATTTAATTTATCTTCATAAATTAAATCTGAGATACTATATCTCTATCATGTTAGTTATTAAATTTAATATATCTTAATAAATTAAATTTAAAACCAACACAATATAATAATATCATATAATATATATATACATATATACATATATATAATATATTTCGAAAATATATATATCTATATAATATTATTAAATATAATAATATAATATAATATATATATATAAGATATATATTTCGAAAATATATATATATATATCTATATAATATTATTATTGAATTTTATATTATATATATATATATATATAAATATAAAATTCATCCACCCTAAATCAAACATTATCTCGTGTTGGGTCATTCTTGTGTGCGACCCTGTAGGCCCATATGAAGTTGGCAGTGGGCCAATAACTACACTAACCCAAAAGTCGCAAGCGGCCTCTAGCAAGACATTACGACTACCCAATTCATATGAGGATCGTTATCACGATGCAACCTGTCATACAACCATGTCACATCCCTTTTGTCACACGATATATCGATCAAGGATAAGGCATGGAAAATGTCATCCTCTTGTTCCTGGCCATTACTTTCTCGATTCCTGAGTAGCTTGATAACAGAGACAGAAACTCCTTTCATCATAGTATGACCATACATTTCTCAGACTCACTCATCGAGGGGCCCAGTAATATCTCTCTACTAATGTGAGGGACAAATTCCGTCTTGATCATTCATATTCCTTTACATGAAAAACCACCAAGCCCGATCGTAGCCTTTATCATCACCCGGTCAAAAGTGACTTTTGACTAGTTCAAAGCTTAGCAACTCTCATGTAGGAATCCATGATGACCTTAGATCTAAGGGCATTGTGACGTGGTTATACATGAGAAAAGCTTATGACTTGATCCATGTAGCTTTCTCATAGTGGGTCGGTCCAGCACCTTGTACTCTTACAAGTGCCTAAGACTTTGATTCATATCTCCATATCTTATCAAAGTCATACTGGTCTTGTTTCATCTCTGCTCGTGCTTAGATGACCGACCAGGGACATTTTAGGACAATCTTTATGAATTATTCAAGGATACAATTATCACAGTTAACATGCAAATAATATGATAACAGAATGGAGAAATTTCATTAAAATAATAATGTTTAAAGTATAATGATTGGCCCTTAGGGCACAATTTCCAACACAAAGTCCAACATCTCCCACTAGCAGTTGATGGGCCTGCCATTATGCGTCTGTTACTCTTTCCTGTTTCATAATTGGCGTCTGCCGTGACCGTGTGGGCAAAAGTGTCTTCAAGATTTGGTACTCATGAAACTAGAAATCCCTCATATCGGATCAACATCCAAGGACACCCTTTATATATATGTAAGCTATATACTCATTGCCTCAGATGCCCCAGATTCTCCCGTACATATTACTCATTGAATATATAATCCTTCTCGAGTTAATATGTTGATTAACTCATATTTCCTTTCATGCACATAGTATCCCCATTTACAAGCTACACATAGAGCTAGTAAGGGGTCGACCACAGACACGAGCACATCTTATTTATCTAGGAGTAAATATTCCTTTTTGATTAATCATTAGTCCATCTTGACACTACTACAAAAAACATTTTTAACGTCCCTTTTTTAGGCCTTTTAACGTTTAAAAATAAGGGGACGTCTATGTGAGCGACGTAGTAAAAAATGACAATAACGTCCGTAGATAAAAGGACGTCTAAAGTCTGGACTTTAGATGTTCCCATTTTAAGAAGGGACGTCTAAAGTGCTACAGTGACACTTTAGACGTCCCCATTTTAAATTGGAGACGTCTAAAGTGTCACTGTAGCACTTTAGAAGTCCCCAATTTAAAATGGGGACATCTAGAGTGCTTTTTTTTTAAAAAATTCGTTCATATTACAGATCTGCACTGAACAGTATTTAAAGCCAGAAATTACATATCATCGTCAATAAAATTACAGATCTAGTGTCTGAAATCCAAATCTACACAATAATAACTCCAAAGTTGAAATCTCATAGGGAGAAGATGAAAACAATAAGAGGAATCAGTTGCAAAAAACTTATCTCCTTCTATTATTGAAATTCATTTTCTCGTAATAATGAATAGAGAAGAGCGACAGGGAGAGATGGACCTCGTTTTCTCAGCGGAACGTAGCCATGAAGCATGTTTTAGAGTCTTGATCTACAAACCATAACAACACGAGTTAGAAAATAAAATAGAAGGAAAACCCAAAGAAAAAAAAGAGGATAAAATAATAAACAATAGTAAGAAAGCATAACAGATCTGGAGGTGAAAAAAAGCGTGAGAAAGGAAGAAGCAAGAGTAAAATGAGCATATAAAGAAGAAGAAGCAAGAGTAAAAACGCGTGGTGGTAATGACTTTTCTTATGTTTGCGGCGATGGGAAAAGAAAGATGAGTGTAAAAGTAGTATAAGACTGACAAATAAAGACTGTCAGTAAAAATTTGAATTGTTTTTTATGTCCCCAATTTAATTTTGGGACGCCTAAAGTTGTTCAATTTTTTTTAAATTTTTTTTACTTTAGACGTCCCCAATTCAGATTAGGGACGTCTAAAGTATGACTTTAGACATCCCCATATACATTGGGGACGTCTAAAGCATTTTAAATTTTTTTTTGAATGAGGGACGCCTTTGGCGTCCCTCATATATATATTTTGGCATCCCTAATAATAGTATTATTATTAGGGACGCCATTGGCGTATTAGGGATATATATATTTGGCGTCCCTCATTCAAAAAAAAAATTTAAAATGCTTTAGACGTCCCCAATGTATATGGGGGCGTCTAAAGTCATACTTTAGACGTCCCTAATCTGAATTGGGGACGTCTAAAGTAAAAGAAATTTTTTTTTACTTTGACGTCCCTAATTCAAATAGGGACGTCTAAAATTTGTAAAGTCACATTTTAGACATCCCTATTTAAATTGGGGACGTCTAAAGCTATTCAGTTCTTATCCATAATTACAAAAATGCCATCGCCTTTATTTTTTACCTCCCTTTTTTAAAAAGGGACGTCCTTTAGGGACGTAAAATATATATTTTGTAGTAGTGTGACTTGGTTGCTTTCCTAGTTTTCACTCGTTTGACCGAATCGTGTGTGATCATAAGGCTTCAGCTAAAGTAATTGTCACCAAAACCAAGCTTTCATGATGATGCCTAAGTCTTAAGGGCATAGTGGAAGAATTCTTCCTTCTTGGGACTGACACTGTAGTGAACTAGGCATCTTTCACCTACATCCCATGTTGCAATCTAACTCTCAAGCACATGTAGTATGAATTGCATGCTACGGTGAACGGTTTGTGGTGTACGTAGATTTCTTTCTTTTTCACCATACAGACATTAGTTTCAAAATGTACTCAACATTAGAACCAGAACTATCTTTTTCACAATATCTCTTTTACAATCTCATTTACGAAAAAGAATTCTTTGCCTAGCTACAGGTTTATATTTATGCTTCGATCCATTTTCTGTGTATATGCTCACATATGCATCTCATCTCGGTCTAACTGAGGTGACTCAAATGCAATGATTCTTCTTAACCATCTCATGGTGATCATTTGCTGTCTTACCCTCCCATGCCCCTGCAAAACATGGAAAGATGGTTGCTCGTGTGAGTGAACCAACCTCTTCGGACCTGTATGACATACAAAATCATATATCTTATATGTATTTGCTCATAACATACATACTATTTCTTTTATCTTCATATAAAAGAAGTTCACGACCTTATATTTTATTTTCACCCCAAGATTTTCACTAACTTAATGAAAATCAAGCTATGGGCTCAGTAAGGGGATCTACCAACATTCCGTCAGTAGAAGGTCATTGAATTGTTACTTTCCCTCTTTAAAAGCATATCTCTCATAGAGATATATCAAATGTATGTTTTACCTTGTTGTGATACTTAGGATACTCATCATAAGATGGTATCATTTGGATCCTTCTATCCACCATTCATTCCTATCATAGGAACTTCTCTAGCCATATGGCACCTTGAACGATGGTAGAACACACTCTGTGTTCTACTTCCAAGCATAATAGAAATACATTGTATATTTCTTTGCTCCATTATCATTTGCCTAGGCCTTGTATTGGAGTATCCTTTTAAAGGAAAGTTGTTGCCTTGACAACTTAATCCATGGTTATTCTTATAATCTATTTTATAGCAGGACCAAAAATAGCTTCCAAGTCTGACAAAAAAAATTTGGTCTTATGTACACCAATGTGTACATTCATATTACCAACCATAGTCTCACATGGGACTTTATCCACTTTTTCTATGTTGGATTCCTCATAGGATATGTAACCTCATTAGATTTGTGCCCTTGACTTCAGGGGTGTCCATGAGTTTGCAGTTTGGCATCCTAAGATGCCTAAGGATCACACTTGTATATGTCTTAGGTGGTAAAGACTGTATCTTCCTTGTGCAATCTCCGTTTACCTTGTCATTCAAGATATTATTTGTTCAACCCATGATTTTTCCAACTCATAATTTAAGGATTCTCTGATCCTTTATTCCTTTGACTCCCTTGACACTTGTTTCAGGTAAATATATGTCATTTGACAAAGAATGACTTCACAAACAATCATCACTAGATCATTTGGAACTCATGTAGTGTTCTTCGATTATCTCGAAGTTGGTGAGGCTTTCACCTTGTGAAACCTCATATACTACTATCTATGTGATTGTTTCTACGAAGCCCTTAAGCTGCTTCATGTAGAGTTCATCATCCAACTTCCAAAATTTTCAAATTGGAAAGTAGCCTTCACATCATCTTGATGTAATTTCAAGACTAAGCTTGTTGTCATAGCTAAAGTTCAGAGTTAAAATGCACAAAAGACAACCTTTTATTGTAGTACCCCTTAGCCACAAAGTGTTTTAGGTTCTACATGCCTTCAACAGATTTGAGAACCTACTTGTTTCCAATCGCCTCTTGGCTAGGTCACAAATTGTCTAAAACATATATTTAGCTAGTTTCAAAAAAAGAATCCATATCCTCCTGCATAACTGTAATACCCTGAATTCTAATACTTGAGGCTAGAGAATAAGCCTAAGATAAGTGGACTGCTAAGCCCCGGTTTAGCAAGATCCTAAATTGTGATTAAGAGATAATGACTCCAAAAGTGGATGTGGTTAGTGATAAATAACCCTTTTGGAGAATATGATGTGATTTGGCACTCGAATGTGATTCGTGAATGTTGTGAGCAGCGTCGAAACCTTGTATTTGAGTTTAATTGTGGATTAACATCCAAATTGACTTAGAATAGAGGGAAGAATTGAATGTGAATTGTGTTGACATGTTGAGATTGTTGTGAAAACATGTCAATGTGATGTGAATTTTATTGATTTGGTGTTTCCAATGGATTCCTTGTGAAAATTTATGTGGGAATGATGTTTGGTATGAAAATGGAACCAATGGAAGCAAAGATGCAAAATCTGAAATTCTGTCTAGTAAAACTCTATTCTGGGCATCCCGTTTGTGTGTACGTTTTGAATGAGAAAATGGTCTCTAAAAATTCTGAAACTTTCCATTCTTATAGTTCACATCTCAAGCTTCAAAATGGATATATAATTTGTGCCATTTCATTTTGTGAACTAGGAGATATTACTGTCCAAAGTTTGGGATAGAAACTGAACTTTGTTTTGGGGCAGTGATGAGTTTTATGTAATTCTGGAATTGTGTGGTGATTTTTAGAAATGGCCAATATTTTTCCTATGAAGAGGACTTAAATATATTTCATTTGTCTTTGGAATCACCTCATTTTGATTTTTCTAGAATTAGTTATGATTTTTCAAAATCTGGGCAGCAAATCTGAAAATGGGAATTATGACATCATCAAAATAAAAGATGACATCATCATGGAAATTAAAACATTTCCTCATCATCTTCAGCTCTTATTTTCATGCTGAACCGTGCAGCACCATGGAGAAAGAGAGAGAGGGAGTTTTAGAGAGAGAAGAGGATGAAAACTCGCGAGGTAGGTCGATTTCTTCGGTGAATTCGTACCTAACGCATATAATCCTTCTCCTAAGCTTCTCTTCTACATGGATTAAGGTACTTGAAGCTTAATTTTGCTGTTTAAAAGGGGCTAGGGTTCAGCCATATTGAGTAAAAGCCAGAGGGAGCTTGAGGTAACTTCCGAAACTTCAATTTTTGATTGTTCTGGCAGCTGTGGTTGATTTAATCGGTGAAATTTCACCGGATTGTCTTTATTTGTAAAGTTTGGAAATGACATAGCCTAGGGGTTATGCTGCCCAAATTGGGTCTTAATGTTAGTTGTAACCTAATGTAATGGTTAAT
Source organism: Inga oerstediana (assembly GCA_963210345.1). Classification (NCBI taxonomy): domain Eukaryota; kingdom Viridiplantae; phylum Streptophyta; class Magnoliopsida; order Fabales; family Fabaceae; genus Inga; species Inga oerstediana. The sequence continues at coordinate 68,206,015 of OY723405.1, read as the reverse complement.
AAAGTGGTTAGGAGTAGAAAGGAATGCATTTACGGAGCCGAAACCGAAAAACCCCAATTTTCCTCGGAATACTTGAGAATTTCGGCCAGCTCTAGAAATGGATCTTAAAGTTGGATTTTCAATGATTTGATGATTTCATTAAGTTCATGAGCGAAAATTAGGTCGGGTTACAGTTGGGTACGTTTCCGGAAAAGGCTGAAAAAGCATAATTACAAAAACGCCCCTGAAACCCTTAAAGTGGGGTTGTCAAGGGTAATTTTGTAATTGACATTGAATTTGATAATTCTGAGTCCGAAAATGGATTCCTTGGGCAAAAATATGTTAGAATAGCCCATGTCAAAATTTCAGGAAAAGTACAGCCGGACCGGGTACTGGGGGCCGGACCGGGTCCCCGGGGGTATTTTAGTAAATTTTCAATATAGCTTCATATAACCCCTAGAAACACTATGGAAGTCTAAATAGTACATTTGACATTGTAGGATCGAACGTGAAGCCTCGAGTTGTTGGCACGTAAATCGAGGAGAAAAGACTGGAGGTAGGGAACTTATCTTTCCTGCATGCTCTGATAACTGTATTAATGTGTTAATGCATGTTATTGCTTTGCTTGATTATGTGGACCATGTATGATGATTTAAAGCTATGTTTCAATATATGTTATGGCCATATGTGTATCGTTCGAATCATTGAGCTTATAGATTTGTCATTGTATGTGTGCATGAGTTATGTGATGCAAGCATGTCATGCATTAAACACTTATCTTGCCTGCATATTGATAATGTTTCCCTACTGAGATTCTCTCGAATCTCACCCTCCCCTACCAACAATTTAGATAGGGCAAGTGGCTCATGGAGGGAGTGGCTAGGACTCCTTCGAGATGAGAGTTGGTAATTGGTTACCAATGAGTTGTGGAGACTGTATATAACTAGGTTGAATATATGGTTATGAATTTGAGATGAGATTGTGTAATCCCCATTTGAAGAATTGTAATGGGCAATAGTGCTCTGTGTATCTTTAGCGAAGGTATGTACCTGGGATTGTCGGGATGATTATGTTGTGCACTCTGATATTTATAAGAATGTGATTTATCTCCGCGTAGTAATTGTATTCGAAATATGAATATGAGACCAAGTTAATTAGATTTTAAAAGGTATTTGTGAAAACCCTATCTCAAGGATGGGATTTTAAATGAGTTTTGTTTATTATTGGTCTTTATTTCACTTTAATCGCGTATTTCGGATATAATTACAGAGGGGGTTACATTTTTGGTTTTACCTAGCTCAAGTGGTAGTGGGGATGCATTAAGGCACTACTTACCCCCAGGTAGTGGCTTCGATCCCCACGGAGGTGAAAAACCTCGCTTGGGGAGCGAGGGACTCTTGTGAGTCTGCCGCCATCGGTGAGGGCCACGGTGGAGCCGTGTGTGTGGGCCGATAGGGTGTGACAATAACACTTTGCGATTCTTCTTGGCAGGTCCTTCTAATGTCTTTCAGATACTTATAAGTAGTTATCATCACCTTTTAAATGATGAAGAGAGCATTTAATCCATTAGAGAATCTATCCCCTTATAGTCATTTGCTAGATGACAATTTGCTCCGAGGTGGATTTCATAGGATTCTGCACCTATATATGAGTGAGGTAATTCTCTCGTAACTTACCTCTTACCTCTTTCATTGTGAAAATGGTCTCAACCCTCCCACACGGATCAGTAAACTTAGGAACACTTGGTTATTCCTTGTTTATGTGAACCTCTTAAAGAAATTCAGTATGATTAATGCTTATTTCCTGCTAGGAATTCTGGGTCTTATGAACATTGTGTCCCTTAGTTCTCTTACAATCACTGAGCCGCCATCATTTTCACTAATGAAGATGTGTCTTGTCAAATTCTCAGGTTATCTCACAAAGAGATACCTTATATACCTTGGCCCCAATCTTCCTTACTCATAGGAAGAATTATGGATATGAAGTTGTTGACCCTTATGGTCTTAATGAACTTGGGCCTGATCTAAGGCCTATCCACGATTCATAAGGTAAGGTTGTGACTGACATAAAGGGCATTTCGTTAAGTATGAAGATAATAGCTGTGAGTTTACATACCAAAACATGGCTGATAGTTTCACTTATGCCATTATTTACTCAACCATATCAAGTAGAGGTCTATTTCTTCATTTCAACAACTCTATTATGTTGAAGGGTTCTAGGTGTTGACAGTTGCCTAACAATCCTTTTTTTGTACACAAAGCATCTTGAACTAATCACGTGGGTGTCCTTAACCCTTGTTAGTTCCAAAGGTCTTATCCTTTAAGTTTAACTAATTCCTAACTAGTTCAGCCATTATCTAACTGCTTCACACTTGCCTAAAATCAAGTAAACATTTCTGTATTTTGAGTAAACATCCATGACATTAACAAAACACCAAGCTTTGTGTTTTTCCCTCACATTCATTTGGTTCACAAACGTCATAGTTTGCTAATTATAGAGGATATCTTCTCAAAATGTTTCTTTTCTTCAACTTACTCACAAGAGTATTAACCCTTTAGCACACATTATTTAGCAAATTCTCTTTTGCTAGTTTGATCATTTCTTTTGATCAATGTGTGCATGTGGCAAGAAATGGATTTATTATCCCAAAAAGAAGAACATCAAAATCCAACAAAAGATTTGAGAGTCACAATCCTATCGATCCTTAACTAAATATGTGATTTTGTCAGTTGCAATTGTATGGAGTGAATCAGGGTGGTTTATTTATACTGAGTTAATGTGTAAGTCCTAATCCCTTGATTCTTTCTCTTTCTTGCTTTGCATCTGACATGAAGCCATATGCTTCTATGAAACATCCACTACTTATGTGGATTGCTACTTCTACAACCCTTAAAGGATTATCAGTGCAACCTTTCATCTTTGTAGAAACCATTGACCTCCTCTAGATCAAGTTTGCCTCATAGGTTTCTTACCCTTAGGCTTCGAGGATGAATCCTCCTACTATTTAACTAAGTTTGTCTGACTGATGGATCTTGGATCCTTCAGTCATCCGCACTCAGGTTCAATATGGCGAATCACATTGCTGAAGGTCACAATATGTATGTCAAGAGCAATATTTTCTTTCGTATATGCCCACTCACTAGAAGACGTGGCTTACTCCCACTCATTGGGAGACATAGCTTACTCCTACTCACTGGGAGACATCTTGTCACAACATACACTCATTGTTTGATAGAAAGAACTAGGCATTATATTTGTCTCAACTTCTTCATTTGACATTTGCCTCAAGTGTTGCCTAAACGACATGTTAGGACTTAATACACTAAATTAAAACTTAACTTAGTTTTAATGTTATAGAAGAAGATCATTAATTCCACTATCTTCCAAACACTATCCAAATTGCTTGGATAAAGTTACATTACTTGTACTATCAAAGGTCTTAGCAATGTTGTTCTTTCTATGCTTGATAGCATAAACTTTTTGTATCCTTCGATTACTTCAGCCTCTAAATGTTGAAGACTAGTTGGTAGGATGTCCTTGACATCTCATTCTTCCTAAATAAAAGAGATCTGAGAGTTTCTAACTCCATAGACATTTCTATTGAATTTGTCCTCATAAGCTCAATCAAATAGACTTGGTCATAATTAGTCACTTAGACGATTATGGTTTACAAATCATATTTGTTCAAATAAGATAAAGGATAATTAGATAATAAGTTCACTAATTTCATGTTTAGGAGACAATTATGTTGACTCCCATCCCAATCATGCTAGTTAGCTCATTACCCTTTTAACTATAGTCTTCATTGAACACATTCCCCTTTGAATTTCTAGACATATTCTAGAAACTACCACTCAATTAGAGATAGTTATATTAAAAAGATAATAACACAATATCATCTAATCAACATGAATGTTCATGGAAAAAGAAGAGAATATGCTTAATTCAATTCTAAAAACAAAGAATTTAATCATAAATTTAATGAAAATGAACATTAAAAAAGATTTATATAAACTTTTTCTTATATTGTTGTCTTTTAACTAGGTTCTCCCTCTTATAGGCCCTTATGACCATATGAACTCATGTAGCATCTAGCTACAATGTCAAGCTCCTCTTTTCCATGTTACATCCATTCACTTGGATGTATTTGCAGTATACCTCCCACTTGATGAGATGATTCTCACATCTTTATCTATCTCGTCCTTTGTCACAATGTTTGTGATAAAGGGTTGACTTTAGAAGTCACTGCTTCAATCCCAACTGGATCAATGTGGTTAAAAGCATAGGAAGACTTATTATTTAATAATTTCAAGTTGCTGCAATTTTTAGGTTTTATCTCTAAAAATTTGAGTCAAGGTTGGATAGGATCTTATATTCAAAAACTCATTTGAATAATTTCTCACTTTAAAGAATCTTTCAACATTAACCTTATGTTGCAGCCGAAATACTCTTAATAAGTAAGCCAATCTATCTCAAAAATATAGAATCATCATTGACTCAATTTCAACATTTTTGGGAATCTCTAAATGCATATAAGCAACTTTTTGACTCAAATCAAATCCAAACGTGCTTCAAATATATGCAAATTATATATCAAATTGAAGCCCTTGAATTTAGGGATTTTTACGAACAAACCGTGTCTCAATCAGAGGTCCCACACGCTATCACAGGCCCCTAGAAGATGTTTGGAGCAAAAAATCCTAAATAATTGAAAAATTCCAACGATAGCCACTCTTAGCGAAGGTGCGTGAACTCCACGCACCGCCTTATGGTTGTCTAACAGTGACACGCACTAGCTCACCCGACGTCCTCTCTCTGACGGGGCTCGCCATATATCAAATAGTAGCCCTAGTGAGCCCCACGCACCATCTATCTTTTTTTAATACAGTCAACATTTTTTACTATTGACTTTGACTAGTCAACACATGACAATTGACTGGTCAACAGTCAACGCTTGACCGAGACCAGCTAATGTGGCATGACTGGCAATGATGTGTCTTTGAACGCTGATGTGGCACTCTCTCATTGGCGCTACATGGCTTTGGTTGACCGATGATGTGGCGGTTGACTGCCATATCATCGTCTTCAACCTCCAACTGGGTCATCCTGAAGTCCATATCTCCCTTATTTTAGCACTATTTTTCACATTCTTAGTTTTGTTGTAATCATAGTTCAGTGAACTATAAATCCATGGCTTTTATTTGATCTGAAAACATCTTTTTCATTAATCAAATCATGGCTCAAATGGTGACGGTGACAAACGACCTGCCATCTTCTTTCCTTCATTTCTCCCTCATCTAAACTCCGTTTGACACATTCTAAGCGTCGTTGGAATTGTCTCTTTGAGCTCTACACATCCATGGCCTTACCTTGGTCAAAAACACTTAGTTTCAAACACCAAATTTTTTCTCGACGTCAACGGCACTCGATAACATGACTTCGATGTGTATCTTCTGTGTTTCAAAACCTTTCCTAGCTTTTGAGGGTTAAAGTCTCTTGTTTTTGGTTCCACATAGGTTCCAAAAACACCCAACTTGAAAGAGATCGAATAAGTGAGAAGAAGAAGAGAAACGAGACTTTGACATGAAATATATCTATATATGCGTATATATAATTAAGCTTAGGTCGAATAGCAAATATGGGAAGAGGAGTTTGATGCACACAGAGAACATAGACACGCATATATCATTGTTCATATAGTATATACCACATCTTACATTTTAGGAAGAGAACGTGCATGGTATATTGAAAAATGAATCATACATTTATCATGTACATATACATAAATATTGCATAGGAGCATATGGATGTAGCCAATAAAGAAAAATATTTATGCTCGAATATAATCATATATTCATATGTGAAAAACATGCTAGAGACATAGCATATAAAAATTATCATCATATAATACTCATGTATATAATAGCACAATGGAATAAAATAAAAAAATGATTGAGATATAAACAAATTATATCATTAATTATTCATAAAGAATAAATCACAGCCACAGGATCAACATGCTCTGATGCCAATGTAGGAAAAAATAAGGAGAGAGAGAACTAGCATACCGGGGCAAATTCATGTTCGGATCCGGTTAAAGCTCCAATGCTCCATAATAGTGCTCATGCAATTATTAGACTACTAGAGCCTAATTGTGATTTTCACAGCTCATCACCAGAACAAGAAAGATAGTAGGAAAGAAGAGATTACTAGAAAACTCAATAGCAGGGTGAGTTTGCAATTGAGGAGGCACACTCTATTTATAGTGGTTTAGAGTGGCCACTAATTAGGAAACATGTGCCTCCTTCTTGCCCTTCAAAATAGTAATTAAATTAATTGATTCTCAATTAATTTCTTAATTATGGTGACTTGTTCTTTAATTAATAATCCCATAATTAATACTGACTTATTCCCCAATCAGCAATTAATGCTGATTTTATTCTTATTTGATTAGGCTACTTGTATCCTAGTCAAATAGTCTGGCCTATCAAGGGCGGACTTAGACCCAAAGTCCAACAGTTCAAGTAGAAGCCTTTAATTTTGACCTTTTAGAAAAGCATTTGTGGCGAGTCATCTTCCGTACTTAGTTTACCAATGATACAAAAATATCTGGATCCAGAGCATAATTATATATTTATGCCTGCTTTTAATAGTTCATCTCTGTGGAAAAACATACTTATATCAGGTGATATTGTTATTAACTATCTCACCTAGTAAGTGGATGAGGGTACTTCTATATCTCCAAATAGTCAGCTTTAGTTACCTCTGAAGCAGTGTGGTCTGGCATATCCTCATCTTCGTGTATCTAACCTTATACTGCACCCTACAAGATCTTGTAATACCCAATTATTATTATCCTCACTCTACCCTATGTAAGTGGTTCAAAAAATTTTAAAGAACCTAATTGCTTTATCTAGATCCCCAGATATTATTAGGTGGTTTGCTACTAATTTAGGAATATACACTATTGGAGACAGATATAGACTTCTCCAATCCCCATTTTGACAATCTAATCACTCAGCTAATAAGGTATGTACTTTAATTAGGAAATCTTCTTTACCTCCTAGGATCTATTTGCTCTTATGGAAGATTGTTAGATGTGTCTTGCCTACCAATAAGTTCTTATGTAGTAGAAACTTGGCTTCTACATAGGTATGTTCCTTTTGTAATGACAATGATGAATCTTTAGAACATCTATTTTTATATTGTCCCCTTTCTAGTGCTTGTTGGTTTAGTTGTAATGTTGGTATTAGTATCGACTTCATCCCTAATAAAAGGTTACAAGATTGAATAGAGATATGGCTGATAAGCCACAATGATCCTATCAATTTTCTGACATATTTACCTTTTTAGGTTTTAGATTCTCTCTAGTTTGCAGGAAACAAACTTTTTCATGCAGATTCCAGTACCTCTACTTTGTAGGTCATTACATCCACACAAGCTAAACCACATGCTTTCACTAATCAATTTATGGCTCAAAGACGCCAACAAGAAGATGCTATTCATCAACAAGAGCTACAATATCTAGCCTGGCAATCTATCCTACAAAATTGTTCCTGCAAGTAGGATATTTACTTCAAAATTAGTAACACTAACAATCATGGCCGTGCCATTTCTATTACCACCCTTTTCACCAATCTCCACTTACACCATTTTCTATTAGCTCCTCTAACCAAGTTTGGCATCCTTCAATTGCAGTTGTAGGCACTCCGTGAAGCAATGACTCTTATTCTCTGACAAAATCTTGTCAATTATCCCCATCATTTTCCTATACATTACAAGATAGTTAAATCATCACATATAAAAATTATTACACAAACTAGAAATGTTTGTTGGAGTTTACAATACCTTTTAAGAGATGTCTATATATTATTCAGTTACTTTGTAACTTATGTTTAGATAGTTGACTCTTATTCTCTAACAACGGTGCCAATTTGATGAACCCATGTCATGTAAGCTCTCAAAATAAAACTAGGTTTGAAAATATAGCATAGTAGCTCAACCTAGGTCATTCTTGTGAGGAGATTAATTTCAAAGTTTCTAAATAGTAAAGTGATAAATACCTTAAAATTGTGAGAAATCATTTTGAGAAATTGCTTTTTAAACTAATGAAGTAATCTAATCTAATTCAAAATTTTTGTATTTTTGGTTTTTAAAACAAAGAAGCAAACAGAATCGAAATTAACACTAACAACAAGATAAATTCAATTAACTAGTACAATGTTGAAATGAGATTCCCTTAGGTTGAGGTTTTAGTCTTCCTTGTTTGCTAATGATATGAATCCTATAATGAGTTAAGAGGATGGAACTAAGCTACCACTAGCTCCATACTTGCAATAATCATTTAATTCATTCTACCAAAGCAATGAAATGAATACCACCAAATAATTCAGATTCAAGGACATGAATAATTAACTTCCAATTCTAGCTTGTAATTACCATTACAAAAGTTCTAAACATTCAGTTTAGTCATTTACAATCCACTCGACCAAGTTGGAATAAACAACTTAACCTACTCCTAATTTGAATCATACAAAGCTTAACTAATGAACTCCTAGCTCAACTACCAAGTTTATTCACTTGGCATAGAGCAATCTAGATCCCAACCATATACTTAACCAAGCCATACAATTATGAACTAGAAAGAGAGCTTAAACGAATTCCATTGAAGTTTGCTAGCTCAAACCATTACCCAACTCATCACCAAAGCTTAGCTATTCATGAAGAGAGAAAATAAAGGTTGATGAAGGAATGAATAATCGGCCAAGGAGATCAAAGAACCAAACAGCTCTCCCCTAGTACAGCAACAACGCCTTCCCCCTTCTCTATTCGGTCTTTTCCCTCTTTCTTCCAATCTTCACATCGCCTCTTCCTTTTCTCTAATTGTTGTCTGTAGCTCCCTTATTTCTGCTCTTTCAATTAGGTTACTCTCCCCTTTTTTTATTACATAGATGCAATTCCCCTCTTTTTTAATTGGGTTAAGGGGAAAAAATATTAATGAAGTTTTGTCCGAAGAGCGTTTGGCATAAATATGTTTTAGAAGGGGCAAAAATACCAATGAACAATTAAAAAGGGACATCCAGCACAAAAGCCGTTAATTTTGACCTAACGTCTTTAGGGGTTTTCTTTTCTTATAACATAACATCGTTAGGTCAAAATTAATGGTTTTTGTGCTGGATGTCCCTTTTTAATTGTTCATTGGTATTTTTGACCCTTCTAAAACATATTTGTGCCAGACGCTCCTCGGACAAAACTTCATTGGTAAATTTGCACCTTAACCCTTTTTAATTTAATTCACGTGGTCCACATCTTTTCATTTCTCCAAGCGCTTAATTATTCCAATTCATCAAATCGGTTCAGCAGGCTTGTTCCTTAATCCATCAGTAAACCCTCCTTTTTCACATTCAATAATTTCGGCACATCTCTTCTCTAATTCTTCCTTTTATTTTGGGCCAATAGCTGCTTGTCCTTTCTTTATTAATCAATTATGCATTTTTTCCATTTCGGTCCAGCAACCTTGTTTTCTTCAATTCAGTGAAGTCCTCCCTTCTTTATTAAACCATTTCGGCCCAGTTCATCTTCTTAATCAATTCAGTTCAGCTCCTAATTGGCTATTTCCTTCACAGCCGCCATTCTCACGCACAAAACAATGGTCCCCACTTTCTCTTCTTTCTTCAATTCATTCATTTAATCTCAAAATAAATTCTACACTTGTGATGTTCTACTCTTGTCCTTCATTAAGCTCTAAAATAACATCTTTAACTTTGACCCCTTGACAAAATTTATGCCACATCATCACCTACAAAATTAGATTCACAAGGGTAATTTCTTTAGCTCACAATTAAAGAATAATGAAAATAACAAATATTAATTAAAAATATAACAATTTAACCACTACAATTTCCAAATTATCCTTTCACTAAAATCTCACATTAGTACTTAATTATACCCAAAATATTTAATTAAGTTCCATAAAAGCCAAAGATTAATTAATAAAAATATATAAATATTGATCTCTATCAACAGTACAAATACATAGTTATTTTCCATAAAAAAAACATAATTGACATCAAAAGAATTATATATGTTGGTTTAACAAGAACTGACGGCAAAAATCATACATTTTAAAAAATAAAATTCAAACACTTTTTTTTAAATAAAATAAAGCCTTCACGTCAGTTATTTCCATAATAATCTATGCTTTTTTTAAAAAAATGCATTCTTAAATTATTGTATTTATTTTATTATTTATTTTTTTTGCGTTTATTTTTTTTAATATATCTAGTTCGTTATAATTGTATTCCCTAAATAAAATAAAATAAATACTATCATTCTTGCTTTCCATGATTGTCTTCATTATCTTTACTTTTAGACTAGAGGCTTCTCCCCATGTGATGTACGGGTTGTGTATTATATAATATAAATTTTAAAATAGATGATGAAGAACTATCTCAATTGTTTCAAATTTTTTTGTTAGTTGCACTTGTAAATAGATTTTTCTGTTAGTCTATTTTTTTAGTAGTGTAAGTTATCAAGCAGAGACTAGATAATTGTTTTTTATTAATGGAAAGAAGTTTATGCTTTTTTTGTGTTTTCTGAATAATCATATGGCTTATTGATGTATCATATTTGAAGAGAGAGGGGGGGGGGAGTATTTCACCATTTTATTTCAAGGAAATTTCATTTCTCCCCCTCCAAAAAAATCTATTTATTTGTACATAAGTGACGACTAGTCGAAACTTTTCTCCGAAGATAGTTTTCAACACTATTACCGAAAGTGACTGACAACGGAAACAATTATTGTCATCGCTAAAAGCTTTGGATCGGAGATAGTTTCTACAATATAATAGTGATTGAAAGTCAATTTATTTATAGTGAATATTTTCAAGAACACCAACATGAATATAACAATTGCCAAAGAGAATGGCAATTGAACTAATTGTGATATTGTTTTAGTTTTCCTATTAATTGATAATAATTATTTGTTGCTCGAAATATGATTAGGTTTTCATATGTTTTAGTTATTTAATAAGGGGTTAAAGGTCATTTTTGCCCCAGAAGTATTGGCTTAGGGGCAATTGTGCCTCAGAAGTCTCATTTGGGGCAATTTTGCCCCATAAGTTTTAAATGTGGGGCAATTTCACCTTGACCATTATTGCAGTTAAGTTAACCATTAGTTGACCTTATTTAGGCTCAAACTTGCTACAAATTGAAAACTTTCAGGGCAAATTTGCCCTTAAGATAACAACAAAATTGCCATGGAAGTTTCAACTTAAGAGCAAATTTGCCCTAGAAGTTTTCACTTAGGAGCAAATTTGGCGCAAAATTTGGTTAACTAACGGTCAAGCTTAACTGAGATGACAATCAGGGTGAAATCGTTCCACATTTGAAACTTCCAGGGCAAAATTTCTTATGACTTAATACTTCTAGGGCAAAAATGACCTTTAACCCTTTAATAATTAAAAATAATTATGTGTGCTCCAAGAAATTAAATCTGACATTTTTTCTAACACCATAAGGATATTGTTTTCAAAATAGTATTCTAATTGCTGACATTTCCAATCCGAAATAATTTAATATTGGGTTAAGATGCATGCAGGTCCATGAAATATTTTAGGGCATCTAACACCTTGAAATATTTTGTTGTGCAAATTTAATCCTAATATATTAAACATAGATTAATATTTCCCCTCCCATTAAAAACCTTATGCAAAATTGCGTTTTGAAATATTGACATTAAAATTCCAACAATAAGTTCTGGTAGAACTTTAAACACCTGAATAAAAGCATCGAAGAAAAAACTAGACCGAATCAGCTAGTCCGACTAGAAAATCGGTGAATCAGTCCCTAGTCTGGTCTGGTTCAACGCTTGAAAATTGGGTCGACTCAACCAAATTGAAAGCAACTCGGCCAACCAGCTGAGTGGGGCAGGATGGCAAAGTCACAATTTTTCTTAGAAAATACCCCAAAATTCCATCGTTTTGGGGCATTTTGAATCAAGCAAAAAAAAAATTACCCGGCCTGATTTCTTACCCTAATCAAATCGGGGATCGACTATCGAGTGATCGACTAAATGTATGAAACTCTAAATCAGATTCCTCCTACGATTCCTCCATTCTTAGTCATATTTTTCCCTAAGCCCCTGACGATCAAATATCTTCCTCCATTCTCACTTGCCACCATGATTTGTCACTGAAAATGAAGTTGATGGTGAGCTTATGCAATGACAAGAGCTGAATATGAGCATCTGATGGTAACCTGCAATTGTAAGAGGCCAAAACTGATATAATCTCTTACCTGGGCAAAACTAAGAGAGACAAGTTACGACTGTCCTGGTAAGCAAAGCTCCAAAAGTTCTTCCTTTATCTTCTATGTTTACATTTTATAGTGTATGCAAAGTTACTTCTGTGAAGTGTGAACTAATTTATTAGTTGATTTATTTGTCAATTTCATAGTTTATGTAAGCAAAACATGTTTACAATGTTGTCTATGTTTATCAGTCTGTTAGTTCACTATGTTGTTAAAGAGGCAAGCTTTACCCAAGAGGGGAGTGAATTGGGTAATGTAATACAATTTTTGCATATTATGCTATTATGGAGATAAATGAAGAGAGAGTAGAGATGAGAGATTAGCACACAGAGATTTATACGAGTTCGACACAACCCCAGGCCTACGTCCGGTCCTCGGAGACCAACACCTCTAAGATTTTCACTATTCTTCTAAGATTTAGTGGGCTCGCAGAACACCAGAAAACAACAACTGTCCTTGCAATAACTACGAGCTGAAATATTCTACACCTAGAATTTTCTCTTCCCCTTATGATAAGTCTTACGAGCAGAACAATTCTGAATACCTTTCTCTCCTGCTTACTCATGCAAGTCTTATGAGCAGCAACATTCTCTCCTGCTTACACCTCTATAAGTCTTATGAGCAGCAACATTATCTACTGCTTGCACCTTGTAAGTCTAACGAGTAGAAAGTCTTACTTGAAATTTTCTCTACAACTTCCCCCATAAGGAAATCTACCCTCTCAAAGTCTCTTTACCATGAGATCAAAAATACAATTGAAATGTGTTCACAAAATCTTTCACACAGTGGATATGATAATCACTGAAGTACAATATGAATACAGAGAGAAATATCAAATCCGAGACTATTGTAAATATTTAGCGTATGCTCTCATTTTGTGTTCTTGTGTATATTTCGTCTGCCTTCGATACTCTATATTTATAGCTAATTTGAGTTAGCAGTTGTAGAGTGTCCCATTGTGGAGCAGAGTGTTTTGTTATAAAGCTGAAAGTCACGTTGTGGAGCGTTAGTGTTTTCAAACGTTCATTCATAGTGGGTCAACCACATGTGGTGATAGTTGTCTAATATTCGGTGTGTAATAATTATGTTTACTGCAACTGAGCTTCTTATTTGAAACTATAATCCGAACATTCATTCTCTTGTTTCACACTTGAAATATATGTTAGATATCATTTAGGTATAATGACAAGTGAAAACATAATGAACAAATAACATTTAACCGTATTCAAATTTTCGTTGTGACTCTATAATGCATTATGCTTTAGTGCTGATGAACTCAAGTTCTTGTGTCACACTCAAGTCCACACTCGAGTTTCAACTTCACACTTGAGTTCTCTTTTATATTTGTATAGCAGTACAAAGTAATCTTGGTCACACTTTCAAGTGCATGGGATAACTTTCAAGTATTGGTAGCCATACTCGAGTTCTCAATCAACACTCGAGTGTACTTACCAAATTCATGCTTACAACTCCTGCATTTACGAGTAAAGTTAAAAGTTTATTAATGTAAACACGAGTTCTAATTCCACACTTGAGTTCTCTTGGTTGTTGTCATTTTTCTAGGTTGTCTCTGCCAAGCCCTTTGCAATGCTCAAAAAGTGATTAAGGTCTAATGACTTCAAAAGGTGTGACAATTGTCTAAGTGTTATAAAGGGAATCATTCCATGTTTGCATGTGCAAGGATGGAGTTGGGAGATCAAGACTTTGGCAACATGTGAGACATAGGATCATGGTCAAAATTTCAACACATACTCTCTTTCCTTTCCCCTCATTAAGTAGGCCAAAAAGGAGTATGGAGGCCAAATCTTTACATCAGTACTACCATTTTTGCCAAGTGAAGGAAGAAAGAGAAAAGAAAAGGTGAGGTTTTGACCTTAGAGATGACCTTGAATGCTCAAATGTTCTTCTTTAATTTTGATCATGTTGATGAGAGCTTCTTTTCTATAGTTTTAGATTTTTGAAAGAAGGTGTTTTAGATCTTGAGGAAAAGTGAATATTGAGGAATCAAGAAACAAACTTGAGAAAGTAAAAGATGTGAGAAATAGCTTCCTTTTGACCTATATATTGTGCCTATTGGTTGAGTTTTGTAATTTATGAATTTTACCCTAATTTTCTTGTAGCATGTGATTGCATGAATTGCATGTTTCTTTCTGGTGGAATTGGTATTTTGTTGTGTTATTGAGACAATAGAATTGGTTTGGAACATTAGAAGTAAAGCTTGGTGAAATTGAGTAATGTGTTGTAATGTGGTGTCCAAAACAAAACTTGTAGTTAGAATGCGATTTTGGATGTTTTGATGTTCCCAACGGTTTCCTTGTGAAAAATTGTGTAGGAATAGGTTTGGTGGTTGATTTTAGAGCCATTGGACACATTGGTTAAAAATTGAAAATTCTGTCCATTGAAACTCTATACTGGGCAGTTAGTTTGCATGTATGTTTTCAAGGGGCAAATGGTGTCTAAAAATTCTGAAACTTTCCAATCTAATAGTTCACATGCCAAGCTTCAAAATAGACATTTAATGGATGTCATTTCAATGTTTGTGTTGGGAGTTATGATTTTCCAAAATTTGAGATTGAAATTGGAATCTATTCTGGAGCAGTATGGGATTTAGTGTAATTTTGTATTTTTGTAGTTATGAACAGAAGTGATTCATATTTTTCCTATACATAAGACTTCAATATATTTCCATAAGACTTGGGATCACCTTATTTAGATTTTTCTAGAATTATTTATGCTTTTTGGAAATTCAGCCAAAAAACAAAATTTTCTTGGCCGCAACCCAAAGGCTTCTGGACTTCTTTTGGTTGCAGCTAGAGGATTCTTGGCTATAGCAAGAAAACTTCTGACCTATTTTTGGCTACAGCCAACTCCCAAAAATCAGCATTTTGGAACTTTTGGAAGTGGTTTTTGATATGGTTCTTCCCAAACTGTTTAGGCTTTCGTTGAGCTTATCATAGCAAACCTAAGGGGCTCAAAAGACAACCAACCTTGAGTGTTTTAAAGTTAAGGAATTGGAAAAATGAATAACACTATGTCCTTGATTTTGATTGATAGGATTCGATATTTTCCCTAAACATGAGCAACCTGTGCCTGAGCACACCCGGAAAGAACAAGGTAGTGATGCTTTCTCTTATACTATATGTGATGCATTAAATGCGTGATTGATCATTAAATTGTGATGATTTCCAATGCTGCAAAGCTTGTGGATGAAAAAGCCATAAGGCTATGTGAAAGCCAAAAAGCTATGTATAAGCCGCAAGGCTATGTGTATGCTGTGAAGACATGTGTAAGTCAAAAGGCTATGTGAAAGCCATAAGGCTATGTGTATACTGTAAGGACTATGAGTATATTGTTGAGGCAATGTGTATACTATGATGTTGTTACTGTGCTGATTGATTATTTGCTTACATTTTAGGTGATTATATATTATATGAGTGATTTCTTTCTACTGGGATTCTTTTGAATCTCATTCTTTCCATTGACTAACCTACAGACAGGGCAAGTGGCTCGAAGGGGAAACAAAGAACCAAGGGTGGCTAGGTCTCTTTTAGGGATATGATTTTGATAGTTGGTTATCAAATTTTGGTTGGGATTACTGTACATATTATGGATGTAAATTTTTGGATGATGTTATGTAATCCCCTGGTTGGGAAATTATTGGGGCGGTAATGTTCGTAAACCCTTAAGTTATTATATGAAACCCAGGAGTTGTCGGGAATTTTAGGGTGCACTCTGATATGTATAAATGCAATTGAATTGTGTAGATTAATTATATTCGAAATGTGAGTGTGAGACCGAATTAAACATGTTTTGAAAGAAAATTTTGAAAACCATATCCTATGGATGGGATTGGAAATAAGTCTTTTAACATCTGATGGTGTTTAAATTATCTTAATTACATATTTTTGAATTATAGTTACAGTTTATAAGGCATGGGTTACAACTTGTAAGAGTGAACTTGCCCTTTCAAGAGTTTTCATACAAAACTTGAGTTCTCTATTATGGACTCGAGTTCTTAGGCTAGTCAACACCTCTTCACTTTGTTACAGTCAGAAAGTGTTAAGAATGCACTGAAAGTGTAGCACTATACTCGAGTGCCTCACCCATACTCGAGAGCAACATTGCATGTCATTTTGATGAAGATTTCTTGGCTCTTTTTCAGAATGTTGCAAAGGATGACTGGAAGTGTTGCTAGAAAGACTCGAGTGTTTGTTCAAAACTTGAGTGTTCTTTCACAATTTCATATTCTTGTTTCCTCTCAAGATAATACTTGTAGGAGTTCACTTGCAAGACTCAAGTAAACATGTCACCAAAACTTGAGTTCGCCATATAGTTTATATTCTATCTTGACTTTCTGTGAAACACTTCTATGGGCACACTTTCTGAACTCGAGTTCTTTGGAACACAAAACTTGAGTGCACCTTTAAAACTCAAGTGCATCAGTAAAATTCTAGTTTCTTCATCAGATTCTGCATCAAACTTTGAAGAGTGAAGAACCAAACTCGAGTGTTGCAGCTTACAGAACTCAAGTGCTTCCTCCAAACTCGAGTGCATTAGACATTTTCAACAGCAACTTTCTATGAATTTGTGAAATGCATTTGATAATTGAATGGGCTTATTTTTACATTTTAAAACATGAATTACTTTATAAAACAATGTACTAATACTTTGTTATCATCAAAACATGGATTCTAACATTTCCCCTCTTTTTGATGATGTCAAAACCTTAGTGATGTATTTGAAAACTTAATTGTTTTGTAAACCTTATTGAAAACTCTTATTTGATTTTCAAATGCATAACCATTAAAGTTACTAAAGTTCAAAGTTGTTTGCTGCTATTTGGCATTCTTCACAAGATTTCTGCAAGATTTTCACTATAACACTTGTGACAAGATCAAGTCATAGTATATGATTCAAATTTATAGCTTAACTTTAGAATTCAAAATTGAACAATAAAAATTGAATGATAATCAGCATAACTTCATTGATTGATAAATTCAACTACAAACTTCATTAAAGGTTGAGAAATTCTCCCCTATTTTTTCTTTAGTAGAAAAAGGAGGTTGAGGGAAAGTAATAGGATCAGTATCAGATGGCTGAGGTAGAGTATATAAGAATAATGTAGTACAGAGATCTATAGGTTCTGGCAAAATAGTGGTGACGATGTTTGAGTATCAGTCTACTAAGTGGATTGACCATGTAAAGTGACATCCACAATGGTTAAAGTGATAGGATCGGTGTAGTTAAACAACACTGTGGTAGTGGCTGGAGCAGAGTAGTTGGTGATACTGAAGTGGTTGGTTCAGGAATTGATGTCGGAGGTATAAAGGTAGGATGAACAAGGTGAGTATGCAAGAATATCTCCAACTTATTCAGCCTCCTTGTGTGATCTTCTTGAGTTTTAGCCATAATGTCAATGTTATAATTGGCTTTATCAACCAATTTGACTGCTTGAGACTCCATCGTATTTACCAATTTCTCATACTCTACAAACAACTCATTCTTTAGGTTGGCTATTGCTTTATTAATCACCTCTGACATAAAGCCTTGTATGGATGCACCAAAGAACGAAGGAGATGAAGATGTACCCGTGTAGAGGATTGAGCCTCATCAGGCTTTGAAGGTGTGGTCTCTCATTATGGTGCAGGTGCTTTGCTAAAAGTAAAAGATATTCCTATATGATTCAACTAAGTCACACCAAATCTAGGTATCTTAACCTTCTCATTGCCATCCATGTACCAAATTTTATTGTGCCTAAGGATAAGGGATATAAGCTGAGGATATGGAATGGTGGTAGTCCTAATTGAAGTGAACATGAATCTCCTCATTTCATTAAAAATCAGTTCTCCCATATTCCTTTGCTGGCCAGCAAGAAAAGAGGTCATCAAGTAGTAATCCCTATGGGTAAAATTCATAAAGGTTTTGGATTTATTGATGATGCTTTGGGTATATATATAGAAAAGGATATGGTGAGAGTCTGGCATAGTAATAAGCTTGAAATTCAAGGGTCCTACAAGTTTACCGGGTCTTAGCAATTGAAAAACTTGGGCAGGAGTAAATGCTTGGGTAGGATTAAAGGGTGGTATTATATATCTGTGAAATGGTATTGAAAATCGAAGGGGTAATCATCATAGATTGGCCACAAATAGTAGTAATAATCTCTTCCTCTATCAAATCACCAGTTTTAGACACAATGGTTTACATCTTGATATTGCAATAAACGGTTCTAACAATTGTAGGTGAATAGGGTAGATACACAATTAGCCAAGATTCAAAAAATCCTAGATATGGTCTAAGTTTCAGGACACAATTTGTACTCTGCTAATACAAGTCTACATATACCACAGGACAAAAAAATGATGAGAAAATTCAGTATCATATACCTTATGGTCGAAAGGTTTTAGTTATGAGTATTGAAGTCTTCTAGATGAGCCATATCAAGTTCTTCTTCCTTCGATACTTGAGAGTTAGATGGTACTCCCGACTGTGAAACCATATGATCAAAATGTCTAGGAACATGATGTAATGCAGAGGAATCAGCTTAAGAGGAAATCTTTCCAACTAAGGCATCCAACTTAGACTATTCTATCACTTCCTAAAGTTGTCTGCCACAGGTACTATCTAAGGATGATTTTTGTAAGACTTTTGTAGCCTTCTTCCCTTTCCTTTGTACCTCATTTGTTTTTAACTAAGTTATAATCAGTTCCTTACTAGTCAATTACTTATCTTTCTTTGAAGGAGGTTGAACATGCTTCACTTTCGGTCTAGGATACTTCTTCTTTGTAAGAGTCACCTTTCTCTTAGTGACAATAGGCTTGGGAGGTGGAGTGGGTATTGAAGATAGAGTCAAAGTCGGAGTTATCGTCAGTGTCGGGGTTGGTGTCATCGTCGAAGTTGGAGTCTCACTAGAGTGAAAAGAAGATGAATTGGAGGATGATGATGATAAAGAAGAGTCTTGAGTGATATGAGGCACCTTTGTACGAATCATTTTGATATAGAATAAGTAAGGAAAATAGAGCACTTTCAAGTTTCTTGTGATTTTTTATTTTTGGTTAGGGCTCAGTGGAAGGATTTAAAGAGGAAAATCTAGTATTTGAGGGAGATTAGACAGTTCCAATAGATGATTGATGCTGTTAAAAGTGACTCTTTAGTGAGAAATGGTCAAATTTTAGTAGGGGCATGTTTTCGAGTGAAGAAACGCTCGGGTAAGAGTGAAAGTGTGACTTTTGAGCTTTTGGACTTACTAATATACACCCTAACACTTGAGTTTTGCTCAAGAACTCGAGTATGACAATAGCACTCGAGTGCTGTAGAAGAATTTTAGTAAATTGCAATTGCATACCTGGTGTGAGTATTGCTTGTAGACACCCATGTTTATTTTCCATCCTTATGTATCTTTGTACTCAAGTCCTCTAAAATCACTTGAGTAAACCATGCTTTTGTCTCAAGTTGTTTTGCAATGTTCTTCCTGAACTCAAGTGTCACGAGAATTTTCAAGTATGCACTCGAGTGTGCCACATAAACTCGAGTGTGTGACAAAACTTTTGTTGGACTCAAGTATGCTCTCAGAGTTTATGTACCTCTATTTATCCTTATTTTGCCAATTGAAAGCACAGTGTATGACTCTCAAGTTTGAACTTGAGTTTCATGTCTTGTAGTTGAGTTTTAACCTGACACTTGAGTGTCATACCAAGAATCCATGCAATCTCTATTTACCTCTGTTTTAGTGATAGTAAATAGAACATTCCTGCAAAACAAACTTCTACATAATTTGATGCTTAAGTCGGTATAGTAATAATTAAAACATGTACATAAACATATACTATTCATAATCAATAACCAGAAAATCTTACAACTCATTAGGATTAACCATTCCTAATTCTCTTCATATATATAAAAATTGATCTTTAGCTATCGGCTTTGTGAATATGTCATCAAGTTAAAGATGTTTGAGAATGAATTCTACTTTGACATCCTTCTTTTGGATATGGTCTCAAATGAAATGATGTTGGATATCTATGTGCTTGGTTCTTGAATCCTGTACAGGGTTCTTGGTCAAGCTTATAGTACTCATGTTGTTGCATTAAAAAGGTATCTCTCTCAAGTTGATTCCCAAGTCCTGAAGTTGTTGTTTTAGCCATAGTACTTGAGAACTTGCTTCAACTATATATTCAACTTTAATAGAGGATAATTAAACTGTGTTCTGCTTTTTGTTGAACCATGAAAGTAAAGAACCTCTAAGAAATTGACATTAACCACTGGTGCTCTTTCTATCAATTTTATATCCTCCATGATCTGAGTCTGAATAGGCCATCAAATACTCAGTTCCTCCTTTTGGATACCAAAGGCCAAGCACTGTATTATCTCTTAAGTACCAGAAGATTCTTTTCATGGTCTCGGCATGAGATGCCTTAGAAGCATATTGATACCTTGCACACATACCAATACTGAATTGAATATCTGTCCTACGTACTATTAGATAGAGTAATGAACCAATCATTCCTCTATATTTGGTGTGTTAAAGTTAGGGTCATTCACGTTAACATCTAGTAGTGTAGTATGCTCATTGGAGTGTCAGCTCCTTTGGCATTTTCCATTCCATACTTCTTCAACAACTCCTTTAAATATTTGGTCTGGGATATGAAGATCCAATTTTTCCATTGCTTGATTTGAAGTCAAAGAAAGAAGTTTAGTTCACCCATTATGGACATTACGAATTCTCCCTATATAATCTTATAAAACTCTTAACATAGAGATTCGTTAGTGGCATTAAAGACTATATCATCAAAATATATTTGAACTACTAATAAATCATTCTTGTTATGTTTGATGAAAGGTGTTGTATCCACTTTTCCTCTGACAAAGTTTTGATCGAGGAGAAACTTGCTCAGTCTTTTGTACCAAGCTCTGGGTGTTTGTTTCAAACCATATAATGCTTTCATGAGTTTGAAAATATAATCAGACTTTGTGTCATCTTCAAAACTAGGAGGTTGTTCTACATAAACTTCCTCCATAATATAACCATTTAGAAAAGCACTCTTCACGTCCATTTGATAAAGTTTAAGACCTTTAATGCATGTAAAAGCTAAGAGTACTCGTATGGCTTCCAGTCTTGCCACTAAAGCATATGTTTTCTCATAATCAATGTCTTCTTATTGATTATAGCCTTTGGCAACTAACCTTGCCTCGTTTTTCATAATGATTGCAGATTCATCAATTTTTATTTTTTAAAACTCATTTAGTCCCTATAACTGAGTGATCTTTAGGTCAAGGTACCAAATCCCAAACCTGGTTTCTTTGAAATTGTTTTTTAACTCTTCTTACATAGCAATCACCCAATTATTGTCAGATAGTCCTTCTTCAATACTATAAGATTCAACTATAGAAAAGAATGCAAAAAATGTAACTTCATTATGAATTCTATTTCTAGTTTTGATGCCTTCATGAACATCTCTAATTACTTGATCAATTAGATGATCATTCATGTGTCTCTATATTCTTGGCTGAGCATGATCATCGACATTTTCTTCATTTTGAAAATCATTTGTTTGAAAATCATTTTGATTTGAAATGGTTAGATTTTTAGTTTGTTAATCAAATCTATTTCCTCATCATCAAAAGACTTTGTCTGAGTCTATTTCATGAAACACAACATGAATGGTTTCTTCTACAATGCATGTTCTTTTATTAAATACTCTATATGCTTTACTTCTATTTAAATAACCTAAAAATAAACCTTCATCAGACTTTGAATCAAATTTACCCAAATTTTCTTTACCATTATTGTGTATGTAGATTTACATCCGAAGATGAGTAGATGAGCAAGGTTTGGCTTTCTCCTTTTGTGGAGCTCACATGGTGTCTTTCCAAGAGTCCTGTGGATATATGTTCGATTCAAGATATAGCATGTAGTACTTATTGCATCTACCTAGAACACTTGTGACACTTCTTTCTCATTGAGCATTGCCCTTGCCATCTTCGTGAAGACTTTGTTCTTTCTTTCCACAACTCTATTCTGCTGAGGCGTTATTGGCGTAAGGATGTTGTGATCTATTCCTTGATTGTTGCAGTAGTCTTCAAAGAGTTGATTATCAAATTCTCTTCCATGATCGGTCATGATGAAAATAATAGAAATACCTATCTCATTTTAGACCTTCTTGGCAATCGTAATAAATTCAGCAAAAGTTTCATCTTTAGAGGCAAGAAATATAGTCAATGTAAAGCTTGTAAAATCATCGACAATTACTAACATATATGAATTTCCCCCAAAACATTTTACTCTTGTTGGTTCTACTAAATCCATATTAAGTAATTGTAAAGGTTTTAATGATGAAATCATATTCTTTGTTTTAAATGAGAATTTAGTTTATTTTCCTTTTTGACATGCATTACAAATTATGCCATCTTTGAATTTAAGTTTTGGAAAACAAAAAATTTAATCCTTTTTAATCAATTTGTCAAGTTGATTCATATTAACATAAGCAAGATGCTTATGCCATAACCAACTTTCCTCAGTTTTACTAAGAAAACAAATTTCAGAAGAATTTGAATTTAAATATATAGTATAACAATTACCATCCCTTTAAGCTCGGATCTTTGCTTCGATAGATTCTTTTTCTATTAACAGATCCTTCTTTTTTACTATCAAACATTCCTCTAAATCAAATATTACTTAGTTATCTTTGTCAATGCTTTGACTCATACTTAAGAGGTTGTGACATAAGCCTTCAACATAATATACATAATTGATTTGAACATAATTAGTTTTTCTAACCTCACTAATTCCGGGAATACGTCTAGATTGGTTACCTCCAAAAGTTACCTTTCCTCCTTTTTTGGCTTCCAATATGGTGAACTTATCTTTGTCACCAGTCATGTGTCTCAAGCATCCACTATCAATGTACCATTTGTTTGCTCGTGATGCTTTGAGACATACCTAGAGTAATATCATTGAGTTTTAGGTACCTATTCTTTCTTGGGTCTTTTCAGAAGCCATTTATATGTGTTGATGGCCTTTCCCTTTTAAAATGACATGATGAAGCATAATGACCTTTCCTATTATAGTAATTACATTATGTAAATGGATTTGATATATGTATAGAATTTCTAAATTAATTTGGTATGTTTTACTGTCCTTCTTCTTTCCTCTATTTTTATATTGAACAGAATTATAGCTGATTCTAGATTTATCATGAATGACTCTTTGCAATTTTAAAATTACTTCAAGAGTTTCACTTCCTTTAGTGAATTTCTTTATATTCTTTTTTAATTCACTAATTTTCTTATCTTTTTCTTTACAAGATGCACATGGTGAACATGATATGTTAGTACTTGTTCTGTTTTCTAAATCTTTTATTTTCTTCTTATAACTTATCCATTCCTTAGCACCTTGACAGATTTAGAGTGTAATGCATTATATTCAAATAATAATTCATCATACGTAGGTTTAGAATCAATTACCGTAGAGTCCGATTCTTCTTCCTTGGCTACCAAGCATTTATTAGGAACTTCATCATTGTCACTTTCTTCGTCCGATAAACCATCACCCCATATGGATGATATGTATGCCTTCTTTTTCAGCTTCTTCTTATCTTTATTCTTGAAGCATTCAAACTTGATTTGTCATGGCTTTCCACATTTGTAGCATATGATTTGTTGCTCTTTGTTTTCTTTCTTGCACGGTCTTCCTTAATTATTCTTGAAGTTTTGTTGGCCTTTTCTATTGAACTTCTTGAATTTTGTTACGATTGTTCCCATATCATCATCATCAAACTCATCTTTGCCTTTTGAAGTTTCAACTTCCTTTATAGCTTTAAGAGCAACTCCTCCTCTCTTTTTATCTTCAAAATCTTTCAATTCCTTTTTTAATTCTAGCTTCCCTCATACTTAAAAAGGCTTCCAAAAAGTGCAACTACGGATCTCATTGATTCACCTTCGGCTTCTTTAATAGCTATCATTTTTACTTCCCATTCTTTTGTAAGAATATTGAGTATCTTCCTTACTTGGGAATTTTGATTGAAGGTTTTCCCAAGTGCTGTTAGCTAGTTAACAAGATGGGTATATCTGAGTTCAAACTTAGAGATCCTTTCTCCAGGTTTCATCTGAAGTAGATCATTCTCTATAATTAAAGTATTGATTCTAGTTTCTTTGATTCTGGATGTACTTTCATGTTCAATTTCTAGTACATCCCAGATGTCTTTAGCTGTTGGTAGCATGCAAATTTGGAAATACTCCTTCTGGCTAAGGGCGCTCTGTATCATTAAAATAGCCTTACTATTTAATCCTACTAATCTCTTGTCGTTATTGTTGTATTCTTTGGGGTTTTTACCTCGACTCTATCTTCTACTTTCTTCATTGGAACATAATTACCATCTTGCATTACATTCTATAAACCATACTCATTTGCCATTACAAATACCCTAAACATAGCTTTCTAGAATGAAAAATGCTTTTAGGTAAAACCAGGAGGTCTAGTGATAGATGCTCCGTGTAGAAAAATGTTTTCACCTATTGTTGCCATTTGAATAGATCCTTCTCAAGTTGATAAACTCTTTCGAGAAGACCTTGCTCTGATACCAAATGAAAGAGGCAAGCTTCACCCAAAAAAGGGGGTGAATTATGTGATGTAATAAAATTTTTGCACGTTACGGTGTGTTGGTGATAAATAAAGAGAGAATAGAGATGAGAAAATTTGCACATTGAGAGTTATACTAGTTTGGCCTAACACCAGGCCTACATCCAGTCCTTAGATATCAACACCACTAAATTTTCACTATTCATCCAAGGTTCAGTGGGCTCTCAGAATGCCATAAAATGCCAACTGTCATCACAAGGACTATGAGCAGAAATATTCTACACCTAGAATTTTCTCTTCCCTTTACAGCAAGTCTTACGAGCAAAACAAGTTTGAAGACCTTTCTCACCTGCTTACCCATACAAGTCTTATGAGCACCAATGTTCTCCCAAACTTACACCCCTGTAAGTCTTACAATAAACAACGTTCTCAACTATTTGCACCTTGTAAGTCTTACGAGCAGAAAGTCTTAATAGAAATTTTCTCTATAGCTTCCCCCGTAAGGAAATCTACCCTCTTAAGGTCCCTTAACCTTAAGATCAAAAATATAATTGAAATGTGTTTACAAAATCTCTCACATAGTGGATATGATAATCACTGAAGTACAATATAAATACAGAGAGAAACATAAAATTAGAGACTCTTGTAAATATTTAGCATATGCTCTCATTTTGTGTTCTTGTATACATTTTGTTTATCTCTGATACTCTGTATTTATAGCTAATCTGAGTTAGACATTATAAAGTATCTCATTATGGAGCAGAGTGTTTTGTTATGAAATTGAATGTCACGTTGTGGATCATTTGTGTTTTCAGACATTTCTTT
Source organism: Inga oerstediana (assembly GCA_963210345.1). NCBI lineage: Eukaryota > Viridiplantae > Streptophyta > Magnoliopsida > Fabales > Fabaceae > Inga > Inga oerstediana. The sequence continues at coordinate 68,180,328 of OY723405.1, read as the reverse complement.
ATGGTGGGTCAACTACATGTGATGACAGTTGTCCAATATTTGGTGTACAATGATTATGTTAGCTGTAATTGACCTTCTTATTTGAAACTATAATCTAAACATTCATTTTCCTATTTCCTACTTGAAATACATGTTAGATATCATTTAGGTATAATAACAAGTGAAAACATAATGAATAAATAACATTTAACTATATTCGGATTGTTCATTATGACTCTGTAATGCATTCTGCTTTTGTGACTGATGAACTTGAGTTCTTATGCCACACTCAGTTCTCTTTGATATTTGCATGACAGTATAGAGTAATCTTGGTCACACTTTCAAGTGCATGAGATAGCTTTCAAGTATCGGTGGCCACACTCGAGTTCTTGATTAACACTCTAGTACAATCACCAAATTCCTGCTTCCAACTCTCTTTACTTGCGAGTGAAGTTGAAAGTTTATTAATGTAAACTTGAGTTCTAATTCCATACTCGAGTTTTCTTGGCTGTTGTCATTTTTCTAGATTGTCTCTGCCAAGCACTTGCAAGAGTGAACTTGTGCTTTTAAGAGTTTTCTTACAAAACTTGAGTTCTTTGTTATGGACACGAGTTCTTAGGCTAGTCAACACCTTTTCACTTTGTTACTATCAGAAAGTGTTAAGAATGCACTAAAAGTGTAGCACCACACTCGAGTACCTTACCCATACTCAAGTGCAACATTGCATGTCTGATTAATGAAGATTTCTTGGTTCAGTTTCTGAATGCAAGATTCAAAGGATGACTATAAGTGTTGTTGGCAAGACTTGAGTGTTTATTCAAAACTCGAGTACATATACAAAACTCGAGTGTACTTTCACAATTTCATATTCTTGTTTCCTCACGAGATAATACTTGTAGGAGTTCCTTGCATGACTCGAGTGAAAATGCCACCAATACTTGAGTGTTAGGCCAGAACTCGAGATCTCTAGATAGTTTCTGTTCTGTCTTGACTCTCTATGAAACACTTCTATAGGCTCACTTTCTAAACTCAAGTTCTTTGGCACACAGAACTTGAGTGCACCTCTGAAACTTGAGTGTATTAGTAAAATTCCAGTTTCTTCATCAATTCTACATCAAACTTGCAAGAGTGAAGAACCAAGCTCGAGTGTTACAGCTTAGAAACTCGAGTGCTTCCTTTAAACTTGAGTGTATCAAACATTTTCAATAGCAATTTTTTGTGAACTTGTGCAATGCATTTGATAATCGAATGGGCTTATTTTTACATCTTCAAAACATGAATTCCTTTATAAAATAATGTACTAACATTTTGTTGTCATCAAAACATGGATTCTAACATGTTGGAGTCGAATAAGATTTGAGTGTTAAAATATCTTTTAGAAAGTTAGAGGTTTTTTAACTTTTAGTGTTCACATATTGATAATTGGCTAGTCTTGGATTGGATTAAATGAAAGTAAGAAATAGAGCCCAAGAAGAAAAAAGAAGGGTTTCTTAATGGCAATCGCATGCTGATATATGTTTTCTATTATTACTAAGCACGCATACATATGCTTTAAATGAGTTGAGGGTGTTACTTTTCTAAAAATTTTCAAGTGGATAGTGGAAGAGTGTTTGCTAAAATACATGGATATCACCTACTTGTTTCCATGCCTCCCCTTCTCCCAACTCCTTTTAAAAGCTTGTTTTTGTTTTGGGTAAATATAGGAAAAGTTTAGTAGTTTTGAAATATCTAGAAGGGTAAATATGGGATGTATTATTGTAAATTAATTTTATTAGTTTGTTTACTTTTTTTCTTTGTTCCATAAATATGTCTTTTTTAGGAAATAAGAATGTCACTCCTAGTCCCAATATCCAACTTGACACTCCTAATATCAAACCTCCCACTCCTACTCCTACTCATACTCCTACTCCTACTCCTACTCATACTCCTACTCCTAATACCACAATTCATTCTAAAACTGATCCAACATCAGCATATCATGCCTCAAAAAAAGAGGGGATACATAATGTATACAAGTCTCTTTTGTGCTAATAGCTGTAGAGGAGGAGGCATACACATGATGAAGCAACATATTGCTAGTGTGGTTGGTCAAATTGTTTCTTGTAAAAAGGTTACTTCTAATATGTGTTATAGGATTGCAAAGTCCTTGAAAGAAAGTTTAAAGAAAAAGCCAATTAAAGATATAAGAGAAGAGGAAGTTGAAGAAAAGGATGATGATATACTAATTTCTAATAGGTAGCTAAGAAGAGGAAACCTCCTAGGACTATAGATAAATATTTTGCTCCTAGGACAACTCCTGGAGCTCAACCAACCATCAAGAGTGCCTTAGCATCAAAAGAAGCACAATATAATGTGAAGATGCTTATTGTTGAATGGGCTATTGTCAACTGCATTCTATTTAAGCCCTTTATTTCAAAGAGCTATGGATGAAATGTGTTCTATAGGGCTTGGGTTTTTATGCCCCTAGTACTTATGGTTTTAAAACCAAATGGTTTAGGAAAAAGGGAAAGGGAATGTTGGTTACTCATTGACGGTCATAGAGCCAAATGGAAGGATAATAGCTGTACACTTATGGCGGATGGATGGCCTGATGTGAGACAACAGACTTTGATAAAATTCTTAGTTTATTCTACCAATGATATGGTATTTGTTAAGTTTGTTTATGCCTTCAATTTAGTCAAAAATGCTAAAACTTTATTCACATTGTTTTTTAAAGTGATTGAGTGGGTTGGTTCGAAGAATATTGTTCATGTGATGACTAACAATACTGCCAACTATGTGGCATGTGGAAGGTTGATCAAGAAGAAATATATAAATATTTATTGGTCTCCTTGTGTTGCTTATTGTTTAAATTTTGTATTGAAAGACATTTCAAGCAAGCCTTATGTGTCAGACATTGCAACAAAGGTACCAAAGATAACAGTATTTGCTTACAATCACATGATATTCTTATTTGGTTGTGGAAAAAACTAAGTTGGAAAGAAATTGGGCATCCTGGTGCTACATGGTTTGTCACTACCTTTATTACATTACACAACATATACATGCACAAATATGACTTGCAAGCCTTATTGTTGATAAACAATTTGTAAACTATAAGCTATCTAGGAGTGCTCCAAGAAAAATTTTTAGTTCAATTATATTTGATAGCTGGTTTTGGAATAAGTGATACCAAATTGTGAAGATTATATCTCTTCCTATAAAATTGTTAGGAATTGTTGACTCAGATGAGAAGCCTTCACTGCCATATGTTTATGAAGGCATTCATAGTACAAAAAATGGTATTAAGAAGATGTTCAAGAGGAATAAAGATCACTACAAGCCGTACATAAGTATTATTAAAGCGAGATGGGATAAACATTTAGAGACCAGTCTCCATGCAGCTTCCTATTTATTGAACCTAGCATTCTTATATGGTCTAAACTTTGTTAACAAGGGAATTCTAGTGCAAGCTTTGATTGATGTAGTAGAGGCTAACTGAGATGAAGATATTGATTACTTCAAGATAATATTCCAAGTGACATTGTATCTTGAAGGCAAAGAATCTTTTAGCAGAGTGACATGTAAAAGGGAGTTGAAAAAGTAGATTCTTATAAGTAACTAAATATTCATCTTTATTGTTTAAAAGCATATTCATTGATTGCAACTAATATTATGTACATGTTTTGTTTTGTAGATTAATGGTGGATGTACAATGACTATTTAGTTCCAGAGTTGCAACGTGTTGCAACATGTATTCTTAGCCAAACGTCTGCTTCTTCTAGTTGCGAGCGAAACTGGAGCTTATTTAAGCGAATCCACATAAAAAGGAGAAATAGATTGGAGCAATCAAAGACTTTGGTTTACATTAACTATGCCTTTTATTTAAAGCATAGGTAACCATAGATATTATGAAAAATGATTTTATTTAATATGGATTTATTTTTAAGTTTTAACTAAAATTATTCGTCATTTAAAGGAGTTAATTGAAGAAAATAAGACAACTTATAATCCCATTGACTATGAGTATATTGATGAGGTGGATTTTTAGGTGACTGAAGAAGATCCCATTCCAGTATTTAATGATGAAGATGTAGAAAATCTTGAAGGAGTTCTTAATAATGACGGCATTGCACTTTCATCAACTCTGGATAGGCTTAATAAAAGTTTATATGTCCTATTAATATTTTGTAACTAATTTATTATCTATCCACATAATTATTTGTTATACATAACCATTGATATTAATTATTGTCATCCATATGCATAGGTGATGAAGATATGGACATCGTTGAACCCCCAGCTTTGAATAATGATATTACTACCATTTATGCTTTAATATGGATTTATTTTTAAGTTTTAACTAAAATTATTCGTCATTTAAAGGAGTTAATTGAAGAAAATAAGACAACTTATGATCCCATTGACTATGAGTCTATTGATGAGGTGGATTTTTAGGTGACTGAAGAAGATCCCATTCCAGTATTTAATGATGAAGATGTAGAAAATCTTGAAGGAGTTCTTAATAATGACGGCATTGCACTTTCATCAACTCTGGATAGGCTTAATAAAGGTTTATATGTCCTATTAATATTTTGTAACTAATTTATTATCTATCCACATAATTATTTGTTATACATAACCATTGATATTAATTATTGTCATCCATATGCATAGGTGATGAAGATATGGACATCATTGAACCCCCAGCTTTGAATAATGATATTACTACCATTTATGCTTTCCCCAATACAGCTCCTAATGTCTCATCTCCAACAGATCACCTTGATGAGTTGTAGAGTTGGGTGTCAATGATTATAAGGGGAAGAACTAGCTAGGGATGCCTGATGAGCAATGATTAAAATTGCTATCTTTTGACTATTTTGATATTAGTTCTAGGTTATGTTTGATGGATGGTGATTGAAATTGTTAAGTTTTCACTATATTTTGATGTTAGTTCTGGGTTATGTTTGAAAAACTAACTAGGTATTTTTACTATCTTGATGTTAGTTATGACTTATAAATGATGATTAATATTGTTATTTTGTTATTGTCAATCAAATCGTAATATTTTAATATTTCCGGTCTGATCCCTGATTAGACCCTGGTTGACCCATTGATACTTGAACTTGTGCCTCAACGAATTTATTGCCTCGTCCAATTTTTTGTTTCTTCATAAAAAGGAAGAATACCCAACATGAATATATAGTTAACTTGAAGAGGAAAATCAAAGATTGTTAACATGATGATTTATTAGTAGAAACTTCTTAAGTTTCTATCACTTCTCTCCCAATTCTTTCAAACCTTTCTCTTTGCTTGGATCTTCAATACCTAACAACTTTTCATTACCATCTTCACCGATACCCAACCAACACTTACTCTGTCATTCCCCACCGCTATTGCAGCTCATACTCTTCTATTATCTCTAATTGTGACCAAAATCCTGATTACCCTATAGTTGCATGCCTCCCAGCCTCTTCCTTCTTCATTAATAGCCTTGTCATCGATTGAGTCCAAATTCTCTCAAGCTGTCAAGATCTGCTTGAAGGGTAAAATTTCCAAATTTCCAATATCCAATTTTTCCATGTATAAAGGAAAATAAGTTGTTGCTAGAAAATAGGTTGCTAAGAAATTTGGCTACAAAATATGCCCACCATAATAGAAATGCTGATTTTCCTTTTCTATCGCCTCGTTTTTCGTGTAGTGAAAGGGCTCTAATAGTAGTATAACTCAAGAGGAGAGAGGAGGTAGGTTTGAGGATAGAGCTTAATGAACACTGACTACACACCTCGTATTGCCTTTTATAAGTAGGGAATGTAGCATGACCGTCGATGAGCTATAATGCTGATTAAAGGTGGCTTGATGTTGATTAAATATGACAATATCTAAATATTCACAATTATGGTGATTTATGGAAATTTAATGTGGTTAATGAAGAGAATAAAACAAGTAATCAAAATGCATAAATGCTCCAGTAGTTTGTTCTAAATACTTCTCTTTTTCACCCTTTTATTAGTTCCATTTTACATCTTACTCTCTCCAGTCATATTTATAAGCACCTTTCTCTCTCTTAAGTATGGTCCTTAATATAAGTAACTTGTTTTTTGTGTATCAAAATTTAAACAACTTTTTCCTTTTCTACCCCTATTAATTACATATCTTTATATTAATGAACAACTAATTGTCCCTTTATTCAATCATTTGCTACCCATTCTCTCTCATATGCTCTTTTCATAAACAGGAGCACATTTCAAAAAGATATGGTATTTTTAACACATTTATTGTTTTTAACTAATCTTAACCACTAATTTCTTTTGCGCAATCGAGAAAAAAATTGCTTATAAAAAGGACTAGAGGGAGAGCATATACAAAAATTTCCTTGACCTTGTGTAATAGGTGATATTTTGTTTTTTGAAATATTGATGTTAAAATTCCAACAATAAGCTCTAGTAGAACTCTGACACATCAATAAAGAAGAACAATATACAACATGAATATATATTGAACTTGAAGAGGAAAATCAAATGTTGTCAACACAATTAAAAATTAAGTGGCTTTTTACTTTTCGACCGATTTATAATTAACATTCAACTGGACTCTTTTGGCAGCATATGAAAGGAATTGCGAAAATTAACATGATCAAGAGAGACAAGAGAGAATTGTAGACATGAAGAGTAGAGGAGAACTCTCATTCATATAGCATTTTCATGTACATACAATCCTTTGTGTTAAGCCTTTACATATGGCCCTCTAATTCTCCCAAGAGTTATAAAGTCATAAACATAACAATTAACCCACATTATGATGGATTTACAATGTCATAAATACAAGAATTAATCTACAACATAAAACTACATAAAACCATAGGAGGTTATAAGCATTATGGAATCCTAAGAAACTATAAACGTCCATTATCACAATATTCATAACACTCCGCCTTGGATGTTCATAAGCAAATATTGTGCCTCATCAAAACCTTACTAGGAAAAACCTAATAGGACAAAAACCTTGTGAAGGGAACAGAGTACATGATACATATTGAAGCCGCCTCATTAAAAACTTTACTAGGAAAACCCAATGGGACAAAACCTTGGTTAAGGAAAAGAATACATCATGGACTCTACTTCCTCTAATGATAATATCGTATTTAATCCTTGCATGGTCTCTGCTCCCCCTGATAATAACATCACTTCTAATGTATTTTTTAGCATATCTTTATTTTAGCTGCCAAACTATAAATGATGCATTATCACTAAAAGTTCTACTAAGATGTAGTCTTCTAACATATCTTCTGAATATGTTAAAATATCAATATATTCTGCCTTTATTGTAGAAATAATAAAGGAAATTTTTTCTAAAAATCACCAAAATATATCTTGTATCCACATATTCAGTTTGTTCTAAACAAAATAATATCATACAATATGTTCATAAGCGTAATGCCCCAAAATGTGATTAAGGGCTAATACCTTCAAAAGTGAATGTAATTATTGATGAATAAACACTTTTGGAGGATGCGATATGAATTTTGATATAAATGTGTTTTGATCAGTGCCTAAACCCTGCATTTAAGCTTAAGTGTGTGAGAAAGCTTAAAATGAACCCTAAGGGTATGGGAGGGCGCATGGTGGAGAAAATGTATAATAGGATGAGTTTAGTGGTAATTCAAGTGAGATTGTCATAATCAGGGGCAAAATAGGAAAAAGAAAAGTTACCGACTGGTTAGTCAGTTACTGAAAGGGAAACATATTATTAACTTAAAGATTAATGGTTGTGATTACTTGTCAAGAGATCAAGATGTTGAAATCACATGTTTGTGTGTTCATGTGTGCCCATGAAAAGGGAAACAAGATTTTGACAATTGGCACTATGTGGAGCATTAGATCAAAGTCAAAGTTTCAACATCTCCTTTCCCTTTTCCATCTTCAAAATTAGCTAAGGCTAGGCAGGAGAAAGGAAAATTGATTTCTCATCTTCAACTCCACCTCAAATTTTCTCTCTCACCCATTCTCCATTTTTTGTCTAAAGCAAAGAGGAAAGAGAAAGAAGAAAGCTCAAGGTTAGTGTTCTATTTGACCTTGAATGGTGAAGTCATCTTCTTTAATCTTGTTCATGGTGATGAGAGCTTCATCTCTATAGTTTTAGATTTTTGAAAGAAGGTGTTTGAGTGCTTGAAGAAATTTGAAAACTGAAGAATTCAAGAAACTAGCTTGAGGAAGAGGTGAGTAAAAGCTCTACTTCGACATATTGAGTGTGGTTATTGGTTGAGTTTTGAAATTTGTGGATTTTTTCTTGATTTTAGTGTAATTGTGAAATTGATGAATTGGATGGTGTATTGTGGTGGAATTTGTGTCATATTATGTTATTGTTATTGGAATTGGTTTGAAACTTTAAATGGAAATGAATTGAAATGTTGGGTTTTGTGTTGTGACATTATGTTGACAAGTTGTGGTTGTTGTGGAATATGTTAATATGAGTTGAATTAGGTTGATTTAGTGTTTCCAATGGATTCCTTGTGAAAATTTGTGTGGGGAGAATGGTTGTTGTGAAATTGGAACCATCAGAAACAATTGTTCAAAAGTTGGAAATTCTGTCCATTGAAACTCTGTACAGGGCAATTGGTTTGTATGGACGTTTTGAATGGGCAAATGGTGTCTAAAAATTCTGAAACTTTCTAGTCTTAAATTTCACATGCCAAGCTTCAAAATGAACATATAATTCATGTCATTTCTTTTTGTCAGCTGGGAGTTATGATTTTCCAAAGTTTGGGATTAAAACTGGAATCTGTTTTGGAGCAGTGTTTGATTTTGTGTAATTTTGTATTTTTGTGGTTATGAACAGCAATGATCCATATTTTTCCAATAAATAGGACTTAAGTAGCTTTCCATTGGCTTTGGCATAATCCCATTTCAATTTTTCTAGAATTAGTTAAGTTTTCAAAGTTTCCTTGGTTGCAACCAAAAGTTCTTGGCTGCAGCCCAAAACTCTCTGTGTAGCTTTTGACTGTTGGTTATAGTTTTGGCTGCAGCGCAGAAATAGTTTATTGTGAAGTTATTTGAATGTTGGTTATAGTTTTGAAGTTGGGAGGTGTGTTGATTGGAATTGGTTATTATGTATGGATTAGAGACCCAAGAGTTAGATTGTGATTAAAATGGTTTTTTGGATGTTTTTGGAAGTTACCAATGTATTCCTTAGGCAATTTTAAGTGGGTATGAGCTTTGTGTGAAGTATGGGAACTATTGGGAGCAATTTTGACCAATCTGGGAATTTCTGTCATTTGCTGTGATCTATGCAATCTAATGGCATCACTTGAGTGATGGAGGATCATACTTGAGTGCTGCCATATATTTTCCCTTTTCTCTTTGTGTTTTGCCTTGGTTTCCATGAAGAAAGCTCAAGTGCACTTCTTAAACTGCAAGTGATGTTGGTGATCACTCGAGTGAGAGTGGGATCACTCGAGTGATAGTGTGAGTTCATGGTTAGGGTTGCTCTCGGGTTGTCACTTGCTGGTCAATGTTCAAGAGTGTGTTCTGACACTAGCAAGTGAAGCCCTCTCACCCGAGTGCCAAGGGTAGTGCTCGAGTAAGCTGTTTCCTCTGATGTAGCATGTGCTCTCGAGTTCTCACTTTTTGTGTTGCACTTTCGGGGACTCGAGTGGATTTGGAGTCATCACTTGAGTGTGAAGTCTTATGCTTAAGTAATATGAGCACTTTCTAGCCAAGGTGTTTGCTCACTGTCAAACACTCGCGAGTGAGAGCCATTCTCACTCTAGTGTGAGTCTCTTATCACTCGAGTGAGGTTATCTTCACTCGAGTGAGCCAGCTGAGAATCAATGTTGTGCTTCCAAAAAGGGGTCTTTAGGGTAGGTTCTCCCAACCCTTTTAGCTTATGTTTAGGCCTCTAAAGGCTACCAAAAGAGTCCTAAATGATAACCAACTTAGAGTATTATAGAAATATGTATTGGAAAAGAAATTGATCGGTTGTCCCTAATTTGGTATAGGATTTGATATCTGCTAGACACGTGAGCCAACTCTCTTATACTTTGTGTAAATGTACTGTATGTATGCCTATCATGCATTGTGCTGCTGTTGCTTCTTGATGCTTTGTGCCTTGTGACGCTTTTGTAGAGCTTTATGATACTTTGTGCCTTATGATGCTGCTGCATAGTGTTTACCATGAAAGCGGGGATTGAGATTACAACGAGAGCTGGCATTGAGATTACAGTGAAAGCTTGCATTGTGATTATTGCGAAAGTGGGCATAGTGCATTGTGATACAGCCATGAGTGCTGTCATTTGTGGCGCGAGCTATGGATCATTGTGTTGCTGATGATTCTGTTGAACATGATAACATTACATGCTTTATGTTTATATATTGTATGAGTGATTTGTTACTACTGGGATCTTTTTGAATCTCACTCTTTTAAATTACTAACATTTTCAGACAGGGTAAGTGGCTCAAAAGGGAAGCGGCCAGCCAGGAGTGGTTAGGGCTAGTAGGGACATTTTAGATTTTGGTACTATTGGTTTTCTAGCTGGATTTTGGGATTACTGTATATATGGATTGTAAATATAAATTTTTGGATATGAAATCCCCATTTTGGGAAACTTTAAACTCATTGTATATATACAAGTAACCCAGGGTTGCCGGGATTTTGGTTACGCACTCTAATATTTATTATGTTATATAACTGCACATGTAATTGTATTCGAAAGTAAATGTGAGACCAGATGAATTCTGTTTTTAAACGTTTTGTTTGGACACCCCATCTCTTGGAGAAGAGTGATTATAAATGTGATTTTTGTTTTATTGGTCTCTATTTCACTTAAATTTCATAATCCGGATAAAATTACCGTGACAGAGTTACAAATGGAGGTAAAATTATGAATGTATAGTGTTGCTAAATAGTTTTGTTTTAATTAAGTTTCTCATTTCTCTGTAGTTGAGTTCGAGCTTTGTGATAAGGACTTTTTTCTCAGTTGCAACATAGAGAATACCAGGTAACGTGGTCCTATCTATCTTAGTTATCAATACTAATCATAGGTTTTTTTTAAAAACTCCACAAGCCTATATTGAGTAAAGCTAGTATGAACCCTATGATTTTAAGACTAAAATTTGCTTGTGGGACCTTTGTATGAACCCTAGAACTAGATAGATTGATATGTGTGATAATTAGAGACAACTATAGGCATGTATATGTGAATTGAGCTAGATTTCGTATGGTTGTGACTTATGCTTTGTTTCATAATACAACACTCCTATCAAAGCAAGATTGATGTAGGCTCGCCTCAGTAAGGGACACACTTGGCAAGGAAAATGACCTAATAAGGACAAAAAGTGATTTCCATATTATGATGGCCATGATACTACTGCATTATTTATTCTTATGTGTTTAATGTGCATGTATGTGATCTTTTGATATATAGTGGAAGTATACTTGGTACATGTATATGATGAGAGTTGAGTTTATGACATTGATTGACATGCATTAGCATGAAAACATATGGAAACCCCTTGAGAATAATGTGATATAAATAGTAGAGTTAGTGATTAGGTTGTGATTTTTAAAAATTGAATACCACGTGGCAGGCTGCTAGTTTGATTATTATGCACCACTAGCTGGCATCTATTTTATAGAGCAGTATTCCCTGATACAACACTCCAGGGGCTTCTAGGTATTATTCCTGGGGTTCAGGCTGTAACCTTATTGGAGGAACTCATGATACCTTTTGTGCTCTATAGTACTTTGGCCAGTATACATCACACTAGTGGAGAGCTCATAAGAGTAACTAGTAACATAGAGTGTACTTAACCCATGGGTTCAATTAGAGGAAATAAGGAGGATATAAGAATGGTTAAGGGTTAATAAAAGATAAAGAGTAACCATTGCATTATGACATCTTGTGATATAGTATCTTGTGTTATGAATAAATGTTCTCTGAGGCATATGAATCTATACTATTATACTCATGATTATTAAATTTGCTTGCCCAGTTGCTTATTATATTTGTTTAACATGCTGCATATTAATCCTACTAGCACCCCACTATTGGTGCCGGTAGTTAAGGTAGGTAGTGACTATGTTACTAAGACAGTGGTCTCATGCCGTTACTTGTCACACTTTTCAGGTAAGAGCTTGAGGGGTGACATGACTGGGAATACACCTGAGGCCTAAGTCTATAGCTATTAGTAACTGCAATGTACTTATTTTATTCCATTTATTGTCACAGTTAGGATCTGCAATTTAAATTCATGATTCTGTTGAACTCTGAGTAGTCCTTTAATTTAATTTTGTTAGTATAAGGCCTGAGGCCTAAGGTTTTCCTAGAAATGCATTATTATAGCTTATAAATTATTATATTAAAAGGGCATGGATTTTGATATTTGTTATAAGGGCATGTAATTTTCCCAATGCATGACGATAAATGAAATGTTGTCTTAAAATTCACTCTAAAAGTAGGGAATATGAGATAGGGTAGTACCTCCCTCCCTCTCCCACTATGGCTCTTCCCTCTCCCTCTATACCATCGGTCTACATTGTAGCAGGTTTGTTTTTTAAAAAAAATATACAATGCTTTGTTTTTTTTTGAATAATTATAATGTTCTCTTTATTGTTGTTGTTATTAGGGTTGAGTAGAGAAGAAATTTCAAGCATCCAAATTTAAAGTTGAGATAATTGTAGTTAAACATTATTGCTTTTTGTTGATGTGCATTGAATTAGTTAAACTTTGTAAACTTGTATGAATGTTGATGCTTTGAAGTCCATAATTTATAGTTTATGACTTAGACAACTTAGCTATATTTTTTATATTTTGTATTGGTGAAATTGCTCATATTGTCTTGAATTGCCCAAGTTAGTTAGTTTTGTTTGAATTAAGCTAAAATGGTTTGTTATTGTAATTTTGGCATGTCTTACATTTAAGGGTAAATGTTGCCAACATTTTTTTTAAAAAAAATGGGTAAAAGGCAATGCCTTCGTTGACAATTATTTTAAACTTGATTGTTTTAGAAATGGCTTAGGTGGTAATAAAATGGATCATAGGTGGATGAATATTTTGAGAACTAGTGAAGAATATGAGAATAGGGTTGAAGAATTTATTGAATTTGCTAGAAGGAATGTGCCTACAAAAAATGGGATGTATTTTTATCCTTTTATCAATTGTTTAAATGAAAGTTGATAGGATATTTAATGATATAAGGGATCACCTACTTTTTGATAGAATAAATCTTCCATACACAAGGTGGATATGGCATTATGAAGAAGTAACTGCTTGTCCATCACACAAGAAGGAAGTTGTGGTTGTCATAGATGCAGATAGAATGGGAAAAATGATTCATGATGTTGAGGTAGAATTTTTTGAACAATCACATAAATATGATAGCCTACAGAGTAATGCAAAGATACCATTGTACCATCGGAGTAAGTATACATGATTGGCAAGCACCTTGCATTTGGTCAACTTAAAGGCACCTTGTGGGTATATTGATAGTAGTTTCACATTGTTGGTTGAATTACTGTGTGATATATTTCTAGATGATAATGTACTTCCAAATTATATGTATGAGGCCAATAAAATCTTGTGTATGATGGGTATGGAGTATAAAAAGATACACGCTTGGCCTAATTACTGTGTATTGTATAGAAAGGAGTATGAAGGTCTTAGTGAGTGTCCATTGTGTACAACTTCATGATTCAAAGTAAAGAAAGATGGCGTTTATGGTGATGGGACAACTAAAAGATAACCTTTAAAGGTGTTGTGGTATCCTCCTATAATACCGCAATTTAAGCATTGTTTACGAGTCCAACAAAAGCAAAAAAGTAGAGATGGCATTCTGATAAGAGAATATCTAATGGCAAATATCTTCGACACCTAGCTAACTCTCCAAAATAGAAGAAAATAAATGAAATCTTCCCTTAATTTGGCAGTAAGCCAAGAAACCTTCTGCTTGGGCTTTGTACAGATAGAATCAATTCATATTAAACTCAAAGTAGCATGTGTAATGCATGACCAGTTCTCCTTGTAATATAAAACTTATCTCCCTACTATGTATGAAACACAAGTATGTGATACTTTCTATGATGATTTCTGGACCAAAAAGCCAGGGAACGATATTGATGTCTTCTTAGATCCTTTGATTGAAGACTTGAAGGAGACCTTTAAGCTACGTGCAATGATTTTCACTACGATAAACGACTTTCCTGCATACTAAAATTTGTCAGGATATAATGTGAAAGGTCATAAAGCATGTCCGATATGTGAACCAGACACACACTTCTATCAACTTAAGAATGAAAAAAATAGTCTACCTTGGTCACGGGCAATTTCTTCATTCGTTCCACCTGTGTCGTAGGTTAAAAAAATGTTTTCACTTCTTATCAGAGCATGGAGGGCTCCAAGGCATTAATCAGAGAGGAAGTTTACATTCGGGTGGACCGTATCAATGTCATCTTTGGTAAGAATCAGAGGACTATAGGTAAGAAGAACATTTAGAAGAAGAGATCAATTTTCTTTGATCTTCCATATTGGCATAATCTTGATGTTAGACATAGTATTGATGTGATGCATGTGGAGGAAAACATTCATGATAGCCTTGTCAATATGCTTTTGCACATATTAAGGAAGACTAAGGATGAAATTAGTGTGAGACTAGACCTGGTTGATATAGGAATAAGAGAACGGTTACATCTATAACTAAAAGATGATTGTAAGAGCACATACACAGAGCCAGCAGCACATATACTATTAGAAGCCGAGAAAAAAAGTTTGTGTAGGTGTTTGCATGACATAAAGTTGCCACAAGGGTATTTTTCTGATATGAGAAGGTGTGGCTCAATAGGCGATTTAAAGTTAGTGGAATGAAGTCCCTTAATTATTATGTGTTGATGCAACAACTATTCCCAGTAGCTATTAAAGGCATTATGAAAGATGAAGTATGAACCACTATAACAAGATTGTGTGTTTCTTTAATGTTATTTGTAACAAAGTCATTGATACTGAAAAGTTGGATGAATTGGAAAATGAGGGTTATATTATTTTTTCCAAACTAGTGATGCATTTTTCTCCTTTATTTTTTGATATAACGATGCATTTGATAATTCACGAAGGGGCAATCTCAGCATGAAGAGGGGAGAAGCAAGGAAATACGAGGATTCAAAGTTAATATGCCTCATGAAAAGGGTTGCAACACACTTGTATATCTTAAATAATATGAAAGAAGTTTAACCATACATAGATGAACATAGAAAGAGTTTGAAGAACATGAATCCAATGAAGAATGACATGCAGATAGCTAATGAGCAAAACAAGACATTTATAGAGTGGTTCAAGGAAAAGTTTTTGCACGAGACCGGTGTGTCTAATACAATCGAGTGGTTAGCTTAGGGGCCTTCTTTTTAGGTCATTACTTGGAGTGTTTATGATATAAACAGTATTCTTTATACCTAAAAGACCAAGATGATAGAAGTACTATGCAAAATAATGGGGTGATGGTAGAAGCTGAAACCATGCACTTTTCGAATTTGAAAGACAAAAACCCCATATTAACATCCATAACCTATTATGGAGTTGTTGAAGAAATATGGGAGATGACATGCAACATGTTCAAAGTTGCTTTATTCAAATGTAAGTTGGTTAGCAATAATGCTATTATAATATATCAACAATTTGGATTTGTCTCACTTGATCTTTGAAGAGTTAGTTATAGAGATAAGCACTTCATTCTTGCAAGCCAGGAAAAATAAGTGTTTTATGTCACATATCATGCAAATAAAAAATATCCATTGTACTTTAAAGTAAAAAACAAAAGTATGGTGATTCAACCTTGATTACACACCACCTTTCACAACAAATCCACCTGGAGCAAGTGAAGTAGAATTAGTAGACGATGAAGAATATTTTTACTTTTGTAATTGAATTGTTAATTAATTCATTTACTTGATTGATTTATTTTAGCTTATTTTCCAATTTACAGATTTTTTGTAATGATAATGCCTACTTAGACGAAGACATTAATTTTGATCGAGACCTTTTGGTTGCACATCTTCTTTAACACATAGATGAGTAAAGTTTATTTTTATACTAGTTAGTAGTTGTGGAGACAACTTTTTGATATTTTGTGGTGATTATTGTACATAGTAGTAGCAGTAGTAGTAGTAATGATAGTAGTAGTAGTTAACACTTTAATTAGCTAGTGCTGGATGTTTCCTTACTATTTGTAAGAAAAATTTTGGTTTATAAAGAATTGTTTGATGATTTTTCGTAGGGTTTAATTGTTGGGCAGTGAAAAATATAAAGAATTAAAAAAAAACACTTGCAATGTAGATTAATAAAGCAACACTACAAGTCTTTTTTGTCAAAAGGGATGCCTTAAGTGACCAACTTACAGCATCCTTTTGTGAAAAAGGGATGCCTTAAGTCTCTTACGGTGCCCTTTTTTTAACGGATGTTGTTCCTAGAATTTTACTACATTGCTCAGTTAGGCGTTCCCCTAAAAAGGGACATAGAAAAGGCCTAAAAACGAACATTAAAAGTGCTTTCTATAGTAGTATTGGTTTCATGATAGGTTTTAACAATTCGGTGAATTGATATATATTTGCTTATATGACATCCGGTCATATTATAACATTCACTCGTAATTTCATTGATCATATGGGTACACTATTATTCCAATTATAACATGACAATTATATTCTTTTTCAATAGCTAAACCTCAATATTATTGGCTTTTGATTGTCAATTTTGTTCATGCAGTGTGATCATATTCATTATCACTTTTGTAGAACTATTCTTTGCTTTCAATAACACATCTTTGATTTCTTCAAATATTAGTCTTCAAGATCATAGCAAAATCTTTCAAAGATACATATTTTTATTTTGGCAATTTAATATTGGGTTAAGGTGCAAAAATGCCTATATACTTTTCACAAAAGTGCATCCAACACCATAAACTTTATTTGCGTGCAAAAGTGCCTATAAACTTTTGAAAATGAAGTAAAAATACAACTTTCATGAAATTTGACAAATGGTGTTACTTTTAGTTGTATGGGCCCAGTATTATTGTTTTTTAAATGATTATTTAAATAAAGCCACACCCTCTCTCTTCTCTTCCCTCTCCCTTGCCATTCCCCCACCTCTGTCCCCTCTCCTTTCTCTCAATTTCTCAATAGATAAGAGAGAAGGTGTGGCTTTATTTAAATAACCATTTAAAAAACAATAAGGCGGGCCACACAACAAAAAGTAACACCTTTGCCAAAATTAATGGATGCTGTATTTTTGCTCCATTTTCAAAAGCTCATATGCAATTTTGCACCCAAATAAAGTTTATGGTGCTAAACGAACTTTTACAAAAAAGTATATAGGTATTTTTGAACATTTGCCCTTTCATATTTGAACCTTTAGCCTTCTGGCCTTTGTAACCATTAGACCATCAAATTATCACAAATTTTCCTTGCATTGTCATCTCATTTATTGGAACACATAATGTAACACCCTTATCTTATTTTTACTTTTCTTAGAGTGCTTGAACGCAGTTCGGTGGGCACACAGAAATAGCACAAAAATACTAATAATAAATGTTTGATTACATAAATTTCCTATAGGAATTGTACATAATAATTACAAATAATGTAACCACACAAGGAAACTAGGGTGTCAAACCCATTTAATGAACTCATACATCTTTTCGTCCTTGTTCCACCATAGCATTCCTCTGTGTGCAATCTTCTTTACTGTTCTTAGCATGTCTTCTGTGATCACCTGTCTAAATGGTTGGTTGGGGAAGGGTGAGATTTGAGAGAATCTCAGTAGCAAATAATACCAATATGCATGCAAGATAAGTGCTTAATGCATGACATGCTTGCCTTACCTATACTCATGCTAACACAATGACATTTCTGCTTGCTAAATGTTTCAAACAACATACTCATGGCCATAACATAAATAGAAATAAACCTTCAATCATTCATATATGTTTCACATAATCAAGCAAAGAAATTACATGCATCAATACACAAGCACAAATATCAAATACATGCAGGAGAGGTAAGTTCACTACCTCTTGTCTTTGAGTCCTCTTCTTATACCTTTTCTTTTCCAACCAATGAAGATGCTTCCTCTTGAATTCTAATGGCCCTAAATAAATAACCATATCATTAGAGCCATGAAAATGAATGTCCAATATGGCAACATGGGCCTTTAGAATATGTCTCTTATATTTGGGCTCATATTGGCCCAAATTACTTTAATTGTCATAATTTCGTAGGTTTGACCCATTCTGCCAATTTTGCTAACCCAAATTTGGAAATTCATAATTAATTATACAAAAATCCAAATGGGTTTATTTTAGGTTCTATAAAAATTTATTTAAGTCCTCTTTCAAAGAAAAATATTACAAAGCATCAATTACGGCCACACATTTTCTAGAAATTCGTCATACTTAGACTGGGACAAATTTCATTTCAGAATTAAGGTCAAATTTTAAAAAATCATAACTTTTAATCCACTAGTCTAAATTGCTTATAACATATATCAAATTAAATCCCAGAATGTCTACTTTAATGCTGTAAAATTTCATAGCATTTGGACTAAGTTTGACCGATAAAAAACACGTTGCAAGTTCTCTACCTCCAGAAAATGAATTCAGGCAAATTTGAACATAAACTTCCAAAATCATCATAAAACATCTTTTAACATCATAATCATCATCATGTGAACATCAAAAACTAAAAGACTCTCTCTAGCCAAAATTTAGGGTTTGGGTATCTCAATAAATACTCAACAAAATCATAGGATATTCGGTTCAAATCGAAGCATAGACTTACCGAAACACGAATCTGTGATCTATTCTTGATTCTGACAGCACCTCCTTTGATTAGATGGAATCAAACACCACTGATTGAAAATCCAAAACCATAGAAATGTTGCTCTCCATGTGAGAAACAATGTTAGAGAAGACTCCGAAAGCTGGAAATGCCAAATTGGAGGTGAAATCGGCTCCAAAATTCAAGAACTTTCACTATTCAGCTCTTCTCTTTCCTCTTCAATTTTCTCTATTTTCCTCTCTTATATTAATTGGTTCTTGCTTTATTGGTCAAATGACCATTTTGCCCTTACATTTTTTCCATTTTTGCACTTTGCTGTAAATCTATTAGAATTTTCATCAAAATTTAAAAATTCATATCTTTATTTATAGATATCCAATTGATATGGTTCTAAAGGCTATGTGACCCTTATTAAGTATATTTTTAGGGAAAAAAACATAAAATTTAGTCAACTGGAAGCTCATAATTCCCAGAATTTCCATTTTTGGATGTTGTCACAAAAGCTGGCCAGTTTCACTAGGCTAATTTCAAAAATTCATAACTCTTTGTGTACAACTCCAATTGACTTATATGACTATCAAATTAAAGCTTGATAAGACTACTTTTATTTTGAAAATTATCATTGGCATTGGACATCATTTGCCTATTTAAAAACGTCACATAACTAGACTGCCACTCTGGAAAAACACACTAGCAGCAAATCCTCAGTTTACAATTTATGTTCCAAACAAAATCACGTTGTGTGTGACCATTCATTGCACTATTTTGTCATTTCATGTGCTCTTTAATGCACCATTTTATTCCCTTTAATATAAGGTATTTTGGTTATTGAAATTCGGGATGTTACACATAATGTTCTTTTGTACAAACGAACCATTTTAAAATTATGTGGCTTATGGTCATCTAATCTCATAATTAAGAATATTGTGGCTATTGGCCATTCAATGAAATTAAAATAATATTATAATGAAAATAAATTAAGCAAATTCAAATTCATGATCAAATATAAACTCATGTAGTTAATAATCATATAAAACAATATAATATAAATTACATAGATGGATAAATATAACCAACAACATAAATTGTGTATGTGTGTGTGTCAGTTATAGTTCTGAACATGATAGTAAGCAACTAAAAGATAACATAAGAATAGATAACAAAATAAAAGATAAAAAATGGAAAAATTAGAATAGATAACATAAAGAAAAATAATAGAAATAATAGGAAACAACAAATAACATAAAAATAAAAGGTAAAATAATGTTAGAGAGAGAAAAAAACATTAGATAATAATTATACATAACAAACAACTTAAAGAGACACTACTACAGATTCACGCATAATTGACACTACATACTTAATGGTTTTCATGAAACTGAGAAATATACAGAGGCGGAGTTAAGGGAATAAAATAGATAATGGTTATTTAAGGTAAAATATACAGAGGAGGAGAAATATACAGAGGCGGAGTTAAGGTAAAATAATGTTAGAGAGAGAAAAAAACATTAGATAATAATTATACATAACAAACAACATAAAGAGACACTACTACAAATTCACGTATAATTGACACTACATACTTAATGGTTTTCATGAAACTGAGAAATATAAAAAGGCGGAGTTAAGGGAATAAAATAGATCATGGTTATTTAAAACAATTGTTAAGTATATAAGACAACATTTGACGGTTTTATGTGACTACCATGATATATAAGTTTCTTGAAAAAAAAAACCCATCATTTTCTTAACGGTTGTATCTAAAAAACCGTTATATATATATACTACCAATATATGGTTGTTGTTTATCAAAACATTGTGAAACTTAAACCCATCATTTACTTGATGGTGGTATATAAAAATTGTTATATACATGCTACCAATATATGATGGTTGTTTATAAGAACACTATGAAACTTGTATATTTGATGGCTTTCCAACATAAACCATGAAATGTATGGCTTTAAAATCCCTTTTTGAACCATATTCTTGCCATTTCAAAATTCCCATCATTTCTCCACGTGCTCTCGAACATCTTTGACCACTCTTTTCTAGCATTACATCGTTATTTCCCTCTCTATTGTTGTCAAAATCATGATTCTCCTCATTCTCACATTTGTAGTTTTGTGTGAAATCGTTCATGGCTTGTTCTGGGTTATGGGTTCTTCAAAACTCTGAACCTGATGCTAATGATTCAAACTTGAATAAGAAGCATTGAAATTGATTTAAACAAGAAGCTCTGGGTTCTTTGAAGCTCTGAAATTGATTCGAGCTTGTTTTGGGTTATGGGTTCTTTGAAGCTCTAAAGTTTTGGATTCTTTCATGGCTGTCTGTGTGCATTCGTCCATTCACATAAAGGTGAAAAATTTCATCCCTAAACTAGAGTTAATGATTCAAACTTGATGCTATAGTCATATATGCATAATAATTTATTTGGGTTCTGGGTTAGTTTAGGGTTCTTCAAAACTGAAGAACCTATATGCTTGTTGTTCTATTTGTTCTCTTGGGTGTTCTTACATATTCTCTAATATTTTCTAGCTTGAGCAGCTTGTTAGATCTAGGAAAATTGGTTATTGCTTGCTGAGATTATTGTTTTAACCTTCTTGCTAATGTTTTGTAAATCAAATTTTTGAGCCTTTACATTGCACTGGGTTTGTGACTTGCAATTTTGATATTATTAAATTGAGTTTTGGCAGAACTTTTACTTGCTGAAAATTGGTATTAAGCTATCCAAAAGTAAATGCAAGTAGAATTTCTTGCAAGTTATCACCTATATGAACAATTTTTGGCTTAAATTCTAAATCTGAATATGTATATTCTTGCTAATTGTTTGCTGAGCATTTTTTATTGTAACCTAGATTAAAGGTGGTTAGTTAGTAATTGTGATTTGCTTAATATGTCAAGATTTGTTATGAGTTAATATGATAGCATCCTATATCGATAGTGGCTCAAGTATTGAAGGTCCTAAACCCTCCACCAGAGCTGCCCCTCAACCCAAGCAGCCCCCTCTACCAGCCTCTCTTGTGCCCAGAATGATCGTAACACCCTAAATTTTATTCACCAATATGCCTTGTAATTAATTGTGGCATTTAATGAAATGGAATGGTGAATATTCATGATCAAAGGAATTAAACACTAAACATTGGAAAGTAACAGTGCTGCCAGTGAAATTTCCTGTGAGGTAGTGAGTTTGTCAAGAGGTTTTGGATGACCAAATGATGTCCGAAAATTGTGAAATTTTACCAGATGAAATTAGACATCCTACGCTTTAATTTGATAGGTAATGGGTAATTTTTGGAGCTGTGTGCAAAGAGTTATGGATTTTTGAAGTCAGCATAGGAAAACTGGCTATTTTCAGGAACATCATCAAAAGATTGAAATTTTGAGAATTGTGATCTTTCATTTGACTAAAGGCTATACTTTTTCTTGAAACTACACTCAATAAGGGTTTCCTAGCCTTTGGAATCACTCTAATTCGATTTCTACAAATAAAGTTATGATTTTTCAAATTTTGGTCAGAAAATTTGCCAAAATTGCCAATTATTGTGAATTTGACAGAAAAATGTAATGGCAATTGCGTAAATTATGGAATAAAGAAATAGGAGGGGAAAAAATAATTATTTTGCTTATAAACATGAAAAGTGTCATCAATCCAAGGCAAAGGATTAATTTATAATTGTTAAGATTGTGCACATGTTAATTAAGCATAAAATACAATATAATTGTACATGTGGATTGAACTAATGTAATGAAGCCCAAAATTAGAGTATGAAGGACCTCTTCGAACGTCACTTTGAGCCAAGGAAAAAGGGAAGGAATTGGTTCAAATGTGATGGAAGGTTACAACATAAAATAGCAAGGGATAAGGACAAACAAAAAGCTATGTCATAAATTCAATTTATTAATAAAATTAATAAAAGAAAGATGGAGATATTTTGGTTAAAGCTTCAAATTTCTCTTTTCTCATCCCATTGAGAAAACTTGAAGAAGGAGGAGCAAGAGGAAGAAAATCTCAAAGGTAACACTTGTGATCTTCTATTCAAGCTTCCTCTTTTGCATAATAGTTTCTCTAATCTCTTCTTCTCTATAAATCACCATGCTAGCAAGCTAATCTCAAGGTTAAGGAGAGAGGAAGGTGACCCCTAGAGAGAGAGAGGAAGAGAAATCAAGAGGTAACTTCTTAATCTCCTTCTCTGTGATGTTGTTGTTGTTGTTTGGATTTGTGGTTTATTGTTTGGATTTCTAAATTTGGGAAGTGATAACCCTAAGGTATTATGCTGCCCAAATTTCCTCAACTCTTGTATATTAAGTGTTTAGAAAGTTAACCAAGTGATTAGGAGTGAAAAGGAGAAAGCTTTTGGAGTTGAAAATCAAAAATCCAATTTTTCCTTTTTATTCTATATGTTTCAGCCAAGTAGGAATTAGGAGTTAGGAGCTGGAATTTCATGAATCTAATGGTTCCATAGTGTTCAAGAGGAAAAATTGTGTAGGATTGATGTTGAGCACTTTTTCAGAAAAGCCCTAGAAAGTGAAATTATGAAAATACCCCTAAAACCCTAAACCGAGGCTATCAAAGGCAAAACTGTCATTTGATAGTGATTTTTGTGACATCTGAGGTCAAAAATGGATCTACACGTAAAACTATATAGGAATAGCCTAGGTCAGAATTTCTGGAAAAGTACGGTTTGACTGGTACAAAGGGGCCAGACCAGGTCCAAGGGGCATTTTAGTAATTTTTCAATTTAGACTAATATAACCAACAAAAAAACTTTGGAAGTGTCTAAAATACTATATGAATAGGTTTTAATCTAATTCTTGTACTTTTGAAATTTTGGGACCAAATTGATAGCCCGAGCTGTCAAAACAAAATCCAAGGAACGATCTACAAATAAAAAAGAGGTTTAAGGTAGTAACTTTATCCTTCATACACTATGCCATTATATATATGTTTGTGTATGCCATTATTTATAGTTCAATTAATCAATATGGTTTTGCCAAGAATGGGCAATTAGTGCAAGAAGGTCACTTTTACCTGGTTGTTGAGTACTAATCCAACTGAAGTGTATGAAAAGTGGGGATTGAGCCCCTAACACTTGTATACATGTCATGATATTGTTAATTAATTTGTGCATAACATGAAGCATGACATAGTTAATTTCACATTTTATATGAACGATTGTATGTTACTACTAAGATTCTTTTGAATCTCACCCTTTTTCAAATAAATAAATATTCCAGCAGAAGCTAGTGGCTCCAAGAGCAAAGCAGTAAATATGGGCAATTGAAGGGTGCGGATCGTGGGTTCGGAGCTATTTGGTTATACATAGTCTATTTTTTAATATTACAAATAATTTTGGATAATTTGTATATATTATCAAACCCTATGGGGAAAACCAATAATGTAATCAAGTACATTGTATCAATCTATCAATATATTTACGTTATTCCTATATTGCTCACCGAACTCGCCAAGTACTCTAAAAATGGGAAAATAAGATAAGGTTATGACAATGATGATGCATAACTTATAGCACAAGAGGAAAGAGCACTAAGGAAGGGTCTTGTGATAAAGGTCGTCGACAGAGGGGAGGAAAATTAATATGAGATGGAACAAGAAACGTCAAGTTGTAAAATATGACATGTTCATTAGCTAACTTAGGCATCTAGCAAAAAGCAACATGCTTATCACTTTCAACAATTGAAAGAAGCCAACTGAGTCAATAAGGAAGGCTGTATGGGATAAATGACGATAAGATATTATGCTACATAGTTAATAATATATTGTTAACTAGTATACCTAACACTAACAATGATTTGTGTGTTTTGTATTCTGGACTCTAGATAAATAATGATAAGAAGGATTATGTACTTAGGAAGGCTGGTAAGGCACTGCGCCTGTTCCAATCGTTTATGACAAAGAAATATTTGTTAGAACCCGAAGATGTAGATGAGTCATTAGTTTTGATGCTACTACAGGAAGTTGTCAAATAGCTTGAATGGGTTGCTTTTGTATGGTCAAAACGCGATAGAGTGTTCAAGGTAAATTAAGTTAAAAAGTCAGTAGTACTTATATATTAATGTAATATGTAACTTGACATCTTTGATATTTCTTTTCATAGAAATTAAGCAAGGAGAACTGTGAGAGGGTGAAAAACAATGTAAACCATACCGTAGAGGCTTCATAGGGTATACGAACATTGAGCAGTATTAGATAGAGAGGCAGGGGTCAGGCTCGGATGTCACTATCAACCGTGGAGTATTTTGGGCTGCTGCAAGGTAAACCAAAGAAGGCGGCATTGACAATCCTCGCGTTCAGGAGGTTGTCTCAAGAATGGTAAGTAGTAATGATTTTGATTCAATTATAATTGAAATTTTTAATGTAAAAAGGTATTTAATCTTTTATTTTGCTACAAGAGAGACCTTGAGTCAGGAAGTAGAGTGAAGTGAGCTTCTTGGGGATGAGGATATCTTAGAAAGGGCATTGGATCCTGACCTCGATGGTCTTTTAAGGAGTGCTGGCTATAGAGTGGGCAAAAAAGAATACTTTGGGAAGTGGAATAGGCTTATAAGGGTGCCTAATGAGAAGCTTCAACAATATAAGGTTGAATCACAACAAGCTATTATTGATCATTTCATGAGCTGAGACCTAGTGTAACCCCCTTCACGATTAAGGCCGAGATTAGTTCGTAAAAATGTAATTAATGTGGAATTAGAGACCGTAATAGGTTTTGGGACTTAAACAAAGTCAATATTCCCAAAATCATGACTTACAAAAACTTTTTACAACATTTGTTCATGACGGTCTCATATTCACATTTCAATACTAATGGCCTGTACAAGTTGATTTCATTCACAAATATCAGAGTATAAACAATTTCCCAACACACTCGGGTTCCATTCATTAAGTAAGGGATTTACAAAGGCACAAAGCCCACAATTCATTACCCTTAACTTGGGGATTACACAAAACTAGACTACAATCCCATTATATACAATTGTTTCCCCAAAATATCCAAAAGATATATATGATAACCAATAAAACCAAAATATACATCTAAACTGGAGCACTATCCGCTCTTCGTCGGCCGCTTTCCCTTTTATCCTTCTGCCCTGTCTAAAACATGGTTTTTGGGAGAGTGAGATTCTAAGGAATCCCCGTAGTAACAAATCAATCATATAATGTACAATAATAATGCATGTAAGCAAATCATTAACCACAACAAGCAACTACAACGGCAGTTACAACGGCAATGGTTAGTATGACACATGTCATCCCTTACGATTGCTCACGCTGAATTGCTCACGTTGCATTGCATCACAGCAATCCACACAATACATTTCACCACAGCTGGGATTCATATAATGCATTTCATACACAAGCCATACAGGCAAGATACACACAGCCCACTGCTGGATTTACAAACGCCGCCCTACGGGTCGGATTCACAAATATCCATGTCGATTACGACGGCAGTTCAACGGCCGACCTAGAGATGACCACCGTCAATCCCTACACGGCTCACGCTGACCTGCTCACGCCGTAATGGACCATGGCACACATTTCACAAATTCAACGATAAGTTATGCATGCCAAAACATCATACATAATGTGAGAGAAGAGTCACTACCTTGATCCTTCCGGGCGTACTCTGGTGCCGGTCTCTCCCGCCTAGGGCAAATGTCGTATCCTAGAATCATGATTAGGGACGAAGAGTTACATTCTATTCCAAGACTTAATTTAACTTGAAACACTTAATTTTGGTTATCATAATTGACCCTTAAGAGGCCACAAATGCCTCTAATAAAATCCCTAAAAGGTTGGGAAACAATAGGCTAAAGATCTCCTTTCGATAACTCAAAGTGCTGGAACACAGGGGTGGGCCGCGGCCCGCCCTTCCTTGGGCTGCGGCCCAAATATGGCCAGAAGGTCATGGGCCACGGCTCGAATCAGGTCAGAAGGTCTTGGGCCGCGGCCAGCCACCTTGGGCCGCAGCCAAAAAATTTCCTGACTCTTGGCTGAACTTCAAAAAAACATAACTAATTCTAGAAAAATCGAAACGGAGTGATTCCAAAGCCAAATGAAAGGTATATAAGTCCTATTTCAAGGAAAAATACAGCCCTTCACTGGGAATCACTACACAATTACAGAATCACCAAAAACTAACCACTACTCCAAAACAGAGTTCTGTTTCAATCCCAAACTTTGGACAACCATATCTCACAGAATACTAAACGAAATGACACAAACTATATGTCCATTTTGAAGCTTGGGATGTGAACTTTAAGACTGGAAAGTTTCATAATTTTCCAATACCATTTGGTCACTCAAAACGCTCGCCCAAACAGACTGCGAAAAACAGAGCTCAAACAAGACAACTTTCCAACTTTTCCCAAGTGATTCAAATGAACCCAAAATCAATAACCGAGCTCATTCCCACACAAAATCACTCAAGGAATCCAATGGGAATGTCAAAATCCCCAAAATCCTATTCCATTATCATGCTTTGGTTTTGGGTAACATTAAACACTAAAATCTCAAATTCTCCAAACTTAACAATTTCCAACCCAAACAATTCTATCTA
This sequence comes from Inga oerstediana, assembly GCA_963210345.1. Classification (NCBI taxonomy): domain Eukaryota; kingdom Viridiplantae; phylum Streptophyta; class Magnoliopsida; order Fabales; family Fabaceae; genus Inga; species Inga oerstediana. The sequence continues at coordinate 68,152,969 of OY723405.1, read as the reverse complement.
TCCAAAATGCATTCCAAACATACAAATTCCATACCAAACTCTCAATGGCCCTCATTTTCGAAAATGAGCCCAAAATTCCAGAAAATTCAAACTATTTCAAATGGTATGAAACTTAGATAGATAGATAGGTCTCACTCACCTTATCAACTTCTCCAAAGAGAGTTTTTGATTCACCACTTCTCAAATTTTCGTGTGGCCACAAACCACAACCAATGGACAAGCTACAACCATAGAAATGTTGCTCTTAACTTAAGGATCAACTTTAATGAGGGAAGTTTGAGCAATAGAAGCCATTTTCCTTACCTTTTTCAAGCTTTCTTCTTCCTCCTTTTCTGCAGAAATGGCTGACGAGAGAGAGAGCAAGAATGAGAGAGAAATGAGATGGAGAGATGGAGTAAGGGAGAAGAAGCAATCATCACTTCCCTCCTACCCACACTTCAGCCGAAAGAAAGGAGAGGAAGGAGAGAGAATTGATTATTTTAATCAATTTGACTTACACACATGCACTCTCCCCTACACCCTCTATTGCCACATGTCAAATTGCCATTAGCTTTCACCAAAAAAATCACCAATTAACTTATCTAATCTCTCCATTAGCCATTTTAATCACACATCCCATTTTCTCTTAGTTAGTAATTAATTTCTCCATTAATTACCACTTATGGCCAATATTTCCATTATTCCAATTTTTCAGTAATTATGACATATTAATTTAATATTGCCATAAAACACATAATAATTCCAATTAAATTCATAATTATCCATAATAATCATGATTAACCCATAATCAAAAATTGCGATATTACACCTAGCACGGAAGCAAGGAATGTCTAATACCCCAAGTGCCAATGATAGCTGCACATCCCCCTCTAAGACTCTACCTGAGGTAGTATGACTAATGACAAAAGCCTAGCCTTTATATACTTTTAGTTTACACTAATTGTATTTTCTCTTTGTTTAAGGAAAGGTAGAGTTTAAGTATGTAGCAGATAGCCTTATGTGGAATACAGTTGCTACAGGCCGCATGTACAACTTGTAAGAGGAGAATATGATTCACAATATAGCTGTTCCTCAGAATCATGTTAGGGTAGAGTTGAAAACTGCCATCAACCCTAAGTATTCCCTTTTGATGCCCACCCCATATGTAGATTGTAACGCCCCGCCTTACCGACTACTTATTATTGACATTAATCAAAGTAGCAAGGCGCAGTTCAATGGGCATATAGGAATAGCATAGATATACTAATAAAAAGTGCTCGATTAAAAAAATTTCCCATAGGGATTGTACATAATAATTAAAATTAATATAGCCACAAAAACCTTTTACAATAAAATGTAGACATCTTCCCATCTTCGTTCCACCAATGCATTCCTCTTGTGCAGTTCTTTTCTCTATTCTTAGCATACCTTCTATCTTCACCTGTCTAAATGGTTGGTGTAACCCCCTTCATAATCAAGGGCGAGATTAAGTTCATGAATACATAATTATGTGGAATTAGAGATCGTAATATGATTTGAGACTTAATAAAAGTAAATTTCCCGAAATCAGGGTTTTCAAAAAAATTTCTAAACCTTTTCAAAATGGCCTCATATCCATAATTCAAAGATCACAAATGGCCAAAACAATTTGATTCCATTTATAAATATCAGAGTACATAGTAAATTCTCGACACATTCGGGTTCCATTGACTAATTAAGGGTTTACAAGACACAAATGCCCAAATAGATTCCCATAACAAAGGGATTACACAAATACTATCCAATATGTACATGTAACTCCCAACAAAATAACCAAACAATTTACAAAATGATAACCAATATCCAAAATAAACTCCTAGCTCGGAGCATTATCCACTCTTTGTCACCCACTTCCCCTTTGATCCTTTGGCCCTGTCTAAAATTGTTTTTGGGAGAGTGAGATTCTAAGGAATCTCTATAGTAACAAATCACTTATAGTATTCACAACAATAAGGGATGAAAGTAAATCATAACCCACACATAACAACTACAACGACAATTACAGTTGTAACCCCCTCACCGTAATTATATCCGAATTATGAAATTTAAGTGAAATAGAGACCAATAAGACAAGAACAACATTTATAATCCCTCATCTTCAAGATGGGATGTCCAAAAAAGCAGTTCAAAAATATAATTAATCTGGTCTCAATTCACATTCGAATACAATTACCTGTGCAGTTAAATCACATTCATAAATATCAGAGTACCCAACTAAAATCCTGGCAACCCCGGGTTACATGTATATATATAATGGATGTATATGTTCCCAAAATAGGGCATTACATATCCAAAATAATATTTACATCCCAAAATATAAACAATAATCCCAAGCTAAAATAGATAACCAACAGTCCAAACTACAAAACATCTCTACAAAGTCCTAACCGCTCCTAGTTGCCCGCTTCTCCTTGGAGCCACTGCCCTGTCTGATAGTTAGTCAAAGGAAGGAATGAGATTTGAAAGAATCCTAGTAGTAACAAATCACTCATACAGTATATAAACACATAGCATATAAGATCATGTTCAGCAACAACACAATGATTCATGGCTCACCCCACAAACGACAGCACTTACGGCTGTAATCACAATGCAATAGCTTTCGCTGTAATCAATATGCCTACTTTCGTGGTAAACGTTATTCCAGCTTTCGATATAATCTCTATCCCGCTTTCGCGGTAAACACTATGCAGCAGCATCACAAGGCATAAAGCATCACAAGGCAGCACAAAGCTTTACAAAGCAGCAGCAGCAACACAATGCATGATAAACATACATACAATGATTTGCACAAAGTATAAGAGAAGAGTCACTACCTTGTTCTTTCCTGATGTTCTTTGGCAGAATAGGCTAACACGTCTGGTAAATGTCAAATCCTGTAACCAAATTAGGGACAACCGATCAATCTCTTTTTCAAATACTTATTCCCATAATACTTTAAGTTGGTTATCATTCAAACTCTTTAGGTGGTTATTAGAGGCCTACATATATGCCGAAAGGGTTAGGAGAAACTACCCCAAAGACCCCTTTTCAGAAAGAGGACACTGATTTTTGGCTGACTTACTCGAGTGAAGATGACCTTACTCGAGTGATAAGAGACTTACACTCGAGTGAGAATGATTCTTACTCGTGAGTGTTTGACAGTGAGCAATAACCACGGCCTGAAAGTGCTCACAACACTCGAGCATAAGGTTTCGCACTTGGGTGATGACTCCAAATTCACTCGAGTCCACGAAAGTGCAACACAGGAAGTGTTTTCCTGAGAGCATAGACAACTTCAGAGGAAAAAGCTCACTCGAGCACAACCCTTGGCACTCGAGTGAGAAGACTACACTTGCGAGTATCAAAACACACTCTTGAAAATTGGCCAGCGAGTGACCACCCGAGAGCAACCCTTTAGAATGAACTCACACCTTTACTCGAGTAAACCCATGCTCACTCGAGTGATCACCAATATCACTCGCAGCTTAAGAAGTGCACTCTTGCTTTTTATCAGAAAACTAGATGAAATGCAGAAGGAAAAGGGAAATTACACTATAATACTAGAGTGAGACCCCCTCACTCGAGTGATCTTATCAGATTGCCAGATCGCAGCAACTGACAAAAATTCCCAGATTGTCCAAAACTGACCCCAATGGTTCCCAAACTCAACCCAAAGCTTATTCCAACTTAAAATTTCATAAGGAACCAATTGGCAACCTCAAAATACCCAAAAACCCATTTTAACAACAATCTCACTCTTGGGTCTCTATAATACACATATTACCCAATTTCCTTTAACTCACTTCCAAAATTCAAAACCATATCCAATACTCAAACAACTTCACAATAAACCAATTCCAACATTATTCACCATGTAATTTATGCATTCACAATTTGGCATAAAACCAAGGCAAATTCCAGAATTCATTAAGCTCAACCAAAAATCACAATAAATATATCAAAAAGCACCAAATGCTCACTTCTTCAATTTGCTAAAGCCAAAACTTTGATTCTCAAACTTCTAAATTTGCTCCAATACCCAAACTACCACCTTTCAAAATTCTTAAATCATCAAGATGAAGCTCTCAATGAGATACACAACATTAGAGAAGAGGTCTAGAGCATTAAAGGTCAACAAGGACATCAAAATCTCACCTTTCTTTTCTTCTCTCTTATTCAAGCTCGTCGGAAATGGAGGATGAGGAGAGAGCCAATGAGAGATGATAGAGATGATGATGATGATAGAGGCAAGCATATATTTTTCCCTTCCCAAAGCTCAAAACCGAATAAGAGAGAGAGAGAAGAGAAAAGTGAATGTTTGACTTATGTGCATGATCCTTTGGCCCACATAATGCCGCTTGGCATAATCTTGCTCGCATCCCCCATGAGCTCACATAAACTCAAAGCACAGGATTCCGACCCATAGACAATAAATCTCAACCATTGATCTTTAGTCACCACTGAGTTTTCTCTTTGGTAACAGACCAATTGGTCGGTAAATTTCCAATTTTACTATTTTGCCCCTGATTTTCATTATACTTAATAAATTATCACCAAGTATATTTATATCAAATTCACATCACATTTCTCCAAAAGTGTTTAATTACACTAATTATAAGCAATTTCGAAGTCATTAGCCCTTAAACTCAAATTGGGTCATTACAACAGCGGCAAGGGCAAGTATGACGTGCGGCATCCTTATGTTTGCTCATGCTGAAGTGCTCACGCTATATTGCACACCACACAATTCACAACAATATATTTCACCACAGCTGGGATTCATATAAAGCATTTTATAACGCAAGCTGTAATACCCTGGCTTTTGAGGCTGAGCTTAGAGAATAAGCCTGAGATTAGTGGATTACTAAGCCCCGGTTTAGCAAGATCTCAAATTGTAATTAAGGTTTAATGACTTCAAAAGTGGATGTGGTTAGTTATAAATAACCCTTTTGAAGAATATGATATGATTTGGCACTCGAATGTGATTCTTGTGTGTTGTGAGTAGCTTTGAAACCCTGTATTTGAGTTCAATTGTGGATTAACATCCAAATTGACTTAGAATAAAAGGAAGAATTGAATGAGGTATTCTGTTGGAAATGGTGTCATAGTGTGTTTTGATGTCATTGAAATTGGTTTGGAACTTTGGAATGGAAAAGTTGCAATGTTAGGTTTTGAAATGTGAATTGTGTTGACATGTTGAGATTGTTGTGAAAACATGTCAATGTTGAAAGAGGCAAGCTTTACCCAAGAGGGGGTGAATTGGGTAATGTGATAAATTTTTTGTTTGATGAGGTGATATGACAATAGTTGTAGATAGAGTAGAGTTAAGAGGATTAGTATACAGAGAGTTATACTGGTTCGGCCTAAAATCCAGGCCTACGTCCAGTCCTCAGAGATCAAGACCTACTGAGATTTTCACTATGCTTCCAAGATTCAATGGGCTCTCAGAATGCCACAAAACAATAATTGTCCTCGAATGGACTACGGGCAGAAATATTCTAACACTAAGAAATTTCTCTCCCCCTTAGGACAAGTCTTATGTGAAGAAAAACAACATATGACCTTTCTTACTTGCTTACGTATACAAGTCTTTTGAGCAACAATGTTCTCTCCTGCTTACACTACTATAAGTCTTACAAGTAGCAACATTCTCTACTGCTTGTATCTTGTAAGTCTTATGAGTGGAAAGTTTTACTAGGAATTCTCTCAACTGCTTCTCTCGTAAAGATATCTACCCTCTCAAGGTCCCACTACCTTGAGATCAAATGAAAATAGAATTTGAAGTGTATATAGACTCTCTTACAGAGCAATTATGATAAACACTGAAGAACGATATGAATATAGAGAAAATATGAATAACAGAGACTCGTGGATTTGCTTATGTGAATTCTTGCGCCTCGTTGTTTTTTATGATCTCTGGAACTTTGTATTTATAGACGTTTGATTTTGCCCGTTTGAATAATGATCATTGTGGAGCGGGGCATATTACTGTGGAACGGCATGCGTACGTTTGAAATCTTTCAACACGGTAGGTACATGATTGGATGGTCGTAATGATGCTGTCTGCTGTTGTTTGACTTCCTCAGTGTGTTTCTAATTCAAACGTTCAAACTCCTGTATCACACTTATAATACATGTTAAATGATGTTATATAATAATAATAAGTGAAAATATAATGAATAAATATCATTAAACCATATTAGGATTGAACGCTGTAAAACTGGTGCGTTTTGGCTTTTGACAGAGTCTCACTCGAGCACTGAGGGGGCTCACTCGAGTGAACTACCATATTTTCTTCTTTTGCTTTAGTTTTACACTTGCACTTCCACATGATTTGAGAGAGTACATTTTCACACTTGCGAGTGATGTGGGTCCTCACTCGAGCACAACTCCTCCTGCTCGAGTGTCCTTGTATTTTACACTAAGAGTCACGTCTCTGGACAACACTCGCATACCATTTTAGCAAGAGTGTGATTTTGCACTCGCAGGTGATGTGGGCCCTCACTCGAGCATACATACTCCTACTCGAGTGAGAAGAATATTCTCCTGTAATATACTCTTGTCTTCAGCACTTGCATCAAAATAGGGAGAGTTAGATTTCTTACTCGCGAGTGCTGATGTATCACTTGGGCATATGAACTCTCACTCGGGCATGCTTGTGCTTCTCTGTTCGTCATGACTCTCAGCCAAACACTCGCAGTCCCTCACTCATTAGTGCTAGGGTGCAAACCTGCTTCAAGCTCGAGTGTTGGTTATAGTGCTCGAGTGCATCAGTAAGATTTACAGTAATTGCTCTGGGCCAAACACTTCTTGTCCAATACTTGCATGTGCTTGAGTGTAAAAGAGCCTGATGCTCGAGTGCTATCTCCAGTGCTCGAGTGCATCAGTAGATCTGATAGTAATTTGCTCTCGGGCAAACACTTTCTTTCCAACACTCGCATCTGCTCGAGTGCAACATAGCTTCATGCTCGAGTTCTAGCTCTGTTGCTCGAGTGCATCAGCAAAAGTTGACAGCAGACATTACAGAACTTTGCCATATGCATTTGGTAACTTTGTAATCATTCTTTAGACTTGTAAAAACATACCTTGTATACAATTACCTTTTGTTATCATCAAAACTTGGAATCTAACAAATATGATATGAATTTTATTGATTTGGTGTTTCCAATGGATTCCTTGTGAAAATTTATGTGGGAATGATGTTTGGTATGAAAATGGGACCATTGGTAGCAAAGATGCAAAATCTGAAATTCTGTCCAGTGAAACTCTAATCTGGGCAGTCAGTTTGTGTGAACGTTTTGAATGATCAAATAGTGTCTAAAAATTCTGAAACTTTCAAGTCTTAAATTTCACATCCCAAGCTTCAAAATGGACATATAATTTGTGTCATTTTGTTTTGTGAGCTAGGAGATATGACTGTCCAAAGTTTGGGATGGAAACTGAACTCTGTTTTGGGGCAGCGATGAGTTTTATGTAATTCTGGAATTTTGTGGTAATTGTGGGTAATGGCCCATATTTTTCCTATAAAGAGGACTTAAATACCTTTTATTTGGCTTTGGAATCACCTCATTTCAAGTTTTCTAGAATTAGTTATGATTTTTCAAAGTTTGGCCAGAAAATCTGAAAATGGGAATTATGACATCATCGAAATAAAAGATGACATCAGCATGGAATTAAATATTTTCTCATCATCTTCAGCTCTCATTTCTGACGTGTTGAACCAGCTGAAACTAGTGAGAGAAATTTGAGAGCTCTTAGAGAGAGAGAGAGAAGAAATCTTACAAGGTAAGCCGATTTCTCCGACAATCTAGCTCCTAACGTGTATAACCTTGCTCCTAAGCTTCTCTTTCATGTTCTTTAAGGTGTTGGAAGCTCAATTTTCATGGTTAAGAAGGGCTAGGGTTTCCGCCACTCTTGAGAAAAGCTAGTGGGAGCTTGAGGTAACTTCCAAACTCTTGTGTATTGACTATTCTGGCTGCTGTGGATAATTTAATCGGTGAAATTTCTCCGGATTGTCATTTGTTTCAAAAATAGAAAATGGGTGTGTAGGGCTATTATGCTGACCAAATTGGTACTAAATGGTAGTTGTAACCTAATGGAAATAGTCAATAAAGTGGTTAGGAGTAGAAAGGAACGCGTTTACGGAGCCGAAACCGAAAATCCCCAATTTTCCCTGGAATACTTGAGAATTTTGGCCAACTCTAAAAATGGGTCTTAGAGTTGGATTTTCAATGATTTGATGATTCCATTGAGTTCAGGAGTGAAAATTAGGTGGGGTTACAGTTGGGCAATTTTTCGGAAAAGGCCGAAAAAGCATAATTACGAAAAACGCCCCCTTAAAGTGGGGCTGCCAAGGGTAAATTTGTAAATTGACATTGAATTTGATAATTCTGAGTTGAGAAATGGATTCCTTGGGTGAAAATATGTCAGAACCCATGTCAAAACTTCAAGAAACGTACAGCCGGACCGGGTACAACGGGGCCGGTCCCCGGGGGTATTTTAGTAAATTTTCAATATAGCCTCATATAACCCCCAGAAACCTTATGGAAGTGTCTAAATAGTACATTTGACATTGTAGAATCTAATCTGAAGCCCTGAGTTGCTGGCATGCAAATCGAGGATAAAAGACTGGAGGTAGGGGACTTACCTTACTTGCATGTATTTGATATCTTTGCTTGTGTAGTGATATATGTGATTGCTTTACTTGATTGTGTAGAGCATATTTGAATAAATGAAGCTCTATTTCTATTTTGCTGTGGCCATAGTTTTGTTACATGAAACATTGAGCATGCAGAAATGTCATTATGGGGCATGTATCTAGATAAAGCTAACATGTCATACACATAGTATCTATCATGCATGCATTATGGTATCTATTTCCTACTGAGATTCTCTCGAATCTCACCATCCCCTACCAACAATTTAGATAGGGCAAGTGGCTCATGGAGGGAGCAGCTAGGACTCCTTCGAGATGAGAGTTGGTAGTTGGTTATCAATGAGTTGTGAAGACTGTATATGATTTGGTTGAATATATGGTTATCAATTTGAGATGAGATTGTGTAATCCCCATTTGAAGAATTGTAATGGGCAATTGTGCCCTGTGTATCTTTATCGAGATATGTACCCGGGATTGCTGGGATGATTATGTTATGCACTCTGATATTTATATGAATGTGATTTATCTTTGCGTAGTAATTGTATTCGAAATGTGAATATGAGACCAAGTTTATAAATGATTTTGAAAAGTATTTGTGAAAACCCCGTCATTTGATGGGTTAGTAAATGTTATTTGATTATTATTGGTCTCTATTTCATTTTAATCACGTATTTCGAATACAATTACGGAAGGGGTTACACAAGCTATACTGGCAAGATTCACAACGCAAGCCATACTCGAATGATAAGGAACTTTGCACTCGATCACAATGGTGAACACTCGAGTGACAGCCAAATGCTCACTTGAGTCCTAGGAAGTGCAGTGCAAAAAGTGTTAACCCGAGAGCAGAAAGGAATGATAGAAACCAAAGTTGTTCACTGCACTCGAGCATGAACTCAATCACTCTAATGGAAACCTAAGGCTCACCCGAGAGCACAAGAAACTTTCATAAAAGGACATCACTCAAGCAGAAATAAAAGCACTCGAGTGATGGCTTAGCACTCGCGAGTGCTAAGGTACACTCTTGAAAAATCGCCGCGAGTGACAACCCGAGATGTGAGTTCACAGTGTCTCATACACCCTCACTCGAGTGGGACAAGGCTCACTGGAGTGGGAACTCTCGACACTCGCAAGTAAGGCAACATTTTTGCCTTTCACACAGAAGTGCAACAGAAAAACTGAAGGCCAAAAAAAAATTCCACTACCGCACTCGAGTGAGACCCATCCTCACTCGAGTTATGATTGTCAGAACCCAGAAAACGTAGAAACTGATAGCACTTTCTAGATTTTCACCCAAGTGATTCCAATGGTCCCAAATACCAAACCAAAGCTATTCCTACACAAAAATGCACAAGGAATCACATGGAAACATCAGAATTGCCAAATTCCTATTCCATTATCATGCTTTGGTCATAGGCTACAATCAACACCAAAATTCTAAAATCTCCAAACATACCATTTCATTCTCAAATCAATCTATCTATCCAAAACACATACCAAAACACCTATTTCCATGCCAACAACATGCCAAATACCCATTGATCCCTATTTTCAAAATCAAGGCCAGAAATTCCAAGTTTCATCAAATGGCATAAAACATAGATAGAATGGTTTGTTTCACTTACCTCTTCAACTTTTCGAAAGAGGTTTCTTGATTCTCAAAGCTTCAAAATTCCTTAAGAGCCCAAATCAACACCAATGGGCAATCTAGAAAAATCAAAATGAAGCTCTCAACCCAAGGAACAACATTAAAGAAATGAGTTTTGGCATTTGAGGTGATTAGCTTACCTTAAATCAAGCTTTTCTTCTTCCCTTTTTCTCCAACAATCGTGCAAGAGGGAGAGAGAGATGAGTGATGAAGGAGATGACAATACTCCCCTCATAACCATGCTTGCCCAGCGAAAGAGGAGGGAGGGAAGAGAAAGAAAATAATATAATAAGCTATTTGACTTTTTTCTCACACACTCAACCATCATTTCCTCTTGCCACATGTCCAAATTCCATTGGTTCCTATAAAATAAGTAACTAATTAGTTACTCTAACCACTCCATTAACCATTTAGCCACACATCTCATTTCCTCTTGGTTAGTAATTAATTCATCCCTTAATCTCTAACTTATGGCCAATAATTCCATTCTTTCAATTTTCCACCAATTATGGCATATTAATTAAAATTGCCACAAAACGCATAATAATTTTGATTTAATTTCACAAATATCCATAATAATCCTCATTAGCCCTTAATCAAAAATTTGGGGCATTACAATTGGTAAGGGAGGGTGAGATTCAAGAGAATCTTAGTAGGTATACAGTTACCATAATGCATGCAAGATATATGTTATGTGCATGACATGCTAGCTTTAACTAGATGCATGCCTTATAATGACATTTCTGCATGCTTAATGTTTCATGCAACAAAACTATGGGCATAGTATAAATAGAAACAAAGCTTCACTATTCAAATATCCTCAACACAATCAAGTAAGGCAATCACATACATTACTATACAAGAAGAGATATCAAATACATGCAAATAAGGTAAGTCCCTACCTTGTGTCTTTAAGTCCTCCTCTTGTACCTTTTCTTCCAACCATTTAACTTCTTGGAAATTCTTCCATTGCTTCTTCCTTGACTTTTCATGGCCTAAAATAAATAATGACATTATTAGAGCCATAATCAATGAACCTCTAGTGTGGCTATACTAGCCCTAAGTTCTCAACTTAATCCTTAGAGTTCAAAGAAATTACATTTGGCCCTTTCCTTCTTAAATTCACATAGTAGCTAAAAGCTGCTAGCATTTTGACCAAATTTTGAAAATTCATAACTAATGCTAGAAAAATCTAAATTTAGTGATTCCAAGTCCTATGTAATCCTTATTAAGTCTAATTTAAGGCAAAAATACTTTCCATAGTCTTCTATCCACACATCATTCCCAGTTTTCACATTTTCCCTTGCTGCCAGAAAATCTGTTTAGCTTTAACAGTCTAACTTCAAATACTCATAACTTTTTGTGTACTTATTCAATTTCTACTCATTACCTATCAAATTAAAGGTCTTTATATGTAATTTAATACTGTCAAGTTTAATAATATTTAGACAAGGTTTGTCCCACAAAATCCATTGCACAACAACAATGCCTCACTAAATTCAAATCAAACAACACCTCCTTTCAACTTCAAAAATTTCTAGATTTGCATACAAAGATCCAAAAACCATGAACACATGTATTCCCACACAATTTTCCCTTTTAAATCCAATGGAATTATCAAAATTATAAAATTACAACCTCAACAGGACAAAAATGGCCCTAGATGAAAATAAGAACCCTAGAAGAAAAATTGTGTTTTCTTGATTTCTCTTGATTAATCACTTCCTTTTCACTTATAATCACAAGATTAACCATTTAAATACTTAATAAACATGATCCATAGAAATTTTGGCAGCATAAAATTCTAGGGTTTCATCTTTCAAAATTCAAAAACCAAGCAAAATCAACCAACCAAATCATCAAGCAACCAACAACCAATATTCATCAAGATAAGCTAAGTTTCTAAACTCACCTTGATTTCTTAGACTTTCTCTCTATAAAACATCACTGTTCACACTCTCTTCCGTCTTCATTTTGCTTGCTAAACATGATATTTATGATGAAAAAGAGGTTAGAGGAAGTTCCAAGGTGATTAGAAAGAAAAATCACCAAGATTATAAGCTTTTATCTTTGATTTTTGCTCTTGGAACCCTAGCTTTTTCTTGGTGTTCTTCGGTTCTGGAAGCTCTTCTCTCTCTCTCTCTCTCTCTCTCTCTCTCTATTCTATGTTGCTCCACTGAAATATGGAAGGAAAGAAGAGGAAAAAGTGTATTAAAATATCATTGTTTAATGTAAATCCAACATGTGCAATTTTACTTGGCCCTAATTTTCCTTCTTGAATTAATATCCACCAAGCAATTCATTTTCCATTTTCTTTCATTTTGTTGGACAAAATTGTGGCCTAAGGAGGAAGGATAATGATTCCTTAAAATATCATAATTTCCACTTCCTTATAGCATGAGATATTTGACTTATGCTTTCATCTTTTGACCTTGTCTTAAAGTGCTTCCAATTATCACTATATATGTCCAACCATATAATTTCTCTCTCCTTTCCATGTTGGATGAAATATTGTTCTTGGGGGAGCTAATTAGCCTCTTGTAATAGCATTATCCATCTCCTTGGATATAATATTTAATTTCCAATTGAACACATGTCTTGCTTTTTGACTTTTCCACTTCAATTTGCTTGACCAAAATTGCTCTAACTTCTAAAATGTTCATCTCAAATATTTATTCCCATTGCCTCTCTTGTTGGACAAAATTTATCCATGAGAAGGGAAAAATTACTTAGCTTCTAGCTTTATGGCAAATTTACCATTTTGCCCATATATATTTTTTTAATTTAATTGGGTTTTCTTTTTTCCCTTTGTATTGGGTAAAAAATCACTATTAATTAGGCCCAAAATTATGCTCTTCCAATCTTTATGTTTTGGGCTTTAACAATAGGCCTTTATGAAGACGCAAATTAAAATTTTATGTCTTATTGTGGCTCAATTTCATGTGGTCACTATTTGGCCATTCAAAGTGTGCCAAAATTCACCATTTTATTCCCTTAAATATAAGGAATTTTGGTGACCGAAATTCGGGATGTTACACAGATACAGTGGTAGGAGCTATACTTGGCTTTATTGCATGGAATGACTTCCTTATTATCATACCATCTAAGACAAAAAAGGTGTATCATCGTCTGATAACTTGCTAATAAAGTGTGAAATAACTATTTTGCTAACTTGTCAACTTGCTTAAGCGAAGGGGGAAAGAGTAATATGGGAGCTCAGTCTGGCCATGGTTCAATGTATTGTGTGCCAAAAAAGATGGATGAGCTTGTGCCTTAGTCGCCTATTTCACTAGTTTCCCATAAATACCAGATAGCTCTTGAGGCAAACAATAGCATATTTACTGAAATAGAACCTGACCAAGAAGGCTACAGCAAACAAGTTAAAGAGATCATCACAGGTGATATGGCAAGCTTGATTGCTTGTAACCTTTATGTTCGTTACTTCTTCAACTGTGAATGAATACTTAGCTACTCATAGGATTTATATATATTGATTTACTTGTTTTTATATGTAAGGTACCTTTACAAGGAGCACGTAGCCTACAATAGCCTATAGAACACGTTCTTGTTCCTTAATCCCCACCACTATTTAGGAATGTTAGAGATAGGCAATAAGGCAGATTTAGTGGAGAGAAAAGTGAGGGAATTGGCGGATATGGTCATTAGAAGAGCACTAAAGATGGATAATTTTTTCTTGGTGCTATACTACTAGGGGTAAGTATACTACTTCATTAAATTGTTTGTTAATTGATTGTTCTCATTATATTTGTTGTGCTTAAGTGTCATTGGCTCCTCATCGTGCTAAATCCCTTCAAACAAAGGATTTAGTACTTTGATTCGGTTCATGGGGATGTGGACAATCGATCACAGATGGTTAAGGTTTTCAATAAGTAACACTACTACAAAAAATATGAGTAATGGTGCTTAATTTAGAGAACACTATGGCGCTTGGAAGCGTCATAGCTTCCAGTACCATTAAAACAAGCTATGGTGCTTCTTGAATATACGGAAGTGCCATAACTTGAGCATTTTTTTTAATAAAAAGCTATGGCGCTTGTCCAAAGAGGCGCCATGGGAAGTCCACAAAGTTTACTACCTCCAACGGTGCTCCCCCCATTAGAGGTGCTATACCTCCAACGGCCCTTCCCAGGGGAAGCACTATTGGTGGTACATTTTTTTAACCACCTATATGTATTCAATCCATAGCAATTTATATTTTACAAATCCACAGCAGCAAAACCCCAAGCAAGAATCACACAAAATCAAAATGAAATAACTCAAATCAAAATAATTAATTCATAAAACCAGTACTAATGTAATTTGATTACAACGTAACAAATAAGAACAACTAATTGTAAGTACCTATGTATGTAGAATGTAGGAAAGAAATAATTTTAATATACAACTAATTCATAAACAACCAAGATGAATATACAAGAAACAACCTACGTATATACCTAAATATTAGCTAACTCCTTGACCATATATTCACACCATTCTTCAATGATTTCATCTATTTGTTGGTCAGTCAATTGGTCACAACGTTGATCTTTATAGTATTACATAAAAACGTTGCATAAAAAAATTAAATTAACTACAAATCAATTAACTTAGACACTTGTCAATTAAATTTAAAACACAGTAACTACAAGTAAAAGAACTTGTGTAGGAACAGAAGTGTTAACATGAGTAACTACATCTTTCATAAATTTCATAATGTAATAACTGCAATCATTATTGTTTGGTTGGAATGGGCATTGACAATACAATGAAATAGTTAAGTAAATATTTGAAGAAAAATTTTTGAATAACAAAATTGGAGTAATTAAATTCATATATATAAGTACCGCAATCTTCCTCCAGGGATAGCTACTAGCTGGGTCTTTGCATGTAAAATAGCTCAATCCAACGTTGCTTCGGTAAGTGGTCAATACACTAACAAAACAAGTAGTGACTAATTAATTTTGATAATTCAATATGACAAATATTTACACATATACCCATGCACTTACTTATTGATTATAATCTTCAAATCACGTTGGTTGTCTGGATAACCAATCTTTATAGGATCCAAATAGTAAATCCCGGGGTCTCTAAGTGACGCTGGATGGACAACAATCAAAATCCAATGTCCCTTAAAATATTTTAAAGATTTTACTTCGATAATCATGTTATAGTAAAAGTAGAAGAATAAAAAAACATATATTAAAATACTATCGCAAATAACTTACCGCGGATTGTCTAGCATGATAAAGAGCATATTAAGGGTTGCTCTTCGCATGAAGATGTCCCTAACATCATTAGATAATGCTTCCATATCTAATCTATGTTGGCCAAGGATTTGTGGGCTAACAAATACGAATCTATGCATATCATGCGCGGTAACATATCGTAGTACAAGTGCCTTTATAGAAAATAAATAATGTCATTAAAATGTAAAACAAATTAATGATGAATAATAATAATAATAGTGATAGAAGATGATGATAAGGTACCTAATCCATATGTTGACGGTCGCCGTACTAAGCTAATCACGACTAAGCACATCGTTTAGCACACTACCATCGACATGATCATCTATAACTGCATGATAGATGCCGATATCGAAACGTATTGACTAACCTCCTCGACTGATCAAATCTAATGCCAATGACACCAATTGTTGGCGATATGAGGGCATCGATTGGTTTCTTCGGTTGCTGGTTGGGACTTATGTTCAATTGATGAACACTTTGAGCTCTTCCCACGCCCTTCAATTAGTTTTCCTTTAGGACGAGTAGAAACCTAAAAATATAATGAAATTAAATAATGTCATTTTAGATTGAAGTGTATAGAAAAAGTAAAAGGAATTGTAAATTAACTACCTTTTCATATGGCTCAATCAGACCTATTGGCCATACAATATAACCATCGATGATATCTTTGACCATTGCTGCTTCATCCAAAGAAGGGATTGGTAAGGGGGCATTATCATTTGTGCATACATCAACCCTAACTTTGAGTGTGTTCGGCGGCAATGGTGAATTATGCAATATATCACTTTTAATGTTGTAGGCCACGCTGATAGCAACCGCATGCTTGAAAGAATCATCAATATGTAACTTGTAGTCTGATTCACCCATATGAAAAATAGAGTTAAATATATTAAGGTATACTAATGTATAACGCACCAAAAAGTGAGTGGAGAAGAAATTAATTACCAAAGGAATGGAGACTTCAGGCATAGAGGGCCAACTATCCCTTGCACTCGTGCTCTCACATATTAGAATCGGTGTTGGCCTAGACTGTAGTAAGGCCTCAATTTGCACCTTCAATAACGTGTTTTACTCTTGCATCAAAAGCATATGATTGGTGAATTTTTCTACTTGATGCTCGTAGCCACTAATCCTCTGGTCTACGTGATGCTTGTACTAAAAAATTTGCTCCTGTAGTTGTAATAAGTCATTTTTTATGGCTCACTTTTTAGGTCTGTAGTATGATGTTTGGGTCACTACAAAACCAGTACCCCGAACACGATCAACATACTCAGGAACTCCAAGCGCTCTACTGAGCAAATCGTCGCGACCAACATAATGCACCAAGTCTGGCTACTCCTGCGTCATTGAGTACAACCACAAAAAGAATTACAATAATATTAATTATTATAAAATAGAATCAACTAAGTAAAGCTAAATCTTTGTTGTATGTATAATCCACTTCTTACACAATATTCGGTAACTTTTCTGGCTTGTTCATTGGGAATTTTTCCTTTTCTGTTTGTGTAGCCAGTCAGCTACAAATCATGCCAAGGTATATGTGTGACAGCATCAAAATGTGATTCTTGCAACTATATATCAAAGTTAGTTGTAGTTAAAAATTAGTCATAGGCATTATATTCATATGAAATAATGATTAGTTCGTACTAATTGTTGCTCTGACGTTGCATATGAGATCAGTCCTTTTATGTACTGGTATGGCATGTTGGATGCGTTTTCATGATTTCGCTCACTTCTTTCCGATTTAAATCATAATGATTCATATCAATAAATATTAATTGCTACACATTACAAGTGCATAAAGGCTAATATTATATTACCACAAATTGTGGAGTAGTATGTGAGGCCACAAACTCATCCTACTTCTCTTGAGTTATAATTGTGTCATACATCTCCAGCGGTGTACGAATGATAATATCATTGTTGTCCAATAAGTAGAATTTGACAAGAGCAGAGTGAAAATTTCTCAAAAGTCTACCGCATTTTCATAGCACAAATTTCTCTTTATCTTCTTCAATTATGAAGCTAGGCTAGAAGAAAACCCACATATAATTTGTTAGATTGAAATTGCATGATACAAAACAACCAGAATAATAAAGTAAATAATATTTACCTTGACTATATTGAAGAGCATATCACCACAATCTTTCTTCACGTGTTGCCAATCTAAAGCTGTGATGAAGACTCTTTCTCTGACCGATGTCCCAATGTAATTAATAATGGAGCTAGCATTCGAGCCGACTAGATTTTCCTTTTCATTCCACTGAAGCTCTAACCTAATTCCCTTACTCCTTAGTTTGATAAGTTTGTTCATTACAGTCCTGCCCCAGACTACCTCGACCTTAAATGCTGCCTGATTGTAATATCCTAATTTTTTATTAAGGGCTAATCATGATTTTTGTGGATAATTATGAATTTAATTGGAATTATGATGTGTTTTATGGCAATATTAATTAATATGTCATAATTAGTGAAAAATTGGAGGAATGGAATTATTGGCCATAAGTTGGTAATTAAGGGAGAAATTAATTACTAACTAAGAGGAAAATGAGATGTGTAATAAAAATGGCTAATAGAGGGATTAAGTGGCTAATTGGGTATTTACCTTTGTGAGAGCCAATAAGATGAAGACATGTGGCAAAAATGGGTATAAGAGAGTATGTGTGTGTGAGGAAGTCAATAAGGGAATTTTAAATGTTTTTCTCTCTCCTTCTTTCATCTCTTTCGACTGCAGCAAGGCTAGAGGGAGTATTATCATTTGCTTCACCTCTACACTCCATCTCTCACTCATTTTCTCTCTCTTCAATTCGTCCTCCATGGTTGGCTAAGAGAGAGAAAGATAAAGCTTGTGATTTGGGTAAGTAAATGGCCTCCATTGCTCAAGTTCTCTTCTTTAATGTTATTCCTTAAGTTGAGAGCTTCATTTTGGTGTTTTTAGCTTGGCCATTTTGTGTTGTTTTGTGCCACACTAAAATCTGGTTGTTGGAGAATCAAAGAGTATTTTTGGAGAAGTTGAAGAGGTATGTGAAACCAATCTATCTATCTAAGTTTCATGCCATTTGAAGTAGTTTGTAATTTCTGGAAATTTTGGCTTGAATCTGAAAATGAGTGCCACTTTTTATTTGGTATGTTTTTGGCATGAGAATGGTATTTTGGAATGAGTTTAGGATAGATAGATTGATTGGTGATTGAAATGTGATGTTTGGATGAGATTGGTATTTTGTTGATTTAGTTGCCCAAAACCTAAAGCATGATAATGGAGTAGGATTTTGATGATTCTGATGATCCCATGGAGTTTATTAGGTGTTTTTCTGTGGGAGTGGCTTTCGATAAAGTTTTGTGTCCATTGGGATCAATTGGGCAAATGTTGGGAAAATACCTCTATTTTCTGCGTTTTCTGGTTCTGATAGAATCACTAGAGTAATTTGGGATTCACTCGAGTGAGGGATGAAGATCACTCGGGTGAGATTGAGAATCACTCAAGTGCTGTGCTTATATTCTGTTTTCTCTTCAGTTTATTGTTGTGCTTTCTAGAAATTCAAGAGTGTATAATCTCACTTGCGACTGAGGGATGAACATTACTCGAGTGAGCCTCCTCATGCTCGAGTGACTGGTGTATTTGACACCAAGGCCTTGCCTCTTGGTTTGTCACTCACAGTTATGGTGCAAGAGTGTGCCTTCTCACTCGCAAGTATAGGGTAATCACTCGAGTGAGCTGTGTTGTGCTTGAGTGCAGTGAGCCATCTGGGCCACTGCCATTTCTCTTGTGCTCTCAGGTTCTCACTTTCTGGACTTCACTCTCAGGTGCTCGAGTGAGGCATTTGGCCTTCACTCGAGTGAGGTACAGTGTGCTCGAGTGTTGTAGTCTCTGAAAAGTCCTTGTGCTCTAGGGTGTTCATTCACTATCCTTCACTCTCTAGTACCCGAGTACAAATCGTACCATCACTCGAGTATCCGTACAATCTCACTCGAGTGAGACCATCTTTACTCGAGTACTATCACTTGAGTGAGGTTTCCTTCACTCGAGTGAGGCCATCTTCACTCAAGTGGCCCAGTAGAAAATGTCAGTCTGTGTTTCCAAAAAGGGGATCTTTGGGGATAGTCTTCTAACCCCTTAGGGCTATTGTTAGAGGTATTCTTGAGTACTAAAAGAGCAATAATGATAACTAATTAAGTTTTAAGAAGTCATTGAGAATTGGAATAGAGAATTGACTCTTCGTCACTTATTATGATTCTAGGATACGATATTTGCCCTACTCGGGAGAGACCAGCGCTAGGACACGCACGGAAGGACTCAGGTAGTGACTTTTCTCTCATGTTGTGTATGATACTTGGTATGCATGTTTATCATTATGAATGTGTTATCGGCCATAGGGCATTACAGCATGAGCAATTCAGCGTGAGCCGTCGTAGGGGGCAATGCTCATGATACCTACCCCGACCGTTATATCTACCGCTGTAAGTGCCGAGGCTGCATTATGGAATCATGGATTCCTGTTTGAGTATCCAGCCCGTGGGGCTGCGTGTTGAGAAATGTTTTTTGTGGATCCCAGCTGTGGTGATATATGTGATATGTTCATGTGGATGTGCAATACAGCAAGTAGTTCAGCGTGAGCCGTCGTAGGGGGTGATGCCCATGATACCTATCCTGGCCGTTGCAACTATTGTTGGGATTGCTGTGTGTTGTATAGATGATTTACTTTCATGCTTTGATGTTGTGCATATTATGAGTGATTTGTTACTCGGGGATTATTTAGAATCTCACTCTCCCAAAAACACTAATTTTAGACAGGGCTGAAGGATCCAAAGGAAAGCGAGCGACGAAGAGCAGTTAGAGCTCCAGTTTAAGAGTTTATTTTGGTTAATGGTTATCAATGTAAAATTCATTGGATATTTTTTTGTGAATAGTAGTATATTTTGGAAGTATAGTGTAGTTTTGTGTAATCCCCAAGATAAGGGAAAAGAATTATCGGCTTTGTGCCTTTGTATAATCCCTTTACTGATTAATGAAACCCGAGTGAGTTGGGAATTTATACTGTACTCTTATATATATATATATGAAATCAATCTGTACAGGCCATTTATGTTTGAAATATGAGTAAGAGACCTTTGTGGAACAGATGTTGTAAAAGTTTTTAAAAACCCTGATTTTGGGAAGTCTAAATTTTTAAAAGTCTCAAATCATACATGGTCTCTAATTCAAACTTAATTATGTTTTTACGAACTAATCTCGGCCTTGATCGTGAAGGGGGTTACACTGATCATCATGTGTGATGGGAACAATATCATCTCCGATGTAAGGATCCATTTTCCTACAAGTTAAATAAACCAAACAAAACATCAGATCATACACTTGACAATCATGGCAATGAAAGTAAATTATGTTGAAATATATGAATACATGTAATAAAACATACAAGGCAAGAAATCAAGGCACTCGTTATCATCTTTTCCTCTTTTTTGTTTGATTTAAAAACCAAGTCCCCTCTTTATGATCATATCTCATATATAAGGGTTCATCTTCATTCTCATCTTCATCTTCATCTATATCAATATATTTTGACCACAACATCTCAAAAGAGAGATCAACCTCTAGAATATTCAAATAGTCATTACTTTTATTATCAACTAGTTCTTGATTATTCTTGTTCGATGGAAGTACAACGGACTAGTTCTTCTTAGAAGGATTTGGAATGAAAAACACTGGTTGTGCTTGTGATGCTAAAATGAAAGGATCATCTTTATACCAAACTTTAGAAAGATCTACTTGAACAAACCCTAAATCATCTGTATGCAATCTACTATTGTTGTTAATCCACCTATATCTGAATACAGGGACCCTCAACATAGTGTAATATAACTCCCATATTCGTTCAATTACACCAAAGTATGACATTGTTGCATAGATAGGGTGTACGTCTTTGTCACTGGATTTGTGCCATGAATCAACAATAAGTGTTACCCCACTATTCTGCATCGTGCTCCTTGTATCATGTTTATATGTGTAGAATGTGTAAATGTTGATTGCATAACCATTGTAAGACAATACATTTAAGCTTGGTCCATTCGATAGCCATCTTAAGTTTTTAGAAACTAAATTAGAATTCCTTTCCACCTCATCTTTAATGCCCCTTTTTAACCAAGTTGGAAAATGTTGATTGTGCTCTTTTGTTATCAAATTTTCATTCCTCTTACCATGTACTAATTAAAGAGCATCCTTATGGTCTTCAACATACAGTTCAACCTTAGTAGTATTATGTAGCATATACAAGTGACCATGATCCCATTCAATCACTGATATCCTGATTACATCATTCCTAATTGTTCTTTTTCCTGATATTCGCTCATCATGACAAAACGTTTGGATCCCTATAGGGTCAACATTTTATAAAAAATTAGCATAGAAGTACTTGCTTCTTCAACCATGTAACGCTCAGCTATACACCCCTCTGGTGGATATCTATTTTTCACTTACCCTTTTAAAATTTTCATAAATTGTTTATTTAGGTACATCCATCTCAGGTACACTGGACCACACAATTGAACCTTTTTCACTAAGTGTACGGTTAGATGGAGCATAATATCAAAAATTAAAGGTGGAAAATACATTTCAAGTTCACACAGAGTACAAACAATCAGCCTTTGCAAATCTTGTAACTTTGTTGAATCAACCACTTTACTGCAAATCAACTTGAAAAACAAGCAAAGTTTAGTTATGGAATTCCTTTTTTTTGGTAAGATTGACCGTATACCAACCGGTACAAAATTCTGTATAAGCACATGACAATCATGAGATTTAATGTTCTTTAGCTTCAACTCTTTCAATGATACAAGATTCTTTATATTTGAAAAATAGCCCTCTGGAACTTCGATTCCTTCGATAAACTCACAAAATAACTTCTTCTCTTTCCTCGATAGAATATAAGCCGCTAGAAGTAGATAAGTGTGGTGCCCTTGCTTAATTGGAGCCAACTCTTCTCTGATTCCCAGGTTAACCAAATCCAACCTAGCATTCACACTATCCTTACTTTTCCCTTGCATATTGAGCAACGTGCTAATTAGACTATCACAGACATTTTTTTCTATGTGCATCACATCAAGAAAATGTCTCACATATAAGGACTTCCAATATGGAAGCTCAAAGAAAATAGACTTCTTCCAGCCCCTTGTCCTAATTTGTTTTGCAAAAGGCTTGTCAAAATTATTATCCAAATGTTTGATCTTCTCAAAAACCTGACCATCGGTGAACATCTTCGGTGGGCTACCTTCTTCTGACTCACCATTGAAAGCCTTTTTCTAGTTTTGCCAATGATGTTTCAATAGTAAGAATCTTCGATGTCCCATGTAGACATTTTTCTTACAAAGATCTAGTCGCACTGAATAAGTGTCATCTTTACATATAGGGCACGTACAATATCCTTTGACGCTATATCCAGAAAAATTACCATAAGCAGGGAAACCACTTATTGTGTCATACAACATGGCTTTCAAAGTGAAACTTTATTCCCTGTACCCATCATACATATTGATGTCTTCCTCCTAAAGCAGCTTTAAGTCATCAATTAAAGGAGCCAAGTATACATTTATTTCATTCTCAGGTTGTCTCGGCCCAGAAATTAACATGGACAGCATCATAAACTTACATTTCATGATCAAGTGCGGAGAAAGGTTATAAATCAACAATATCACCGGCCACGTACTATGTGTGCTACTCTGAACCCCATGTGTATTGATTCCATCAATTGATAGTACAAGGCATAAATTCCTTGCTTCATTCGAGAAGTCAAGGTGGTCATGATCAATTTTTTTCTATTAAGGGTAATCTGTAGGGTGCCTAAGATTCATGTCTTCAACCCTTTCATCTATATGCCATGTCAACAGCTTAGCAATCTCCACATTACTATATAGTCGCTTGAATCTCAGAATAATAGGAAAATACCATATGACCTTCAACAGACTTTTTCCTTTCTTCTTCCTATATCGAGATGCATTGCTTTTAAGGAACTTCTCTAACATTGTATACTAATTCTTAAATAATATGCAATCGTTAAGGCATACATGTATCTTCTCATAACCCATGCCAATTGTAGAGCAAAGTATTTGCTTTTCCTCATAAGTCTTGGTAGGAAGTACATTTTCTTCTGGGAGTATATCTTGCACAAGTTCAAGTAGTACAGTGAAACCCAAATCACTCAATCTATATCGCACTTTAAAGTTGTACAATTTCAACACTACTAGCAGTTTTGTGTATTTAGTACTACCCACATATAATGGTTTCACAACATCACGTTTCAACTTCTCAAATTCTTCAGGAAAGCTATGAAGCAGCCCTTCGACTGCATTTAGCATTTCTTGAAGACTATTATCCTCATCATCACATATGCTTGGGTCAAACTCATTATAAGGTCCGATCGTGGTATGCACTCGATCAGTACGTGTATCATTTGTTTCATCGTGCCTTATCCATCATGTATATGATTGATCAATTATAAGACACTAAAGGATCTAGCAAATCAAGTGGACTAATTCACTTTCCATAACAACAAGATAAGCAAGGACACAAAATTTTGTTAGGATCGTTTGTATGCTCGCTTGTAAATCTAATAAACTCTTTCACCCCATCTATATATTCCCTTGAGCATCGATCAGATGACATCCATTTTTTATCAATATTTACCTTAAACATATATATTTTTAAAAGTAAATAGTTACTTGCCTCTTGCAGTTACTAATTACTTTTATCTTCTGCCATTTATTTTTAAGAAAAATTTGGCAGCATAATGTCATCAAATTTGAAGTTTTTCAAGTATTAAACACTATTAAAGTCACAAATAATCAACCAATTAATTTTCACAGCATGAATCATACCAATTTATCACAACTCGCAACAAAAAAATCAAAAGAATATTGTATAGTTCAATGATATTTAATGCTCTGACTAGCTAGTTCAATACTCCTTTAATTTAATGATTGGCAAGACACATAATAAATCTTAGGCAATCAACTATTCTAAATTGATGACAAATCTTCAGGTACCCAAATTTAAAAAGGTGCATGAAAATGTACAACTTAAGGTTCTATAAAAAATATATACTTAAAGACTTACAAAAAAATCATGAGCACACATATAATATTCACGACAGATTTTACCAAAAAACAAGAAGAAGAAAAACCTAAAAAAACTTAGAAGCTAGGAAGCTTCTTATACGAGGCTGAGACAAAGCAAAGAACATGTGGGTAACCAAGATTTATACTGTAACGGAAGTACGGTGAAAAAAAAATTTTGAAGAAATGCGCACGCGAAAACAAGAAAAAACAAACAGTGGGACCAACAAAGCTTCCAATAGCAGCTATCAAAGAGAGAGGGCGTGGGGACAATAGATAAGGAAAGGTAGAGTAGGGACTAATTAGATTTGGAAAATGGAGTGCGGGACGATGCAAGAGGAAGATGAAAGATGACGATAATGGTGGGAGCGGCAAATTTGTATACCTTGTATGGCGCTTTTACCTTAAGCGGCATAGAAGGTATATAAAAGCTATGGTGCATGGACACCAAGCGCCATAGCATCCCTTCAGTACATAAAAAAATAAATTAATTAATTAAATGGTGAAGGGAGTTATGGCGCTTGCTGTACAAGCACCATTGCATCCCTCTTTAATCTATCTTAGATGCCTTATTATTATTAGCCTTCAAACGTAACCTTAATTGATATAAAGTAACCATTATTATTATTATTAAGTCAGACAAATGAAAAGTAAAAGCCTTATTATTATTATCCTTCAAACGTAACCTTAATTGATATAAAGTAACCATTATTATTATAAAATCACCAATGAAAAGTAAGACTAGAAAGTACAGTATATATTATTGTCTCCATTATTCACATGAAAGCTAAGTGAAGAAATAAATTGTGACAGTGAAACTACCAACTTCTTAGCTTGTAATTAAATGAAAAACAATTAGATAAGTTAAAATAATACAAAAGATATAATCTAAATTCCCCCTATTGAAATAATTCTAAGGGAAATGAAAGCATTGGCAAATTAAATGAAAGTAGAGATAATAAGACAATTAATGCCAAAACCATATAAATTAAATAAGAAAAGAAGGAAACTGGAAAAATAAATAAATAAGGAAAGAATGTGCTGAAGCTTACCTTAATTAACAAGGTGCTTTAGCTAATAATTAGCTTGCATGTCCTTAGCATATAAAGGAGGAATGAACGTGATAATCGAAGCTCAATCGCCTTCTATGATATCTCCGCTATGGTGGTAGTAGCTCTTAACTTTCACTCTCAGTCTCTATGCACGCAGTGTCTGATTTCTCACTTTCTCATTAGTCTAGATAATATATAGATCAAGAAGGAAGACAACTTTTGTGCATGCAAGGCCACTTGCATGCCTGCCAAAAGGCTGCATGTGATTGACCAAAAAAAAGGCTGCATGTGATTGACCAAAAAAAGGCTGCATACGGCGTCACAAGGAGCAAAGGCTGCATGTGATTGACCAAAAAAAAGGCTGCATACGGTGTCACAAGAGGCCTTGGATGGCGCTTGCCCCACCAAGCGCTAGCCAAGGCTTATTCACTAAACCTTGGCCGGCACGTGGTAGGGCAAGTGCCGACTAAGAAGGGACAGCCAACACCGACGCTTGCCCCACTAAGTGCTGGCTAAGGTTCCCCATTAAACCTTGGCTGGCACTTGCTTCAGAAAGCACCAGTGCTGGCCCTCACAAGGCCACAGTAGCCTTGGCAAAACACTAAGGTTGACTGTGGCCATGTGCCTGCCAAGGCCATAGTGCCAAGATGGCCTTGGCAGGCACGCGAATGGGGGAATAACGTGTGCATGCATGAAGTGACATTGAATTCTTCTGTGAAGCAAGCAACATAAGAAACATACCTAAAGTAGAGATTAGGTATGTTTTATAGGAGAAGAATTTAGTGGGGAAACTGTGAAGAGACAATGAGATATTTAGTAATAAACCATACGGAAAAAGGATGAACAAAGTACTATATGCTCTCTATCGTTTGAGAAGGAATTTACATAGCCAATATCCTGTGGTTCCAAAAGATAAAAAGAAAAATATTTTCTAAAAATAACCCAGCTATAGTGCTTTCTTAAGAAAACATCATAGCTGGGACTTTCATTTTTCTTTCTTTTCATATGAATGTTTTGTATGCCGCTTGTTAAGGAGAGTGCCACACAAGCCTAATACAAGCTATGGCACTTATTATAGGAAGCGTTGTAGCTTCTTAACTTGGTTTTTTTTTTTTTGGTAAACAATTATCTATGGCGCTTCTTTAAAGAAGTGTCATAGAAAGGGTGCCACTAAATCCTTATTTTGTAGTTGTGTAAGTTGTTGAATTTAAATTTAGGACTTTAATTTCTTATTGTCCTATAAGAGTTTATTATAAATTTGGTGCTTTAATTTCTTATTTATGATATTGTCATAGTTATATTGTTTATTATTACGCCATGGGCGAAGGCCTCAACTGCAAGCATTACTTGGCAAAGGCATACCACCCACTTACAAATGGAATAGAATAGTGGTAATTCACCAATACTTACCATTATGTTAGAGTTGGTTTTTTGTATTAGACTAATACATTCCATTTGTTGTTTATAGTGTCTGTGGTAACCAGATAAGAGCTCTTATTGTGGGTACTGTATCATGAAGTTCATAAAGGACATAGTCTGTAACACCCCGATTTTCGATTAAGGGCTAATGGCATCGAGATTGATTATAAAATTGTGTAATTAAATATTTTGAGAGAAATATGATGTGAATTTGGTGTAAATGTGTGTGGTATTTGAGATCAAGGGTTGAGATTCATTATTGATGGGTCGGAATCCTATGCATTGTGTCTATGTGAGCTCATAGTGGAAGTGGATGAGATGGTGACATGTGGCATAGTGGAGGCCTTTGGATGAGGCACTAGAGGACAAAATACTACTTTTCCTCTCTTTTCTCTCTCTCTTGATTGGTGGAGTGTGTGTGTGTGCAAGGGAAGGAAAGTTTCATTTCATCATCATCTCTTCCATCTCACCATTTTCTCTCTCTTCTTCCTCCATTTTCTAGCGCTCAAGCTTGGGAAAGAGAAAAGTAAAGCTTGAATCTTGGTGAGTTGTGATCCTCCTTTGCTCAAAACCTCTTCTCTAAAGTTGTGTATCTCATTGAGAGCTACATTGTGGTGGTTGTAGAATCTTGAAAGGTGTTGATTTGTGAGTTGGAGAAATATGAAAGTGTGAAAATCAAGATTCTGAATTTGGCAAAGAGAAGAGGTAGGCATTTTGAGCATTTTGATATATTATTTGTGATTTTTGGATAAGTTTATAAAAATTTGGAAAATTGCCCTAGCTTATGTCCATTTTTGAATATATGAGTTTCATTGTGTTTGATGTTGGAAATGGTTCATTATGATGATATTTGAGTATTGGAGATAGTTTTGAAGTTTGGAATTGTGTTGATTGGAATTTGGACATTGTGTGAATCATAGAGACCATAGTGTTTGATTGTGGTTAGATTGGTTGTGGGATGTTTTAGAGGTTGCCATTGTGTTCTTTATGGAAAATTGTATGGGAATAAGCTTGGTTATTGATTTTTGAGGTATAGAACACTTTGGTAGAAAGTTGGAAATATGTCTTGTGTGAGCTCTGTTCTGGGCAATCAGTTTACACGAAAGTTTTGAATAACCAAATGGTGTCGGAAAATTATGAAACTTTCCAGTCTTAAAGTTCACATCCCAAGCTTCAAAATGATCATATATTTTGTGTCATTTCGTTTAGTATTCTAGGAGATATGATTGTCCAAAGTTTGGGATGGAAACAGAACTCTGTTTTGGGAATAGTGTTGAGTTTTGGGTAATTCTGTATTTTTGTAGTGATTTCCAGTTATGGACCATATTTTTCCTAGGAATCACTCCGTTTCAATTTTTCTACAATTAGTTATGGTTTTTCGATGGGTGGCTGGCCGCGGCCAGCGGCCTTCTGACCATATTTTGGCCGCGGCCCAAGGAAGGTCTGGCCGCGGCCAACCCCTGTGTTCCAGCACTTTGTGTTTTCGAAAAGTGACCTTCAACCTATTGTTTCCCAACCTTTTAGGGCTTTTATTAGAGGCATTTGTGGCCTCTTAAGAGTCCTAAATGCTAACTAACTTAGTGTATTATGGAAATAAGTAATTGGAAGAGAGATTGATCAATTGTCCCTAATTTGGTATAGGATTTGATATCTACCGAACGCGTGAGCCCACTGTGCCAAAGATTGTCAGGAAAGATTCAGGTAGCGACTCCTCTCTTATACTTTGTGTAATGTATTGTATGTTTGTCTGTCATTCATTGTGTGGATGTTGCTGCTACTGCTTTGTGATACCTTGTGCATTGAGATACCTGGTGGAGTTTAGTGATATATTGTGCTTTGAGATGCTTTGTGTTGCTGCTACATAGTGTTCACCGTGAAAGCGGGCGTTGTGCATTGTGATTACAGCCGTGAGTGCTGTCGTGTGTGGCGCGAGCCAGAGATCATTGTGAAGCTGCTGAACATGATGAACATACATGCTTTATGTTTATATATTGTATGAGTGACTTGTTGCTACTGGGATTCTTTAGAATCTCACTCTTTCCATATGACTAACCTTTTCAGACAGGGCAAGTGGCTCGAAAGGGAAGTGACCAACCCGGAGTGGTTAGGATCTCTTAGGAACATTCAGAATTTTGGGATTGTTGGTTATCTATGGTAGATTTGGGATTACTGTATATAAATTGTTCATAGTGAATTTTTGATTTGTAATCCCCATTGGGAAAATAGTAAACCCATTCGATAAATGGAGTAACCTGGGGTTGCCGGGATTTTAGTTTCCGCACTCTGATATTTCTTATGTAATTTGATTTCTCAAGTAGTTATATCCGCACGTGAATGTGAGACCCGGAATTATTACGTTTTGAATTGATTTTGAAATACCTCATCCCGAGTTGAGGGATTATAAATTGTTGATTTCATTTTATTGGTCTCTATTTCACTTAAATTTCGAAGTCCGGATGTGATTACCGTGAGGGGGTTACATAGTCACCCACAATCCTAGCTCAATTAATACTAAGGTATGTATATATATGCATGTATGTGTGTTTAAGTTAAATTAAAAGTCAAGTCATACATATGTTAACATACTTGTTTTTGCATGTAGTACTTTAAGGACAATTATTGTGCGTATTATTCACCTAGACAAATTGAAGAAGTCATAAAAGAGTTCGCTATGACTATTTATCGTCGTCAATGAATTGGAGCATAACGGTGTTAGATATAGAGTACCATTTTTTTGTTTAAATGTATGTTAGTTTCTTAGTTTAGCTAGTTCATATTTGGTTTTGGCTTTTGTTTAGTTCCTACTTTTAGTTTTTGTTTTATTTTATATTTTTTTTGTAATTGATTAGCTTTTGGATGGTAATTTGGATTAGATGTTTGTTGGTTTTGGTGTTGGTTCTTATATGTTCATAATAAGCCATTTTAATGACTAGAATGAATCTATTTGGTTTCTATATATGTACAGGTATATTTGTCGATATAATATACATGGGGCTAATAAAAAATAAACCCCAATTTAAAAAAAAAAATTGGCCATAATACTTCACAAATATTAGCTAATAACCATCATATATTCACTACAAAAAAGATGACTTTTGGAGACGACATTCTAAAAGCTGCTACTGAAAGTTTTAGCAGCAACAATTTTTGTCGCTGCTGAAAGTATACTTTTAGCATGAAAGTGTCAATTTGTTTTTTTTTAAAAAAAACATTACGCCGACGGTCAACAGCCACCTGTCGCCGACTATCCACCTCATCACCGGCCAGCTGTCATCCACATCATCACTAAGGCCCACATGTTGCCACCTTGTTGCACCATATTTGTGTGAAAATCAACTCATTTATGGTCCCTCTCCAAGGTTTGAACCCAAGACCACCTCCTTTTATGTCCATGCCTTTTACCACTAAGCTAGAAATAACATGTTCATTATTATTGCAACACAAACATAAATAAATATATATTATGAAATATTACTTTTATTGTTAAGTATTATATCTATATATTATTTATAATATATGTAACAAATACACACACACACACACACATATATATATATATTAACATGTGTACATATATATTGATACAATATTTTAAATTAATTTTGAATAAATCAAAATAAAAATTTAATTAATATCCTATTATTAATTAAAATGTATTAATTTTTTATATTTATTTAACTTATTAAGTGTGTTTATATAAATGAAGTAATTAAAAAAGAAAACCAAGTATAGGTCATATGTATTAATTGATACATTTATGAAATAATTTATTTTAGATAAAAGTGTCATTACATGTCATAAATCTATAGAGATATATTGATAGGAGTGTGGGGAATATATAATAAATCTTGAAGAACTTAAATGACGGTAGGTTTGCTTCTGTGTTTGAAAGTCTAGACTTTACCTAACAACCCCTTGTTATCATATATATTTACGATTTGAGTTAGCTATATGTTAGTTTTGTTCACTAATTTATAGTCTTCTCCTTTGAATCCAATTGTTTTTCATCTATTCATCTTAATATGTAAGTGTGCAAGAGAAGGAAACTTGTGTAGAGAGATCCCATACACATGCAAATGTATATATAACTTATTTTTTATAATAAATAACATATTTAGTGTCCTCAAATGTTAAATATCAAATTTAAAAAATATAAAAAAAATCACTTTTGTTGGTCTTAAAAAAATC
The DNA here is from genome assembly GCA_963210345.1 of Inga oerstediana. NCBI lineage: Eukaryota > Viridiplantae > Streptophyta > Magnoliopsida > Fabales > Fabaceae > Inga > Inga oerstediana. The sequence continues at coordinate 68,121,646 of OY723405.1, read as the reverse complement.
CATAAGAAAAATAAGCTAAAATTGACTTTCCGCAGCGACAATTAAAGTCACCGCTGAAAGTATGACTTTTGGTGGCGACAAATGGTACTTTTAGCAGCAACTTAATTGTTTCCGCTGAAAGTTTTAGTTTCAGCAGTGACTATCAAAAGTCGCCCACTACTACAATAAAAAGGGAATAGTGGCACACATTTTGTGATTCTTCTCCTTTTTTTTTAAATAAGCATAAGGATGTTGTGGCGCTTATTTAAGTAAGTGCCACATCTTGTAGGTATCCTTATGTAGTGCTTGGTCATATAGGACATAGTAGCACAGCTGTGGCGCTTCCTCAAGGAAGGGCCATAGCTACTTGTAGAGCTTTTGTGGCGCTTGATCAACCAAGCGCCACACAAGCTTATAACACTATTAATAGTGACTGGCTTAATCAGCGACAACACTAAAGAAGAAGAAAGATTTCTAATATTAGCGAAAAGCGCAATGTCCCTTGTACTAAGGCAAAGATGCCTTCAACCTTCCTATCTGTTGCCATTGTCTTTATCTTCATATATGAAGCTCGATAAACCCCAAAAATCGAATAGTGGCGAAGAGGTTGACAAAGGGTTGGAATGGTTCATTCATTGCCGCGAACACGCAATTCATTACGGAACCAAATGATGGTAGCTCAATGAATTGTAGCCCTATTAGACAGATATAAGGGATGATGGGGACCCAAAGTGGAGTGTGTGTGCCGGTGGCTGATTATGGCGACGGAAGAGAATGCATGCCGGTGAGACTAAGACGAAGAAGACGTGATGGAGTATGTGTGTCGATGGTTGATTGTGGTGATGAGAGAGAATGTAAAGGCAGTGGTGCTGGAGATAGGAGGAGTGGAGGAGTTTGATGGGCCGATAAAGCACATGAACATGTATAAGAGAAATAAAGAGTTGAGAAGGAAGAAGGTTTTGGTGGTTGGGTGTGAGAATTCGGGCGTGGAAGTTTTCTTAGATCTTTGCAACCATAATACTAGCCCTTCTCTTGTGGTCAAAGACACAACAAGATTTTTGCCTCCTCTCTCTCTCTCTCTCTCACCTTTTCCTTATCACTATTTTGAGTTTTTCCTCTCTTCTTCTCTTGTGGTCAAAGATGTCAGCTTTCGGTCTATAAAGCTTATGGGTATGTATGTTTTGGTCCAAAACAAATCATCGCCCTTCTCTATTTTCTTTTTTAGCTTTAAAAATTTGCTCAAATTCCCCTTCTATCATCGTTGTGGTTTTCTGGTAAACAAAAAACTTTGTGGTATTAATCCTTCTTACGTATGCTTAGGATAATTCAATTCTGGATAATCTTATCCTTTGATCTTATCATTCTTCTTGTAAGTTAACTTTGTAATTTGAGTGCCTTCTAATGATATATATTTTGTTATCTTCATCATATTATATTGTTAAGATATGTATGGCTAACAAAATGTAATTTTTTTTTCCAGACATCGTCAATACTTATAGACTTCTACTATTTTGGAAGATGGACTTCTTCTGTTTTGAATATGTTGATATATAATATTGCTGGAGGTGGTGAGAGTCATTTATATAGGAAGCAATTTTTTTTAAAAACAAATACCACCTCCTATGGCACTTTCTTGAGTAAGCGCCACAGGAAGTCAGCACTTCCAATGGCCCTTCCTTGAGGAAGCGCCACAGGAAGGATATTTTAAAAAAATTAATGCTATGGCGCTTCAGCTTCTTTTAGTGGTGGTAGGATATGTGGCACTTCCTAACCGCCATAATTATTGTAAAAATAAGGACCACAGCTATTCTTTTTTGTAGTAGTGGCCACTGAAACTCAAACTTTCAGCGGTGACAATTAAGTCACTGCTGAAAATGCCATTTTCAGCGACGACAATAAATGTCCCCTCTAAAAGCCATACTTTCAGTGTGACTTTTAGAGTCGTTGCTGAAAGTTAGTTTTTTTTCTTTTTTGTAGTGATTGACATATCACTACAAAACAACAGCCAATTACCCACGGAATTCCGTCTCTAAAACCAAATTACCGACAGATTAGGGACGAAAACGAAATTACTAACGGATCACCGACGGAATTTTTTCCATCTCTAAAAAATACGTGGCAAAATTGATTTACCGACGGAAATTTTATTCCGTTGGAAATTACCGATGGATTATCCACGGAAAAAATTTCGTAGGTAATTACCGACGGAATTTACCCATGGAAAAATTTTGTGGATAATTACCGATGGAAATTACCCACCGAAAATTTTTCGTCGGTAATTACCGACAGAAATTTTTTTTGTCGGTAATTACCCACAGAATTTTTTCGTGAGTAAATTCCATCGGTAATTTAATATTATTTTTTTTAAAAAAATATCCATGTGGTGACCTTAAAAGAGGCCACGTGGACATCACCAAAAGCCCCCCGCCCCGACGGCCCCCGAGTAAGGGCCACATGTCCCTCTAACCTTGCGCTACTTGTCTCTGTGAGATAATTGTTGCATTTTGTGACAAAGGTGGGATTCGAACCTCTGACCTTTGGTATGTGTTCTGATGCCTTTGCCAGTTGAGTTGCTTTCACCTTGCATTATTTATTCACGTAATAATATATATAATGTAACAATTAAAAACCAAATATAATATTAAGATAAATATATATATATATATATATAATTAAATATATATTTATATATAATTGCATATTTCATTTTTTATAATATAAAATATAAAATTTTTTAATTTCTAATTTTGTTTAAATATTTAATATTAATATAAATATATATAATATTACATATATATTTATATATAATTATATATTTCGTTTTTTATAATATAAATTTAAAATTTTTTAATTTCTTATTTCAATTAAATATTTAATATAAATATATATATTTATATATAATTATGTATTTTTTTTTATGATATAAAGTTTAAAATTTTTTATTTTTTATTTCATTTAAAATTTTTATTATTAATATTATATATATTTAATATATTATATTAAATATTAATTTTATGATATTTAAATTTTTATTTGTTATAGATTATTTTTATTTTTATTATTTTATATAAATTATTAAATGATAATAAAAAAAATTATTAATTTTATCGACGGATTACCCACGGAATTCCATGGGTAATGCGTGGGTAATTACCGATGGAAAAAATTCCGTGGGTAATTCATCAGATGTTACCGACGGAATTTTTTTCGTCGGTAATTAGAGACGAATTACCCACGGAATTCCGTCGGTAATTTCTTATTAAAATTACCCACAGAATTCCGTGGGTAAGGCATCAGAAGCTACTGACGGAATTTTTTCCGTGGGTAATTAGAGACGGACTACCCACAGAATTCCGTGGGTAAGACATCAAAAGCTACTGACGGAATTTTTTCTGTGGGTAATTAGAGACGGACTACCCACAGAATTCCGTGGGTAAGACATCAAAAGCTACTGACGAAATTTTTTCCGTGGGTAATTAGAGACGGACTACCCACAGAATTCCGTAGGTAATGCTTGGGTAATTACTGACTGAAAAAATTCTGTGGGTAATCCGTCAGTAATTACCGACGGAATTTTTTCCGTCTTTAATCCGTCGGTAATTAGATACGGAATTTTTTCCCGTCGGTAATTTTTCTGATAGAAAATCCGTCGGTAAATTGTCAGAAATTACCGATGGAAATAATTCCGTGGGTAATTCCGTCGGTAATTGCATGTTTTTTTTGTAGTGTATATATCACGGTTTTTTCAAACAATCGTTAATTATATACATATATTTTATGGTTAATTACCAACAACCACTAAATATACACCTTACTGATAATCAAAACTAGTGTCAAATACATAACCACTCATAATGTGAACAACAATGCATTTGGTAATATATTTCACAAGTTTTAGTGAACAATCGTTGAATGTAATTTGCCACATGTGATAGTCATTGACTAAAAACTGTGAAATATAATACCCTATAAATAACGGTTCTATTTAAACAATCGTGAAATATATTGTTCAATATTTAACAATTAAAAACTGTTAAATATATATAAATGTTTAGCACTAGTATATTTAATAGTTAAAACTGTTAAATATAGACAAATCTATAGTGGTGAGAAAGATTAGAAAATAACATAATTCATAGTAAATATATAGAAAGCATGATAACTGGGAATAAGGAATAACTAAATAAGAGGGCTAATAGAGAGCATTCTTATGGCATGATAGCTGGGAATAAAGAATAATTGAATAAGTGTAAGCTAATAGAGAGCATTATTATGTACCACAAGAACATATTAATTTATGAAGAGCTTGCACCTCAAATGTTCAGAGCAAACTCGTACTAATAACGTATTATAAAAATAAGAAAGTTGGAGAGTAAAAAAAGAGAATAATAACACAGAAAAATTGTGAGAGGAAGCAATGGAGTATTTCTCATTTACTTGTTTTTCTTGGTACCAATGTCTTGTACATGGCCTCTATTTATAAGCATCCAACCATTGAAGTCAATATATATCTATGGTTACAAGAAACACCAGTGGAAAAAGGTCATTTTAGACCGGTTAAAATTGACTTTTTAGACCGGTTCTAGATCCGGTCTTGATACAGCCGGTCTAAAAAGTATGTCACTTTTAAGACCGATTTTGTAACCGGTCTTAAAAGTCTATGTTTTAAGACCGGTTCTATTTATAACTGGTCTAAAATCAACAATTTTAAGACCGGTTTTCATGCTCTCCAGTCTTCAAAAAACTCTTTTGTAAGGCGATTTATGTAACATTTTTAAGACCGGTTATAATGATAACCGGTCTTAAAAGTTATTTTAAGACCGGTTTTGCATACAACCGGTCTTTAAAATGTTAATTTTAAGACCGGTTTTAAATACAACCGGTCTTAAAGTTTTAATTTTAAAACCGGTTGTAAATATAACCGGTCTTAAAATAACTTTTAAGACCGGTTATCATTATAACCGGTCTTAAAAGTGTCATTTTTTTATTTGTTTGTGATTAGGTTAGTTACCAAAACGCATCCTTAAATTTCTATCTGTAACCTCCTGCCTTAATTAACGTAATTAAGATTCGATAACGCATAGTAAAAAGGGGTTAGAGACCGTTGAATAGTTCAAAACTCATTAAAATACCCATTAAATGGTAGGATCCTACAAAATTTTTCAAAACTTCTTTCCCATTCCAGTCTCAAGTTCAATTATCAAATATAACCACCTGAGCAGTTAATTTACATTCATACATATCAGAGTGTACATCCAAAAATCCCGGCTACCCCCCGGGTTCCATTCATTCACAAAAAGGGTTATAATTCCCATATAGGGGATTACACAACTATGTTTAACTACTAATTACAACACAAAAATAATTTACAAGTTCTCTGTCCAACATGATCAACCAACATATCCAAAAGAGAATGTCCCTACGGGGTTCTAACTACTCCGGGTCATGCGCTTCTCCTTGGAGCCACTCGCCCTGTCTGAAAGGTTAGTTTAAAGGAAAGAATGAGATTCAAGAGAATCCCAGTAGTAACAAAACATTTATACCACACATAAGCACACAGCATGTAAGCAAATCATCATACAGCAGCAGCAGCAGCACATATCACACTCTGCCCCCATCCCCTTTCTCTGCCGGGAAGGTACCAATCTAACCCGAACCGTTGTTAGCTACTTAGGGACTGTTGGTGTGGCAGTGCATACACATAGCCTTATAGCTCATATAGCTATCCGGCTTTCACAAATGGCCCGTCGGCCTTCACAAATAGCCTTTCGGCTTTTCACATAATCACAAAGTCACACCTCATCCTCATCCCCTTTCTCCGCCGGGAAGGCACACAACCCTTACCCAATCTGTTGTTAGCTACTCAGGGACTATCGGAATGACGGTGCTTACACATATTCACGATGTTGCAGCATATGAATTTATCACAATTCAATGATAATACGCACATACAATGCATCACATATGGTACGAAAGAAAAGTTACTACCTCGTTCCTTCCTGATGTTTGCTGGCTCAGTGGGCTCATGAGGACGGCAGATATCAAATCCTATAAAAATAGGGACAATAGGTCAATCTCTTTTCCAAGTTTCCAAATCTCGTAATACATTATGTTGGTTATCATTTAGACTCTTTAGGTGGCTATAATAGGCCTAAACATATCCCCAAAGGGTTAGAAGAAACTACCCAAAAGATACATTTTTCGGATGCAAAACACCAATTTTGGGCTGCCTCACTCGAGTGACAACCACCTCACTCGAGTGATGCCCTCAGTTGTGCTCGAGTTCCAGCGAGTGAAACGCAGAAAGTGTTTGCCCGAGAGCAAATCCTCAAAATATCTCTCACACTCACTCGAGCACAAGAAGCTACACTCGAGCAATGACCTCTAGTGCACTCGAGCACCAAGAAGTGCAACACCAAGAGTGTTTGCGCGAGAGCACAGACTACTTCCAGGAAAACCTCACTCGAGCATGCCCATGCGCACTCGAGCAAGATCATATCTCACTCGCAAGTCAGGAAGTGTGCTCGCGGTTTCTGCCTAAAGACTTAACCAAAATTTCTAGAAATTCATATCGTGCTCGAGTGAGATCCTCCCTCACTCGAGTGATGCCTATCAGATGCCAAATCGCAGCAACAGATATGGTTTTGCATAATTGACCAATTGGCTACCAATGGTCCTAAGACTCATACCACAACACATTCTCACTTGTTTTACCTCAAGGAACCTATTGGCAACCACAAAACAACCGAATTTCACTCAATCAACACATTCTCGACTCTAGTTCACAAAACCACAATTTTATTAAACTTCCTCATTCAACTTCAAATCAATTCCAACCAACTCCAAGTATCACAACCTGCCAAATGAACAGTGACACTTTATCCAAATCCTACATTTCACTTTACATCATACTTAGGGTACAATTTCAGAATTTATAAAACTAAACCAAAAATCATAACATAGATACCAAAATTCATCAAAAGCTTACCTCTTAAGCTTGCTAAAATCAAAACCTTGATTCCACCAACTTTCAAATTTTCTCAAGCTTCCAACCACCACAAATCAAATTTCTGAGAACATAGCAAAAGAGCTCTCAATCTCTTGAACAAACTTAATGAAGAGGCTTTAAACACAAGAAGGAAATTACCTATCCAAAATCAAACTTTTCTCTTCCTCCTTCTTGCTCGATCTCAGTGAAAATGGAGAGTGATGAGAGAGAAAGTGAGAGATGATGGTGAATGCATAAGGATCACAACTTGCCCCACACATACACACACAACCGACTTGACAAGGGAAGAGAGAGGGAAAATCATTTGACTTCTTGACTCCACATCCAATGGCTCTCATTTGACCATATGGCACAATCTCATCCTTCCTTTAATAAATTCATATGTATTCATTCACATTGGATTCCACCCCCAAGGTTAAATCCTAGCCATTGATTCATTTGACTTTTGATCTCAACCGTTGATCCTCAAGTTACCAAAGAGTTTCCTCTTCGGTAACCGACCTGTGGGTAAGTAAATTTCCAATTTCGCCCCTGATTATCATAACCCTTGCCAAATCATCACTATACTCCAATATAAACTTTAACATTGCTTACAACATGTTTACAACAAGATTAACAATAATTACATCATTAAGATCGTAATTAGCCCTAAATCACAAGTCAAGATATTACACTACCTCCAATGCCATACTTATTAAGTGTCATATGGTGTTCAGTTTGCTTCCACTTACCATTTCCTTTTGCTTTAACATTCTCATTGAATTGGGAACTTGTAACATGTCATATATATCCTCATGTATAATGTTTTGTTTAAAACCATCATATATATATGCATAAATGGATTCAACCATGACATATAATGTAACCAACAAGTCAATTCATCAAAATATGAAAAAACCATTTTAAAACCAACAAACTTGTCAAATCATGCAACCAACAATATAAATGAATTCAACCATACAACATGTCAATTCATAAATGAATATATACAAAAAAATTCCTCAGCTTTACATACAAGAACTCACTGTTGTAAAAGTTCATAAATGAATTCAGCACAACAATTACGAATGTGCTCAATATCCTCTTCTGGAAAGGGGTCAGCAAGTTCAAACATCTGAACACCAAAGCCAGGCAAAACATTAAATTCACTTTAAAAAATAAAAGTAATACAAAATTTTTGAAATATATATACATTTACCTCTTCAGTAAGTCCTGTCGTGCCTAGGGTAATAATATTATACATGTGCCTCAGAATATACAACCCACACAAGTTGGACCTCGGTGGTTGACTACGGGTCTGAAAAATAACATGATATCGTTAAAACAAGTATAAAATTAAAGCATGGCTTATTATTGAATACATTCTTAAAACAAACCAATATGTAACTAACCTTTGGCAAGATCCATGTAGGGTCTTTCACCTCACGCATAGGCCTACCAAGAGTAGTGTGTTGGAATGTCCGCATAACCTTATATCATCAAAATCACAAAGGTTACTTATTTTACACAAATTCCATAAATTTTGCACACGAAAGGTAATTAATAATGGAAGAAAACATACGAGTTCAAGCTCTTCTTCAATTCACTAGTTGGCTTGCTGAGGTGGAGGGAGCATGAGAGGATGACAGAATAGCTCTTCTTGCACAAAATAGCCAATTACCAATGATCACTGAAAAAAAGGGAAACTTTTAAGCAAATATAAAATACTATGTATAGTATGAAATATAAATTTGTGTCTTACCCGTGCAAATATGGGGCCAAGAAACACTCAATTGAGGTTTCACTAAGCATGTGTGATAAGTATGTGTGTCTGATAGCAGAAGTGGTCCCTTTGTCGTAGAGTTGAACTGGGTGTAGGAGTCTAAATTTATCTGTTTTGCCAGAGTCAACTAACCTATAATGCATGCACCTACAATAATTCAAGCAGGGATATTAAATCAAAGTTTAACGACGTAATTTGTAAAATATTAACTTCCAATTTGAGAAGATACTTACATCAAAAAGAGCTGGACAATCGAAATCATAAGCTGTTGTAGAGGAGCTACCAGGGACAATAAATCATCCCTCTCAAGATAGCAGTGCACCCTTGACATGCCAACAGCTGACTCAGTAGCCCAATTTCTTGTTGCAAAGGACGTATCATATGCCATCAGAATCACTTACTGCATGACATTCAATGGAGGCCGTGAAACATCTTGAGTGGAGGGAGGTGGAGGTGGAGGTGGCGGGGATTCCTCAGCTCGATCAGAAACAAGGTTCTTTGGCCACAAGATGAAAGAGTTGATGACATTGCCCACAACCTTGAAGTCATCAACAGGGATAGGGAGAGGTGCATCTGCAATGATCACCTCTTCAACTGCCACTCTGACTTGATCATCCTTTATTTCTTGGTGGTAGACAGTTGATCCCAAGTTGTGCACGCTCCCCCGTGCAACCAATCGTCTCAGAGGATCCTCCACAAACAAGTCACAAGGCTCACCAATTTCTTTTCCAGGACCCTCTGATGACTGACCAATGCAACTCCCTTTAGTGCTCTGTTTAGGGTTTAGGGAATGAGCCTGGGGAGCACTGGTATCTTCTTGTCTTATGCTCGTCATAATCATCCATTCCTCCTTCATCTTGTTGAACCTTTCTTCAAATTGTGCATCAAATGATGCTTCTGCCTCAGCCCTAGCTTCCGCCCTCACAGTGGCCAATATACACTCTATTTCCTCCCTAGTCACCATACCACTTGAGGAACGGCGTGAGGGTGCTCCAAAGTAATCCCTTATGCCTACCCCTCCTCCAATCCCCTGACACGGCCAGGATGCTCAGGTTTTCCTGTAGCTACAGTCAGGATGTCATTCCTCCCATCTGACCTAAACGATCCCTCGGCTTGTTTTTTTTTGAAGCTCCTCCTATAAGACACAGATGACAAATGTTAGTAATGAAATTTGTCTACTAAATAATTAATAACAACAAGTCAACAACAATACTTACAATTTTCTCACCGACTATACGAGATTGTTCACTTGTATAAGACCCGCTCCTCTTTTGGTGAGCAAACAACCACTTCTGTTCGCGACGTATCGGAGATGGTGGAGAAAGAAGAATAGAAGGATCGGATTGAGCTGCTTCTTCCAATCTCTTCCGTTTAGCCGCCAACAAGTCTTTTTAGGCCTTCGCATACCCCCCACAAGACATTGCATGGGGGCAATCATTCTTTCTACCACTCTCTTAGGCCTTTTTCCTTTTTTCCTGTGAATAAGAAATCAAAAGTAAGTAATTGTAAATCAATAAAGACAAATCATAATTCATAAGCAAATCAATTGCAAAATAAGTCAACTCACCAATGCTTCTGGAGTAGTCCGAAGCCGTCTAAATTCTTGCCAAGTTTGTTCGTCAATAAAAGAATACTGATCGCACGGATTAAGATGAGGCTGACCTTCTTCCACCTCGATAGGCACGTAATTGTTGGCTAGATTTGTCTTAAACTTCCTCCAGCGTTCATCACAATATGTCATTGTCTTGTCATACAAGACTTCACTCTCAGGAATGTCGTAAGTTTGCAAGATAGTTTCCCAAATATGTCACTTCACACCTTTATCGACATTTCTCCACTGCTCTATCAAGATGCTAGGCTTGTTGCATGCTAGGAGGCCGAAAAAACTCCTATACCATTGGGCATTAGGCCTGATTGGTTTCCAATATCTATCAAACTCAATCGGAATCCTTTCCCCGGTATTCCAATTGAGAGGATTGTCTGTCAATTGGGTGGCTCTCCTACCCCTTCGTCTAGGCCGGTTACGTGGCTCATTGTGTTCCTGGCTCGGAGCATTGCTAAGCTCGCTCTGATTTGGATTAGTTGGATCGAGAGTACCCTCACTAGGACGACTCATTGTCTAAAAACACTTTAAGGACACTATTTCAGGAAATTTTGCTACATGGTGCTTATTGTTATAACAGAGCACTATCTACAATGGCATCGTTCAAAATCAATATAACAGAAGCAACAAGCTTAAACCAAACAAAACAGAACCCAGTTTAGCAAAATCAACTAAGAGCTACACCACTATAGTCTTCAACTACGATCAAAATCAAACAAAACAAAACCAAACAAGCTTAAACCAAACAAAACAATATAACAAAAGCTACACCACGACTCTCAAAATCATCACTTTCAAATGGAATAATTAACCTAGGTCTAATAGAAGCAACAAGCTTAAACTATAGTCTGTAATGCAAATGGAAAACCACCAAAATAAACCCAGGTCCACAATTTCAGAATAATTAAATGGTACCTTAAACCTTTGTTTGAGGATCCTCTTCTTCCTCTGGAATTGAACAGACCTTAGCCACTTGCTGCAGGAATCGAACAAAGAAAATGAGGGCCAAGTCATCTCACATTTTCAATGAAAAACCCAAAAACGAAATGGAAACACAAACCTGATGACAATAAAGACGAGGTTGAGAACGAAACCAATCGGAGAGAACAAACGACGATAACCTTCCGACAATGTATTCAACAGTAAATCTCAATTGACGGCAGTGAAGTTAAGGACAGAGGAGAGAAGGGGAAAGGAGGAGCTGCCGTGAGACGATGCAGGGGTTTTGCTGATGTGCTTGAGTTTAGATTTCATAATCAAATTTAGGCGCCTTTTGAAATCCAGGTCATCTTTAAGACCGGTTATTAATAAATTACCAGTCTTAAAAATTGAAATTTTTTAAGATCGGTTATTAATTAATAACTGGTTTTAAATTTTTAATATTTTATATCGGTGTTAATTTACAGCCGATCTTAAAACTAATAAACATTTTATTTTTATAATTGTCTTTAATTCATATAATATTTTCTTGACCGGTTATTTTTATAACCGGTCTAGAAAATATATTACATATATTTATTTTTTTAATTGTATATATTTTAAGACCGGTTTCTTTTATAACCGGTCTTAAAATTATTTTCAAGACCGGTTTTTAGTATAACCGGTCTTAAAATTATTTTTAAGACCGGTTTTTACTATAACCGGTCTTAATATTTCATCATAATTACAAAAATTTGCCACCGGTCATATTTTTAAGACCTTATCCGATATAACTGGTCTAAAAACTCTTTTCTGTACTAGTGGAAATAAAGATGAGCATAATGATATTAATCACAAAAAACTTTCACAAGTCATTCATTGGGGAAGTTATAGGTTTAGAGCATTGTAACATATGGAATGCTAAGAGTGATACATTATGGACATTCTCTCATAGAATTTACAATAAATAATAAATATTGTAATATTTTGTAAATGTTATATAGCCTCCTAAGATTCAACTAATTTAATAATAACTTTCATGAACCATTGCATCTTATTTAATTTTCGTCTTACATTCATGAATCTTATTAGTTTAGGAACGTTCATATAATATATATATATATATATATATATATCAAAATTCAATGATTTTATGAAGTAGCATGCGTGAAAGAGACTTTGGCTCCTGCCCTCATCCATAGAGAGTACAACGACAACGTCAGAGACAAGGGTTATCAACAACCACATGTTCTCGTAAGAATTTCGTAATAAATTGAAAATATTACAACGGATCAATCAATAAGTTTTGAAATAAACTATATTCATTATACTCCATTTAATTGAATCATATAATAGCAAGTTCAAAAAATAAAAAATAAATAAATTATATATTAATAATCATTATTTGAGATAATTGGTTAAGTGCGATTGTCCTTCTATTTACTTTAGATTACAGATATCTACCTCTTCTATTTTGAAAATCTATATGCATCACCCTTTAAATCAAAATATATGTAACATAAACCTCTCTTCAAGTTTAAGCATTCATCTTCCACTCATCGAATCATTAATTGATCATTAAATCACATCATTAACTTATTATTCTGACCAAAATGCCCCTCCTTAACATAAATATCACATACTAATCATTTAAGCCCATCTTTGTCAAAAGCATTTAAAAAATAATTTTCATATATATTTTTAAATTTTTTTTGTCATACTATTAAATTGATTACCATATTACAAAGTTAATTAATTTTATAATATTGAATTTTTTATTTTTCAAATAAATTTAAATGTTTAATCTTGTTTATTTATTAAACTTACTTTTAAGTTATAATATAATCTTTTAAATATATATGTTGGCTAAAATTTTTGATAATCAAATATTTTTATTTTCAATAAAAATACAAAATTATAAAATGATATAATGTTGAGATCCTTATATTAATATATTATAATTAATAATTTTTAAATATACTTCATTAACATATGTTTGTTAAAAAATTTACTCAAATTTTAAATGAACTTGTTAATATTTTCAAGGTAAAAATTACTTAATTTTGTTAGTATTAATATTAAATAGATCATTAATAAATATTAATGTTAAAAATATAAATTAGGGATTTTGTATAATGAGGGGTAAATTAGCAAATAAGGTTTGTTCTAATATGGATTTCAATTAAGAAATATACCTCAAGAATATTTTTAGAATATTATTTAATGGTGTTAATGATTTGAACTAAAATGTATGCTTTCAAAATGAAAGGAAAGTTTGCGAAATTAAATCAAAATAGAAAAGTGGTTAGATTATCTTACTCTAAATTTTATATTGATCTATTTTGAACTTCTAACTAAATTGTCTAATAACTTTTCTTCAACTTTTTTATGGGAATGAATATATCTAGATTTTTTTTTATTGACGGAATATATCTAGACTTAATAATGATGAAAAACATCAATCCAAAAGAGAATAAATACATTGATCCCTCTTAATTTGATATGACAACTGACAATTGACAATTGACAAATGATGGGCTGTTTGTGTGGGTGAGTGTGTGTTAATACAAGATATTTTCAAAAGTATAAAATATTTTTATTTACTTGAGTATGTTAATAATTGAGAGAGAGAGAGAGAGAGAGATTTTATGTAATTATTTTTCGAGACTCATTTTTAATTATTGAGATTATGATATGCGTAAAAAAAGATAGTGATTTGGGATTCTTTGAAGAAGTTGTGGACTCAGTTTTCTATCATTTTCTTGTTGTCACTTGCCATTTATGTTTTGTTGGTTTCTTTCATGTCCTTTCTGCTATAAACAAAACATGAGTGGCTACGTATATACTTAACCCAATGCATAGGATGGTTGGTGGCATTAAGATTTCCTTGATGTTGAAAATAAAATATAGTAATTTAATCTAAAACTGAAATTAATTTTTCATTTTTTGAAAAATATTAAAATATTATTTGTAATATCCAAACATAAAAAATGTTGAAACCTTAATTAACATTAAGATTATAATTGTTTTGAAATTTCAAAGGATATATTATTTAGTTTTAATAATATGTAATTTTTTTTTTAACTTGAAAAGATTTTAGTATAATGTTTCTCTTAACTTTTAGTCCTTATATTTTAATTTTCATTGCATTATCTCAGTTTTCCTGTTGAAGTAAATTATATCATTCTTTTGATACTAGAATTTCAAACGAAATTGTTGGGTTATCATTTTAAGATATATACAAGATAATTAGTGGTTGAAATATGTCAAACCCTTAACAAAGGCCTGTAGCCTGATAAGACCTAACATGTTTAATTAAGAGATTAAACTTTAAATCTATTTAAAGGCCTATTTGATTAAATATACTAGATTTTTTTTAAAAGGCTTAGCTAGCCTGCAAACATGCAAGCTTGGCTTGATCTATATATATACATATATATATTATTTTTGTTGTAAAAATATGTATATTTTTTATTCAAAATTATAATTTAATTTGAGACTTAATTTTACATAGGGGTAGAAATATGTTCGGCTTATTTAATGTAGGATTTAGCAAGCTTAAAGCCTACTTATGACCTTTAAAATTGAAATATATATGAGGTCTTTTAAAATGCCTACATGCAAGTATGCTTTATAAAAAGACTTTAGGCATTGGTAGGCTTTTTGAAGGCTCGGGTCAGAACTTATGCCCCTATATCAAACATATTTAACTAAAGTCTTGCCTTACTAGACCTATTTCCCCCTTACGACTTCCTTTATCTTTGAGAATTGTTAGAATTCTTTTGATACATGCACACTAAAACTCAAGGAAGGAGTGTCTTCACTAACCCCATATCCAATTCCTCTTCTTCACTCAGTGTCTTCATTATTAAATTAAGTTTCAATGGTTAATCTTTAATTTTAAAAAATATTATTATTATAATATTAAATATTAAATAATAAATAATAGATAAATATATTATATTCATATTGATGTGAATAGTTTACAAGTGTATTTTTTTATTATATTTAATATTTTAATAATGATTTTTATAGTATTAAATATTAATCATTAAAGACCACTCCAATGGTACATAATAAACGGAGAGGAGGTGGAAACCGGAAACGGGGTTAGTCAAGTGGTGACACTCTTCTCCCATAAAACTGCATTAGTTAAGTACCGAAAAAATTGTAGAAAAAACGACCAAGGACTTGAAAGCCATTAATTTCCTTATTGGAACGTAACCATGGTTATGCCAAAACTCAATTCATTGTACTCTAAAAGATAAGAAGAACCGAAAATTCTTACTTTTTAAAACAAAGATGATAATAACTTTTACATTATATATAACTTCACGCCCATGAGCTTGATTATTCAAACATGTATATGAACAAGAACAAAGACCACTTTTTCATCACAAACATGCCAAGACAGATTACCCAACAATACCACTCATCGAAGTTTATGTTTTTATAGACAGGGACTTACTTGAAAACAGTGAAACCATAGTTGGTGATTGTGTAGCCACCATCTGCCACAAGATTATGGCCACTCACAAACTTAGACTCATCACTTGCCAAGAAGAGAACAGCCTCAGCGAAATCCTGAGGTTCAATCTTAGCACCTCTCAGAGGTGCATATAGATTATGGATTTCCTCTTCATTAAGCCCGAAGAAATCCTTCGCCATCGGAGTCGCCACCACGTACGGCGATACGCAGTTCACCCGGATCCCGTGCCGGCCGAGCTCAACCGCCGTGTTCTTTGTCAGCCCTAAAACACCGTGCTTCGAGCCCGTGTACGCATGTGACGCCAACCCACCGGCGATGCTACAGACACTAGCGGTATTGATGATGTTGCCACGCCGTGCCGGAATCATCACCCTCGCCGCGTGCTTGGTGCCGAGAAACACGCCGGTGAGATTCACGCTAACGACTCTCTCAAAATCCTCCAAGTCGTTTTCGAGGATGCTGTCTCTGTTGACAGCGCTGTTAAGACCGGCGTTGTTGAACATGATGTCGAGCTTGCCGTACTTTGAAACGGCCGTGTCCACCGCGTTTTGTACGTCTTTCTCCTTTGTGACATCGCAGTGAACGTAGAGAGAATCAGGTATGGTTTTGGACACAGCTTTACCTAAGTCGTCGATAATGTCTGCAATTACCACTTTAGCCCCGTGCTTGGCGAAGAGTCTTGCCGTGCACTCCCCGAGTCCTCTTGCCGCGCCGGTGATCAGAGCCACCTTTCCTTCAAGTCTGTAACATTCAAGCTTCAACTACGTATATTAGAAAAAGTTCCATTGATGCGGTGAGAGAGTGTGTGTGTGTGTGAAGGTGAAGTTATAAGTTTTGGTTACCTTCTAACGGCAGGTGGTGGGGCAATCTGAGAAGCACTTGCCATTGTTGAGATAGTGAGCCTTCTTTTGATGCTAGATGATCTTCAACTGAACACAGGTGATATATTAGCTTATATGAAATTCCTTCACTGTTTGTTCATGCATGCATACATACATAGATGTATGCGCATAAATATATATATATATATATATATAATTAATTCGTAAGTCTTTTTTTAGTTTTACTTGATTAGGTCTTAGTTTTTTATTAGGTCTTTATAGTTTTCTCCCTTAGAGGCATTAGTTCCCATGTTTTTAGTCTATTATTAAGGCTAATATGAATGCTGACTAAGTGATATATATGTTGCTACAAATTAGAGTTCAAAATAAAAAACGATTTTTACAAAATGACATAATTTTTAAAAAAAATATTCTCATAACGTTCTCTTTGTATTTATATATAATTTGTAATATACCTAATATTATTTAACCTAGATCCGTGTGATAAAAAATTAATCTGTGTATGTGTGAGAGCCACATCATTAGTTACTATAACATATTTTTTCTTACAAATTAACAAATTATGAATATAGAAAACTGGTACCTATAGTTTAGAGAAGGGTTAAATTTGAGAGAGAGAGAGTGTGTGTGCAAATCTGTCCTGGGAGTTTTTGCTGAGAAGTAACGTTGCCCTGGAAGTATTTTCAAGTTAAATGTCATCCTGAAAGTTTCAAACCGTAGCAATATTGCTTTATTTTATTAAAAAAACTATAACGTTGACAATTAAAAAATTGAAATTGACTGTTAAGTTTTTAACAAAAATGGGCAATATTGTTCCATTTTAACACTTCCGGAGCAACATTGAACCTAAAAAATTTTTCAGGATAATATTGCTTCTTAGCGAAAACTTTCGGAACAAATTTATACCTTAAGCCTTTGGAGAATTATAAAGACTCAATAAAAAGACAAGGAAAAAAAAAAACACTACAACGACTTAATTTAAAATGAGGTGAAGAGAGTGTGTCTCAGTAAATTCAATTGCAGTGAACATGCATGTATGCCGAAAGAGGCCAATATGAAGTTCACAAAACAAAAAAAAGAAAAAAGAAAAAGAAAAAATAAAGGAGGCTAATATGAAGGTTGTCAAAGTGGTCAGAGAAGATAAGTTCAAAAGGATAATTAAGATAAGCTCAACTCAATGTCAAATTGGTGATTATTGAATGTGAATAGTCAAGTTTAAAAAATGATGAATAAATTCTTTATTCATATAAAATAACTTCTAATTTATAGTACTCTTTCAGCCCCTATATATAAGGTTCCATTTTTTTGAATGAGCTTATCCCTTTTTGCTAGGTCCCATTTGAGTTGGTCTAAATAATAAATGCATTTTTACCTATTTTCCCCTCAATTAATTTCATACATTACATAATTAAATTGTTGATTCATTCCCTTTATTCTCTCACATCATCTTTTCCTCATACATTATCTTTCATCATTTTCTTATAATTACTCTCTCTTATTCATAAATGTATGTATTTTTGGAAAAAGAAAATTATATTTCCAAAATATTTATTACTTTTAACTAATTTTAATTATTTTCTGGAACCTTGCAATTTGATTAAAATGACCTTATATGTAAAGATAGAGAGATTGAGTATCATTTTTCAATACTCATTAAACAAGTTAAATTTGTAAAATTCAATCAATTTAAGGCATATGAAAATCCTAATATCCATTTTTTGGTATGTGAGATTTAGTCAAATTAAACTTATACTCCCTTCTGTTCTTAATATAAGACATAGTTGATTTTTTTTTTAGATATTAAGGAGGCTAAATAAGTGACTTAATCATAATATATGTTGTGTATCATTAGATTATAAATTACTTTATAAGTCACACAAATTAATTAGAAGGACAAATGATGAATATAAACACTCTAAATTAATTTATTTAGTTTCCCTAATCTTTACAAAAGAATCAACTATATCTTATATTTAGGACCGGAGATAGCAATACTCCCCCCAAACCCCGATCCCCAATTTAAGCCACTTTAACTAATTTAGCAGAACTAAGAAATAATAGTTAACTCGATAAATGTGTCCTAAATTGAAAGTACGTAATTTTCAACTTTACCTATGTTAAATGAGATTTTGATTAAGAGAGAAAGAAATACAATAAGTCATATTTAAACATTAATTATAAGGATAAAATTGACAAAAATAAGCATTAATTACTCTCCAAGTGACTTATATTGTGAATCAAACTATTCTTCTAGAACCAACTTGTATTGTGGATTGGAGGGAATATGGACCAAAGAGGTAGCATTTTGTGAATGTTCATAATCTCATAAAGTTCAAATAATTTAATAATGTAATGACTTTCATGAATCACTATACCTTACAACTCTAGTCTAATTTATAAGTTCAAATTACCTGATTCTCATATACAATGGAAAGTTAATTAACTTAATAAATATGGACTAGATTGATAAATTTTTCTAATTTTACTCTCACTTTATGAATGGGTATTTTTCACATATTTTTCCTCTCTCTACCCTCATAATCTCAATTTAAATTTATAAATAGTACATTTATTTTCCTCCTCCATTCATGAATCAAGTGCGTGTGGGAACATTCATCTGTGTTGAATATACATCAATATTCATTAATTTTGGGAAATGGACATTGCAATTAACACTAGATTTTGTGACTCAGCATGAAACAGACTTTTTATCTCGCCCTCGTCCACATTCCGCAGAGGCAACAATAACGTCTGGGACAAGGGTTTTTCAACAACCACATCTTCTCTCATATAGTACTTTCTTTAAAAAATATATATATATATATATATATTATCTTCCATTTAATCGAATTATAGAAGAGAAAATTCAAAAAATAAAAATAAAAAGTCATCATATTTTTAAATTATATATCAATAAATATTATTTGAGATTGGGTTAAGGGGCAATTTTGCTGCGGATATTGTCACCAAGAGGTAATTTTGCCTTGATAGTTTTTCAGGGAGTAATTTTGCCTCGTCCATTATCCTAATTAATTTTGACCATTAGTTGAACAAATATACTGAACTGGCAATCTACATGTTATTTTTTAAAGTTGGATTTAAAACTTCCAGGGCAAATTTGCTCTTTGACATCTACTTTATTATTTTTCAAAGTTGGATTTAAAACTTTCAGGATAAATTTACTCTTTGACAAAAATGACGTAGATGATATGTGGACTGTAAACTCATCATGTTTAGTAAACTGAAATAGCGGGTAGGGCAAAATTGCCCCTCGGTGGCAACTTATGGGACAAAATTGCCTATTAACCCTTTGAGATAATTGGTTAAGTACGCATATGTTTGTTAATTTTATATTGATATATTTTGAATTTCTTACTAAATTTCTTAACAATTTTTCTTCCCTTTAATTTTTTAAGGGAATGAATATATCTAGATTTGAAAATTAGAAACGTCAATAAATAAACACATTGACCTCTCTTTGTTGAAGTATCTTAATTTGATTTGACAAATGGTATATTGATATAAGATATTTGCAGAAAAGTATAGAATATTTGTATAGATTAATGTGTAAATTTATCCTGGAAGATTTCACTAAAGACTAATGTTGTCCTGAAAGTTTTTTTATGTTCAATGTCATCCAGGAAGTTTCGAAATATAGCAATGTTGCCCCATATATACCATTAAAAAAATAACATTAATCATTAAAAAATTGACGTTGACTGTTAACTTTTTAACAGAAAATAGCAACATTACTTTATTTTAACACTTCTGATGCAATATTGAATCTAGAAAAACTTTCATGGTCATATTATTCCTTAGTGAAAACTTCTGGAAAAAATTTACACCTTAACCCTATTTTTATTTACTTGAGTATATGTTAATAGTTATTGAGATTGTGATATGTGTAAAAGGGATCGAGATTTGGGATTTGATGAAGTTGTTGACTCCGTTTTCTCTCATTTCTTGTCATTACTTTTGTATTGTTGGCATCTTTCTTGTTATTTTTGGGATTGATTTCTCTCTAATATCCTTCCCATCTTTTTCCCCTTCTTTACCCTCATTTACCCTTATCCACTATTAGATTAAAATCTCAATAGTCCAGATTTCAATTATTATCATTTAACTTATAACATAAAAAAATAAATTTAAGCTACTAAAATTTAATTTGATCAATTGATAGATGCTGCGAAAAAAATGAGAAGTTCTACTCTGTAATAATATATACCTATGCAGATCAAATTTTTGCACTTTAAATTTATTTTTGTATTTTTACATAAAATTATAATAATAGTTTTATAAGATGTTAAATCTTGACCGTTAATATTTTAATCCAATGGTGGATAAGGAAAAATGAGGGTAAAGGAAGAAAAAGGATGGGAAGGATATTGGAGAGAAACCAATTCCGTTCTTTCCGCTATATATAAACAAATTAAAACATAAGTGTGGCCAGTTTTGCTTCATACCGAATCAAAGGCATAGGATAGTTTGTCCCCTTCATATTTGTTTGAAGGAGAAAATAAAATCTAGAAATTTAATAGAAACTGATTTAATCTAAATTTGAAATTAATTTTTATTTTAAAGAAATTATTAAAATATTACTTGTGAATATCCCAACATCAAAATAATGTTGAAACCTTATTAATTTTAAGATTATAATTGTTTAGAAATTTTCAAAGGATATATTATTTAGCTTTCATAATATGTCTTTAGTTTGTTTGAAAAATAATTTTTATAATGAATCTTTTAACTTTGATTCCTAATATTTCATTTGTTCTTTCATTATCTCAGTTTTTCCTGTTGCAGCAAATTAGATCATTTTTCCAGACTGAAGGCAACAAAAATCATTCTTTGAGACTAGAATTTCGAACTAAATTGTTGGGTTATCATTAATGAATGAGGCCTAAATCGGGTGAATTTCATCCCGTCCGGAAAACTGAGATAATTGATGGCGTTCTGAAATATCTTAGATATTTTATTATTGAAGTATGATTTTGCAGGTCCCACACATAATTGATCTGCAAATACAAACAAATGAACATCATGTTTCTCTAAATGCTATCCAAATTTTCAACCTTATGAATTTCAAAATTCAAATACACCTGAAATAAAATGGGTTAAAGCACATTTTTGTCCCAAAAGTTTTTCTTTATGCGTAATTGGCGTTCTAACTCTCAGTTGGAGCAATGTAGCCCATGATGTTTTAATAATGGTGCGAAAAATGCCAAATGTTTACTAGTATTTTGACACAACAATGCTTATATCGATAAAATTAGATTACCAAAAACATAGGAAAAAGAGGGGAGGAGCACTACAAGAGAAGCAGCAAAAACACTTTGTTCTACTAGGATTTCAAGGTTTGACCACTATGGGCACGGTTTTAGAGCTTCAAATCACTGAAGTGATTATTTCTAATCTTCTGCATCTCTCTCATTTTCAATTTCTTGTAGTTTTCTTTGTGGGTATCTGGGCTTTTCGTTGTTAGAAATGATTTCAACCGTTAGATTTAAGTTTTAATGGTTAATTTGATGTTTGGTTTGGCAAAACCTTAGGTTGAATATTAGGGTTTTGGGTGTTTTGGAGAATGGGTAGTGAAATCTTGATACCAATGGTTAATTAATAGATGCAAAAATACATTATAGTAGCTTAGGGTATATAATATGAAAATGAATATAGAAATGAGGTTGAAGGGAATGAGCATTAGGATTAAAGTAATTATTGCGTATTGTAGATGTATATTGATGTTTGGACCAAACAAAAAAGCTGTAAATTGATGAGGAATTTTTGTGAATTGTCTTCAAGTGTTGGCAAGTGGCATTGCTCAAGGTTTGAATATAATATCCTTAGCAGGGAGTTGAGGTAGCCATAGCTCAATTTTCTTGTGTACTTTTATGATTAACCATTGCTCAAGGTTGTGTCTAAGATACTATCTTTAAGAGTTATTCCTCTACACACAATAAGAAATGCATCAACTCCCCAAGAATATGATTAAACAAATCCTTCTTACAGAAAAAACAGGAAAATAACAACCATGCTTTTATAGGATATTGATACATGTCATTGGGACGGGCTTTTTATGGGTTGGAACCATGCTTTTATTAGCCCAATTTCACATCTTAGGATATATACACTAATATGTTATTCCTTTAATAAATTAAAGGCTTACAACCTGCCTTGATGGTAATTAAGGCGTGCATGACCTCTTTAATAAAAAGATTAGACTTCAGGTTTGTTTGTTTAAAATATTTTGTGTTTTTTTTTAAAAGGCCTTTTATATAAGCATGTAAGCTTGACCTATTTAATATGTATATTGTTTATTTTAAATTATATTTTAATTTGAGACTTGATGTTTTCAATAGGGGTGAAAAGAGATCAGGCCTAATTAATGTAAGCTTTATTACGCTCTTACAACCTTTAAACTTGAAATATGAGGCCTTTTAAAAAGTTTACCCGGAAGTTTACTTCTAAAAAATTTTCAAGCATTGACATGCACTACTACAAAAAAGAGGTTTAGTGGTGCAGCTCTTATGACATTTTTTAAAAAAGCGCCAAAGATAATTATTTATTTAAAATTATTTTGATGCTTTGGCGCTTACAATTATAAGCGTCATAGTAGACGTTAACCTTATATGACGCTTTCATGTACAAGCGCCAAACAATGTCTTCAATTTGTTTTTAAAAAAAACAATAAGAAGCTTTGGCGCTTTATGTGGAAGCGCCAAAGCTTCTTATATTTTCAAAAAAAATAAAAAATAAAAATATAATAGGAAGCTTTGGCGCTTCCTTAGGAAGCGCCAAAGCTTCCTATATATTTTTTTAAAAAAAAAAAATTGATCCACGCTGGTTTCATATATGACATAGTAAAGGAAACTAATACTTAAGAGTACATGTTTTCCATCAAAATCAATTTAATGTGTTTAGCTTTTCTTAATATATTATTTATTCTATAATAATTCTTATTATTATAGAATAAATAATATGATTACTATTTTGTAGGGAAAATTACTCATAAGTGTCAGGTAAAAAAATTAAACCATAAAGATCCAAAAAAATATAATGTTTTTACAAATTTAACTTGTAAACATGCAAGTTCGACTTGTACGTGTAGACATAAATTGTTAAATTTAACTTGTAAATATAAAAGTGTGAGTTGTAAATATATAATTTTTAAAGTATTTCTATATTTTATTTGTTTTAACAATTTTAACTTGTTATAACATTTGTTTTAACAAAATTATATACAATTTTGTCCTCATTTCTATATAATTTTTAAATATACGTACAATTTTGGAAGCAGTTGTAGGAGAATAAAGAGAATTAATGAGGACAAAATTATGAATAAGACTCACTACTATCAAAAGCTTCCTATGTATTTTTTTTTTAAAATTTTTTTTTAAAATGACCACATTCCAAAAGAAAAAATTAAATATATATATATATTTATATATATATTATAATAGGAAGCGCCAAAGCTTCCTATATATTTTTAATTTCTTTTTTTTTAAAAGGCCACATTCCAAAAGACAAAATAAAAAAAAATTATAATAGGAAGCTTTGGCGCTTCCTAAGGAAGCGCCAAAGCTTCCTATGTATTTTTTGTAAAAAAAAAAAATTTGATCCATGTTTTTAAACACCCAGTCATTATCATCCCGCCATTATCGTCTTATACAATTTAAATATCCCGCCATTATCGTCTTATAAAATTTAAACATCCCACTCTTTTATGAAGCGTCAAAGCTTCCCTTGTTTACAAAATTTAAACACCCTGCTATTGTCATCCCGCCATTATCGCTCTCCTGCTTATCATTTTCCATAACTTCAATCCATTGTTCTCTCACTTTATTGGTCTACTAGCTTTTCTTATTCATTATCTCCACTCCTTCCTTTCTTTGATGGCAACAAGTAGAAAAGTAGGAGATCCCTAGCTTGTAAGCATTATTTTTTAAACATTTGATCCATGTTTTCTTTTCTTTTTTTCTTTTTGGTTAAGATCTATAATGACTCTTATATGTTTGCTTATATTTTTTATTTTTCAGGTATTGATTTGAAGTTTCAACTTTGTCAGCTTAAACTTCCTATACATTATTAGTTTTTTAATTTTTAAGCTTACAAATATAATCATATTGTAGTGATTTTATTGTAATACAAATCATTGTAGTTACTGTTTTACATTTTTTACTATCGCATTGTAATTTGCTTGTTTTATCAAGAAAAGAAAATAATTCAAAAAAAAATGACTAACATTGTTTTGTATTGTAATTGGCCTACTAGACGAAATATATGATTATTTATTTGCTAAAATTTATATATGATCATCAGACATTTATTTTTGCATTACATCGTACAGGAAAAAAATATTTAAACAAATTATTAAAAAAAAGCAAAAAAAAAAAATATTTAAAAAAATTATTAAAAAAAAAAGCCAAAAAAGAACCCTCTTTTAGCGTTTATCTGATAAACGCCAAAGGAGCTCCTCTTCCTTTGGCGTTTATCACATAAACGCCAAAGGAGGCTCCTTTGGTGTAATATCCCGAATTTTGGGATTGGAAGCTTTGGAATAAGCCTAAATTGAGTGGACTACTAAGCCCCGATTTAGTAGATATCCCAAATATATTCCCTAATGATTCTAATATCTTTGGGGTATTAAGAAAGTAAAATGGTGAATTTTGGAGAATATAATTATGTTTTCGATAAAATCGCCTATGAGGCAGTGAGTTTATCATAAGGTTTTGGAAGACTAAATGATAAGTAAAAATTATGAAATTTTACAAGATGAAAGTAGACATCCTAAGCTTTAATTTGATAGGTCATATGACGCAATTAGAGCTATACACAAAAAGATATGAATTTTTGAAGTCAGCACAGATAAACTGTGAAATTTCTGGAACAATATGCAAAGATTGAAATTCTGGGAATTTTGTGATTCCAGAAAGCAAAAGTCTATATTTTTCCTTGAAACTAGACTCAATAAGGGTTTTATAGGCTTTGGAATCACCTCATTTCGATGTTTCTAGAATTAGTTATGATTTTTCAAAGTTTGGGCAGAAATCTGCCAGAATTTTGTAAAATCCGAAATTTTTGGAAAATTAGTAAATGAATAAAATAGAATATATAATATGATATAAACATATTCCTTCTTCTTCCTTCAGCTTACACTGACGCAAATATCAGCTGAACATAGAGAGAGAGTTTAGAGAGAGAAGGAGAGGAGAAAACTCACGAGATAGGTCGATTTCTTCGGTGAATTCGTACCTAACGTGTATAATCCTTCTCCTAAGCTTCTCTTCTATGTTGTTTGAGGTATTTGAAGCAAGATTCATGGTGTTTTGAAGTTAGGGTTTCAGCC
This sequence comes from Inga oerstediana, assembly GCA_963210345.1. Lineage (NCBI taxonomy): Eukaryota > Viridiplantae > Streptophyta > Magnoliopsida > Fabales > Fabaceae > Inga > Inga oerstediana. The sequence goes on along the minus strand of OY723405.1, from coordinate 68,095,701 downwards.
AAGTCAAGAAAATCCAGAAGGAGCTTGAGGTAACTTCCAAACCTTCGTATATTGACTATTCTAGCTGCTGTGGGCAATTTAATCGGTGAAATTTCGCCGGATTGCCATTGATTGTAAAAATGGAAAATGGGTTTCCCTAGGGGTTATGCTGCCCAAATTGATACTAAATGGTAGTTGTAACCTAATGGAATAGTCAATAAAGTGGTTAGGAGTAGAAAGGAACGTGTTTACGGAGCCGAAACCGAAAAACCCCGATTTTCCCCTTAAAACCTATATATTTCGGCCAGCATTGTAAATGGGTCTTAGAGTTGGATTTTCAATGATTTGATGATTCCATTGTATTTAGTGGGCGAAAATAGGTGGGGTTACAGTTGGGCACTTTTTCAGAAAAGGCCGAGAAAGCATAATTACGGAAACGCCCCTAAAACCCTAAAAGTAGGGCTGCCAAGGGCATTTTCATAATTTGACATTGAATTTGATAATTATGAGTCCGGAAATGGATTCCTTGGGTGAAAATATGTAAGAATAGCCCATGTCAAAATTTCGGGAAAAGTACAGCCGGACCGGGTATGATGGGGCTGGGTCCCCGGGGGTATTTTAGTAATTTTCAAGATAGACTCATATAACCCCCAGAAACATTATGGAAGTGTCTAAATAGTACATTTGATATTGTAGGATCGAATATGGAGCCCCGAGCTGTTTGCACGTAGATCGAGGCACATGTTTCGAGGCGGAAACGGGTTAAGGTAGGGGACTTACCTTACTTGCATGTATTTGATATCTTTGCTTGTGTAATGATGTATGTGATTGCTTTACTTGATTGTGTAGAGCATATTTGAATAAATGAAGCTCTGTTTCTATTTTCGCTGTGGCCATAGTCTTGTTGTATGAAACATTGAGCATGCATAAATGTCATTATGGGGCATACACCTAGATAAAGCTAATATGTCATACACATAGCATCAATCATGCATGCATTATGGTATCTGTTTCCTACTGAGATTCTCTCGAATCTCACCCTCCCCTACCAACAATTTAGACAGGAGAAGACAAAAGATATGTTGAGAGCAAAGAAGAGAACTACACGAGGGGATTGCAGTGGCGGAACAAAGTCAGGAATATGTCTCTGTTTTACTGGGATGGGTTTAGATACCCTAGTAGCCTTGTACGGCTACATTATTTGAATTTATCAGGTATGAACCCCTCGGGGGATATTATGTAATTATGTACATATTATCAGTATAGTTATGCTATTCCTGTGTTGCCTACCGAACCGCATATCGTTTTTATTCAAATACTCTAATAAAGGTTGAAATTGAAATAAGGGCGTGACATTTGGCCTCCTTTGGCGTTTATATGTATAAACGCCAAAGGTGGGTTCCCACCCTCCTTTGGCGCTAGATTTTTAAGCGCTAAAGGAGGGCACCTCTTCCTTTAGCACTTGTTACATAAAACGCCATATGTAATTTATTTATTTATTTAATTTGATAAGGTAATGTATGGCGTTTTTGTAAATTGAAAAGCGCCATAGGTATTTTTAATGGCGTCAAAAGCTTTGACGTTTCTTAAACGCCAAAGTATTTTTTAAAATAAGCGTCATTACATCGCTTTTTTGTAGTAGTGATGCCTCCTAGCATTAAAAAAAACGTGAATTTAGGCTCAGGCCTAGACTAAAACTCTCTACCTCTATTGCAGGCTCAGACCTATTTGGTTAAAATCTGGCATGCCATAACCAATTTCTACCACAAACTATGTCTTCCTTTAACTTAGAAAATTGTGGGAATTCTTTTGATATACACAAACTAAAATTCTAGAAAGGAGTGTGTAACACCCCAAATTTTATATTCACCAAATATATTGTTATTATTTGAGAAATTCAATAAAATGGTGAATATTCATGAATTTGGAATTTATAAATTCATAAATGTGCAATTTCATGAGAAATTGGGCAAAAATAATTATGGAGTTAATTTGGGTGATTTAAAAAGCCCAATATTAAGGTCCAAAAATGAAGGAATATTAGAGAAAATATTTGGTCCAAAAATAAATGGAAAATGACCAAGGAAAAATAAGAAAAGAAATTGGAATAAAAAGACAATGGCAAAATCATAATTTTTCCAATTTAGTACAAAATTACTTATTTTCCAATTAATTGAAGTTAATTTCAATTAATTAAGGGAAATAAAGGGGGAAAATATATTTAGAATATTTTGGTCAATTTAATATGAATTTATGAAAAATTTGAGCAAAAATGTAATTTTGACCAAAATTGAGACTTTACGTGTATACGTAACCGGAATAAGTTGTATAGCCAATTGAGACCATAAGGAGGGACCCCTAGGTGTCTCCTACATTTTGCAAGAGGAAGAAAATATTGGTTGGGATTAATGAGCTTGGTTACACGTACATAGGGTTTATTTACATAAAATTGATTTTTGAAAGTTTTGGAAATTGTTAAACAATTAAAGTATAATGTTATATATATTATAAAACACATGTGCATCTTCATCCTCAGCCCATTTCCATCACACACAGCAGCTGAATATAGAGTGAGAACGTTTGGACTTGTAGAGAGAGAAAGGAGAAAAATCATAAGGTAAGACGATTTCTCCGACAATTTAGCTCCTAACACGTGTAACTCCGATCCTAAGCTACTCCTCTTTGTTCTTTAAGGTTTGGAAGCTCAAAATATGTTGTTGAGCACTTAGGGTTTTAAGAAATATTTGGGAAAAACTTGTGGGAGCTTGAGGTAACTTCCAAACCTTCGTATATTAACTATTCTGGTTGCTGTGGGTAATTTAATTAGTGAAATTTTGCCGGATTGCCATTGGTTTTAAATTTTGGAAAAGTGTGTGCCTAAGGGTTATGCTACCAAATTTTAGTTCAAATGGTTGTTATAACTCAATTAGATGGTTAATAAAGTGATTATGAGTAGAAAGGAACGCGTTTACGGAGCCAAAATCACAAAACACCGATTTTGCCCGGAGGACTCCATAATTTCGGTCAGGGCCAGATCTAGGGGTAGGAGTTGTATTTAGGTGGGGTTACAGTTGGACACTTTTTTGGAAAAGGCTGAGAAAGCATAATTATGGAAACGCCCATAAAACCCTAAAAGTAGGGCTGCCAAGGGCAATTTTGTAATTTGACATTGAATTTGGTAATTTTGAGTCCTGAAATGGATTCCTTAGTCAAAAATATGTCAGGATAGCCCTAGTCAAAAATTTGGAAAAACGTGTCATCGGGCTGGGTATGGCGGGGCCGGGCCAGGGTCTCAGGGGCATTTTGGTAAATTTTCACCATAGGCTAATATAATCACAAGAAACACTATGGAAGAGTCTAAAATGATACTTGAATAGGTTATGACCTATTTCTTGTACATTTAATATTTTAAGACCGAATCGGGAGCTGAAAGTCGACATGTTTCACGAGGCACACAAAAAGGGATCGATAGAACTTCAAGGTAGGGACATTATCCTTCATACATCATGCCATAGTGATATGATTGTGTGGATGCCATTGTTTGTAAATGCACTTTATTAATCAACATATTTTGCTTAGAGAGGGGCCAGTAGTGCTAGAGGCACTTACACTGGAGTTGGCGGAAGACCAACCGATGCAGAATAGTGGGGCTTGGCCCTACTCATGTATACATACAAATGATGTGTTTATATTTTTTATTAATTGGTGCATACATGGCGCATATCATATTTAATTTTCGCATTTTCTATGAACGATAGCATGTTTCTACTGGGATTCTTCAGAATCTCACCTGTTTTTCTAAATAAAACATCTCAGCGGGCGCCAATGGATCAAAAGGCAAGAATGTAGACAAAGGGAAGTGACTGGCTTGTGCCTCGAGGCAAATACAAAGTTCGTGGTTATAGATAGTCTATGTCTAAAATACTTTTGGATATTTTGGAATAGTGGTGTATATTATCGCATTCTGTATGGTTGACTTTGGACTGTAAACAAATACTTTCACTACTACAGAAGGGACTTTTAACGACCATTTTTTTGCCCTTTAGACGACTGTTTTCAGGGGGACGTCTATCTCAATGTCGTTGAAAATTTAGGAAAAGACGGCCGTTAAAAAACAGTCGTAGTATGGGAAATACATCAACTGTTTTGGGGAAAACGGTCATTATATCTATTAGATACAACGACTGTTTTCCATAAAACAGTCATTGCATCTAATAGATACAACGACTGTTTTCCCCAAAATAGTCGTTGTATCCTCTCTTTTTTTAACGTTTTACTCCCTACATCATCCCCCTCTACTCTCCTCCACCATGTGTCTACAAGTTCCCACCTCCTCCATCCCCTTCACTACAGCATCCATACTACTGTTCTCTATACTACTACAAGTCTCCCCTCCCATCGGCTCCATCTTCGCTGCCTCCATACTAGTAGATGAACCTATCCTAACGAGTTCTCTAACCTGTATATTGCTATCTTTGAAAGAAAAAACCAGATCCATGAACCATTCTCTCATTTTAACTCTCTAGCTTCCCCTAATACTCATGGAAGTGAAAATCACATGTTAATTTTTCTATCATGACATATAGCGCATATATCATCATAACATCATTTCAATATGCAAACTTCAACTTTCAATGTAAATCATGACATGCATATGGCCAAAGAGATGATGACATGCTTCCATGAAAATCCCTATTCTTCATCATCATTTTCCAAAGTGTTCTCTGTAAAGCATAATGCCTTAACAAATTCAAAGTACTCATAAATAAGAAATTAGGAAAAGTATTCAAATATGCAAACTTATATAGCACTGTACAAAACCACTACACTATGTAAAAAAACCTCTACACATCATCACCCCTCTATGTGTTGTAGAAGATGTCCTGACAACAGGTCTCGGATCAAATTAATGTCTTCAATTGTGTAGGGGTCCTGATCACCAAAAATCTGTGCACAAAATGGAGAATATGTTAACATAAATAAATAAATTGAATGAAATAACTAACAATTCAATCACATGAAAAGAACTAAAATTAAATTGAGAATCAAGAAATGATCACCTGTTCAAAATTTGTAGTAAGGCCAGAGAAAATGATGTTATACATATATAGTATAACATAGAAGCCGCACTCAGTTTTCCCTGCTTGCCGAGGACACTATACATCAAAAGCAAATGGTAAAAAAGAATAAAGGCCTATGTAAAGCAATAGTCAATCGAAGCACTTGAATGTAAAGAACTTACGTTTGGCTGGAACCACTTTGTATTACCAGCTTTACCTTCACGCTTCCCACCCATTATATAATATGTCTTCAGTGCACTGTAATAATTAAAATGATAAACAGAAGACATTAAAACAATTGAGTAAAATCAAAAATCAATGACGGACAAATAAATTTACTTACGTGTTAAAATTTTTTTTGATATCTGCGTCTGGCTTGCGACCCAATGAGTCAAACCAAAAGATGACGTTGATCGAGGACAAGGAACACAGAGACTCCAATGATAACTATAATCATATGCATATATAGATTAAAATGAGGTTAGATAACATGATACTGTTTAGCAAAGTGAACGTGTATAAATATATCAAATAAAGTTACTTGCCCTTCAACAATTGGTCCCAGATAACAAGGCAACATCGTCTCACCTATTGTATAGCCTACATAGCTTATCCGATCTTCCAACCTCTGGCTATTACGCCGTGACATAGTGCCAGGACATAAGAAGCCATATGTAGTGCCGAGCCCTCGTTCGGCACACAGTTTGTGGAAGCAGCTACCACATAAATGAAATGAGAAATGACACAGTAAATGTAGAAACCTAAAACCCCTAAATATCAATGCATTAATTATAATTAAAAATTATAACTAAACTCACATGATTGCAAATGTGACCCATCCTACGTCAATCTCATCCAAAGATAGGAACTCTCTAATATCTTTGTTATCAAGTCCATAATTATACAAGATTCTACGACCTACAATCTCACAAGGCATATGCAAGTCAACCTTGTTTATGCCTTGATGAATATTTTGTAGTCATGCTAAAAAGGGAAATTTTGTCGCATTATCTTGTTCTTAGTAACACACAAAATAAAGATTATAAGTAGAATGTCAAGGATCAAGTAACAGTAAGGTGTTTCCTACCATTGGAGGGACTGGCACAGTCTGAACAAGATGTCTAGGCCACAAGATGAAAGATCCTGTTACCTGACCTAGATTGGCAACCTCACCATCAGGGAATGGGATATCTACACCTTCCTCCCCCAGTCGAACACTTGTCACATTGACCTTATGTTGATCGTCCCAGATTTGGTTATTATGGTGGGTGGTGGCATGGCTGTATACAACAGCATCAGCAATAGCACGCAGGTACGGGACTTCCAAATACAGAGTGCAGGGTTTTCCAGGCTCTAGTGAAGGACCAGGGTAGCTATGTCTAACCTCTGGCGGATTGTAACTGCCTTTGGTGTTGGGAAAGGCCAGGGATTCCTGAGTAAGAGAAATGAAAGAATTAATTAAAATAACGTAAGGAAAAACTCAATATAATGTTAAATGAAATTAGTTATAAACCTCAGATCTAGACGCCACATTACACATCCCGCCTTGCATGTGAGACAACACCATCGTACTCATCTCGCCACGTAGCTCACTCAACAACTCTTCTTTAAGCTCATCTTGAAGTAAGTGACGTAGCTCTGCTCGGATTTCCTCTCGAACCCTGGCCACAAACTCCTGACTTATTTCACCTCGTCCATAAGCTTGTGAACCTCGTCCAAAGTATTTAGAGAGACCAACTCCCCTTGACTCCCCTCTAACTTGACCAGGGTGATCTAGATTACCAAGCGCCGTGGCTAAGATGTCCATCCTTCCAGTTTGAGTGAAGGAACCCTGGCTGCTCTACTCTTCAAGTTCATCCTGTGGCATACAATGGATAAATAGAAAGTAATTACATGCCACCAACGTTAGAAAAATGAAACACATTTAAATATACTTGTTTTTAAATACTCACAATCCTTTTAACGATATCAGCAACGACTGGATTTATATATTTCTCTCCCTTTATCCTCCCTGCTTTCCATTTTTTGTGACGCGGGGGAGGAGGTGGTGCCTGCACGACTATACTAGGATCTGCTCGGGCTGCTTCCTCCAATTTTTGCAATTCAACCTGCATCATCTTCTTTTCGAGCTTCCGATAACCCCCACGCGACATGTAATGAGGATAATTGTTTTTCGCTCACCTCTCTCGATTTGCTTGACTCAATTTCTATATAAACAAAGAATAATGATAACTGAGTTAGCGATGTCAAGTAAGTTCAACTAAAATGTTTAATACTAAGATGAACATAATGTACCAGGAAATTGGGATCCTGCTGCGATGTGACAAACAACCTCCAGTCATTTGGAGAAAGAAACGAATACTCTTTACAAGGATCCTCATGACTCCTTGGCCCTCGAACATACTTGGTTATGAGCGTTGACTTGAAATCTTTCCACCGCTCATAAACTTCCCCCATCCATTGCTTGTACATCTCCAACGTATTGGGAACATCGTAGGTTTGCTACAAAACAAAATATATAGTAGTCGTTATATATGAACAAATAGAAATAAAAATATAGATACAAATACAACTTTACATACCAAAATTTGTTCCCAAATCATACTCTTCGTGTCCTTTGAAACTTCCCTCCAGGTAGGAATTAGAACGCTAACTTTGCTCTGACCCAAAAAGCCAAGGTAGCTAATGAACGTGTCTCCGTCTGGGCCGAGTGGCTTCAAATTAGCATCAAATTCCACGTGAACCCTGCTCGCCTGTTGTTCCTCATGACGTGCCACTAACGACCGCAGCTTCGTGCTTCCTCTAACCTTTTTCTTAACCGGTGAGCCAACAGAGTCGCTCGAATTTGAACTTGCCATGATCCTGCTAAGAAATAAATGTTACATGATAAGTAAAGTGAAATTACATGCACACTTTAAACAATTCAAAATCTTACTAAGAAATAAATGTGACATATGATAAGTAAATTGAAATTACATGCACAATTTAAACAATTCAAAATCTTACTTTAAGCGTTTTCCCAAATTCCTTCACAATGATCAACTCTAGCTGCATATTCATCATCATCTACCAATTCCACTTCAGATGGCATAGGTGGATTTGTAGTGAAAGGCGGCATGTCGTCAAGATTCAAACTTGGATCACCATCCTTCTGTTTTTTACTTTGGAGTACAATAGACAATTTTTCATTTACTGGATCAATGACATAAAACATAGGTTTTGCCTGACTTGCTAGAATGAATGGCTCATCTTTATAACTGACTCTTTCAAGATCAACTGAGGTGAATCCAAATTGATCTATTTCAACAGCATTATTGTTAACCCACTTGCATTTGAATAAAGGAACTCTCAACTTAGTGTAGCTTATCTTCCATATGTCTTCAATAACTCCATAATAGACAATGGATGCTAAAATGGGGTTTTTGTCTTTTGAACTAGAAAAGTGCATTGATTCGGCTACCACCATCACCCCACTATTTTGCATAGTACTTCTGTTATCCTGGCCATTTGTATAGAAAGAATACCCGTTTATATGGAAGCCACTCCAAGTTATGACCTCAAAAGAAGGCCCCCACGCTAACCATTTGATTGTCTCAGACACATTGGTCTCGTGCGCTATCTTATCCTTGAACCACTCTATGAAAGTCTTGTTTTGCTCATTAGCTATCTGCATGTCATTTTTCCTTGGATAGATCTCCTTTAAACTCTTTCTGTGTTCGGCTAAGTACGGCTGAACTTCTTCCGTATTATTCAAGATATACAGGTGTGCTTGCAACACCTCTTCACGACGTATACTCTTCACTTTAAGCCATCGTGTTCCCTTACTTGTACCCTTTTCATGACGAGATTAGGCCTTTGACCTTGATAGATATTCTTTACAAAAGTCCATAGCCTCTTCAACGACATATCTTTCCACAATTGAGGCTTCAGGTTGATAAGGATTTTTAGAATACCCTTTTAAGTTCTTCATGTATCGCTCGAAAGGGTACATCCACCTTAGATAAACTGGGCCGTATAGTCTTACCTCCCTTACCAGATGAACTATTAAATGCACCATTATATCAAAGAATGCGGGAGGAAAATGCATCTCTAGTTGGGATAGAATAGTATAACCCTCATTTTCTAATTTGTCTAACCTTGCAATGTCAACAACTTTGCTACAAATAGCATTGAAGAAGCTGCACAACCTTGTTATCATCCTTTGCACATCATCTTTCATAATGCCTCTAACAGCTACTGGTAATAGTTGTTACATCAAGACATGACAATCATGAGACTTCATTCCAACTAACTTCAAATCTTCCATTGACACAAGTCGGCTCATATTAGAAGAATACCCTTGTGGCACCTTAATGCCGTGCAAACACCCACACAAACTTCTTCTCTCAGCTTTTGACAATGTATGCGCTGCTGGCTCCATATATGCTCTCTTACCATCATCTCTTAGTTATGGATGCAGTCGTTCTCTTATTCCCATTTCAACCAAGTCTAGTCTTGCACTAATTCCATATTTTGTTTTCCTTGGTATGTGCAAAAGCGTACCAACAAGGCTATCACATACATTTTTTTTCACATGCATCACATCAATACTATATCTCACATCAAGACTGCGCCAATATAGAAGCTCAAAGAAAATTGACCTCTTCTTCCATATGTTCTTCTCACTCGTAGTCTTTTGATTTTTACCAAAAGTGACATTGATTCTTTCCACCCGACTATAAACCTTGTCTCCAGTTAATGGCTTCGGAGCCATTTCATTCTCCGAAAAACCATTAAAAGCCTTCTTTAGCCTACGGTATGGGTGGAACTGAGGAAGAAATCGTCTATGACCAAGGTAGACCGTTTTTCTACCGTGCTTGAGTTGATGGAACTGTGTGCTCGCTTCACATATCGAACATGCTTTATGACCCCTGACACTATAACCTGACAAGTTACCATATGCAGGGAAGTCGTTAATTGTGGTGAAAATCATTGCCACGTAGCTTAAACGACTGTTGCTTATATGCATCAAACACATTTACACCATCCTCCCACAACTTCTTTAAGTCCTCTATCAAAGGTGCCAAGTAGACATCGATATCGTTCCCTGGCTGTTTTGATCCCGAAATCATGATAGAAAGCATCATATACTTGCGTTTCATACACAACCAGTGAGGTAAGTTGTAAATTACCAGCAGAACAGGCCATGCACTATGTGTATTGCTAAAAGTACCATAGGGATTGATCCCGTCTGTGCAAAGCCCAAGCCGAAGGTTTCTAGGCTCGCTGCCAAATCCGAGATACATTTCATCTACTTTCTTCCATTGTGGAGAGTCAGCCGGGTGCCGAAGGAATTTTCCATCACAAACTCTATCATCATAATGCCATCTCAACTTCTTTGCTTCTTTCGCATTAGCAAACTTTCGTTTGAACCGTGGTATGATTGGAAGATACCACAAAACCTTTAAAGGTTGCTTTTTATTTGTCTCATCACTACACCTATTATCTTTCTTCACTTTGTATCTCGAAGTTTTACATTTCGGACACTCACTTAAGCCTTCATACTCATTTCTGTACAATACGCAATCATTAGGGCAAGCATGTATCTTTTTATACTCCATACCCATCGTAGATAATATTTTCTTGGCCTCATATATACGATTTGGAAGTACATTATCCTCTGGAAACATATCACACAACAATTCTAGTAACAATGTGAAACTACTGTCGGTCCACCCACAAGTTGCCTTTAAGTTGACCAAGTGCAAAATGCCTAACAAGCGTGTATACTTAGTACACCCAGGGTACAAAGGTGTCTTTGCATCACTCCGCATGCTATCATATACAGGTGTTTGTGCAAAACATTCTACCTCAAGATCGTGAATCATGTTCTCCATTCTATTGTCATCTCCAACCTCCAAAACTTCCTTCTCGTGTGACACACAAGCGGTTACTTCCTCACCATGCCATATCCACCTTGTGTTCCGAAGATTTATTCGATCACAAAGTAAGTGATCCCTTATATCATCAACATCCCGTAGACTCTCATTTAAACAGTTGATACATGGACAAAAATACTTCTCATTTTTACTAAGCGCATTCATTTTAGCAAATTCAATAAACTTTTCCACCCCATTCTTATATTCTTCACTAATTCTCAAAGCATTCATCCAATGGTGATCCATTTTATTACCACCTAATCCATTTTCACAGACACTCAAGTTTAGAACAGCTATATGAAACACTCACGACACACTGTAAAAACTAACAGTTCAACTACTATTTTTAAAGTTTAGTAATTCAAATTTATCACGCTTACAACAAATAGTAGCACCATGATATCCTCATATTTCAAAAACTTTCATCAACAAGCAATAACATAACTTACCAGCTAATCTTTAGCTTCCAAGGACACTATGTTTGTGATTGAGGATTTGGAAGAAGATTCTACTGAGGCAAGGATGTAGTAGGCCGGCAACCCAAAGGAGAACGATGGCAGTAGTGATACCCGCAGGTTTATGAGAGTTATTACCCAAAACATTATAATATTACCCAAAACTACTACATCTTTTATGAACTCAAAGGCATTGTTGAACTGACCTTGTTGATTGTCTGCAAATTAGAAAACGTACGCCACTAATCTTGCACTTTTTAATTCACACGTTTACCTGCAAATAACACTTATTAATTCACCCATCTCGCATCACTAAGAGAATACCACTTTAATTTCTATGTGATCACAACAAAACACACATTCTTGTTCAGAAAATTTAAAAGGAAAAATTAAAGCTTATGGGGACATAACTTACAGTGTACACGTATACTGAATTATAATTCAAATGATACGAGATAGAAAAAGAAAGTGTACACATTGATAACAAGTTCAAAACACATCTAATATGACAAATTTGAATTACTGCACGTAATAAGAATGGAACAGGTTGGACTGAATGAAATATGAGCGTGCAAAAGTATTATGGATTAATATCAATCATAGGGTAAGTCATTGATCGTCCTTGTCATGTAATTCATTCCGTGTGTTCAACGACCATTCATAATCTTTTTTTATTTTCCATTTTGTTGTTAAATTTAGACGACACTGCTTTTTTTTAACATTTTTAGGATAATATTATGCTTTTCTAAAAACTTTCAGGACAAAAATAGTAAAAGATGAAAGCATAGTCATACCCACATAGAATCCTACGTGCTATAAGGGACCGTGGCACACATTTGCTTGGCTACCATTAGAGTATGCCTGACGTTGCTCATATTTTAACACTTTTGGGACCGAATTGTTATCAATATACCAAGATCAATTAATAAAATTAGTTTAAGGTTTTAAAATTATCACATCTTTTTAATAATATTCCTATTAATGAAGAATAAGTTTAATTTTACCGAATCCTCAATTTCTCTTTTATCCAAAAAAAAAAAACAATTCCTCTACTAAAAAATTGTAAAGCTAATTTATACACAACTCTACTAAACTATATGTCATGTACACATTTAATTAACCTCCCTCTCATTTTTTAAATTTTTCAATGAATTCCTCATAAAATCTTAAATATATATAGATAACTCTTGTTATTAGTTTTGTTAATTGCATATACGCACTTAATTTAAAGTTCAATGAGAATTTAAAAGTTTGGCATAGTTTATTATTAAGTTTTAATTGATTTTTTTGTCATAGGTTTTAATTGATTTAAAAGTTCAAGTGAGTATTTTATACACAGACACACATACTACATACCCTTAATGGCATGTTATACTCACTTATAATAAACGTGAGTTGGTAGAAGGGAGAGTTATGGTGAAACACCAAAAGGGAATTCAAAAGTAGAGAGACAGGAATGAAGGAAAAGCAGTATGGGTGAGAGATAATAGGTTAGTTCATACATTACACACACACATATATATAGTTGTAAGGTCAGGAAGGTCTAATTCATATAAGAAACTAAATAAGCCTAATAAAATTTTCTTGATAAAACCATACTTAAAATATGGTAATTAATATACAAATATAACTTGTAAAACATCATTTATAAAGATTATAATGGGATGCTATTCACTCACCTACAAAGTTCCCAAATGTATTAAAACTTACTCGCATATATCAGCTCCTGAATTAAATTCATTCTTTAAGTTCCTAAAGTCCATAACAGAATCATTGTTATTCCTCTTCATAACCTTATGAAGTTCATAATATCATTTATTAAAATTCCTCTAATTAATAATAACCACAACTTCGTAAAGCATTAGAACCTCAACCAAATTTCCATAAATTATTCAGAGTATAATTCACTTAGTCAATGAAGACAAATTATTATTCAATCTTTTACACATAGAATGCGAGCAAGAGGCTAATCAATGCATCATTAGAACACACACACACACACATAAATATGAACAATATTCTCATCTTCTAAGTCTCGTTATTAAGAATAAATAACTCCTGCACTAATTGATTCAATTTTACCATCCACATGTCCAGTTCCCAAAAAGAAAATTCTCTCCTCAAACATTACATCAAGTACTTTAGAGGCTTGCATAAGATCATACAACTTAATCTTTGAATTATTAACCAAATACCTTTTCAATTCCTTTCATAAATGCCATCTTATATAACAAATTGATCAAACTTGAATCTATCTTCCAACTCTTTTCCGATATATGTAACTTAGCTCCACTTTTAACTCTTAATCCATAATTTCCTTAACTTATACAAATATAACCTTATTTATGATAAATCAAATAAATTTATACACCATAACTTATTCCATATCAGTTGCTAAAGATGTGTGATAGGACAGCATAGTCCTACTTCCTGCGATGCCTTACTTCCTATCTGCCTTAAACTTAAGTCTTCAGACAAACCCACGACCATCACATAGACATCACCAAAAATGAAATCAAAACTAAATCTTTGCTTCTTAAACTTACAATTCCATCAGCTAGCTATTGTCTTTAAGTTTTACCCTCTACAAATCATTCTAATGTAAGTGAATCTCTGGTCTGTTAACACTAAATTTCAACTCTGTGAACAATATATATGCAAGCATTCAACTTTAATTTCTATCACAAAGGCAGAACAGACCAGGCCAATAACATACAGAGTAGATTCGGGGAATTACCAAGAAAAAGAAGGGAGTGTTGCATGACTGAACTGACAGAGGAAAAGGCCGCGAGCTGGGGCGGAGATGCAGGACGAGACAGAGGCTCACGGGACGGAGAGCTAGGGGGCCAGAGAATGCTATCTGAGAGACCCAAGGAGAAGCGAGATGCGCGACACAGCAAACAGAAACAAAGGGATCGAGTGACAGGGCTCTAGCTGTAAGCAAGGTCGGACGGGGGCGGGAAAGGGAAAGTGACCTTCTCTGAAGTGCGCGCTGGGAATTATATCAGAAAGTAAAAATGGAATGCCACTTTCAACAACTGTTCTTATAGAACAGTCATTGAAAGTGGTCAGAAAGCCCGCCATCGGTACCAAATTTTGGCACTTTCAACGACTGTTCTTAAGAACCGTCATTGAAAGTATTTTTCAACGACCGTTCTTAAGAACGGTCGTTGAATATTAAGTTTCAACGACTATTTTTTAAGAACAGTCGTTGTAACATTTCCCAGATTTCCTCATCCCTTTACTACTACTGTTATTTGAAAATGGTCGTTAATTTGGGTCGTAAATTATCCTATTTGTAGTAGTGTTTTGTCAGTATATATGTATTCTTCTATATATGCCTATGAAACTTGGTCTCTATTACTCTGTGTATATCGAAATGGAAACGGGTGTTGACATATTTGGTATCAGAGCCCATAAGCGGTTCTGACAGAGCTTAATAAGCAGTTCTGGCATTATCAGAATAGTATACTGATATGGTTTTGTTTGCATGACGGTAGAGAAATAGTGAGTTATGGAAATGGTACAGCCAGGAGAAGGTGGTAGAGGCCGAGGTAGAGGCCGAGGATGAGGGCATGGTAGACATGGTACCAACGAGGGAGAATCAAGGCCTGACCCTATCCAGTAGTGAATCCTGGATTTATTGGAACAACAAGAAACTATGAATGAAATAAGAGTTGACCTCCAGGGGGTACAACAGAGGCAGGATCACCTGGAGAATCGCATGGATGAGTTCATGTGGGGGAATTATGAAGAAATCCATGAAGAACCTCTGCTAGCAAATCTACCACCAGAGCCTGAGGTGGATATCCAAGCTTAGCTGAGTAGATTTAGTAAATAGCAGCCACCTATGTTCAAAGGGAAATTTGATCCTCAACAAGCAGAAGACTGGTTAGCTCGTTTGGACAAGATCTTTGATATGTTGCAATGTCCAGATGAGGTGAAAGCTCGGTTAGCCATATACAAGCTGGAAGGTGATGCTGATCGCTGGTGGAAAGGCATGGACCTCATCCTGAAGGGGAAGAATGCTCCGATCACATGGGAACTATTCTAAGAGGAATTTAACAAGAAGTACTTTCCTTCGCCTGTTAAGAGAGAGAAAGAGAAAGAGTTCCTCATCATCAAGCAGCACAAACGGGAGAGTTTTTATGACTATCTGGCCTGATACATCCGACTATCACGCTACTCGTCATATGCCAAGCTAAATGACAATGATGAGTAGAATTCAAATATGATGATAGAGGGGCTGAGACCTGAGTTCAAGGAAAGGCTGATCTCCCAACACTTCACCGAATTTAGCAAAGTGGCAGAGGAGTGCCTAAACATCAAGAAATGTCTGACAAGCTGGTTAACACAGACTAGGAATCGTAGTGGTTTTGAGAGTGGTAGCTCCGCACAAAAGCGAAAAGGATCAGAGTGGATATTCCAGAGGGGATCTTAAGAGGCCAAATCAATATGGGGGCCGAGGAGGCCAGAGTTCTTCTGGAAACAGGACTTATTGGTGCTACCAGAAGCCAATTCACCTTAGTAGATCTTGCAGTGGGATTTCGTTTACGCCAGACCCGAGTAGACTACCTGTCTATTTTGTGTGCAATAAGCCGGGACATATGGCCAGGGATTATCCACAAAAGAAGCAGCAGCAGGAGACAAGACCTAGAGCTTCTGGCAAGGTTTATACACTGACACAAGAAGAAGCCAGAAAGTCTCCGGAGCTGATTAAAGGTACGATTTCTTTGAACGGTAGTTTAGTATATGTTATGTATGATTCTGGTGCAAGCCATTCATTCATTACATACAACTGCATGAGATGATTATGTTTACCGATGAATAAATCCCCGTACAATTTAGTTGTATCTACGCCTAAGGGCATTTAAATTATGACGGCCGAAGTTTGTTTAAATTGAGTGGTAAATGCTGAGGGGCACCAATCGACCGTAGTTGGGGAAGTGAAGCTCTCGATTGATTTGAGACCTGGAGTAGGTCCAATTTCTAAAACCCTATATCATATTGTACCAAGCAAGATAGCAAAGCTAAAGAAGCAGATCAAGGAACTACCTGAGGAAGGGTTCATACGACCTAGCGTATCACCCTGGAGTGCTCCAGTGCTCCTCATAAAGAAGAAAGACAGAAGCTTGCATCTCTGTATCAATTACCGAGAGTTGAACAAGGTGATCGTAATGAACAAGTATCCGTTCCCTAGAATTGACTATTTGCTCGATCAAATGTTTGGTTCCCATATATTGTCAAAGATCGACTTGTGATCGGGATACCATCAGTGAGGGTAAAAGCATAGAATGTAGCAAAGATTGCTTCTAGAACCAGATATGGGCATTACTAGTTCCTAGTTATGCCATTCAAGTTTACCAATGCACCTCTTGTGTTCATGGACTATATGAATCGAATCTCTCGTCCATACTTGGACCAGTTCATTGTAGTCTTCATTGATAGTGTATTGATACCCTCACGGAGTGAGGCTGAATGCGAAAAGCATCCAAAAACTGTGTTAAACGTATTACGCGATAAGCAATATGCCAAGCTGAGCAAGTGTGTGTTTAGGCTTGCAGAGGTAAGATTTCTGGGCCACATAGTCACTCAACAAGGGATCCTGGTAGACCCTGGTAAAGTGGAAGCAGTATTGAACTGAGAAAGCCAAAAACTATGGTTGTGATACGCAATGTTCTAAGTCCTGTTGATTATTATGAGTAGCTCAATAGTAATAGCCTTGTTCAGGACCGCGATCTTATGCCCTCAAGGTTGTGTGTTTGAGGCTACGGGAGGGAAAAGAAATATGGTTGAGTTGGAGGGGCCGCATATATCCTGGTGAGTCTACGCTCGTAGTCTGCTCGTAGTCCCTAGATATGGGAAGTGCGGGGGAAGTACGGGGTGTGACAATAAAAAGGATGAGATGTTTATATCAAAATTTCTCAGAACTCAACATTATGCATGGGATGATGATTGTGAGAGGAGCTTCAGAGAGTTGAAACGAAAAATTTATTAAAGTACCAATATTGATAATCCCGGATCCATACTGGGCCATTGTTATCTTTACTAATGCCAGATGGCATGGATTGGGAAGGGAATTGAGTCCCATATGTAAGTAATAATAGATTGAGATGAGAATTGATGCAAGCCGAGTGAGGTCGTATGCATCATGTTAGCTGATTCAGGAATTGAACTATCCCATCCATAATCTTGAGTAGATGGTAATAATGTTTGCCTTAAATTTGGGAAATGTTGCCTTTATGGCGTAGTTGTGGAATTGTACTACGACCACAAATATTGAAAGTTCTAAATGGAGAAGGGCTACCTACGGTGAAATCTGATCAGAGAGGGCTACCTAAGGAAAGTTCTGACCGGAGGGGGGTTGACCAGGTGTATGGGTGCTTGTGTGAAGCACCGAGTACAGAACCCGCGAGTGCAGCCACCGTGACGACGAACCCTAGAGAGCAGTCATCGTAACATTGAATTGTAGAATAGAGCTATAGGAACGTTGGCTCTCAATGATGGTGCGTTGTAATGAGTTCCATATTAAAGGAATTTTTTATAAGAGTTTATATGGCTCAGAATGATTCAAGTAGAATCGGGCCAAGGTCTGACATAAAGAAACACAGATTTTAGGTGCAGTAAGGTATTATGGAGATTCATGTGGGACTCCTATTTAATCATCCTGACATTATTAATGCACAAAAGAGGAGATAAACTTCAAAGTGAGTTCCACATCGCTTTGCCACCGAACTTGAGCAGGCTACATGATGTTTTCCATGTTTCCCAGTTGAAAAAGTACCAACCTGCTCCAGAACATGTAATAGAGTATGAAGACATGGAAACGCGTGAAGATTTGACTTGCGAAGTCATGCCTGACTGTATCATTGATCGACAGGAGAAGCAGCTCAGGAATAAGAGCATTCCATTCGTCAAGATTGTCTGGAAAGGGTTATCACCTAGAGAGGCTATGTGGGAAACAGAGGAAAGTATAAGGAAGCGTTACCCGGAATTTATGGTTGCATAGGTGTAGCAAATTTCGGGGACGAAATTTATTTAAGTGGGGGAGAACTGTAACACCCCAAATTTTATATTCACCAAATATATTGTAATTATTTGAGAAATTCAATAAAATGGTGAATATTCATGAATTTGGAATTTATGAATTCATAAATGTTCAATTTCATGAGAAATTGGGCAAAAATAATTATGGAATTAATTTGGGTGATTTAAAAAGCCCAATATTAAGGTCCAAAAATGAAGGAATATTAGAGAAAATATTTGGTCCAAAAATAGATGGAAAATGGCCAAGGAAAAATAAGAAAAGAAATTGGAATAAAAAGACAATGGCAAAATCGTAATTTTTCCAATTTAGTACAAAATTACTTATTTTTCAATTAATTAAGGGAAATAAAGGGGGAAAATATATTTAGAATATTTTGGTAAATTTAATATGAATTTATGAAAAATTTGAGCAAAAAAGCAATTTTGACCAAAATTGAAACTTTACGTGTATACGTAACCGGAACAAGTTGTGTAGCCAATTGAGACTATAGGGAAGGACCCCTAGGTGTCTCCTACATGTTGCAAGAGGAAGAAAATATTGGTTGGGATTAATGATCTTGGTTACACGTACATAGGATTTATTTATATAAAATTGATTTTTGAAAGTTTTGGAAATTATTAAACAATTAAAGTATAATGTTATATATATTATAAAACACATGTGCATCTTCATCCTCAGCCCATTTCCGTCACACACAGCAGCTGAATGAAGAGTGAGAACGTTTGGACTTGTAGAGAGAGAAAGGAGAAGAAAAATCATAAGGTAAGCCGATTTCTCCGACGATTTAGCTCCTAATGCGTTAACTCCGATCCTAAGCTACTCCTCTTTGTTCTTTAAGGTTTGGAAGCTCAAAATCTGTTGTTGAGCACTTAGGGTTTTCAGCAATATTTGGGAAAAACTTGTGGGAGCTTGAGGTAACTTCCAAACCTTCGTATATTAACTATTCTGGTTGCTGTGGGCAATTTAATCGGTGAAATTTCATCGGATTACCATTGGTTTTAAATTTTGGAAAAGTGTGTGCCTAAGGGCTATGCTACCAAATTTTAGTTCAAATGGTTGTTATAACTCAATTAGATGGTTAATAAAGTGATTAGGAGTAGAAAGGAATGCATTTACGGAGCCGAAATCACAAAACACCAATTTTGCCCGGAGGACTCCATAATTTTGGTCAGTGCCAGATCTAGGGGTAGGAGTTTTATTTTCAATGATTTGATGGTTCCATTGGATTCAGAAGGGAAAATTAGGTGGGGTTACAGTTGGGCACTTTTTCGGAAAAGGCCGAGAAAGCATAATTACGGAAACGCCCCTAAAACCGTAAAAAGTAGGGCTGCCAAGGGTAATTTCGTAATTTGACATTGAATTTGATAATTTTGAGTTCGGAAATGGATTCCTTGGACAAAAATACGTCAGGATAGCCCTATTCAAAAATTTGAAAAAATGTGTCATCGGGCCGGGTACAGCAGGGGCGGGCCAGGGTCCCGGGGGCATTTTGGTAAATTTTCACCATAGGCTAATATAACCACAAGAAACACTATGGAAGAGTCTAAAATGATACTTGAATAGGTTATGACCTATTTCTTGTACATTTAATATTTTAGGACCGAATCGGAAGCTGAAAGTCGACACGTTTCACGAGGCACACAAAAAGGGGTCGATAGAACTTCGAGGTAGGAACACTATCCTTCATACATCATGCCATAGTGATATGATTGTGTGGATGCCATTGTTTGTAAATGCGCTTCATTAATTAACATATTTTGCCCAGAGAGGGGCCACTAGTGCTAGAGGCACTTACACTGAAGTTGGCGGAAGACCAACCGGTGTAGAATAGTGGGGCTTGGCCCTACTCATGTATACATACAGATGATGTGTTTATATTGTTTATTAATTGGTGCATACATAGCGCATATCATATTTACTTTTCACATTTTCTATGAACGATAGCATGTTTCTACTGGGATTCTTCGGAATCTCACCCCTTTTTCTAAATAAAATATCTCAGTGGGCGCCAATTGATCAAAAGGAAAGAATGTAGACCAAGGGAAGTGATTGGCATGTGCCTCGAGGCAAATACAAAGTTCGTGGTTATAGATAGTCTATGTCTAAAATACTTTTTGGATATTTTGGAATAGTGGTGTATATTATCGCATTCTGTATGGTTGACTTTGGACTCTAAACAAATACTTTTATCAGTATATATGTACTATTCTGTATGTCTGTGGAACTTGGTCTCTATTGCTCTGTGTATATCGAAATGAAAACAGGTGTTGACAGAGTGTCTCCACTAACCCCTCTCCAATTTCTTTGCATTTAATGTCTCCATCATTAAATCAAGTTTCAAAGGTTTGAGTTTTATATTATTAGATATTAAATGATAAAACATAGATAAATAAATTTATGTTGTTAATTAAAATTTGATATGAATGGTTTACAATCATGGATTTTTATTATATTTAATATAATAATAATAATATTTTATAAAGTATTAAATCTCAATCTTTAAAAGTCAATTCAATGGTGGAGAAATTAAATAGAGAGGGGTTAGTGGAGACACTCCCCTAAAACTCCATTAGTTAAGTCCTAAAAAAATTGCAAAAAAATTATCACTATAGAAAAACTTGCTATTACAAAGGGAATATTTCCATCGGTAATGACGGAAAATCCATTAGAAAAGTTACGGATGGATTATCGATAGAAAAATTCCTCTGCTAAATTTGCTACCTGACAGAATTACTGATGGAAAAAATTCATTCAGTAATTACCGATGAAAAAAATCTGTGGGTAATTTACTAAATCGATGGAATTTACTGACAACAAAATCCGTTGGAAACATTAATAATTTTATATTATTATATTTACTAGTTTATATAATATAATAAAATAATATAAAATGAAAAAAAAACTTAAATATCATAAAATTAATATTTAATATAATAGATTAAATATATATATATATTAATAATAAATATTTAAATGAAATAAGAAAATATAAAATAATAAATTATAAATTATAAATTATAAAAATGAAATATATAAATATATAATAATATCATATTTATTTTTTAATTGCTATATTATATACTTAATTATGTGAATAAATAATGTTAAAACAGGTCAACGGGCAAAACTGAATTCATGGGTAACCTAGAGACATGAGGAACCGCAAATTCTCACATTAGAAAACAAAGTTGATAATCATAACTTCATTGCACTATAATCTCACGCCCATGAGCGTGATTATTCAAACATGTATATAAACAATAACAACGACCACTTCTTCATCACAAACATGCCAAGACAGATTACCCAACAATACTACTCATTGAAGTTTATGTTTTTATAGACAGGGACTTACTTGAAAACAGTAAAACCATAGTTTGTGGTTGTGTAGCCACCATCTGCCACAAGATTATGGCCATTCACAAACTTAGACTCATCACTTGCCAAGAAGAGAGCAGCCTCAGCAAAATCCTGGGGTTCAATCTTAGCACCTCTTAGAGGATTATATAAATTATGGATTTCCTCCTCATTAAACCTGTAGAAATCCTTCGCCATCGGAGTTGCCACCGCATACGGCGACACGCAGTTCACCCGAATCCCGTGTCGGCCGAGCTCCACCGCCGTGTTCTTTGTGAGCCCTAAAACACCATGCTTCGAGCCTGTATACGCGTGTGATGTATGCCCACCGACGATGCTACTCACGCTAGCAGTGTTGATTATGTTGCCACGCCGTGCCGGAATCATCACCCTCGCCGCGTGCTTGGTGCCGAGAAACACGCCGGTGAGATTCACGCGAACGACTCTCTCGAAATCCTCCAAGTCGTTTTCGAGGATGCTGTCTCTGTTGACAGCACTGTTAATACCGGCGTTGTTGAACATGATGTCGAGCTTGCCATACTTTGAAACGGCCGTGTCCACTGCGTTTGCTACGTCTTTTTCCTTTGTGACGTCGCAGTGAACGTAGGTGGAATCAGGTATGGTTTTGGACACAGCTTCTCCTAAATCGTCGAGAATGTCTGCAATTACCACTTTAGCTCCGTGCTCGGCGAAGAGTCTTGCCGTGCACTCGCCAAGTCCTCTTGCCGAACCGGTAATCAGAGCCACCTTTCCTTCAAGCCTGTAACATTCAAGCTTCAACTACGTATATTAGAATAAGTTCCATTGATGCTGAGAATGTTTGTGTGTGTGTGTGTGAAGGTGAAGTTATTAGTTTTTGGGTGTTACCTTCTAACGGCAGTTTTGGCAATCTCAGAGGTCCTTGCCATTGTTGAGATAGTGAGCCTTCTTCAACTGCACACAAGTGATATATATTAGCTTATATGAATTTGCTTCACTGTTATTATTATTATTTTTTGCATGCATTCATACATAGATGTATGCATGTGTGGTATCAAAAATTAATTCGCAAGTTTTTTTAAGTTTCTTAGTTTTTTGTATAGGTTTTTATAGTTTTCTCAATTAGAGGCATTAGTTCCTCTGTTTTTAATGTATTATTAAGGCTAATTTGAATGCTAACTTAGTGATATATGTTGCCACAAATTAAAGTTCCATTTTTTTTAAAAAAAATATGGGATAATCAATATGTAAGTCCTTATAGTTTCAATCAATTTTTAATCAGGTCCTTAAAGATTTTTTTTTCTTTTTATCAGGTCCATATACGTTCATTTGTTTTTAATCAAGTCCCTACAGTTTCTTATCTTTTAATTAGGTCCTTATAGTTTCATATTATTTTTAATTATCTTCTTATAAGTTTTTATTCTATTTTTTTTATTTATCCTATAAATTCTAATAATATTCTTATATTTTTGTAGAGTCTAATAATATTATTCTAAAAATATAAAATATAATATTATTAACTATAATATGCTTTAATATTATAGTATAATAATAATATTCTATAAATAATAATTTATTCTAATAATTTTATTTTAATATTTTTCATATTTTTTAAACTAAACATACATTTATATTATTTATTTTATTACTCTAAATTTTCATTATTCGTATAACTATAAAATTTGAATCATAAAAATAAATTTTTTTAAAAATAGAATCAAATTATAATTAATCATTTTTATTATACTAATTAGTTATATAAAAATTTATTATATTAATAATTTTTATAGTTATTAATTTGAATTTATATTTTAATGTTATTTGTTTATTTACTTTTAAATTAACTTGATAAATAAAAAACTACAGGGACATGATTAAAAATCATGTGCAAGTTTAAAGATCTAATAAAACGTAAGAAAACTATAGGACCTGATTAAAAACAAATGAAAGTATTAGGACCCAATAAAAATAAAAAAAATTATAGGGACCCACTTAAAAATTAGTTGAAACTATAAGGACTTATGGATTAATTATCCCAAAAATAAAATTAGCTGATATGAATTTGCTTCAATGTTTTTTTGCATGCATACATAAATAGATGTATGCATATATATATATATATATATATGGAAAATACTTAGGTCAAGTTTATTATATTCATTTCGTCAAGTTCTCCAATCACAATAATCATATGTCCTATTTTTGAATTATTATGATTTAATTATAAACCCATATGAAAAAAATAGAACAAATAGCCATATGTGATTGAAAAACTTGATGTGATGAATATAAGGAATTTGATATAAGTTTGGTGTGTATATATATATATGTGTGTGTGTGTGTGTGTGTCAAAAAATGTTTCATGATTTTTTTTTAGTTTCACTTGATTAGGACTTAGTTTTTTCCATCAGGTTTTTATAGTTTCCTCAATTTGGGGTATTAGTTCCTTTGTTTTTAGGGAGAATTGATGATAAATAAATTTTTAGCAAATTAATTGCTGAATCCTACCATGAAAAATCTGTTGCACATAATGGAAGATATTTTGCACACAACGAAATATTGTTTACACATTTATATGGAAGATTTTTGAATACATGGAAGATGGTTTGCACAAAACGGAAAATCGCTTGCACACACGGAAGATCACTTGCACCCTTGGTAGCAATCAACAATTAATTTACCCCAAAGGTATTTTTGGGCAATTCTCCCTTATTTTGAATGTATTATTAAGGCTAATTTGAATGCTGGCTTAGTGATATATGTTGCTACAAATTAAAGTTCAAAATAAAAGAGTTTTTAAAAATATAATATAAAATGATGGAATAAAATTTTATATCATCAATATAAAAATTAATAAAATATGCTCATAACTTTCTCTTTGCATCTATGTATAATTTGTAATATACTCGATCTTGATTTCACTTAGATCCGTCTAGCAAAATTAATCTATGTGTGTGCCGAGTGAGATCCACATCGTTAATTACAATAACATTTTTTTTCCTTACAAATTAACAAATTATCAATATAGAGATCCGTACCTATAATTTAGAAAATTATAAAGACTCAATAAAAAGGAAAAAACCACACTACAAGGACTTAATTAAAGTGTGTTAGAGAGAGAGGCTCAGTAAATTCATCTGCAGTGAACCGGTACGCCGAATGAGGATAAGGAAGTTTAAAAAAAAAAAAAAAAAAAAACAGAGAGAGAGAGAGAGAGAGGGGCTAATATGAAGCTTGTCAAATTGGTCAGAGAAGATAAGCTCGAAAGGAAAAGATAAGCTCACGTCAACGTCAAATGGGTTATTATTGAATGTGTATAGCAGTTGGCAGGAAGAAATATGAAAAGTACCTAAGTTTAAAAAATGCTGAAAAATTCAGGTAAAAAAATACTGAAAAATTCTTTATGGATATGAAATAAATTTTAATTTTATAATTATATTGTTAAAATATAAAGTATAAAAAATATTGACATTAATTTAAAATAAAAAAATTGAAATTTTATAATAAAAAAATAAATAAATACTAAGGAAAATTCCAAAATACTACAAAGGAAATTAGAAAAGGGCAGAAAGGTTGGGTGAATATTACAAATCTCAAATCAGTGGGGTATGAGGAATCTGGGATATGAAATGTTAAGAAAATTACCTAAATGCCCTCCTAATAAATGACTGCCAAAAGGGGAAGAAAGAGACACGAGCTGGCATCAGAACAGAGAGTGATGGAGAGAAACAAAGGACGGTGGGATGGTGGGCGACGTGGTGAGACGAAGCTTCGGTGACGGTGGGGTGTGGGACGTTGGGCGGCGCGGCGTGGGAAGACGAAGCTTTGATGATAGTGGGGTGTGACAGGTTGGGCGGCGCAGCGCAGTAAGACAATAGCTCTGTCAGATCCTTATCTGTATAACTGCATTTACTGGGTAACAAAGGCTCAGTGGGGAAAAAGAGAAGGACAGACTAGGCCTCGTCCATTAACATCATTATCTTAGCTATTAACGACTAGGCCTTGTCCATTAACAGCTTCGAAGGAATAAGTTAGGAAGTCGTCATGTAGATGGGAAAACACAACATCTATCCACGTAAAAACATCATTACCTTCCCTATTAACGACTAGGCCTCGTCCATTAACATCTTCGAAGGAACAAGTTAAGAGGTCGTCATGTAGATGGGAAAATACAACATGTATCCACGTAAAAACATCATTATCTTCGCTATTAAAACCTAGGCCTCGTCCATTAACAGCTTGGAAGGAACAAGTTAGGAAGTCGTCATGTAGATGGGAAAACACAACATCTATCCACGTAATAACATCGTTATCTTCACTATTAACAAGATTATGTTCATTGTTAATGACATTATTTCGTTGATTAACATCTGTCCAACAAGAAATGGGAACTTTTTAGTGTCGCTGTCCAAACGCAACACCTTCCACATCTTCCATTCACATAGACAACAGAAGACGTGTGTAGGAACAAGTTTGCAAAAATAGATGTTCCCAGCGTAATAACACCACGTGGCTCTATAATAACAACATGGTTCTGTTGATTAACACCTTCATATATTTATCAGTTGCTGTCAGATCACAATCTGCATAATTACATTCAGTAACCATATAAAGCCCAAAAAAGAGTTACACATTGCCCTTTGTACACATTCACATATTTCATGACAAGGGAACATTAATACTGGAGTAGTACATAATGTTTCCTTGTCACAAATATTGCATTACATCAAACACTAAATACAATAACTACCTATAGGAGTACACAACAGACAGCAACCCATCTCCCAAAAAAACCATGAGTGGGTTGACAGTAACTTTACAAAAACCATAATTCTGTTAATGGACGAGGTCTAGTCGTTAATAGCGAAGGTAATGATGTTTTTACGTGGATAGATGTTGTGTTTTCCCATCTACATGATGACTTCCTAACTTGTTCCTTTGAAGATGTTAATGGACGAGGCCTAGTCGTTAATAGCTAAGATAATGATGTTAATGGACGAGGCCTAGTCTGTCCTTCTCTTTTTCCCTGCTGAGCCTTTGTTACCCAGTAAATGCAGTTATACAGATAAGGATCTGACAGAGCTATTGTCTCGCCGCGCTGCGCCGCCCAACCTGTCACACCCCACCGTCGTCAAAGCTTCGTCTTCTCGCGCCACACCACCCACCATCCCACCGCCCTTCGTTTTTCTTCGTCCCTCTCTGTTCTGATGCCAGCTTGTGTCTCTTTCTTCCCCTTTTGGCAGTCACTTATTAGGAGGGCATTTAGGTAATTTTCTTAACATTTCATATCCCAGATTTTTCATGCCCCCTGATTTGGGATTTGTAATATTCACCCAACCTTTTTGTTCTTTTCTAATTTCCTTTGTAGTTTTCTGGAATTTTCCCTAAATACTATTTAAGCTGAAAAAATTTTAAATAATTTAATAAAAAGGAAAAGGACGAAGTGGTGATTGGAGAAGGATTTGAGATATTAAAGTTTAAATAAAAAGACTCGAAGGCCCTTCTCTTTTTTCTCTCTATTAATCCCCATTTCTTCTCTTTCCTCTTTCTCTCTGTTTCATCCATGGCAGGCACGATTGGCATGGACAAAGCATCCCTCCTCTTGTTGTTCCACTGAGATTCCTCAACAACGAGATTCACTAGCTTTCCACCATCTAGTTAGATCAACACATAGGAGACTTTGAGTCTTGAGTATTTTCTCCTTAGAGGCAAGAGAAAATTTGAAAGAAGGAACAAAATGATGGGTATATTTAATTTTAGTGTCACAAACCGAACATGGTTTTCGTCTCTTCGGATGCCCATCCTCGAAACTTCTATTTAACGTAAAGGTGTTTGTGTGGGAGAGAAAGGGCTCGACAAAATCTTTTTGTGGAACCCTAACAAAGTCCAATCGCACTTGAAATCTTTGGCTAGAGTTCTTGATTGCCATTTTCGAGCTTCTTGAGTATAGGCAACACCTCATGTGGTGGCTAGTTAACCATGAGAAGAATATAAACAGAGAGGTTGTGTTGGGACTAATTCCTGCACAATCTACTATAAGCACAATAGAAAAAGATTGAGTTGATAATGTTTTGAAGTTAGGTTTTTTGTATTCCTAGTAACAACTCTATTTTTGGTATTGCCCAATCTTGTAAAGGGATTGACAATTGCTGTTTAACTTACTGTAACACCCTAAAATTTATATTCACCAAAAGTATTGTAAATATTTGATAATTTCAATAAAATGGTGAATATTCATAAATTTGGAATTTATGAATCTATAAATGTTCAATTTCATGAGAAATTAGGCAAAAATAATTAAGGAATTAAATTGGGTAATTTAAAAAGCCCAATATTAAGGTCCAAAAATGAAAATATTTGGTCCAAAAATAGATGGAAATTGGCCAAATAAAAATAAGAAAAGAAATTGGATTAGAAAGGTAATGGCAAAATTGTAATTTTGCCAAAATAGCACAAAATAAATTATTTTCCAATTAATTGAAGTTATTTTCAATTAATTAAGGAAAATAAATGTTAAAAATATATTTGAAATATTTTGGTCAATTTAATATGAATTTATGGAAAATTTGAGCAAAAATGCAATTTTGAAAAAAATTGAGACTTTACATGTATACGTAACCTGGACAAGTTGTGAAGCCAATTGAGACCATAGGGAGGGACTCTTAGGTGTGTCCTACATGTTTAGAGAGAGAAAGAGAAGAAAAATCACAAGGTAAGCCGATTTCTCTGACGATTTAGCTCCTAATGCGTATAACTCCGACTATAAGCTACTCCTCTTTGTTCTTTAGGGTTTGGAGGCTCAAAAATCTGTTCTCTAAAAGTTAGGGTTTCAGCCATCTTTGGGGAAAAGCTTGTGAGAGCTCGATGTAACTTCCAAACCTTCGTATATTAACTATTCTGGCTGCTGTGGTCAATTTAATCGGTGAAATTTTGCCAGATTGCCATTGGTTTTAAAATTTGGAAAAGTGTGTGCCTAAGGGTTATGCTGCCCAATTTTAGTTCAAATGGTTGTTATAACTCAATTAGATGGTTAATAAAGTGGTTAGGAGTAGAAAGGAACGCATTTATAGAGCCGAAATCATAAAACCCCGATTTTTCCCGGAGAACACCATAATTTCGGCCAGGGATGTTTGAGGGCCTTAAAGTTGGATTTTCAATGATTTGATGGATCCATTGGGTTCGGGAGGGAAAATTAGGTGGGGTTACAATTGGGCACTTTTTCAGAAAAAGGCCGAGAAAGAATAATTACAAAAATGCCCCTAAAACCCAAAAAGTAGGGCTGCCAAGGGCAATTTCATAATTTGACATTGAATTTGGTAATTTTGAGTCTGAAAATGGATTCCTTGGACAAAAAAAACTTCAAGATAGCCCTAGTCAAAAATTTGGGAAAATGTGCCATTGGGCCGGGTACGGCGAGGCCAGGCCAAGGTCCCGGGGGCATTTTGGTAAGTTTTCACCATAGGCTAATATAACCACAAGAAACACTATGGAAGTGTCTAAAATGATACTTGGATAGGTTATAACCTATTTCTTGTACATTTGATATTTTAGGACCGAGTTGGACGCCTATAATTGACACGTTTTACGAGGCGGACCCTTTGAGATATGAAAGAGGTGAAGGTAGAGACTACTATCTCTTATATACTATGTGACTATTTGTATGACGCGTGTTACTGTATTTTGTGATCTGAACACGTTCTGGAGGCACATTACCTAGCTGTGGTCTAGGACCTAGCTGAGGTACACTAGTCTTACCTAGCTGTAGTCAAGGACTCAATTGAGGTACATGTAGGGGTTTCAACGTGTTAGTTGACCCTGAATTTTGTGTACACACACGGATGATATGGGTTTTCATTTTACTTGATACGGTGCATTGCATATTTAATTTTCGCATTTTATGTGTTGATCGTATGTTTCTACTGAGATTCCTTGGAATCTCACCCCTTTTTCTAATCCAAATGTCTCAGCAGGTGCCAATGGCTTGAAAGCCAAGGATGCAAAGAACGGAAACTGACGGGCACGTTTCCTAAGATGAATACAGTAGTTGTATATAGTCTGTATGTGAAATAGTTTTGGAACATTCTGTACATATTTGTCAATATTATCGATTTCTGCTCTGTTAATTACCGTCTGTAAATAAATACTTATTATCAGTATAACTGTACTTTTCTGTTTGCCTATGGAACTTGTTCATTATTGCCCTGCACATATCAAAATGGAAACGAGTGTTGACATTCTTGGTATCAGAGCTAATAAGCGGTTCTGGCATTATCAGAATTGTATACTAATATAGTTTTGTTTACATGGCGACAGGACATCATGAGCAGTTCGAGTGAGCCCATGACCAGTTCGAGTGTACCATTTGAGGGGTCAAAAGTGTCTGTCAACCAGAGCCCTCCAGAGCAGCGGATACCAGACGGGAGGCTTTTCATCGAGTACTTTGGACCTGGGGGCATTTGTATGAGGCGGACGGCACGAAAGAGTGTGCCGTAGCTACTCGTATTTGGACCAGAACCCAGGCCAGCTTCTCCAGGGTAGTCTCGGGTAGGAGAGACCGATGATTATCCTGAAGATGACTCTGAGGAGGATCCAGAGTGGGATCCTGATGATGATCCAGAGGAGATCCTCGAGGACGAGTCGAGTGATCGTGAGTCTCGGGCAGAGCCAATACAGGTGCCGTATAACCTGCAGCCGAACCTCGAGTTGTGGCACTATTTGCAGGGCCTATATATCTGAGCGGTATGGGAACATGACACTCCCCGCAATCAGTATCTTATGTTCTTGATAGGTGTGGGAACGATGTATAGGCTTCTGGAGGATATGGGAGTGAGGTTCATGAATAAGGTCTGGGCATATACTACTATGGGCTTATTTCCAGATAGAGCGTACTGGAACAGACAGAAGAATAATATTGTAGAGAGGGGTCCGAGTAGGGACTTTTGGGAGTTCTTGGATCACGTGAACACCCTCGTATCGTAATATATGTATCTAGGTTGATGTGGGACCCATGTGGTATATTTTAGGTGACCGGAGCTAACCGGCGCATATTATGAGACAAGGGCAGATAGGCGGAACCGACAGACAAAAATGATTTAGCTAGAGTCGGTAGTTTTGGGAGGGTACAAGGAAATGATATTTTGGATATGTAAAAGACAATATGTTATGTACAGTAGTATGTAGGATGTATGATATTTCTATTTCTCTGTACTACTATAAATAGTTATGATATGCTATGTATGACATACTTGTATCCTGACTATTTATGAAATGACAAAGATGCCCTTACTCTTGTATCAAAATTTACTCTTCTCTAATTTCATGTAGAGAGAATTATAGAGATGGTACAGCCAGGAGAAGGCGGTAGAGG
Source organism: Inga oerstediana (assembly GCA_963210345.1). Classification (NCBI taxonomy): domain Eukaryota; kingdom Viridiplantae; phylum Streptophyta; class Magnoliopsida; order Fabales; family Fabaceae; genus Inga; species Inga oerstediana. The sequence goes on along the minus strand of OY723405.1, from coordinate 68,064,538 downwards.
CCGAGGTAGAGGTCGAGGCTGAGGGTGTGGTAGACATGGTGCCAACGAGGGAGAACCAAGGCCTGACCTTATCCAGCAGTGAATCCTAGATTTATTGGAACAGCAACAACAAACCATGAATGAGATGAGAGTTGACCTCCAGGGAGTACAACAGAGACAGGACCACCTGGAGAATCGCATGGATGAATTTAAATGGGGAAATTATGAAGAAATACCGAAGGAACCCCAACCAGAGGATTTACCACCAGAGCCTGAGGTGGATATCCAAGCTTGGCTGAGTAGATTCAGTAAGCAACAACCACCTATGTTCAAGGGGAAGTTTGATCCTCAACAAGCGGAAACCTGGTTAGCTCGTTTGGAAAAGATTTTTGATATGCTGCAATGTCCAGATGAGATGAAATCCCGGTTAGCCGTATACAAGCTGGAAGGTGATGCCGATAGCTGGTGGAAAGGCATGGACCTCATCTTGAAGGGGAAGAATGTTCCTATCACATGGGAACTATTTCAAGAGGAATTTAATAAGAAGTATTTTCCTCCGACTGTCAAGAGAGAGAAAGATAAAGAGTTCCTCAGCATGAAGCAGTACGATTGGGAGAGTTTTGATGACTATCTGGCCCAGTATATCTGACTATCATGCTACTCGTCATATGCCAAGCTAAACGATAATGATGAGTGGAATTCAGATATGATGATAGAGGGGCTGAGACCTGAGTTCAAGGACAGACTGATCTCCCAACACTTTACTGATTTCAGTAAAGCGGCAAAAGAGTGCTAATATATTGAGAAGTGTATGTCGAGCCTGGCAACTCAGACTGATAATAAAGGTGCTTCTGGGAGTAGAAGTTCATTACAGAAAAGAAAAGAACAGGGTGGACCTTCTAGGGGCGATAAGAAGAGGTCGAATCAAGCTGGAGGTCGTGGGGGCTAGGGTTTCCCAAGAGGCGGAACATATTGGCATTGCCGCAAGCCATTTCATCCTGGCAAGACGTGTAGTGGAGCCTCGTTTAGAACGGATCCTAACAAAGCACTCACTTGCTATAACTACGGTAAGCCAGGGCACTTTATGAAAGATTGTCCACAGAAGCAGCAACTGGAGGGGACTAGACCCAGGGTTGTAGGAAGGGTCTATACACTGACACAGGAAGAAGCTCGAAAATCTCCGGAGCTGATTCAAGGTATGATTTCTCTCAATGGCAGTCTAGTGCATGTTATGTATGATTCTGATGCTAGCCATTCATTTATTGCATATGACTGCGTGAGATGTTTGAATTTACATATGCATAAATCCCCATATGATTTGGTTGTATCTACACCTATGGGCACACGAATTGTGATGACTGATGTTTGTTTGAATTACGGGATAAACGCTGAGGGGCATGAGTCAACTGTAAATCTGATTTGTTTGCCACTACAAGGGTTGGAATTAATTTTGGGGATTGACTGGCTGACAGCAAATGGTGTGTTATTGGATTGTAAACAGAAGAGAGTCTTATATCTGAATCCATAACCACAAGCTGACACTGAAATCACTCTTAACCTTTTATCTGCGGCTAAGGTTGAGAGGTATTTGCAGAAGGGATGTCAGGAGTACATGGTATTTTGCTCTATGCAATCAGAGGCTGGTGTAGCCTTAGAAAGTATCCCTGTGGCAAACAAATTCCCTGATGTTTTTCCAGAGGATGTCGGTGGACTACCTCCAGATAGGGCAATGGAGTTCTCGATTGATTTCAAGCCGGGAGCGGGTCCAATTTCTAAAACCCCATACCGTATGGCTCCAAGCGAAATGGTAGAGCTGAAGAAGCAGATCGAGGAACTACTTGAGAAAGGGTTCATACGACCTAGCGTATCGCCCTAGGGTGCTCCAGTACTTTTCGTCAAGAAGAAAGATGGAAGCCTGTATCTTTGTATCGATTATCGAGAGCTGAACAAGGTGATCGTCAAGAACAAGTATCCACTCCCTAGAATTGATGATTTGCTCGATCAGTTGTCTAGTTCCTGTGTGTTCTCGAAGATCGATGTGCGATCGGGATACCATCAGTTGAGGGTCAAAGCAGAAGATGTATCGAAGACTGCTTTCAGGACCAGATATGGGCATTATGAGTTTCTTGTGATGCCATTCGGGTTGACTAATGCACCTGCTGTGTTCATGGACTACATGAATCGAATCTTCCATCCATACTTGGACTAGTTCGTTGTAGTCTTTATTGATTATATACTAGTGTATTCACGGAGTAAAGCTAAACACGAGCAGCATCTGAAAACGGTGTTGAACATATTACGAGATAGGCAACTCTATACCAAGCTGAGCAAGTATGAATTCTAGCTTTCACAGGTAAAGTTTCTGGGCCACGTTGTCTCATAGCAAGTGGTCTCTGTTAATCCTAGCAAGGTAGAAGCAGTACTGAGTTGGAAGAGACTAGAGACTGTATTTGAAGTGTGCAGTTTTCTTGGTCTAGCTAGCTATTACAGAAGATTTATTTAGAATATCTCCAGAATTGCTTTGCCATTGACAAAATTGACGTGGAAAGCTTAACATTTTGTGTGGGATGAGAATTGAGAGAAGAGCTTTCTAGAGTTGAAGCAGATGATAACTACAACACCAATGCTGATGATCCCAGATCCATAGTTTACGTATATTGTTTATACAGATGCCAATGGGCAGGGATTGGGATGTGTGTTGATGCAGCATGGTCGAGTGGTGGCATATACATCTCGTCAGCTGAAACCTCATGAACTAAACTATCCCACTCACGATCTTGAGTTGGCGGCAATTATGTTTGCTTTGAAAATCTGGAGACATTATCACTATGGCGAGACTGTAGAGTTCTACTGCGACTACAAGAGCTTGAAGTACTTGTATGATCAGAAAGAGCTCAACATGAGACAGCGCAGATGGATGGAGTTGCTAAAAGACTATGATATAGAAATCAAATACCATCCCGGTAAGGCTAATCTTGTTGCTGATGCATTAAGTCAAAAATTGGTACAGGTGGCAGCCATGAAGATCTATAAGCAGAAACTGATCGAGGATTTTAGAGACCTAAATCTGTCTAGTCAGATTCTGTTAGACAGTGGGGTCAGTCAGATATACAACGATCTGAGGGCGGTAATTGAGGAAGCCCAACAGAACGATGATGAAGCTCTATCTATCAGAGGTATGATTGATAGGGATGAGACTCAGGATTACGACTTGTCACCCAGCGGGTTAATCAGGTACAAGAAGCGGATTTATATTCCACCTCAACCAGAACTGACATGACAAATCCTGGAGCAGGCACATAAGAGTAAGTATACTCTACATCCAGGAGCCACAAAGATGTACCATGACTTGAAGGCTCAATACTATTAGACGGGAATGAAAAGAGAGGTGACTGAGTTCGTTGCTCATTGCTTAACATGTCAGAAAGTGAAAGTTGAACATCAGCGACCCTCGGTGCTTTTGACGAATCCAGAGATACCTGAGTGGAAGTGGGAAAGCGTTACCATGGATTTCGTGATAGGATTGCCAAAGGTTAGAAACTATGACGCTATATGGGTGATAGTTGATAGATTCACGAAGACAGCTCACTTCCTACCGATTAGCATTCACTATTCTCTTGATAAACTAGCAGAAATTTACATTCAGGAGATTGTGAGATTGCATGGTATTCTGAAGAACATCATCTCTGATCGAGATCCACGATTCACTTCCAAGTTTTGGAAGGCGGTTCATGAAGCTTTGGGTACCAAGCTCCGATTCAGTATGGCATATCATCCTCAAACTGATGGGCAGACAGAGCGAACGGTTCAAACTCTTGAGGATATGCTAAAGGGTTGTGTACTTGATTACAAAGGTAGTTGGGACAAATTCCTTCCATTAGCAGAGTTCGCCTACAACAATAGTTATCATTCGAGTATTCAAATGGCTCCATACGAGGCACTCTATGGGAGGAAGTGTCAATCGCTAATATGCTGGACTAAGTTGTTTGAGAGGGAATTGCTAGGGCCGGATCTTGTTGATCAAACAATGGAGCAGATAAAATTGATCAAGCAGAGATTGCTAGCTGCTCAGAGTCGACAGAAAAGTTATGCAGATAAGAGGCAAAAACCTCTGGAATTTAAAGTCGGTGACCACGTATTCATGAAAGTATCACCTGTTACGGGTATTGGTAGGGCATTGAAAGCAAAGAAGCTACAATCAAGATACATTGGTCTGTTTGAGATCTTAGAAAAGATTGGGCCTGTAGCATATCATACCGCTTTACCACCGAATCTAAGCAAACTACATGATGTTTTTCATGTTTCCCAGATGAAAAGGTATCAACCTGATCCAGAACACGTAATAGAGTATGAAGATGTGGAAATGCGGGATGATTTGACTTACGAAGTCACACTTGACCGAATCATCGATCGGCAAGAAAAGCAGCTCAGAAACAAGAGCATTCCATTCGTCAAGATTGTCTAGAAAGGGTTATTGCCCAGAGAGGCTACATGGGAAATAGAAGAAAGTGTAAAGAAACGTTACCCGGAATTTATGGCTGACCAGGTGTAGCAAATTTTGGGGATGAAATTTATTTAAGTGGGGGAGAACTGTAACACCCCAAAAATTTATGTTCACCAAAAGTATTGTAAATATTTGAGAAATTTAATAAAATAGTGAATATTCATGAATTAGGAATTTATGAATTTATAAATGTTCAATTTCATGAGAAATTGGGCAAACATAATTAAGGAATTAACTTGGGTAATTTAAAAAGCCCAATATTAAGGTCCAAAAATAGATGGAAATTGGCCAAAGAAAAATAAGAAAAGAAATTGGATTAGAAAGGTAATGGCAAAATCGTAATTTTGTCAAAATAGCACAAAATAAATTATTTTCCAATTAATTGAAGTTATTTTCAATTAATTAAGGAAAATAAAGGTTAAAAATATATTTGAAATATTTTGGTCAATTTAATATGAATTTATGGAAAATTTGAGCAAAAATGCAATTTTGACCAAAATTGAGACTTTACGTGTATACGTAACCTGGACAAGTTGTGAAGCCAATTGAGACCATAAGGAGGGACCCCTTGGTGTCTCCTACATGTGGCATAAATAAGAAAATATTGATTGGGCTTAATGAGCATGGTTATATGTACATAAGGATTTATGTACATAAGTTAATTTTTGAAATTTTGAAAAATAAAACAAATAAATAAAATATTTCAAAATATAGGATAAATAAATATATCATCATCTTCTTCAACCCATTTTCGTGCTGGCTGAAATAAGAGAGAGAAATTTGAGGGAGTTTAGAGAGAGAAAGGGAAGAAAAATCACAAGGTAAGCCGATTTCTCTAACGATTTATCTCCTAACGCGTATAACTCCAACTCTAAGCTACTCCTCTTTGTTCTTTAGGGTTTGGAGGCTCAAAAATATGTTCTCTAAAAGTTAGGGTTTCAGCCATCTTTGGGGAAAAGCTTGTGGGAGCTCGAGGTAACTTCCAAACCTTCGTATATTAACTATTCTGGCTGCTGTGGGCAATTTAATCGGTGAAATTTCGCCGGATTGCCATTGGTTTTAAAATTTGGAAAAGTGTGTGCCTAAGGGTTATGCTACCCAATTTTAGTTCAAATGGTTGTTATAACTCAATTAGATGGTTAATAAAGTGGTTAGGAGTAGAAAGGAACGCGTTTACGAAGCCGAAATCGTAAAACCCCGATTTTTCCCGGAGAACACCATAATTTAGGCTAGGGATGTTTGAGGGCCTTAGATTTGGATTTTCAATGATTTGATGGATTCATTGGGTTCGGGAAGAAAAATTAGGTAGGGTTACAGTTGGGCAATTTTTCAGAAAAGGTCGAGAAAGCATAGTTACGGAAACGCCCCTAAAACCCTAAAAGTAGGGCTGCCAAGGGCAATTTCATAATTTGACATTGAATTTGGTAATTTTGAGTCAGGAAATGGATTCCTTGGACAAAAAAACTTCAAGATAGCCCTAGTAAAAAATTTGGAAAAACGTGCCATTGGGCTGGGTACGGCGAGGCCAGGCCGGGGTCCCGGGGGCATGTTGGTAAGTTTTCACCATAGGCTAATATAACCACAAGAAACACTATGGAAGTGTCTAAAATGATACTTGGATATGTTATAACCTATTGCTTGTACATTTGATATTTTAGGACCGAGTTGGACGCCTATAGTTGACACGTTTTACGAGGCGGACCCTTTGAGACAAGAAAGATGTGAAGGTAGGGACTACTATCTCTCATATACTATGTGACTATTTGTATGACACGTGTTACTGTATTTTGTGATCTGAACACGTTCTGGAGGCACATTACCTAGCTGTGGTCTAGGACCTAGCTGAGGTACACTAGTCTTACCTAGCTGTAGTCAAGGATTCAGCTGAGGTAAATGTAGGGGTTTCAACGTGTTAGTTGGCCCTGAATTTTGTGTACACACACGGATGATATGGGTTTTCATTTTACTTGATACGGTGCATTGCATATTTAATTTTCGCATTTTATGTGTTGATCGTATGTTTCTACTGAGATTCCTTGGAATCTCACCCCTTTTTCTAATCCAAATGTCTCAGCGGGTGCCAATGGCTTGAAAGCCAAGGATGCAGAGAACGGAAACTGACGGGCACGTTTCCTAAGATGAATACAGTGGTTGTATATAGTCTGTATGTGAAATAGTTTTGGAACATTCTGTACATATTTGTCATTATTATCGATTTCTGCTCTGTTAATGACCATCTGTAAACAATACTTATTATCAGTATAACTGTACTTTTCTGTTTGCCTATGGAACTTGTTCATTATTGCCCTGCGCATGTCAAAATGGAAACGGGTGTTGACATTTAACTTATTCACCAATCATAATATTTTGGAGTCACTTAGTTAGGCAGGGTATTTTCATAGTCACTAATCTTGCAGAGTGATTCAAAATTGTGGTCTTTTAGAGTTTACGGTTATTGTACGCCGAAGCTTTACATCTGTGCCTTTACTACTAATTGTGGAATTGAAAACATTATGACTAAAGGAGTAGACTACATTAGTATAGATATTGACTTAATGAATAATGATTTTGATGTAATGATGGTTTTGACAAAATGTGTAATGGTTTTGATAAATGAATAAATATATTGACTAAAAGAGTAATGATTTTTACTTAATGATTAATGGTTTGAATTAACCAATAAATATATATTGACTAAATGAGTAAAGTTATTGACTAAGAGTAATGGTTTTTACTTGATAAGTAATAGTTTTGACAAAGTGGGTAATTGTTTTGACTAAATGAATAAATATATTGACTAAATGAGTAAAGTTATTCACTAAAAGAGGAATAGGTTTTGTTTAATGAGTAATGGTTTTTACTAAATGAGTAAAGTTATTGACTAAAAGAGTAACAATTTTTACTTAATGAGTAATGGTTTTGATAAAATGAATAAATGTATTGACTAAATAAGTAAAGTTATTGACTAAAAGATTAATTGATGATTTTTACTTAATGAATAATAGTTTTGACTAAATGAGTGAAGTCATTGATTGTAGTAAATCATTAAATGTAATGACAAAATGAGTCATAATTTTGATAAAATAAATAATGGTCTTGCCTAAATGAGTAATAGTAATTACTAAACCTAGAAAGTCACAGATGCATGATTTTTTTTACCGTTGACAAAAGTGTAGAGAACGACAAGTTCAGTAAAGGATTTGACAAAAAAGCTAGATTCTTCATGACAACAACTACAATACATATATTCCAATGACAAGTGAATATTAAGATTCCACTTATACCTAATGTTTTATTGTCATTTCCACAAGAGAACATGTTCATTTCCATATACATTACTTACAATAAAATGTCACCATTCACTACAACAGATTTGAGCATTTATAACGCCCAACACATAATGGTTACAGTTAATAAACGTCAAGTATATTGAGGAAGAGATCACGTAAACGTAATGGCTAATTATGTGCACCATCATATATTGCAAGGCGGAATTCGTGAAAACATAAAAATAACGATTATAGTTAATAACCATTATTTATTTAGTGACAAAAGTGGCTACACTTTCAAAACAACCGCTATATAATACTTACAAATGATTCGACATCCAACCTCTTATATCAAAGAAGACAAAACATAACGATATTTATATGTAACACTTTCAAATGATATGTCTTCCCCCAGTACTAGTTCACTGGTCATTAACCTTCGTAATATCATCAGACTTTCAAGAGTCATAACCCTTCATAACATCCATTAGACCTCTTTGTGATTATTACTACTTTTCTTTATTGGCTTCCTCCTTCTCTCCATCATGTTAACATCCCAGGGATACTACTACAAGAACATGATTCCACGATGCCAAACAACGTCTATTTTCAAGAAAAAAGAAGTAGAAAGGAGAGTGGTGGTAAAACTGTAATTCTGGTAAGAGTTTCAACGACTGTTTTCAGTAAAACAGTCATTGAATTTCTAGATAAAATGACTATTTCCAATAACGGTTGTTGTAAGCCTAAGATTCAACGACCGTTCTAGAGAATGATCATTGTAATATGAATTCAACGACCGTTCTCATAGAACAGTTGTTGAATCTCAGTCCATAACAGCACAGGGTGCCTTTATTATCACTTATGCACTTTACCTTTTGCTCTTTCAATTCACGCCTCCTTTTCCCGCCTGTCTCTGTTCCTCACTTTTCCTTTGCTTTTGCTCTTCGCGCCTCCTTCTCCTTGCCCACTCTTCGTCCCTCACTTGTTCTTCGCAAGTCACAATCGCCACAGTCTGTACTCTACTGCATCATTCTCCCTCCGCCTCTCCACTCCAGTGTGTCGTTGGCCTGTAGCTCTTCAAAGTTCTTCCTACATTTTCCAGGTAAATGACAAATCCTTTTGTTTACAATCTTTGGGTAGCTGTTATTTCTTCATTTTCCTAGTTTATCTGTGATTGTTGAAGTTCAATTTATGAAATTAAAGCTGTTATTTTTGTCTTCGTTCTCCCTGCATATTTGCATTATGTCGTCTTAGAAGCTAAGGGTTAGAAGTTATCTTGTCCTGGTTTATTGACATATATTTATTAGCAAGAACACATTATAGGAGAACAAAATTGGACAAGTGATATGTGGTCTTTATCACGAGCCATTAAGATATACTCATGTCTTCAAAAATTGCCTCCTAGCTTCGTCAGCATAGATAAAAATCATTCCAGCTAGCAATAATTTTGACTTTTTTGTGCAAGGCACTCAGATATACTGTTACTAGATATCTAGTTTTGTAACAATTTGTGAGTATTAAAATTGAACACGTAAAGAAGTATTAAGATCTGTAATTTTTTATTGAAATTGTGGAAAGTCAGGATTCATCATCTTTTTGCCAATAACAAGTATACATTAGAAAGCATTTTTACTATATATAATTGATCACATTTTAAAGAATTTCTCTTTTTTTATATTGATTTTTATAAATTCACTTTTACAACAACTCTCATACTTGTCTAATTCTTTAAAAGGTTAAGTTATACCTAACATCCTGAAATATTCTATTAAGTGTATTTAGCGCCTTAAAGTTTTTTATGGTGTATTTATTATTTAACACTCTAAAGCATTTTTTAGGTGCACTCAACATCACAAAGTGTTTCTAGTGCTTTAACCATTCTTTTAATGAAATTAACGCTTTTATTAAAGGAAATACAAGTATCACCTATTGTTCACCTATTATGCTTCTGAAATCTACCCATCAATATTGTGACATGAAAAAATACTAATTGGTCTGTCCTTAGACCCACATGATAGCTAAGAACTTATCTCATGGGCAATTAGAGTCCTAGCCAATCCTAAGACACCATTGTTGCCTTGCATGTTCTTGGTTAGCCATTTGTCTTTCTGTCTAAACTCTTACATCTTTGCTACCCTATGATAGCTTCCTATATATTCAGAATGGTTGTGATTGTCTGTTAAATATAGTTTCTAAGGATCTTAATAAATTTACTCCTATGGTCCTACATATGGGGTAAAGAAGGAAACTTATTTTTGTTCAATTTCAATGAATTTTTTTTTGTATATAACCACTGTTGAAATCCTCTTTGGTATGTTAGAGTTCTGTTATTGTTATTTGGGTTATTGTTTGAAGTTTCGAATGTCTTACATTTAAGGGGAAATGCTGCTAAAATTTTAAAAAAAATGAGTAAGCCATGCCGTCTCTTAACCATATTCATATTATAATGACAATTGGTTTAAAATTGAGTATTGTTGAAAATGGAATAGGCCAGGCGTAGTAAAATGAATCACCGTTGGATGAATGCTTTAAGAACTAGTGAAGAATATGAGAAAGGGGTGAAAGAGTTTATTGAATTTGCTAAAATGAATATGCCTAATAAAAATGGGAAGTATTTTTGTCCATGTGTGAAGTGTTTAAATGAGAGTCAACGGGATATTGATGATATAAGAGATCACTTAGTTTGTGATGGAATAAATCTTCATTACACAAAGTGGATATGGCATAGTGAGGAAGTAACCGCTTGTGCGTCCCACGAGAAGGAAGTCTTGGAGGTTAGAGATGATGATAGAATGGAGAAAATGATTCATGATGTGGAGGTAGAATGTTTTGCACAATCACCTGTATGTTATAGCGTGCGGATTGATGCAGAGACACCTTTGTATCCTGGGTGTATTAAGTATTCTCGCTTGTCAGGTATTTTGCACTTGGTTAACTTAAAGGCAACTTGTAGATGAACCGATAGTAGTTTCACATTGTTACTTGAATTGTTGTGTGATATGTTTCCAGATGATAATCTACTTCCAAATCGTATGTATAAGGCTAAGAAAATCTTGTTTACGATGGGTATGGAGTATAAAAAGATACATGCTTGCCCTAATGATTGTGTATTGCACAAAAATGAGTATGAAGGATTAAGTGAGTGTCCAAAATGTAAAACTTCCAGATACAAAGTGAAGAAAGGTGCTGGGTGTGGTGATGAGACAAGTAAAAAGTAACCTTTAAAGGTTTTATGGTATCTTCCAATCATTTCGTGGTTTAAACGAATGTTTGCTAATGCCAAAGAAGTGAAAAAGTTGAGATGGCATTGTGATGATAGAATATGTAATGGAAAATACCTTCAGCACCCGGCTGACTCTCCACAATGAAAGAAAATAGATGAAATGTATCCCAGATTTGGCAGCGAACCAAGAAACCTTTGGCTTAGGCTTTGCACAGATAGAATCAATCCTTATGGTGCTTTCAGTAGTACACATAGTGTATGGCTGGTTCTGCTAGTGATTTACAACTTACCTCCCTGGTTGTGTATGAAACGCAAGTATATGATGTTTCTATGACGATTTCGAGACCAAAACATCTAGGGAACGATATCAATGTCTACTTGGCACCTTTGATAGAGCACTTAAAGATGTTGTGGGAGGATGGCGTAGATGTGTTTGATGTATATAACCAACAGTCCTTTAAGCTACATGCAATGATTTTCACCATAATTAACGACTTCCCTGCATACGGGAACTCGTCAGGTTATAGAGTAAAGGGTCATAAAGCATATCCTGATATGTGAAGCAAGCACATACTTCCATCAACTTAAGCATGTTAGAAAAATGATCTACCTTGGTCATAGATGATTTCTTCCTCAGTTCCACCCGTACCATAGGCTGAAGAAGACTTTTAATGGTTTGCTGGAGAATGGAATGGCTCCGAAGGCATTAACTGGAGATAAGGTTTATAGTTGGGTGGAAAGAATTGATGTCACTTTTGGTAAGAATCAGAGGACTACGGGTGAGAAGAACATATGGAAGAAGAGGTCAATTTCTTTGATCTTCCATATTGGCGTAGTCTTGATGTAAGACACAGTATTGATGTGATGCATGTAGAGAAAAGTGTATGTGATAGCCTTGTTGGTATGCTTTTGTACATACCAAGTAAAAGTAAAGATGGAATTAGTACAAGGCTAGACTTGGTTAAAATGGGAATAAGAGAACGGCTACATCAAAAACTAAGAGATGATGGTGAGAGGGCGTATATAGAGCCAACAACGCATACATTGTCAAAAGCTGAGAGAAGAAGTTTGTATAGGTGTTTGCTTGGCATTAAGGTGCCACAAGGATATTCTTCTAATGTGAGCAGGCTTGTGTCAATAGAAGATTTCAAGTAAGTAGGAATGAAGTCCCATGATTGCCATGTCTTAATGCAACAACTATTACTAGTAGCTATTAGAGGCATTATGAAAGATGATGTGTGATGCATGATACCAAGGTTGTGCAGTTTCTTTAATGCTATTTGTAGCAAAGTTGTTGACATTGGAAAGTTAGATGAATTAGAAAATGAGGGTTATACTATTCTTTCCCAACTAGAGATGCATTTTGCTCCTACATTCTTTGATATAATGGTGCATTTAATAGTTCATTTGATAAGGGAGTAAAACTATACGGCTCAGTTTATCTAAGGTGGATGTACCCTTTTGAGCAATACATGAAGAACTTAAAAGGGTATTCGAAAAATCTGTATCGACCTGAAGCCTCAATTATGGAAAGATATGTTGTTGAAGAGGCTATGGACTTTTGTAAAGAATACCTATCAAGGTCAAAGGCCCAATCTCGTCATGAAAAGGGTACAAGTAAGGGAACACGAGGGCTCAAAGTGAAGAGTATGTGTCGTGAAGAGGTTTCGGAAGCACACTTGTATATCTTAAATAATATAGACAGAATTCAACCTTACTTAGATGAACACAGAAAGAGTTTGAAGGAGATATATCCAATAAAAAATGACATATAGATAGCTAATGAGCAAAACAATACTTTTATAGAGAGGTTCAAGGAAAAGGTATCGCACGAGACCAATGTGTCTGAGACAATCAAATGGTTAGCTTGGGGGACTTCTTTTGAGGTCATAACTTAGAGTGGTTTCGATATAAATGGGTATTCTTTCTACTCAAAAGCCCAGAATAATATAAGTACTATACAAAATAGTGGGGATGATGGTGGTAGCCGAAGCAATGCACTTTTCTAGTTTGAAAGACAAGAACCCTATATTGGTGTCCATGGTCTATTATGGAGTTATTGAAGACATATAGGAGATATGCTACACTAAGTTGAGAGTCACTATATTCAAATGCAAGTGAGTTAACAATAATGCTATTGAAATATATCGAATTGGATTTACCTCAGTTGATCTTGATAAAGTTGGTTGTAAAGATGAGCCATTCATTCTAGCAAACTAGGCAAAACAAGTGTTTTATGTCATTGATCCAGCAAATGAGAAATTGCCTATTGTACTCCAAAGTAAAAAATAGAAGGATAGTGATCCAAGTTTAAATCTTGATTACACACCTTTTTTCACTACAAATCCACCTAGACCAGCTGAAGTAGAATTGGTAGATGCTGATGAATATACAGCTAGAATTGATCATTGTGAAGGAATTTGGGAAAACACATACAATAAGACTTTGCATTGTTTAAAGTCTTATCATTTAATTGCAATTTACTTATCATATCTTACCTTCATTTCTATACAGGAACATAGCAAGTACAGATTCGGGTAAGCCAGGTGGCTACCCTGTTAAGAAAAATGTTAGAGGAAGCACAAAGCTGCTCTTGTTGGTCAAACATCATGAGGAACAGAAGAAGAGGGTTCACGTGGAATTTGATGCTGATTTGAAGCCACTCGGTTAAGACAGAGACATTCATTAGCTATGTTGGTTTTTTAGGTCGGAACAAAGTTAGCATTATAATTTCTAGCTGGAGGGAAGTTTCAAAAGACACGAAGGCTATGATTTGGGAACAATTTTTGGTATATAAATTAAGTTCTATATTCATCTCTATGTTTATTTCTATTTGTTCATATATAACTATTATATATTTTTCTTTGTAGCAAACCTATGATGTCCCCAACATAAGGCATATATACAATCATTGGATGGGGGGAAGTTCGGAGTCAATGGAAAGATTTCAAGTCCACTCTCACAACCAAGTACATTCGAGGGTCAAAGAGCAATGAGGATCCTTGTAAAAAGTATTCGCTTCTTTATCCAAATGATTGGAGGTTGTTGTTTGTGGCATCACTTCAGGATCCCAAATTTTTTGTATATATATTTTTTTCGTCTTAGTATGGAACATTTTACTTTGACTTACTTGATCTTACTAACTCAGTTTTCTTTATTCTCTGTTTATATAGGAATTGAGTCAATCAAACAAAGAGAGGCGAGCTAAAAGCAATTATCCACACTACATGTCGCGTTGGGGTTATCAGAAGCTGGAAAAGAAGATGATGCAGGCTGAATTGCAAAAATTTGAGGAAGCAGCCCAAACAGGTCTTAGTATTATCATGCAGGCGCCACCTTCTCCCCTATATCACAAAAAATGAAAAGCAAGGAGGATAAATAGAGAAAAATATATAAATCCAGTAATTGTTGATGTCGCTAAAAGGATTGTGAGTATTTAATAACAAGTATATTTAACTATGTTTCATTTTCCTAACAAGATTGCATGTAATTACTTTTTATTTATCTATTGTATGCTATAGGATGAACTTGAAGAGCAGAGTAGCCAGGGTTCCTTCACTCAAACTGGAAGGATGGACATCTTAGCAAAGGCACTTGAGAAGCTAGATCACCCTGGTCAAGTTAGAGGGGAGCCAAGGGGAGTTGGTATCTCAAGATACTTTGGATGAGGTTCACAACCTTATGGACAAGGTGAAAGAAGTAAGGAGTTTGTGGCTAGGGTTCGAGAGGAAATCCGAACAAACCTAATGGTGTAAATGCGTCAATCACTTCAAGATGAGCTTAAAGAAGAGTTGTTGTGTGAGTTATGCGGTGAGATGAATTCGATGGTATTGTCTCATGTAACCACCTCACTGTAATTATATTAGGGTTATGCAATTTAAGTGAAATAGAGACTAATTAGACAAAAACAACATTTATCATCCATCATCTTCAAGATGAGGTGTCCAAAAAAGTAGTTCAAAAATATAATTAATCTGGTCTCACATTCACATTCGAATAAAATTACCTGTGTAGTAAAATCACATTCATAAATATCAGAGTGCCCAACTAAAATTCCCGTAACCCCGAGTTACACGTATATATATAATGGATGTATATTTTCCCAAAATAGGGGATTACATACCTAAAATAATATTTACATCCCAAAATATATACAATAATCCCAAGCTAAAATAGATAACCAATAATCCAAAAATTAAAACGTCTCTAGAAGGCCCTAACCGCTCCTGGTTGTCCGCTTCTCCTTGGAGCCACTTGCCCTATCTGATGGTTAGTCAAAGGAAAGAATGAGATTCAAGAGAATCCCAGTAGTAACAAATCACTCATAAAGTATGTAAACACATAGCATGTAAGATCATGTTCAGCAGCAATACAATGATTCATGGCTCACGCCACAAACGACAGCACTCACAGCTGTAATCATAATGCGACAGCTTTCACTGTAATCACTATGTCCGCTTTCACGGTAAACACTATGCTAGCTTTCATGGTAAACACTATGTAGTAGCATCACAAGGCACAAAGCAGCAGCATCAACACCATGCATGATAAACATACATACGATGCTTTACACACAGTATAAGAGAAAGAGTCACTACCTTGTTCTGTCCTAACGTTCCTCGGCACAGTGGGCTAACGAGTATGGCAGATGTCAAATCCTATAACCAAATTAGGGACAACCGATCAATCTCTTTTCCAAATACATATTTCCATAATACACTAGGTTAGTTATCATTCGAACTCTTTAGGTGGCTATTATTGGCATACCTATATACCAAAAGGGTTGGGAGAAACTACCCAGAAGACTCCTTTTTCAGAAATATAACACTGATTTTTGGCTGACTCACTCGAGTGAAGATGACCTCACTCGAGTAATGAGAGACTTGCACTCGAGTGAGAATGGCTCTCACTCGCTAGTGTTTGATAGTGAGCAACAACCATGGCTAGAAATTGCTCACAACACTCGAGCATGAGGTTTTGCACTTGAGTGATGACTCCAAATTCACCCGAGTCCCCGAAAGTGCAATACCGGAAGTGGTTGCCCGAGAGCACAGACAACTTCAGAGGAAAAAGATCACTCGGGTACTACCATTAGCACTTGAGTGAGAGCACCTCACCTGCGAGTGATAAACTACACTTTTGGAAATTGGCCAGCAAGTGCATACCCGAGAGCAACCCTTAACATGAACTCACACTTTCACTCGAGTTAACCCATGCTCACTCAAGTGATCACCGATATCAATCGTGGGTTAAGAAGTGCACTCTTGCTTTTTATCAAAAAACAAGGTGAAATGCAAAAGGAAAAGGGAAATTATATTGCAGCACTTGAGTGAGACCCCCTCACTCGAGTGATCTTATCAGATTGCCAGATCGCAGCAACTGACAGAAATTCCTAGATTTGCCAAAACTGACCCCAATGGTTCCTAAACTCAACACAAAGCTCATTCCCACTTAAAATTTCATAAGGAACCCATTGGTAGCCTTAAAACACTCAAAAACTCATCCTAACAGTAATCTTACTCTTGGGTCTCTATAACGCACAATACCCAATTCTATTCAACCCAATTCTAAAATTCAAAACCATATCCAACACCCAAATAACTTCACAGTAAACCAGTTCCAACATCATTCACCACGTAATTCATGCATTAAAAAATTGGCATAAAACCAGGGCAAATTCTAAAATTAATCAAGCTCAACCAAAATCACAATAAATATACTAAAATGATCCAAATGCTTACCTCTTCAATTTGCTAAAGTCAAATCCTTGGTTTCTTCAACTTTCCAAATTCCTCAAACTCTTAAACACCTCTGTTCAAATACCACCAAAATAAAGCTCTCAATGATGTGAACAACATTAGAGAAGAGGTCTAGAGCATTAGAGGTCAATAAAGGTATCAAAATCTTACCTTTCTTTTCTTCTCTCTTCTTCAAGCTCGTCGGAAATGGAGGTGAGGAGAAAGAAACTATGAGAGATGATGGAAATGATGAAGCAAGCAGAATTTTCTCCCTTGGCCCATGCTTAATCAGCCGACTAGGAGAGAGAAGAGAGAGAAAAGTGAGTGTTTGACTAATGGCATGATCCTTTGGCCCATATAATGCCACTTGGCATAATCTTGCTTACTCTTCCATGATTTCACATGGGTGCATAGCACATGATTTTGACCCATACACAATAAATCTCAACATTGATTCTCAATCACTAATGAGTTTCCTCTTTGGTAACTGACCAATTCGGCAATAAATTTCCAATTTTACTATTTTGCCCTTGGTTTTCACTATGATTATTCAATCATCACCAAGTACATTTATATCAAATTCACATCACATTTCTCCAAAAGTGTTTAATTACACTAATTACAATCAATTTCGAAGTCATTAGCCCTTAATCTCAAATTGTGTCATTACATCTCACATCCAAGGCTGGATGTGTAATGAGGAGCCTAGATCTCAAGTTTGTAAATAATTTTATTTAATATAATATTGAGTTTTTCCTTACGTTATTTTAATTAATTATTTCATTTCTCTTAGGATTCCCTGGCCTTTCCCAGCACCAAAGGTAGTTACAATCTGCCAAAGGTTAGACATGGCGACCCTGGTCCTTTACGGGAGCCTGGAAAACCTTGCACTCTGTATTTGGATGTCCCGTACCTACGTGTTGTTGCTGATGCTGTTGTATACACGCATGCTACCACCCACCATAATAACCAAATCTGGGACGATCAACGTAAGGTCAATGTCACAAGTGTTCGACTGGGGGAGGAATGTGTATATGTCCTGTTCCCGATGAAGAGGTTGCCAGACTAGGTCAGGCAACATTATCTTTCATCTTTTGGCTTCAACATCTTGTTCAGATTGTGCTAGGCCCTCCTATAGTAGGAAACACCTTATTGTTACTTGATCCTTGACATCCTACTTATAATCTTTATTTTGTGTGTTACTAGGATGAAGAAGAAGCAACAAAATTTCCCTTATTGGCACAACTGCAAAATATTCATAAAAAATTAACAAGGTCAACTTACAGATGCCTTGTGGGATTGTAGGTAAAGATATCTTGTATAATTTTGGAGTTGATAACAAAGATATTAAAGAGTTCCTATCTTTACAGGGATAGACATAGGATGGGTCACATTTACAATCATGTAAGTTTATTTATAATTTATAATTTTTAACTTTAATTAATGCACTGATATTTAGGAGTTTTTGGTTTCTACATTTAATTAGTCATTTCTCATTTCATTTCTATGGTAGCTGCTTCCACAAAATGTGTGCCGAACGAGAGCTCAACACTACATATGGCTTCTTACGTCCTAGCAATCTGTCAAGGCGTAATAACCAGAGGTTGTAAGATTGGATGAGCTATGTAGGCTACACAATAGGCCAGACTCAGCTTCCTTGTTATCTAGCACCAATTGTTGAAAGGCAAGTAACTTAATTTGATATATTTATACACATTCACTTTGCTAAGAAGTATCATGTTATCTAACCTCATTTTAATCTATATATATGTGATTATCGTTATCATTGGAGTCTGTGTTACTTGTCCCTTGATCAACATCTTCTTTTGGTTTGAATCATTAGGTCGCAAGCCAGACGAAGATATGAAAACCATTTTTAACACGTAAGTTAATTTTTTTGTCAATCATTGATTTTTGATTTTACTCAATTGTTTTGTTGTCTTCTGTTTATAATTTTAATTATTACAATGCACTAAAGACATATTATATATGGGTAGGAAGTGCGAAGGTAAAAGAGGTCTGACAAAGTGGTTCCAGCCAAAGGTAAGTTGTTTACATTCAAGTTCTTCGATTGACTATTGCTTTACATATATCTTTATTCTTTTTTACTATTTGCTTTTGATGTATAGTGCCCTCAACAAGTAGGGAAAACTGAGTGCGGCTTCTATGTTATACTATATATGTATAACATCATTTTTAGTGGCCTTACTACTAATTTTGAACAGGTGATCATTTCTTGATTCTCAACTGAATTTCATTTCTTTTCTTGTAATTGATTTGTTAGTTATTTCATTCAATTTATTGATTTATGTTAACATATTCTCCATTTTACGTGCAGATTTTTGGTAATCAGGACCCCTACACAATCGAAAACATTAATTTGATCCAAGACCTTTTGTCAGGACATCTTCTACAACACTTAGAGGGGGTGATAATGTGTAGAGGTTTTTTTACATAGTGCAGTGGTTTTGTACAGTGCTATATAAGTTTGCATATTCGAATACTTTTCCTATTTTCTTATTTATGAGTACTTTGAATTTGTTAAGGCATTATGCTTTAAAGAGAATACTTTGGAAAATGATGATGAAGCATAGGGATTTCATGAAAGCATGTCATCTCTTTGGCCATATGATTGTCATGATTTACATTGAAAGTTGAAGTTTGAACATTAAAATGATGTTATGATGATATATGCGCTATATGTCATGATAGAACTTTGAAGATTCAAAATGTAATTGTCTGGGTTGGTGCTTTTCCAATGGCATTAGTGGTTGTAAGGAGTAAAACGTAAATTTTGTTAAAAAAACATATAGTTACAACGACTATTTTATTAAAACAGTCATTGTAATTGTTGTATGTATGAGATACAATGACTATTTTACCAAAACAGTCGTTGTAACTCTGTTTCTATGATAGTTTAACAACAGTTCTCTTTTCTTGAACTTTCAACGACACTCACATAAACGTCCCCCTAAAAATAGTCATCTAAAGGGTGTAAAAACGGTCATTAGAAGTGTCTTCTACAGTAGTGGGAGTTACTTTGCCACTACTACCACCTCCTCCTCCTCCTCCTCCACCTCCTCTTGAAATGGAAGCTCTGATGCAACTGTTGGCAAGCCTTGACTGCCACACAAGGCATCTCACGGCATATGTCAACAGGCTAAATAAGAAGTTGAGCCTCATACTTTATAACAATGAGGTTGAATATGAGTTACAATTAGACCCTTCATCTCCTTCCTCTGATAATGAGAATCAAGAGGATGAAGAGGAGGAGGAGGACGACAGTAGTAGTGATGATGATCAAATACCACTATTACATTTTTAAAATATTTTGAAAAATAAGTTGAAAAAAAATAACTTCATACTTCATGGTTATCAATTAATAACTGTAAAGTATTTTTTGCCTTGATTTTAAAAAACATACATATTTAACGGTTCTAACTTTAAAAATATAAATTAAAGCTTTTAAAACCTTTGATCAACTTTGGGTGCCACCTTGTTACCTAATGATCATCAGGAGAACTAGGTACCCTTTCTTTACGTCCTGTTCAACTTCCGTCCCTTACAGAGTTCCATATGTCTATTTAAGCTCCTCATTTTCATTTGTTTTTCCTATGTTTTCTTTATCATCCTCTTCTTTTTGTTCTCTCAATTGCAAAGATGAAACATCATGCAGAAAAATTACCAGAGAGGTCTCGGCGTCATCCTCTACCTTCTACTTATCCTCCCCAAGTTATGTTTATTCCTTAAGTCACTTTGCAATAAAGTTGTAGACCCTAAAAAATTGTTGAGGCTGCACAACCAAATCGTACACACATTGTATGAGCTTAAGATTTATTTTCCTCCAATATTCTTTGACATCATGGTCTACCTAACAAATCATTTTGTTAGAGAGGTACAACTTTCTTCTCCACATACACCATCTTAGAGTTAATTTTATGTATTGTATTTAATTCCTGCATGCCTCCTACATGGAAGGCTTAGATAGTCCTCCTTTATAAATCGTATAAGTTGCCACCTATATGGAAGATTTTACCTCCTAAAGGAATGGCTATATTTTCTCCATTTTCATGCATTTTTTGGTTGTATATTTATGTTTAAGAATTTGATATTCAAGTTTTATGAAATGTTTATGAAGTTTTCAATTTATTTTGATTTTGTTTTTAATTTCATCATGAGCTAAATTTCCCTTTTCCTAGGGTGAGATGTAGCTTACTAATAATGGATTGAATCTTAACTTATTAAATCTAGTTTGAATTTCTCCTTTATGATTGAGTTTGAATTATTGTTCTTAATGCTTTTGATTGATTGACCACCTTTTGAATGATTTCAATATGCATGTTGAGACCAGAAGGATATGCATGTGTGTAGATCCTATAATTAAAACCATGACTTGCATATGAAATTGGAATATATTCATATGAGTTGTGTAGTCTTACTGAGTTCCATAAATCTTAATGCATAATTAATTGCTTAAATTCATATAGGAATATATTGGATTAGCAATCAATTATAGAATTGCTTGACCTTACAAGACGCTAGTAATTAAGTTAAGGAAACTCAACTATCAATCATGTGGGATAAATTGGGCTAGAATAGATAAGCGTGTAATCCCTTACCTTATAATCTGTAATTATAATTCCAAAATGCATAATTAAGATAAATTAGAGACCAATGGTTATTTCAAAATTTGTTAAGTTCTAATCTTCAAAACAAGGAATCGCCCTGATATGAAGTGGGTTTTAAAAATTTCTTTCAAAATCTGTTTAATTTGGTCTCACATTCACATTTCGAATATAATCCACCTGTGTAGTTAATTTGCATTCATAAATATCAGAGTGTAAACCAAAATTCTCGGCAACCCTCGGGGTTTAATATAATAACTAAAGGGTTTATGGGACATATTCGTCCCTTACAAGTTCCCATTCAGGGGATTACATATCCTTATCCAAAATAATATTTACAAAAGGCACATTAATCCCAACCAAAAGATGACAACCAACCAACAAATGAAAATAAAGAACTAGCCGCTCTTGGTTGTCTGCTTATCCTTCGAGCCACTTGCCTTGGTTATAGGATAGTCAATAGAAAGAATGAGATTCAAGAAAATCCCAGTAGTAACAAATCACTCATATAATATATAATCACATAGCATATAAGAAAATCACCAAGCAGCAGTAGCATACACATGGCCTTCACGGCATACACATGGTCTTTGCAGCATACACATAGCCATCACCGCTTACACAATCACAACTGTAGAGGTAGATGTGACTTACGTCACCTCCACAACTGCTCACGTTGTAATACATATAGCCTTTACAGCTTACACAATGCTTTTATAGCATACACATAGCCTTCACGATATACACAGCCATTACGGCTAACACATAGCTTTCACAGTAGCAAATTTCGTAGCATTCACAATACACAATTCAATGATATGACAAACATATAATGCATTACACATAGTATAAAAGAAAGTGTCACTACCTTGTTCTTTCCGGCTGTGCTCTGGCACATGTTGCTCACGTTCAGGGAAAATATTGAATCCTATAAACTAAAATCAAGGACATAGTGTCATTCCCTTTTCCAAACTCTTAATTTCAAAACACTTAAGCTTGGTTATCATTTGAGTCCCTTAGATGGTTATGATAAGCTCAACGAAAGCCTAAAAGGTTTGGGAAGAACTATATCAAAAACTACTTTCAAAAGTTCCAAAATGCTGATTTTTGGGAGTTGGTTGCAGTCAAAAATAGGTCAGAAGTCTTTTTGGCTGCAGCCAAGAATCCTCTACCTGTAGCCAAAACTAGTCCAGAAGCTTTTGGGCTAAAAAAATCCTGTTTCTTGGCTGAACTACTTCCAAAAATCATAACTAAATCTAGAAAAATCAAAATGATGTGATCCCAAGTCCTATGGAAAGCTAATGAAGTCCTATATACAGGAAAAAATATGAATCAGTGCTGTTCATAACCACAAAAAATACAGAATTACACGAAATCCCATACTGCTCCAGAATAGCTTCCAGTTTCAACCCCAAACTTTGGAAAATCATAACTCCCAGCACACATCGAAATGACATCCATTATATATTCATTTTGAAGCTTGGCATGTGAACTATTAGACTAGAAAGTTTTAGAATTTTTAGACACCATTTTCTTATTTAAAATGTCCATGCAAACCAACTGTCCAATACAGAGTTTACACTTGATAGAATTTCCAATTTTCAACCAATATGTCCAATGGCTCCAAAATCAACAACCAAACCTATTTCCACACAATTTTTTATAAGGAAACCATTGGGATCACTAAAACAACCAAATTCACATCACATACACATATGTTCTGTTTCCAACCACATTGCAACATAGATCCACTAAATGGCAAACTTTCCATTCAATGATCTAAACTAATCCAAACCAATTTCATTGTTCAAACCATGCAACAAGACATCTATTCCACTACCAAAACACCATCGAATACACAAGACCCTAATGACATGAAAATTAGGGCTAAAATCCAAAAATTTCAAAGTTCAACCAATGAGCACAATATATATACCAAAAAGAAGCTATTTCTCACCTCTTTCGCTTCCTCAACCTAGTTTCTTGATTCCACCACTTTCAAATTTTCACAAGCTCTCAAACTCCTTCTTTCAAAAATATAAAATCATAGATATGAAGCTCTCATCAAGGTGGTCAAGATTAGTGAAAAGGATTTAAGCATTCAAAACTATTTACAAGGCCAAAACCTTACCTTTCACTTTCTCTTTCTTCTTTGAGTTGGGATAAAAATGGAGCCTTAGAGAGAGAGATGAGATTATGATGATGATTAATTCAGTTTTTTCTTTCCTTTTTAGCCCATACATAACCGACTATGAGAGAGGAGAGGAGGGAACATGTATTAAAAATTCATGGTGGACTTTTTGACCATGATCAAAGGCGCACATGTTGACACTTGGCATCATCTCTCTACTTCCTCCATGCACATGCAAGAATAGGATTACTCTCTCATAATCTCTTTAGCAATTAAGCACTTCATAATAGCTCCAAGTAATTAGTAAACTCCCTCTACAGTAGCTGACTAATTGGTCGGTAACTTTTCTTTTTCCCATTTTACCCCTGACTATGGTAATTTCTGTTGAATCACCATTTAACATATTCTTTTCATTCCATTACAGCATACCATATGCCCTCCCTCTATTTTAATTTAGTTTAGATATTACTCCATAATTAAACTTAAATACAAGGTTTAGGCACTGATTACTACACATTTGGATTACAATTTACATTATATTCTCCAAAAGTGTTTATTTAACAGTAATTACATTCATTTTTGAAGTCAGTAGCCCATAATCACATTTGGGGCATTACAAAGTGATTCAATCCAAAATTTGTGAAGTGAAATATGACCCTGAGGGCTTTTTCTCATAATTGCTTTCATATCATTTACACTCATATTTAATCATCTTTTATTTCGTACTCTCAATCACCAATTAATTGATAAACTAAATAGAGTTAAAATTACCCATTTTGGTACTTAGTGATCAATCCTTGTAGGAACGATACTCTACTCACTTCGTATTACTTGATTATGACAATGTACACTTGCACTATTTAATGGATCATTTACACTCGTAACAAGTTTTTGGCACCAATGCCGAGGATTATAGTTAATAATATCAATATCGAGTAATTTTAATACTAATTTGGTCTTTATATTATATTTGTTTTTCTTTTTGGTGTTTTGCGTTTCTTTTCAGGCTTTTAGTTAGTGTATGACCAGATTGAAGGAGACTGAAATACAACCTCTTGATTCTGAGATCAAAAGAACTTGTCGAAGAAATCAAAGAGTTTGGAATCAGTCTACTTCAATCCTAAGCAATCCGATGGCAAATCCAGAGGGAGAAACAACAGATACTAAGAAACTCTGTGACTATGCAACACCAATAGTCATGGGGACAAATTCTAGAATCATAAGACCACTAGTAGCAGTAAATAACATTGAAATCAAGCCTGCAATTATCCAGATGATGTAAGAAAATCAATTTGGTGGGTTACCAACATAAGATTCTAAAGCACATATAGCCAACTTCCTAGAAATCTGTGACACATTCAAGCATAATGGTGTTACTGATGATGCCATTAGACCTAGACTTTTCCTTTTCTTACTCAGGGATAAGGCTAAGAGTTGTTTCAATTGCCACCAGTGGGAAGCATAATTACATGGGATCTCATAGCATAGAAATTTTTGGAGAAATATTTTCCTTCAGCAAAAACTGCTAAATTGAGGAATGAAATTGCTTCATTTACCCAGCATGAACAAGAAAGCCTCTAAGAATCATGAGAAAGATACAAGGAGTTGTTAAGGAGATGTCCTCATCATGGGTAACCAAATTAGTGGCAACTGTAAACTTTCTATAATAGGATGACGCACATCTCCAGATTTCTGGTAGATGCTGCAGTTGGAGGATCTTTAATGGGAAAAAGTATAGATGATACTTACAATCTACTTGAGGAGTTGGCAGCCAATGCATATCAATGACCTTCTGAACATAGTATTCAAAGAAAGAACTTCGAGTACACTAGCTAGATGTCCTTACAACTTTGTCTTCTCAAGTTGCATCAATATCTAAGCAAGTAGGATCATCTGCAAACCAAGCAAATGTAATTAGTACTCCTACTGAAGCTTGTGATCAATATGGAAGACCTCATGTGAGCATGTAATGTTAAAAAGGACACCCATTCATGCCAAAGCAAGCTCACTTCATCAGAAATCAAAGGAATGACCCATTATCAAACACCTACAATCCAGGTTGGTGAAATCATCCAAACTTTAGTTGGAGGAATAATCAAAATGCATTCAAGCCATAAGGGAATTACCAGCAACAAGCTCTTCAACAACCAAATCCACTAAAGCAGAAAGTAAATGTGGAAGATGCATTAGCTCAATACATGGCTAGGACTAATACAACACTCAAAAGCCAAGACACCTCAATAAAGAACTTGGAGATCCAGATGGGCCATATTTTGCAAAATATGCTGAATTCCAGGCAACCAGGAACTCTACCAAGTAACACTAAAAGAAACCCAAGATAGCATGTGAAGGCTATTACACTAAAAAGTGGTAAAGAGATAAAAGATCCTGGAATTAAGAAGAAGGATGACGGAGAAAAGAAAGAAAGTAGAGAGAACAGAGGGAGGATGATGTGATACCAGGAAGAATCAGCTTTCCAGATAATCCTCCTCCATATGTACCACCAGTTCCATACCTTCAGAGACTCGCAAAAGCAAAGTTAGACAAGCAGTTTAGCAAGTTTTTGGAGGTTTTCAAAAAGTTACATATCAATATTCCTTTTGCATACACTCTTGCCCAAATGTCTAGTTATGCAAAATTCATGAAGGACATTCTATCAAATAAGTGTAAGCTTAAGGAATTTAAAATAGTTGCACTTACTGAGGAGTGCAGTGCTATTCTCTAAAAGAAATTACCTCCAAAGCTGAAAGATCCAGGAAGCTTTTGCATACCTTACACCATAGGTTAATGTCACTTTGAAAGAGCACTTTGTGACCTTGGAGCAAGTGTAAATCTCATACCTCTATCTGTCTACAACAAACTTGGTCTTAGAGAGGTGAAATCGACTATAATTTCATTACTTCTGACTGATCGAACAATAAAACATCCAAGGGGTATTTTAGAAGATGTGCTGGTGAAGGTGGACAACTCATATTCCCAGCTAATTCATAATACTCGATATGGAAGAAGACCAAGAAATTCCTGTCATTCCTGGGAGGCCATTCCTAGTAACTAGAATAACGTTAATAGATCTGCAAGAAGGGAAGTTAATCTTGTGAGTTCATGATAATCAAGTATCCTTCAACATTTTCCAGGCCTTATCCTTTCCAGATGAAGGTGACACCTGTTATATAGTAGATACATTGACCAGCTGCATAAAAGATGTGATAAATGAAATCTATATGGATTAACCATTAGCAATGGGAATGGTAGATGTATCAAAATCTACTAATCCTGAAGTCTTAGAGCAGATTAGGTACCTGGAAGCAAATTCCCCAATTTTTATAAAGAAATCATTTGAAGATCTAGGGGAAAGGCCAAGTAATCTGGTACCATCAACAGAGAAACCACCAGTACTGGAGTTGAAAGCACTGCCATCACCCTTGAAGTATACTTATTTGGGAGAAAATTCAATATTACTAGTAATCATTTCAACAGCTCTTACTCCTGATGAAGAAGAAAAGTTATTAAGAGTTCTAAGGGAGTATAAAACAACATTTGGATGGTCAATAGCTGATATAAGAGGGATTAGTCCTTCAATTTGTATGCATAAGATCTTGATAGAGGACAACTATAAGCCATCAGTTGAGTACCAGAGAAGACTCAATCCAAATATGAAGGAGGTAGTTAGAAAGGAGGTAATAAAGTGGCTAGATGCTAGCATAATCTACCCAATCTCTAATAGTCATTGGGTAAGTCCTGTTTAAGTTATGCCAAAGAAAGGTGGAATGATAGTGGTGCCTAATGAGAAAAATAAACTGATTCCACAACGAACAGTGACTGGATGGAGAGTATACATCGACTTTAGAAAGCTCAATAAAGCCACCAGAAAATATCACTTCCCTCTGCCATTTATCGACCATATGCTTGACAGACTTGCTGGAAAAGCCTATTATTGTTTATGGGATGGGTACACAAGATATAATCAAATTATAATTGCACTGAAGGATCAAGAGAAAACAACTTTTACATGTTCATATGGTACCTTTACCTTCAGAAAAATACCATTTGGCCTATGTAATGCACCAGTAACATTTCAAAGGAGTATGATGCTGATCTTTTCAAACATGGCGGAAAGGTTCATTGAGGTGTTCATGGATGATTTTTCAGTTTTGAAGAATCATTTGATCATTTTCTTTCAAATATGGCAAAGTCTTACAACGTTGTGTAGAGACAAATTTGGTTCTAAATTGGGAGAAATAACATCTCATGGTGAAATAAGGAATCTTGCTGGGTCACAAGGTATCTGATCGAGGCATTAAAGTGGACCAAGCTAAGATTGAACCATTGAAAAGCTACCACCTCCTTCCTCAATCAAGGGTATTTGGAGTTTTTTAGGATATGCAGGCTTTTATAGGAGATTCATCAATGACTTCTCAAAAATCACAAAGCCACTCTACATGCTATTGGAGAAAAACACTTCCTTTGTGTTTAATAAGGAGTGCTTATCAGCCTGTCAAACTCTAAAAAGTGCCTTGACTTTGGCACCAGTTATCATGCTCTAGATTAGAACTTTCTATTCGAAATGATGTGTGATGCAAGTGATTATGCAGTTAGAGCTGTTTTAGGCCAAAGAAAAGGCAAGGTCTTTCATTCCATCTACTATACTAGCAGGACACTCTCAGATGCACAGCTGAATTATGCAACAAAAAAAGGAGCTATTAGTATTTATGTTTGCATTCGACAAATTCAGAGCCTATTTGAGCGGGTCAAACGTCATTGTCTGGGCTGACCACTCAGTAATCAAATACTTGATTGAGAAGAAAGATGCTAACCTAGACTGATAAGATATAGGTGCTTCTGCTACAAGAAGTGCCTTGACTTTGGCACCAGTTATCATGCTCTAGATTAGAACTTTCTATTCGAAATGATGTGTGATGCAAGTGATTATGCAGTTAGAGCTGTTTTAGGCCAAAGAAAAGGCAAGGTCTTTCATTCCATCTACTATACTAGCAGGACACTCTCAGATGCACAGCTGAATTATGCAACAAAAAAAGGAGCTATTAGTATTTATGTTTGCATTCGACAAATTCAGAGCCTATTTGAGCGGGTCAAACGTCATTGTCTGGGCTGACCACTCAGTAATCAAATACTTGATTGAGAAGAAAGATGCTAACCTAGACTGATAAGATATAGGTGCTTCTGCTACAAGAATTTGACTTGGAGATCAAAGATAAAAAAGGGACTGAGAATCTCATTACAGATCATCTTTCTTGCTTAGAGCCATCTGAAAAGAGAGAGAATCACCAATCAAGGAGAATTTCCCAGATGAGCAACTCTTTGTCATGTAATCATAGCCCACTCCTTGGTATACTATTTTGTAAATTATTTAGCAATCCGAAATAATGCCTTATGAACTTTCTAAAAAGCAAAAGAAGTTTTTGGTTGATGTAAGGCATTACTTTTGGGAGGATCCGTTCTTATACAAACAATGCCTAGATCGAATTATCAGGCGATGTGTTCCTAAAGAAGAAATAGATAACATCTTAAATAACTACCATTCATCCCCATATGGTGGTCATTTTAGAGAAAATGTAATAGCTATAAAGTATTGTAATCAGGATTTTACTGGCCTATACTCTTCAAGGATGCTCATAAAATTGTGGCAACTTGTGACGAATGTCAAAAAACGAGAAATATCTTAAGAAAACATGAAGCCCTATTAACTAACATCTTAGAAGTTGAGCTCTTTGATGTATGGGGGATTGATTTTATGGGCCTTTTCCATCTTTATTTTGAATTAGTTCATTTTAGTAGCTGTTAACTATGTCTTCAAGTGGGTTGAAGCAGCTGCTTGTCCAACGAATGATTCTCGAGTAGTTGTGAAGTTTATGAGGAAAAATATTTTTACAAGATTTGGAGTTCCTAGAGCTATTATCAGCGATGGAGGAAGGCATTTTTGCAATCAATAACTCTAATCAGTGTTAGCTAAATATGGAGGAACCCATAAGGTTGCAACTTCATATCCTCCACAAACTAGTAGGCAAGTGGAAATCTCAAACAGAGAACTAAAGTAGATCTTAGAGAAGACGTGAATTCTAATCGGAAGGATTGGGCACATAAATTAGATGATACACTTTGGGCTTATAGAAATGCCTTCAAGACACCTATTGGTATATCCCTATATCAATTGGTCTATGGAAAAGCATGCCATCTTCTAGTAGAAATGGCGCAGAAAGCATATTAAGCAGTAAAAGCCTTAAATTTTAACTTAAAGGCAGCTGGTGAAAAGTGGCTTCTCCAACTCAATGAGCTTGAGGAATTCAGACAACAAGCTTATGAAAATGCCAAGTTATACAAGGAAAAAACAAAAATATAGCATGATAGAAGAATTTTGAGGAGAGAGTTCACACCGGGACAAAAAGTGCTTCATTTAACTCAAGGTTAAAGCTCTTTCTAGGAAAGTTAAGATTAAGGTGGTCAAGACCTTTTACTGTAACTCAAGTATGGCCATATGGAACTGTGGAAATTGAAGATGGTACTTGAAAATTCAAAGTGAATGGGCAAAGGCTAAAGGAGTATAATGACGGTGCACTTAACAATTTGAAAATTGTCATCACGTTTGAGGAACCAACGGGTAAGTCCTCCTCCTAGAACGAAAAAAAATAATAATTAAAATAAATAAATAAATAAATAATTTTTATGGTTTGATCTTTGTCTAGTTATTTAGGAGGCAACCCAAAATTTCTTTCCTACTCTCTCATTTTTCCTTTTTATTCTCTCATTTTTCTTTCCTACTCACTGAAACACACTGTAATGCTTTGAGAATTTTAGGTTTCATAATTTTCATTGCAAGTTCATATGGAGGTATCTCTTGTAAAGCTTACAAACAGGTTCCTTACTCTTCCTAAAGATGTGCTCAGGAAGATCAATAGCAGTTGACTTGAAAGGATGAAGATATTCAAGCATTTGGGCCTTCCTAAGGATGTACGCTGGATCATTGAAGATAAGGTACATTTAGCAAGTGAGATTCATAAATCATTTGTTAAACCTTTTCCAGAAACGGGAAGAAGTTCTTACTCAAAAAAGAGAAGAGCCAAAAGAATGAATGTCTGCTACAAATGTGTAAGGTGTACGTGTGATCAGTACTATAGGAGCAAAGTTATAGTTTCTATAAATTGAGAAGATAAAATTAAATTTATAAAGGATGGATTGAGTAAGGATTCATGGATGATATCATTGAAACTCTTGAGACGCATCCAAGTGGTGATGTTCATCATATTCTTCTTGATTTAGTGGATGTATTCAACAATAAAAAATAGTACTACTGTTGTCTTGGGAATCTGACGTTAAAAGACCATGTTTGCCAATTTATAAGAAAACTGGATGAAAAGCAAATCCTCAATTCATAGAAAGCGTTTAAGTCGTTACTGGATGTAAAACTAGAGGAAGATGTGAGCCAAAATCACAACTACCATACACAATCATGCTTTTGTCTTATCTTTCCAGCAGCGTTTGTCTAATTTGTTTTATCTTTTCACTAACTTTTAACTTTTTTTCCTCTTTTTGTTAATTGCTTCACACAAATTATGCCAGTCATTCGTGTCAGAAATTTTTCAAACTTCTTTGAAAAATGCCTGATTTGCATGATCTTGTTGTCGCTATTTTAGTATTATATATATGTACTCTTCCACTTGTAAATATGCACTCTTCACTTATAAATATGCATTCTTCTACTTGTGAACACAAATGGTCTGAGAGAAACAAAGAGAAAAAGGGTATCACACAAAAATATAGATTTACATCTATCTGCATTTTTTGTGAAACTGATTCAGGCAAAGATGGAGAGTTTCTAACTGCAGCAAACAAACTAAGAAGTGCATTTATGGAAGCAAGGGTTTGAGTGTAACGATGAAGGAGTTGGAAGATCACAACTTTTCCTTAGGGTAAGAGTTGCAGGTTTCAAGCTTGCCTGAACGGATGGGACAAATGTTTTACCATGCTCAAGCTTTTATCGCTCTACCCAGTGGTTTGGAGATGTTGGATGTGATTTCTAGCATTGCATATTAGGCTAAGTTAAACTATCACAAAATGCCATTAGGATTGTTAAATATTAATGGTTTTATGATAATCTGTTGTCTTTTTTTGATCATGCTGTGGAAACAAGATTTATACCCCACGCGACTCGCCACTCCATAATTTCTGCACCAACAGCTGATCAGCTACTCGATCAACTGCAAACCTATGAACCTAAACCAGATCTACTAGTCAAGCAAATAGATGGGCAATCTTCAGATAGCAGTCAGAAGCAAATCCCAGGTACCACTCTTCGATTGTAACTTTCCTTAATCTCTTGGTTTTACTCTTTGCATTTTGGTTTTATTTTATGGTGTGTTTATGTTTCAAAAAAAACTTCCTCTGAGCCCTATAAGATATTGGGGACAATGTCTGATTTAGGTTGGGGGAGGAGAAAAAAAATTATATATTTAGTTAGTTAGTAAAACCATTATATGCATGGGGTGTGGAAAAATGGCAGAGTAAGGAGTTATTCTTAACTCCTGAGACGCATTTATTAGTTGCATGTTTTTGTTCCTTTTTTTTTTAAAAAAAGAAGAGTAAAAGTAAAGAAAAAATCATTATGTTTAAGTGCTTTGTAATGATCTTAAGAAGTATATAAGTTTTGAGTATGGATCAATTGAATTTAAAGATTTTATAGCATGAATCAACAACCGATTGTTGCAATTGGTGATGAATTTTGAGATTGAATGAGCTAAGTTTGAAAGCCCCTAATCGTGAGCTTTTGAGCCTATAATGATTATTTCTCTTGTGTGTGATATTCACTTATTAAGTTGTCACTCTAGAACTTGCTTTAAATCTGGTTGAGATTACATTTCACATGCACATTCAAAGATGATAAAGGCATTCATTTTGTTTAGCCAGAGCCAAATAGCCAACCTTACAATTATACCGTTGATAAACCCCTTTGAGCTTAATTGATTGTTTCTTTGTTCTCAACTCATTAACATGTTTTTTAATGATATATCAAGTGCTTTTACCTAATTCGGAAGATTAGCAAAGCATTTGAAATTCTTGTGGAATAGGCTTTTGATAAGTGTGGGGTGTATATATCATCAACTTTAGAGTTGCAAATTTATGAAAAAGAAAGAAAGTAAGAAAAAGAAAAAAAATATTAAATATTTGAATTATGGGTTGTTGTGATAAGATAAATTAATTCATAAGTTGGCCCATTTGTCAATTATTTTATTAAATTTCTTAAATATAGCCTCTCATATCATGTTTTACATTCCTTTTACCTTAACCCCATTACAACCATTAATAAGTCCTTTTAATTTGAATTATGCATGTGAACTAGGTAGTGGAGATTGAGATTTTTAGCAAGCTATGGTAGTGCAATTTTTTTGATTGAATTTGAGCGAAACACTTACCCTTAAACACTTGAGAGATTGAGAGAATGAGTTACAAGTACAAACTCGGTTTATTCAGTTTCAAATAAAGTCACCAGTTTATATTTTCTTTAATTCATGAATACTATGATCTCTTTATTTTTTAATTGTGTTCTTGCTTATGGCGTGACACTTCTAATTTTGTTGAAAGCATATATTAGTCACTCCTTGTCCGAGGACTTCCAAGAGCTAAGTATAGGGGAATTTGATAAGTAAAATATTTACATATTTATTTTCCCTTATATGATGATTTTGTGGAGGATATTTGAACTCAATTTAAGGAATTTGGGTGTAATTAATAAATAAATAATGATTTGGGCATAAAATAGAATTTCTTGAAAAACACTAAATCATACCCTTTTTCAATTTTCAGGCAATATCTAGAGCTCTAAATGTCGGATTGGGACGTTATATATATGAATAAAAAGCTAAGAGCTCTACAACTTTTATGTTGAGACCAAAACCTAGTTCTATCTCCAAGAGCTGCGAATTTTGCTTGGAAGTTGATGAAGTGAATTTGTTCAAGTCTGACCTTGGCCCACTAATTTACCATAACTGGAGCTGCAAATATTGAAATGAGGAGTTTCCATTTGCCTCTTCAAGCTAAGATCCAGAGCTACAACTTTCATGAAGATCAAAATGTGAAATTCCACCAACTATTCTATCTATCACATTCCATCTACCATTTCACCAACTCCATTCCATCTACCACTTTATCTTCCATTTCACCTACTACTTCATCTACCACATTTCATCTATCATACTTCATCTACCACTTCATCTACCATACTCCATTCTTCCCTATATATAGACATCCTCTCCCTCACATTTAACACACAACGTTTCATATCCATTACTTTCCTTTCTTCTCCACATACACCATCTTAGAGTTAATTTTATGTATTGTATTTAATTCCTGCATGCCTCCTATATGGAAGGCTTAGATAGTCCTCCTTTATAAATCGTATAGGTTGCCACCTACATGGAAGATTTTACCTCCTAAAGGGACGGCTATATTTTCTCCATTTTCATGCATTTTTTGGTTGTATATTTATGTTTAAGAATTTGATATTCAAGTTTTATGCAATGTTTATGAAGTTTTCAATTTATTTTGATTTTGTTTTTAATTTCATCATGAGCTAAATTTTTATTTTCCTAGGATGATGATGTAGCTTTGTAATAATGGATTGAATCTTAACTTATGAAATCTAGTTTGAATTTCTCCTTCATGATTGAGTTTTAATTATTTTTCTTAATGCTTTTGATTGATTGGCCACCTTTTGAATGATTTCAATATGCATGTTGAGTTCAAAAGGAGATGCATGTGTGTAGATCCTAAAATTAAAACCATGACTTGCATATGAAATAGGAATATATTCATGAGTTGTGTAGTCTTACTGAGTTCCATAAATCTTAATACATAATTAATTGCTTAAATTCATATAGGAATATATTAGATTAGCAATTAATTATAGAATTGCTTGACCTTGGAAGAGGCTAGTAATTAAATTAAGGAAAATCGACTATCAATCATGTGGAATAAATTGGGCTAAAATCTAACCCCTAGGGCTTTTTCTCATAGTTGCTTTCATATCATTTACACTCATATTTAATCATCTTTTTTTTTTCATACTCTCAATCACCAACTAATCAATCGACTAAATAGAGTTAAAATTACCTATTTTGGTTCTTAGTGATCAATGCTCATGGGAATGATACTCTACTCACTTCTGTATTACTTGATTACGATAGTGTACACTTGCAATATTTAATGGATCATTTACACTCATAACAATAATGAAAGGGTTTGTGAAATATTAGAGTCATTTGGAGGGTTACCCTGTTGAAACATATATTTGTGAAGAGGCCGCTGAACTTTCTACCATATAGTTAAAGAATACAAGTGATATTGGGCTTCTAGTGTCTTGGCATAAGGGAAGAAGGACTGATAAGGAATGGATCTTGGGTAGGAAAGTTGTAACCATCTCAGACCAATAGTTGGAGCAAGCACACCTATATGTGTTATACAACTCTAAGGAGGTTGACGAGTATGTGCGCAACCATATGTAGCAAATTTAGAGGGAAAATCCCTACAAAGGAGAAAGATGGTGTCCTTAACAACACAATAAACATTGTACAACATGGTTTAAAGATCAAGTCCTTGGCGAGTATAAAGCTAATCCTAAATCAATTTCTAGCAAATTGAAGTTCTTAACATATAGTCCAAGTAATCAAATATATAACATCTTATGCAAGCTACATCATCAATGGCTTCACCTTCTACACCAAAAAGCATGATGATCGAAGAAAATGCAAAATAGTGGTATAAATCTTGTAGCTAACACTATACATGCATCGAGATCCAAAGATAGAAATCCTATCTATGCGAAGATGTCAAACTTTTGGGTTGACTGAGGACATTTGGGAGTTGGATTATATTAGCTTTTGGGTTCCAATTTTTAGTTGCAAGTGGGTTGACAGTAATTACGACTTGAGAATTGATGGCTTAGGCTTGATATAATTGAATTTGAACAAGGAAAGGTATAAAGAATAGCCTTTCATTTTGGCTTCTCAGGCTAAACAAGTGTTCTACGTCCATGATCCTTCTAAACATGAATGGTTTATTGTTTTGTTAACAAATAAAGTGATTGATAAGAAGATGGGTGATGGAGTTAAGGATGATCCATTCAATGGGGGATCACTTAAACCATTGAATTTTGATGATGAAGATGCTTTGTATGTCAGGCATGATCATAATGAAGGCATTTGGGTTTGAAAGAGGGAAAATTATTAATTGACAAGAAGAGAAGAATTCAAGCTAAAAAAAGTAACTTACAAGAAGCTAAAACTAGGAAACGAAAAAGAGGTATTTAATTTCTATGTTTTCACTGTTCATTGCTGTTTTTTTGCTGTTAGGCTGGGTTAATTTTTGTGTTTTTATGGATGGTCTATTGTATTTTGTTTATTTATGTGTTGTTTATGAAAGTATGTGGAAATCAACAGGAGTACCCCCTAATTTATTTTTTTTAAAATTTTTGCAGATATTTAACCGTTATTAACTAGAAATCGTAATATATGTTTTGAAATTACCTTACGGTTTCTTACAATAACTGTTATATATGTAATAATAGAGCAATACATTATGGATGATATATTTGGACCGTTACAAAGTTCCTCTAGTTAAACATCTCTCTATTTCTCCATTTCATTCATCAGCGCACTGTCTTAGCCTTTTAGGTCAAATGTAAACCCACAACCCACTAACCTCTAAACCCCACTACTCCGGTCGTCTTTTCTAGTCGTCAACCGTCATTTTTAGGCAAACCACACCATCCATAAAGCCTTCTCCATGCTTCTCAGCGATAGCTACTCGAGTTTAGCCCTATCCAAGTCACATTTCTTTGCGTGGTCTATTTTAATCATATGGAGCTATGACTTCCATTCTCCATTCTCCATTCTACATTCTCCATTATTATTCATTTCGTGTTTTTAGCTAGGTTATGGCCTACGTTGTGCTTATGTTTTTTTCCTTAAAAAATCTCTGTTCGAAGGTTCCTCTCTTGTTACAGGAAATTTTTAAAGATTTTTAAAGATTTCGCTATGATGAGTGTGTGGCAGATAGCCCTAAGCGATGTACAGTTGCTAATGCCACATGTATAATTTACAGGGGGAGAACATGATTCACAGATGTCTCTATAGGTCACATGTATAACCTATAAAGGGATAACACGATTCCCAACTCACCTCTTCCTCATAATCAAGTTAGCCTAGAGGGTTAAAGGTCGCCATCGATCCAAATTAGCTCTTCTAGGGTTCACCACAAAATGCTAGTAGGAAGAACTGTGCGATGTGTCCTTGAACCTGTTACTTGGCCTGGCCACCTTATTGTCATATCATCTATAACAAAACAAAAGTATTATATATATATATATATATATATGCATTAGATAGAGTTTCAGCTTTAGCTTTGCTTGTTGGATTTGACTACATATTATAACATCTAGTATAGCCATGCAATTTAGGATAGATCAAGGCATTCCCTACTTTACGGCTAGGCTCAATAGAACTCCTTACCGTAAAAGGCTCAAAGTGTATGTAGACTCAAGCAAGACTTGATAGAGAAGGAGTGATAAGATCTATAGAATGCTATATGCTTCCTAACGAGAAGGTGTAGATGGCATACAATAGATCTAACCCTTCTTTCTCTATCAAATCTTGCTCGAGGCTGCATACACCTTAAGCCCTTTATAGTAGGGAGTTCATTGAGCCTAGCCATAAAGCAAAGAATGTCTTGATCCATCCCAAATTGCATGGCTATATTCAATGTGTGAGCTTCAAAAATATACACATTTGTGTACAATTTCATTCTGCATGCAGGGATGAAAGGAGAATCCCCATTTTTTAAAAAAAAATTGCCTCAAAAGTTAATGGTTATTAAATAATAACTGTTATATATTTATATACTATATATGACAGTTGTTTCATTAAACCCATTAGCATTTATAGCAAATAAATAACAGTTCCTATATAGCGACCGTTATGTATGCTAACCTTTTATATAATGGTTATTTTGAAAGCACCGTTATGTAGGTTACAGAGTTTTATAATGGTTGTTTACTTGAGACTATTATTTATTATGACATAATTACATACAGCATAGCCTCACCACATCTTAATGCATAACGGGTGTTATAATAGAATAAATCATGGTTTGGAACCGTAATGTAAATGCGCTGAGCTTTTGCAGCACCCGCATATATGACGGTTCAGAACCGTTATGTATGACAGTAATAACCATCATATATCGCGATTTCTATAGTAATGATTAACGACACTTGTAATGGTAATGACATGTTCAGTGAAGGTATTTACAGAAGACCAGATTCTTCATAGCATCAACTACAATACATATAGTCAAATGACACGTGAACATTAAGATTCCATCTGCACCTAATATTTTCTTGTCATTCCCACCAAAGAACATTACTGTAAGCTCTATATAGACCCCACAAAAGATGACATCTTCCAATAAACTATTGAAGAATTGTCTCATCATCATGACTAAGCTTTCTAGATTCAATATCTAAATACTCCAAATCTTTGCGAATAGCTTTGTGGAATTTAAATATAGTATCAATGGGTCTTTCTGCAGAGTTATATCACAAGTTATTATTTGTTTCCCATATA
The DNA here is from genome assembly GCA_963210345.1 of Inga oerstediana. Classification (NCBI taxonomy): domain Eukaryota; kingdom Viridiplantae; phylum Streptophyta; class Magnoliopsida; order Fabales; family Fabaceae; genus Inga; species Inga oerstediana. The sequence continues at coordinate 68,026,439 of OY723405.1, read as the reverse complement.
AAAAGATTAGAATTTATAGATAGAGATGAAGAGTTGAAAGACAAGGAGCCTAAGGACTTGACACTAGAAAGAGAGCTTTGCCCCAAATTATTACTACTTACTCCTGAACCTACTATACAACAATATGCCTTTCCATCATAGCGCAACTTCCCCCCTCACTATTCTGCAAAAATATACCCAATTTTGTGGAGGTGGGAGGAAGGGAGCTTGAATCACCGGACCTCCTTTCCACTTATAGCAATTTTCTCTAAATATGACACTGGAAAGAGAGTTACAGATATGGCTAGAAGCATACATGCAAAATGAAAGACCTAAACGAATTATTAGACTTTTTAGGGTTTTTCAAGTTCAAATGATTTTTAACTATATTTTTTCCCTTCTATAATCTATTCATGCATGGATTAATCTAACCAATCATGTTGTCTTTTTATTTCTTTTTTTGTCTTTATTTCACCTATTACATGAGTATTGTTGTAAAATTGTATCACTCTAGCGCTGCCTCATCTAGGTGAAAAGAGAACATGAGTTTAGAATCCCAAAAAGTACATTTGTTAGAAGAGATGAAAACTTTTTATACTATAAGACTTAAAAGGGGAAACCCTTAATCAAATAAAAAAAATTGTGCCACACTAATCTTATTATTAGTTCAGTTGGTCAAAAAAATTTTGTTCTTAGTATAAGTTCACTCCAAGTCATTAATGAATATTTTTTAATTTTATCTTTATTGAATGAAAGAAATAAGCAAGAGAAAATGTATAGCTTATTTTTTCAATATCATTAAATAAGGTAAAGTTGGAAAAGTCACTCAATTTAAAACATTAAATGTCTTAACCTCCGTTTTTTTTTTTTTGATATATGAGATTTGGTCAAACTAGACTTGTAATATATAAACTAGTGTGAAAGTATTTTGTGATCTCACTAAAATTCAAATAATTTAATAATACAAAGACTTTCATGAATCAATACACCTTGTATATTTATTATAGAGCCGGGAAATCAGGTTGAGCCTGTCGGGCCGGCCCATTTAGGCTCGAGCCCTTTAAGGGCTGGGTTTATGATCTAGAGGCTAAAAAAGAAAGCGGGCCTAAAAGGGCCGGGTCTTTTAGGCTCGGCCCTTTTAGGCCCGTTTAATATTTTTTAAAAATAAATTAAAATATATAATCTCATTATATCAAATTATCAGTATGAGAGATACTTAAGTACCTAATAGAGTATTAGTAACAAGCAAACACTTATTAAATGGTTTGATTTATTTTATTTTCTACAATGGTTTATTCATTTAAACTTTTAAAAAGAGGCTAATTTAGACATTATATGATTATTTTAACTAAAAATTTATGATTTTTAAAAATAATGCATCTCAATTTAAAGAAAAATAATAAATAAATTATAAAATTTGAAAAATAATTTTTTTAAAATTAAAATAAGTTCAGGCCCGAGCCCGTGAAGAGTCAACCCTGTAGAACCGCATGCTTAAAAAATTAGAAGATTTTTAGGAAACAAGCCTAAACAGATTGGCCCGATCCAAATCCGTGACTGACCCATATATATCCCCAACTCTATATTTTTTCCTCCTCCATTCTGAACCCAAGTGCGTGTAGGAACTTTCATCTGTAGTGCTGTACTGAATATACATCAAAATTCATTGATTTTGTGAGTCAGCGTGAAAGAAAAAAATATTCGACCTCATCCACATTCCACAGTGGCAACAAAAACGTCTGGGACAAGGGTTTTTCAACAACCACATCTTCTCTCTTATAGGACTTTATTAAAAACAAAAATATATTCATTATCTTCCGTTTAATCGAATTATATAAGGGAAAGTTCTAAAAAATATTACCTCCGATCCTAAATATAGGATAAAGTTTATAGTGCAAATTATACTACCAACTTTATCCTATATTTAGGACCGGAGGGAGTATTATATGTTAGAGTAAAATACTCTAACCACTCTTATATTTTACCTTAATTATACAGGCCTCCTCTCTATTTTAAAAATATACACTTAAATCCAAACTGTTAACTCCATTAAATATTTTTATTTTTTAATTAAAATTTATATTAAAATAAATCTTATTTACTAATTTATCCTTCATCATTACTAATTTCCTAATCTTAACTAAAATTGTTTAAGTAATTCGAGAGTTTCTTTTTATTTTTCTTAACTTATTTTGTAGTTTTGTAAATAGTTATATGTTAAATAATTTTTATATTAAAATAAATACTTAATTAATTTAATTAATGTAGACATAGAAAAATTAATTAAAAATATGATTAATGCTGTTAATAGATGCATACTAAAATAAACATGTTTATAAATGTTTGTGCAAAAAATGTATTTAAAAAATTTAAATTTAAAATTAATATAAGTCATATACTATATCAAATTTACATTATTAATAACATATTGTGAATAAAAAATATTTCTTTCTTTCTTTTTTTCCCTTTCATTTGAAATACATATTTTTTAGTCATTTAAAAGAATCCTAAATAAATAATTTTCAATAAATATGATAAAAATTTAAAATTTTATAATATAATAAAAATCAAAAAAAAAATTATAATATATTAGAAATTTTGAATATACATGTATTAAAATTATTTTTTATACAAAAATTTATTTTTAGGCAAATATAAATGTTTATTCATTTGTTGAAAAAGGGATATTTTGGTCAAAGTAAATGTTTAATAGTCAAACTTAAAGGTTAACTAACGGTTGGATGGATGGAAATGAAATATCAAATATGTAAGGGAGGTTTTTGTAACTTATATTTTAATTTCAAGGGAGGTCTATATACGTTTTCAAAATAGAGATGAGGTTTGTGTAATTTAGGTAAAATAGAAGGGTAGTCAATGTATTTTACTCTATTTTTTAAAATTATACATTAATATTATTATTTGAGATAATTGGTTAAGTACGCATATGATTGTTAATTTTATATTGATATATTTTGAATTTCTTAGTAAATTTTTAATAATTTTTCTTCACTTTAATTTTCTTAAGGGAATGAATATATCTAGATTTAAAATTTAGAAACGTCAATCCAAAAGAGAATAAATACATTGACATCTTTCTGCTGAAGTATCTTAATTTGATATGACAAATGGTTTATTGATAGAAGATATTTTCGAAAGAATAAAATATTTGTATTTACTTGAGTATATGTTAATAATTGAAAATGAAAGAAAAAGACTTTGTGTAATTATTTGATGTGACTCATTTGTAATTATTCAGATTGTGATATGGGTTTAAAAAGAATTCGAGATTTGGGATTTGATGAAGAAGTTGTGGACTCCATTTTCTCTCATTTTCTTTGTTGTTACTTTCGTATTTGTTGGTTTCTTTCTTGTTCTTTCTACTATAAACAAAACATGAGCGTGGCTAGTTTTGCTTCGTACATAACCCAAGGCCCAGGTTGGTCCCCTTCACAGTTGTTCCTAGGTGGAAATAAAATCTAGTAATTTAATAGAAACTTATTTAATCTAAATGTGATGGTAAAGAAAAGACTTAATCTAAATCGGATATTAATTTTTATTTTTAAAAAAATATTAAAATATCATTTGTGAATATACAAACATAAAAATGTTGAAACCTTAATTAGTTAATATTAAGATTATAATTGGTTTAAAATTTTCAAAGGGTATATTATTTAATTTTTATAATATCTCCTTAATTTGTTTGAAAAATAATTAGTAAAATGTTTCTTTTATAACTTTGAGTCCTTATATTTGTTTTTTCCCAGCAAATTAGATCGTTCTTGTGACACTAAAATCTTAAATTAATACCCCATTTGATACAGTAAAAGAGTTTTTATGAAAGTATAAATGGAAGTAGAAGCGGAGTGAAAAGTGAAAATGGAATTTAAAAATTTGTTTGGTATATCTATGAAAGTGATGTATTGTTTTAATTTAATATTTATATTTATGATATAAAAAGACTTGTATGACCTTGAGAATACAAAACCCCAACCAGTCACCACAAAGGATCACAAGCCGTCATGGGTTGGCCGCCATAGAAATGCCGGCCACCATAAACACCAGGCATAGTGGAGGAGGCAACTGAAGTTTCACCCTCCAACTTCCCGAATCTCTCTCTTGAACAAAACAAATCACACTCCCTTATCATTATTTTTTTTAATTTCCCTCGTTTATTCCATGAACCAAAATCCTAAACCCACTCTCTTTGATCTTTCAAATAAGAGTGCAAAGCGCATGCATATAGAGTATGGCATGAATCAGTTTAATCTATACATATATACACAAACAAAAAGATCAAAAGCTGAAACATTTGCGGCAAGAGTGACGATGAATAGTACAATGAACAGTGCAGAGGGAGACCCCTTTGGGTAGAGGGAAGGAGGCACGACTTGGTCAAATCCAAGGAGAATCGTGAAGCTGAAATCAAAATCATGAAGCACCAGAACAAGAGAAACAGAAACATAATTTGTGTTATTGCGAATAGAGACAAGAGGAGAGGGTGCCGTCCTAGGTGAAATCTAAATTGAATATCACCATAGTAGTTGGGTTCACAAATTTGAATGTCGATTTTGCAAGGGGATTTACCATCGTCGTCAATTCTACACATCCCCTGGGCGCTTGTAGTCACCGGATGAACGTTTGTTGCCGTCGCCATCACCGGAGAACTTGGAAGCCTGAAGATTGCACTAAAAAGCTTGAGGGCAAAATTGGAAAATAAAATGAATTCTATGAAAGTGTGGCCAGTTCCATAAGGGGTTAGATGGAAGTGACTTCTATCAATTTTGATAGAAATAGGTTCCCTAATGAAGTGGCCTCCAATATACCAAACATACAATAATCTCAATTCCACTTCTACTTTCACTTCTCCTCTTCCACTTCTATACTACCAAACAGGGCATAAAATGTGGTGTAGCAGTGTTGCTCAAGGTTTGATTACTATCCTTAAAGGAGTTGAGGTAATTAATTACCACTGCTCAACTTTCTTGAGTGCTGGCATGTTGGTGTTTATGAGTTGTTTTATATTGTAAAACTATTATATATATTTCAATGATAAAATCATGATAATTTGTATTTAATTGATAAACTTGTTTTGGTAAAGTGGAAAGTGGGTCTTATATAGATGTTCTATGTGTTTTGAACTATGAAAATGTTTATTCAATGCATTAGGCATGATTATTAATAATTAATATATATTGTGTCGTAAACTGGCCTTGGTTACAAGGACTTTTAGTCTCATCCCGTTATTTTGCATTTTCCAGATGAAGGCTCTCGTGCGAAAGCCAGGTAAAAACATGGAAGGGCAAATGTTAGTGTAGTGTTGATATTTAAGCCACCCTAATAGCACTGTTGCACGTGATTTCATTGATGTATATTATTACCATTTGTAAGGCTTTTGTCATTAATGAGCATGATATATAGACTCACTTTAGGACAAATTAATTATGAAATTAATTTTGAGTATGTTGATTATTGAATATGTGTAAAACTAAAGACTTTTTGGTGCTCTTATCATTATTTTCAACATACGTATTGATTTGAATGAAGTATGATAGACTGCTAGATTTGGGAGTTTGGAATCAATCTCATGTACGGAAAAATTCATTTGCTTTCTTTTCGTCTTCGTTCCTAGGGAGATTTACGTGACTTCTCTATTTATGCTTCAAAACCTATATTATCTCTCATCTTAAAAAAAAAAAAAAACTCTTTGATTTGGTGGGTGTGATTTTCCTGATTTTTTTTTTTGCTTTTTTAGTTTTTCATAGGAGGGAACCGTTTTTCTTCTAAGTGCGTGTGCAAGAGACACAATTAGATTTTTTTCCCCAGCCCGATTTCAATTATAATCAGGCACCCCAAAGATTCAAAGTCCTCACACGTGTGTTATGGGGACTGGAGGAAAAAGGGCAAAGATTTTTTTTCCAATTTTGAGTATCAGCTTCTAGCATCTTCTCCTTTCAATATTCCTTGTGATCCGCTTTCGTATGGACCGGGCAATACAATTAATCAGTCAAATTCAAGGGTATGCGTAAAAGCCTTCAGAAAATGCTCGAATTCATCCCTATTAGATAAAATATTACATAATTTGACGGTAAGTTTGCTAGTAATTAGATAATAGGGAAAATTGTATTGCAATCATGTCCCATGTAAGACAAAAGTACATCTTTAATTAAGGTCACATTAAATTTCCAAATTATTATCAAGTCTCAAGAGATATAGGGATAAGAGATTCCAATTATAAAAGGATGTCATTACCATTGTCCTTACCCTTTTCCTTATTCAGTTTTCATTACCTGCTCTCTCACTTATTAATTCATGCTCTTTCATATGTCAACTAAAATGAAATTATATAGTAGTTATGATTCAAAATATGATATAAACCTACTATATTATATATATATATATATATATTGTTTTGGTTTATATAGTCTAAGCATACATGAGGCCAAATCAGGAGAATGTAATTAAAACATATATACCATATTTTAATTTGTTGACAAGTGATCGAACATGAATGCACAAGTAAGCATATAAGAATGACAACTGAATAAGGGTAAGGACAATGATGTTATTTTATTATTAGAATTTCTTATCCTTAGATCCCTTGAGACTTGCTAGTAATTTAGAGATTTTAAGTTACAGTAATAATTTGTCTTACTCGAGGACTGAGTGCAATTTCCTCTAGATAATAACCTAGTAATTTCATAGAAGCCACATGTTAGTGTGATATATATCTTCGACTTCAGTCCAAAAAAACAAAAAGGATACATATCATTATTTATTGGCGAAGAGTCTAGCTGTGCCCTCACCGAGTCCTCTGGCCGCACTGAGTCCTCTTCAACTGCACACAAGTGATATGTTAGCTGATATTAATTTCCTTCACTGTTTTTGTAACATCCTAAATTTTATATTTATTAAATATATTATAATTATTTAAAAAATTCAATAAAATAGTGAATATTCATGAATTTGGAATGTATGAATTTTAAAAATGTTCATATTCCTGAGAAAATGGATAAAATAATTATGGAATTAAATTGGGTAATTTAAAAAAAATCAATATTAAGGTCAAAAAATGGAGAAATAATAAAGAAAATATTCGATCCAAAAATAGATGAGAATTGGCCAAATTAATTCAAGAAAAGAAATTAAATTACAAAGGTAATGGCAAAATCGTAATTTTGCCAATTTAGTACAAGATTAATTATTTTTCAATTTATTGAAGTTAATTTAATTAATTAAGAAAAATAAATGAGAATGTATCTTTTAAATATTCTTGGTGGAATAAATCAAGATTTGTGAAATTGGAAGGACTTATGTGTAATTCAATTAAAGGAATTATGAAAATGTTGAAACAATTTATATTTCCCTTTTTCTTATAAATTTCGCGTAGCATAAGAAAAATGGGAGGGAAAAATGATTATTGGAATTAAACATGCCAAGTGTCATTATCCTAAGGTAAATGATTAGTTTATAATTATTAAAGTTGAGCACATGCTTAATTGTGTTAAAATAATATTTCTTATACATGATAATTATCATTATGGTACAACACTTGAGCATGTAGTTGGACAAGTTGAATGAAGCCCATTTGGTTTGTGAGGGCTTGAGTCATGCGTTTTGGGCTAGAGGGAAAAGAAAAGAAATTGGTTCAAATGCAATTGGACATTATGACATGAATTAGATGAAGATAAGACTTAATTACATAAGTGATGTCATAATCCAATTTACCACTAATTATTAAATGAGGAGAAAATGTGTAAGATATTTTATGAAGCTCTTCATTCATATTTCCTTGCCATTTTCATCCAAAGCCAAGTGAGGAGAGAGAGAGAAAAGCTTAAGAAACTTCAAGCTCTAAAGAAAAAGAAAAAGAGAAAACTTAAGGTAAGATATGCTTTCTTAAGCATTTTCTTATAATCTTGCATGAAATCTTTTCTAAATTCTTCTCCTCTATGGAATCAATGGTTTAAAAAACTCATCCTAAGCTCATGGAGAGAGAGAGTAGGATACAGAGAGATAAAGTTCAAGAACTCAAAAGGTAACTTCACAAATCTCAAATTCATACTAGTATGTTGTTATTGTTGATGTGTATGGTTGGATTGGGTGATTTTTGTTGAGTTTGTAAATTTGGAAAGTCCTAACCCTAGAGGGTTATGCTGCCCAAATTTCTTTAAATCATGGTTAAAATGTGTTTAAATAGTTTAATAAAAGATTAGAAGTGGAAAGGAGTAAGCTTTTGAGGTTAAAGCTCAAAACTCCAATTTTCCTTTTTCTTGAGTTATATTTCGGTCAGCTCTGTTATTGGGGGAAGGGGTTAGATTTTCAATAATTTAATGGTTCTATTAAATTTAGGAGGCAAAATTAGGCGGGGTTACAGTTGGTCACTTTTTTGGAAAAACACGAAAAAACATAATTACAAAAACACCCTTAAAACACTAAAAGTAGAGCTGGCAAGGGTAATTTTGTAATTTGACATTAAATTTGATAATTCCAAACTTGGAAATAGATTTCTTGGGCAAAAATACGTCAGGATAGCCCTAGTCAAAATGTTGGGAAAACGTGCAGTCGAGTCAGGTATGGTGGGGCAGGACCGGGGTTCAGGGGCATTTTGGTAAATTTTCACTATAAGCTAATATAACCACAAGAAACACTATGGAAGTATCTAAATTGATACTTGGATATGTCGTGACCTATTTCTTATACATTTAATATTTTAAGACCAAGTCGAAAGCCGAAAGCGACATCTTTTATGAGGCACACAAAAAGGGGTTGATAGAACTTTGAAGTAGGGACTACTATCTCTCATATACTATGTGATTAATTGTATGTTATGTGTTACTGTATTTCGTGATATGAATGCGTGTTAGTGGCACAGTACCTGGTTATGGTTCGGTGCCCAGTCAAGGTATATCGAAAATCCTAGCTATGGTCGGTGACTCGGTTGAAGTACATGTAGAAGTTCTAACTCGGTGTTTTGCCCTGAAACTTGTGTACACATAATAATCGAATTGAACTTTAATTTTATTTGATATGGAGTATTGCATATTTAATTTTCACATTTTATATGTCGATCGTATGTTTCTACTAGGATTATTCGGAATCTCACCCCATTTTTTTTAAACAAACATTTCAGTGGGTGCCAGTGGATCGAAAGGCAAAGACGTAGACACAGGGAAGTGATTGGCATGTGTGTCTCGATGCAAAGTCAAAATTCTTAGTTATAGTTAGTTAATTTATGTTGGAAATACTTTTGGGATATCCTGTAAATATTGGAAATACTGTCGCATTCTGTATTTTGTCTATGGATGATTCTGGATTGTAAATGAATACTTTTATCAGTATACATATACTTTTTCTGTATGCATGTGAAACTTGATTTATATTACTCTACGAATATCGAAATAGAAACGAGTGTTAACAATTTTACATGCATATATCCATAGATGTATGCGCGCGCATATATATATATATATATATATGAAAAATTAATTCATAAGTTTTTGTAGTTTCACATTATTTTTATTAGGTCTTTATAGTTTTCTCACTTATAGGTACGATCCTGTGTTTTCATTTTTCATGCTAAGTGGCATATAAGTTGCAACAAATTAAAGATCAAAATAAAATAAAAGAGTTTTTTTAAATAAAATGATGGAATTAAATTTATTTATTATCAATATAAAAATTAAAAAAATATGCTCTTAACCTTCCCTTTGCATATCTATGTATAATTTGTAATATACTCCATCTTGATTTTGTTTAGATGTGTGTACTAAAATTAATCTACGCGTATGCCGAGTTAGAGCCACATCATTAGTTAGTATAGCATTCTTTTTCTTTACAAATTAACATATTATGGATATAGGGATCAGTACTTATAATTTAGAAAACTATTAAGATTCAATAAAATAGAAAAATTAGAACTAATTTAATTTCAATGCTCATAGTAATAGTGAGCATCAAGAGCTTGTCACTACATTTAGATCTACATTGTTCAAATAGAATTTCGATGGTCCGGATTTCAGATTTCAAATAATGATTTTGTTTTTTAAAATTGATAGTTAAGAGATTATATTTATTTTAAATATTTTGCAATAGTAATGAGCGATAAGTACTAAAAATAATTCCAAAAAACACTACAAAGACTTAATTACAAATGGGAACCAGTTTCCATACACCACTTTGACTAGCAGGAAGATCTAATCATATCTAGATCCTTCTAGATTTGATATGAACTATCAAAATCTTATTTTTTTTAGAGTCTTCATTTTTTTAAAAAGAATCATTTTAATGGGTATAAAATTTAAAATAAAGATAATATTTTTATTATTATATTTCTGTAAAACCATTTTTTATTTAAAAAATTATCATTTTAGAAAATCAAATCAAGGCCGTTCATATTAGATCTGAAAGCTGCAGGTATAATAAACTCTCTCTGCTAAACTAATTCCTTAAAAATGAAGGGGTATTAGTACTCGTTTGGAATAGCTTATTTTTGGATAATAAGTGCTTATAAATCGTGATTCACGGTATACGAGGTAAGTATGTGAGAGGAGTTTTATCTCGACTTGCGTAATAAGGACTTATTGTCTAAATATAAGCCCAACCAAACACACACTACACACAAAGAGACGCAGAGGGAGAGAGAGAGCCTGCAGTGAACACGTGGAAAAAGGCTAATGTACAGGGTGTCAAAATGGTCGGAAGAGATAATAAGTTCAAAAGGATAAGATGAGCTCAACTCAGCGTCAAATGGGTGATTTTGTGATTCAGCATGAAAGAGTCTTTTTGTCTCGGCCTTATCCACACTCCACAGAGGCCACAAAAACGTCTCCGACAAGGTTTTTCAACAACCACATGTTCTCCCATATTGGACTTTTCAAAACAAATAGAAAATATTACAAAGTTTCGATAAGTATTTAAATAAAATATATTCATTATCTTCCATTTAATCGCAAATTAAAAAATTCATTGTATTTTTAAATGATATATTAGTAATTACTATTTGAGATATATAATTGGTTATGTATATGATTGTTAATTTTATATTGATATATTTTGTATCTCTAACAAAAGTTTCTAACAATTTTTCTTCACTTTAATTGTTTTAAAGGAATGAATCTAGACTTAAAGATCAGAAATGCTGCTCCAAAAGAGAATAAATATATCGATCTTTGAAGTATCTTAATTTGATATGAAAAATGGTGGTTTTTTTTTGCTTGCCAGGAGAGAAATGATTTTTCAAATTATAAAATGTTTGTATTTATTTGAGTACATGTTAATAATTGAGTATGGGAAAAAGACGTTTTGTGTTATTATCTAATGTGATGTAATTATTGAGATTGTGATATGTGTGAAAACGAGACCGAGATTTGGGATTTAATGAGATTGTGGACTCCGTTTTCTCTCATTTTCTTGTTGTTACTGATGTTTTGTTGGTTTCTTTCTTGTTCTTAATATGGGTGTGACCGGTTTTGCTTTCTACCTAACCCAAGGCATGGGATGGTTTGCCCCATTCAGATTTGGTTGAAGAAGGTGGAAATAAAATCTAGTAATTTAATACAAACTGATTTAACCTAAATCTGAAATTAATTTTTCTTTTTTTAAAACTAGCAAATATTACCTTTGAATATCCAAAGATAAAAAATGTCTTTTTACCAGAAAAACATAAAAAATGTTGAAATCTTATTTAATTAATATTAAGATTATAAAAGTTTTGAAATTTCAAAAGATATATTATTTAGTTTTCATAACGTCCTTCATTTGTTTGAAAAATAATTAGTATAATGTATTAATGTTTCTTTGAACTTTAAGTCCTTATATTTTTATTTTTTATTTTTTCATTATCTTATTTTTTTGGGAGAATTGTCCAAAAATACTTTGGAGGCAAATTAATTGCTGATTGCTACCATGGAAGATCTGTTGCACATAACGGAAGATATTTTGCACACAACGGAAGATTGTTTGCACATTTATATGGAAGATTTCTGCACACACGGAAGATGGCTTGCACAAAACGGAAGATCGCTTGCACATACGGAAGATCGCTTGCACGCTTGGTAGCAATCAGCAATTAATTTGCCTCAAAAGTATTTTTGGGCAATTCTCCCTATTTTTTTTCCTATTGCAACAAATTAGATCATTCTTTTGAGACTAGAATTTCGAACTCAATTGTTGGGTTATCATTAATGAATGAGTCCTAGGAAAAATTGTATGCCGTTCGGAAAACTGAGATAAATGATGGCGTTCTGAAATATCTTAGATATTTTATTGGGAAAATTCTAGAAAAATACAGTCAAAAGAAGGAAATGACAAAAAGGTGTGGTGAATTTGTGAAATCCGAAATAAGGGCAACCGTAGAAATTTTAGTTTTGAAATCTTGAAACAATGATGAAAATGCCCTCAGTTTAGTTAAAAATAATAATAATAGAGGGAAGGCCAAAATTGAATTGGTTGGCTGAAGAGGAAGTGAGAAACGACAACCCTAAGAAGGGAAGGGGGCGAAGGGCTCAGCGTGGCTATTGAAAGGGAATGGAAGTCTCTTGGCTGATCTTCGGCAATGTGCAGTGGAGTTGGAAGGTGGTAACTAAGAAATGACAAACCTAGGAGGGGAAGGGGGCGAAGGGCTCAGTGCAGCAATTGGAAGGGAACGGTAGTCTCTTGACCAAACTTCAGCGGCATGCAGTGGAGTTGGAAGGTGGTAATTGAGAAATGACACCTTAGCTTTGGCTGGATTATTGTCGACTAGGTTGTTTTGCTTTGGGTCTTTTTTTGCTTAGTTTTCAGTTGTGAAAAGCTTCGGCTGTCAAATGTTCTCTGTCTTCACCAATATTCTTTAATCCCTTTAATTTGATCATCTTACTGTTTATATTTATGCTATTATTAACAACACAACCATTTACATTAACGATTTCACAACATTGTTTAACATCTTCGTATGAAAAAATGGGAAAGTAACAAGTTTGATGCCCAATAATAACACCTGTAGCTTTATTAACAATACCAGATTTGTCACGCCCTTAATTTAATTTCACAATTACCAGAGTGCTTGCGGAAAACGATATGCGGTTCGGTGGGCAACACAGGAATAACAAGAATATACTGATAATAAGTGCATGATTACATAAATTCCCCATAGGGGTTCATACATGATCATTACTATCAATGTAGCCACACATGGCTACTTGGGTGTCTAAACTCATCCTAGTGAAACGGAGACTTCTTCCCGTCTTCGTTTCACTACTGTAATCCCCTTGTACGGTACTCTGCATTGTTGTTTGCATATCTTCTGTCGTCTCCTGTCTAAATTGTTGGTAGGGGAGGGTGAGATTCAAGAGAATCTCAGTAGGAAACAGATACCATAATGCATGCATGATTGATGCTATGTGTATGACATGTTAGCTTTATCTAGATGTATGCCCCATAATGACATTTCTGCATGCTCAATATTTCATACAACAAGACTATGGCCACAGCGAAAACAGAAACAAAACTTCATTTATTCAAATATGCTCTACACAATCAAGTAAAGCAATCACATACATCATTACACAAGCAAAGATATCAAATACATGCAAGTAAGGTAAGTCCCCTACCTTAACCCTTTTTCACCTCGAAATGCGTGCCTCAATCTACGTGCAAACGACTCGAGGCTCCATATTTGATCCTACAATTCCAAATATACCATTTAGATACTTCCATAGTGCTTCTGGGGGTTATATGAGTCTATCTTGAAAAATTACTAAAATACCCCCGGGGACCCAGCCCTATCGTACCCGGTCTGGTTGTACTTTTCTCAAAATTTTAACATGGGCTATCCTGACATATTTTCACCCAAGAAATCCATTTCCAGACTCGGAATTACCAAATTCACTGCCAAAAGACGAAATTGCCCTTGGCAACCCTTATTTCAGTGTTTTAGGGGTATTTTCGTAATTATGCTTTCTCGGCCTTTTCCGAAAAAGTGCCCAACTGTAACCCCACCTATTTTCGCCCACTGAATCCAATGGAATCATCAAATCATTGAAAATCCAACTCTAAGACCCATTTACAATGCTGACCAAAATATATAGGTTTTAAGGGGAAAATTGAGGTTTTTTGGTTTCGGCTCCGTAAACACATTCCTTTCTACTCCTAACCACTTTATTGACTATTCCATTAGGTTACAACTGCCATTTAGTACCAATTTGGGCAGCATAACATCCCCACATACCCATTTCCAAAAATTAAAACCAATGGCAATCCGGCGAAATTTCACCGATTAAATTGCCCACAGCAGCTAGAATAGTCAATACACAAGAGTTTGGAAGTTACCTCAAGCTCCCACTAGCTTTTCTCAAAGTGGCTGAAAACCCTAGATGCCAAACATCCAAATTTGAGCCTCCAAACCTTAAATCATATGCAAAGGAAGCTTAGGAACGGAGTTATACACATTAGGAACCGATTTACGGAAAAAATCACTTACCTTTATAACCTTTTTCCTCCCCTTTTCTCTCTCTAAAATTTCACACTTCCTCTCTCTATGTTCAGCTAGTTCACGTCAGAAATGAGCTGAAGAAGGAGGAGGATGATTATAATGATATATCCAATTTAATTAATTAATTTTCCCAATTTTCGGATTTTTGCAAAATTCTGGCAGATTTCTGCCCAAACTTTGAAAAATCATAACTAATTCTAGAAAAATTGAATTGAAGTGATTCCAAAGCCTATAGAACCCTTATTGAGTATAGTTTCAAGGAAAAATATAGAATTTTGCTGAATGGAATCAAAAAATACCCAGAAGTTCAATCTTTTCATGTTGTTCCAGAAAATTTCCAGTTTTTCTGGGCTAAATTCAAAAATTCATATCTTTTTGTATGTAGCTCTAATTGATTCATATGACCTATCAAATTAAAGCTTAGGATGTCTAATTTCATCTTATAAAATTTCATAATTTTTGCTCAACATTTGTTCATTCAAAATCATATGACAAGCTCACTACCTCATAAACGATTTCACCAAAATTGTAATTATATTCTCCAAAACTCACCATTTTATTTTCTTAATACCCCAAAGATATAAGAAACATTAGAGAATAGATTTGGGACATTTACTAAACCGGGGCTTAGAAATCCACTTAATTTAGGCTTATTCCCAAGCCTCTAATCCCAAAATTCGGGATATTACAGATTCTACATTAATGACCTGACTTCCTTATTTAACATCTTTATAGGAAAAAATGGGAAAGTAACAAGTTTGATGCCCAATAACAACACCTGTCACTTTATTAACAACACCTAATTCTACATTAATGACTTGACTTCCTTGTTTAACATCTTCATAGGGAAAAATGGAAAGTAACAAGTTCGATGCCTAACAACAACACCTGTCACTTTATTAATAATACTAGATTATACATTAACGACTTGACTTTCCTTGTTTAACATCTTCATAGACAAAAATGGGAAAGTAACAAGTTAAATGCCCAATAACAACACTTTTCACTTTATTAACAACACAACCTTCTACATTAACAACTTCACTTCTTTGTTTAACATCTTCATATGAAAAAATACACTACTACAGAAAAGGGCAGCTGTATGTGGCGCTTATTTTTTTTTAAAAAAACACTTCCTATGAAAAAATACACTACTACTAAAAGAAGTTGTGGTGTTTCAATATATATATATATATATTAAAAAAAACACTTCCTGTGACCTTTCCTTGAGGAAGTGTCAGGCCCTTCCATAAGGGAGCACACAAGAAGTTTATATTTTGTTTTAAATTTTTGCTTCCTGAAGGAAGTGCCACAGGAAGTATTATTTTTTAAAAAATTAATTTTTTTTCATATTTTTCTTTTAGAAACCCATAATTATAGTTGATAATACACTTTAAATTAATTTTTTTCATATTTTTCTTTTAAAACCCTATATTTATGTGAATCATCAATGTTAATAGTTACTAGCTACAACTAAAAATTATAACTAATACATATCTTCACATACAACGTATACATAATAACAATTTTATCTCATTTATTTTTCAGCATATAAAAATGAGAATAATTTTTTTAGACTTCATAATAAATTAAATATAAAAGACATTGAGCAAATTAAACTATTAACTACTAATAAAATTAGATTTGTAAACTCAAAAATTAAAAAAACTTATAGTGTATAGTAATCTTGAATAGAGTGAGCTGAAATCTCAAGTACAACACCTGAAAAAAATTTATAAAGGAAAAAGAGAAAGACAAAGTAAAATGCATGTTTAAAAATGAAAAAAAAAGGGTGGTTAAGAGGACAATGTGCAGTACGTAGCTTTAAGAGAGATATATATATATATATATATAAAGGAAAACCGAGTAGGTACGTATTTACAAGACGAAATTAAACTATAAGGAGGATAAAATAAAGGGTTAAGGTGCAAAAATAGCAAAGAACTATTTCGCTAAGTGCACTCAGCACAATTAACTATTTTTGGGTGCAAAACTAGACATCAACAATATTTTTGAATGCAAAAGTAGCAACGCTGTTAACTCAGGATAACTTCCGTTACTTTAATATAATTTTAGAATGGTTAAGGTGCAAATTTAGCAACAAACTATTTTTTTATGAACACCCAACACAATTATTTTTCACACCAGCATTAACAAGATAAATATGGGCATTTACACAGGAGCATTTACATTAATGATCTTACTTTTTTCATAAGAGCATTTATAAGACAAATAAAGGGATTTAAAAGAATCCGGGGAATTAAAAAATTTTGGTCTTTCATATATTTATCTTGTAAATGCCTATATTTATCTTTCCACTGACAAAACCTAACTTTTACTTGATTGAATGTGGTGCAATAAAATTTTGTTAATTCACTGTATTCTTTTAAATCTCTTTATTTTGTCTTGTAAATTCTCTTATTAGAAAATTGGTGGCACCCATATTTTCTAAAAGGGTTAAGTTGAAAATTTAGCAATGAATTATTTCCCTATGGGCACTAACGCAATTGTTTTTCTTAAGAGCATTTATAAGATAAATATGAGCATTTACATAAGAGCATTTACTTTTTTTCTAATAAGAGAATTTACAAGACAAATAAAGAGATTTAAAAGAATACAGTGAATTAACAAAATTTTGTTGCACCCCATTCGGCCAAGTAAAAGTTAGGTTTTGTCAGTGGATAGATAAATATAGGCATTTACAAGATAAATATATGAAAGACCAAAATTTTTTAATTCCCCGGATTCTTTGAAATCCCTTTATCTGTCTTATAAATGCTCTTGTGAAAAAAATAAAGTAAGATCATTAATGTAAATGCTCCTGTGTAAATGCTCATATTTGTCTTGTAAATGCTCGTGTGAAAAATTATTGTGTTGGGTGTTCATAAGAAAATAGTTTGTTGCTAAATTTGCACCTTAACCATTCTAAAATTATATTAAAGTAACGGAAGTTATTCTGAGTTAACGGCGTTGCTACTTTTGCACCCAAAAATATTGTTTATGTCTACTTTTGCACCCAAAAATATTTAATTGTGCTGAGTGCACTTAGCAAAATAGTTCTTTACTATTTTTGCACCTTAACCCTAAAATAAAACCAAAAGGGAGGAGGAGGAGTGTGGTCAGTTTAGTGTAAGAAATGAGACGAAAGGAAGGGTCACATCATGCCAATTTTAAAAATAAATAAATAAGTTCAAGAAGAAGCTGTGACACTTCTTTAAAAAAGTGTTATAAAAAGTGTACCATGTTAGATCTCATGTTTTGATGATAACAAAGAATGGTATGAAAAAGATTTGATAAACAAATAAGTTTGAATAAAGTAATAACAGGAAAAATCATCACTTGAAGTAAGCATTGGAGTAATGAAGAAAGGCCAAGAGAAAAAGCTGATAAACTTGATCAATGGCAAGTTTTCTAAAGGGTTACTCGAGTAGGTACTTGAGTAAAGAGACAGAAACTTGAAGTAACCAGGTTAACCTTCAAGTAACCTGCCAACGATACTTGAGTACGTACTCGAGTAATAAGGTAAATGTTTTCTAGTTGCTCTCGGCTTGCCAACGTTACTCGAGTAGCTACTTGAGTAACCAGGTAATTCACTTGGAGTTTCTCTCAGCCTGCCAACGTTACTTGAGGAGCTACTCGAGTAACCATGTCAAATACTTCCAGTTACTCTCGGCATTTTCAACCCTGCCAATGATACTCGAGTCTGTACTTGAGTTACTCTATTTCAGGAAATGTGTTGCTCTCGGCATTCTCAACCCTGCCAATGTTACTCGAGGAGCTCCTCGAGTAACTCACTGTGGTAAGCAAAACCTGAAGGTATTACTCGAATACCATGAAATGTTTTTCTCACCCTTCACTTTAAGTTACTACTCGAGTATGCAGAATTACTTAGAAGTAAAACTTCAAGTCACTACTCGAGTATGCAGAGTTAGTTGGAAGAGAACTTCAAGTCATTACCCAAGTAAGCTATGCAGAAAAAACTTATGCTTACTCAAGTAAGGACTCGAGTAACAAGGTAATCAAATTTGAAGTGCTCTCGGCCTTGAAATCCTGCCAACATTACTGGAGTAAAGCATCGAGTAACCTAAAGTTTATTTGAAGGTTTACTCGAGTTGGTACTCGAGTAACTAATGAAGAAAAGTTTGCTATACCCGAGTAAGTACCCGAGTAAACAAGTATTTCCAAAGGTTTGCAATTTTGTTTACTTCATGCACTACCCGAGTAATGTTATGTTTGCTTATTAACTTGCAGTTTATCAAAGTTTTCCTGATGATACTCGAGTATGTACTCGAGTAAACTTTAATGAATACTCGAGTAGCTACTCGAGTATGCAAGTTCAGATTTTGAGAATTCATTCCAACGTTTATTGATTTGTTTCCTATATGATTAACCTTTCATTATATTAGTATTCTTAGCATATCCACAGATAAACAATGAAGAGATCTTACCAAGTAAGGAAAGTCAAATGCAACGTTCAAATGTCACCTACCGCCATCTACCGCAAACGGATATTCTTCAAATACTGGAAAAGTCAATAGTGGCTGCGCACTCTCTAACGGACGAGTAGAAAATGTTCCAACGGTCATTACCAACACACCTATATATATGGGAACATCCAAACAGAGAAAGAACAAGAACACACACACGAACTTATCATCAAGTTTATTATTCTGTTTTACAATATATTTGTAATTCTATGCTTCAGTGATTCTTATTCACTCTGTGAGAGAGATATTACATTCAAACTCAAAATTGGTTATTGAGATAACTTAAGGTTGTGGAACCTTGAGTTGGGATTGGATTACAACTTGTAAGGGGGAGCGAGTGTCCAGGCGAAGGAACTTGCGTGTACTGAGGTGCCAAGAACCCACTGAATCTTGGAAGTTATAGTGAAACTCTCAGAGAAGCTCTGAGGACTGGACGTAGGTCAAAGTGGTTGTGGCCGAACCAGTATAACTCTCGGTGTACACTTTGGTGATATTTCTCCTTACTCTTTATTGCTTATATTCACCGTCAAGTTTTTATATTTGTAACGAAATTTTAGTATAACCCAATTCACCCCCCTCTTGGGTGAAACGTTTGCTCTAACATACCACTATTCCCTATTTTTGTAGGAGAGATAGGAAAGTAACAAGTTCGATGCCCAATAACAACACCTCTCACTTTATTAAAAACACCAGATTCTGCATTAACGAACTTGACTTCCTTGTTTAACATCTTCATAGAGAAAAATGAGAAAGTAATAAGTTCAATGCCCAATAACAACACTTCTCACTTTATTAACAACACAACCTTTTACATTAACGACTTCATTTCCTTGTTTACATCTTTGTATGAAAAAATAGGAAAGTAACAAGTTCAATGTGCAATAACAACACCTTTTGCTTTATTAACAACACCAGATTCTACATTAACGACTTGACTTCCTTGTTTAACTTATAGGGAAAAATGGGAAAGTAACAATTTCGATGCCCAATAACAACACCTCTCACTTTATTAACAACTCAACCTTTGACATTAACGATTTCACTTCCTTGTTTAACATCTTTGTATGAAAAAATGAGAAAGTAACAAGTTCGATACCCAATAATAACACATGTCGCTTTATTAACAACACCAAATTTTACATTACCGACTTAACTTTGTTGTTTAACATCTTCATAGGGAAAAATGGGAAAGTAACAAGTTTGATGCCTAATAACAACACCTCTCATTTTATTAACAACACAACCTTCTAAATTAATAATTTCACTTCCTTGTTTAACATCTTTGTATGAAAAAATGAGAAAGTAACAAGTTTGATACCCAATAACAACACCTGTTGCTTTATTAACAACACCATATTCTATATTAACGACTTCACTTCCTTGTTTAACATCTTCATAGGAAGAAATAGGAAAGTAACAAGTTCAATGCCCAATAACAACACCTCTGGCTTTATTAAAAACACTAGCTTCTATATTAACGATTGCACTTTCTTATTTAAAATCTTCGTAGGAAAAAATTGGAAAAGTAACAAGTTTGATGCCCAATAACAACACCTGTCTCTATATTAACAACACAATATTCAATATTAATGACATGACTTTCTACTTTCATAACTTGCTATATTTATCATATGCTATCTGATTAGTCTGCATAATTACATTCACCAATAACCTGAAACCAAAAAATGTGTGACAGTGACTCTTTTACACATTCACATTTTTCATGACAAGGGAACATTAACACTACAGTAGTACATAATATTTCCTTGTCACTAACATCGCACTACATAAGACATTGTGAATACCTTAATTACAAAATGGGTTAGGCATATGACAGCAATCCCTCTCCCAAAAAATTATGAGTGGGTTGATAGTCACTTTACAGCAATATAAACATTAGTTTAAAAAGTGTAAGTTCAAAATATTGTAGGTCCTTGTACTTGCAAAAGTGTTACTTCAAAAGATAACTATATCGAATATCAGTTTGGATTTGGATTTTTGCATGTTCTTCTAGTGTGACAGACTTCAATGTTATCACCTGTTTTAGCCACTTCTCCTTCACAAAACCACCATTATATTGAATTTTATCTTCATCATTACAACCAAATGTCCCTCCAACATGGAAATAACAAAATAGTTCCTTCAAAGATGATGGCCCTTCGTTACATATCTTTTTGTATGCTTACTTGGGAAAAAAGCAATTTACACCACTCTTGATAATCAGTTCAGTAAGCTTATGAACAATGTTTATTAAACCATATAACTTCCCATATCATCACCCACCAGCTACTATTAACAACAACGCTATATGTTTTAACATCTCTATCTTCACTGTTAACAACAGCTCCATATCATCACCCTTCATTACTATTAACAACAACACAATTTATTTTAACATCTCCATCTTCACTAATAACAACACTCCCCCCATATCATCACCCAACATCTACTATTAACACCAAGACAATAGCTTTTCACATCTCCATCTTCACTACTAACAACACCCTCCCTAACCTTAGTATCGATCGCAGGCCGAACTTTCTATTAACACAACACCCATCATTGTTCATCCTGTAATTAGTCGAGAATAACAAAAAAGGCACAATCTTCAACAATAATGCAACCAAATGCAATGAAATCGATCACACTACCATCAACATTATAAAGCCGCTACCTTTTCTCCATCTTCACCTAAGAGCCCCCTTAACCATAAAATGAAACCTCCTAAATATTAAACCCCAATCACAAACTACAACCAATTGTCCATAAACATTGAAGAAGCACAACACAAAAATAATTTGTCTCAAATGTACTTACCCGTGGCTTAGGTCTCATTTCCATCACTTTTCCTCTTTTAATTTCATCACTTTTTGGTGCCAACTTCACTCACTATCCTCCCACTTGTTGTGTGCCCTCTGTCTTTTTGTTGCTTGTCACTAAACTGAGGGTATTTACATCTTGCCTCAAGATTTCAAATCCTAAATTCCTACGGTTGCTCTGATCTGGGATTTCACAAATTCACCACACATTTTTGTCCTTTCCTAATTTTGACTGTATTTTTCTGGAATTTTCCCTATATTATTATTGAAGTATGATTTTGCAAGTCCTACACATATTTTGATCTACAAATACAAATAAATGAAAATCATCTTGCTTTTAAACGCTATCCAAATTTTCAACATTTTGGAAACGCAAAATTCAAATACACGTGAAACAAAATGGGTTAAAGAATATCTTCTTCCTCAGTTTTTCTTCAATTTATGTGTAATTATTGGTAACCTAAACTCTCAGTTGGAGTAATGTAGCCCATGATGTTTTAAAAATTGGTGTGACAAATCAGATGTTTGATTTTCAAAATTGTATTCAAGGTTGTAATCTTATTGAAATTCTGGTAGTGGGGGACAGATTTACTTGGTAAAACATAGGGGTTAAGGAAAGGCTTGATTGGGCGTTTTGTAATTTTGAATGGGAAGTCAAAAATCCCCATGCTTAAGTCTACCATTATCTCAGGTTCAAATTGGATCATCGTGTAGTAGTGGTAGGAGATAGATCAGCTAAACCATGTGATAGAAGAGAAGCCAGATTCCAGTACCAAGCTATGTGGTGTATGGAAGAGGGGTTCTGTGATATAGTGAAAGTAGCATGGAATGGGAAAGGTTGGATACAAGGACAAGAACAATTTAAAAAGGAGGCAACTGCATGGAATGATAGAGTGGTGGGAAATATGGTCAAGAAAAAAAGGGAAATCATTCAAAGATTGGAAGGTATAGATCATACTAGAAGTTGTAAGGGTAACCAGAATGGGCTTTTCAGGCTTGAAAAACAATTATGGGATGTGTATCACAAGATGACCTTGTAGGAAGAACTGATTTGGTTCCAGAAATTAAGGTGTAAGTGGCTTAGTGGAGGAGATAGGAATTCAAAATTCTTTCATGCCAACGTCAAAGCGAAGAGGAAAAGAAGTAAAGTTAAGGCACTATAGGATGATCACGGTAACTGGATTACTGATGAGAGGCTTTCGAGAAACATGGCTGTTGATTATTATAAGAAGCTATTTACGGCAGAAAATCCATAATCGCCTTTCTCACCATGGATGGCTAACTTTACTTCTTTGGAGGTAAACCAGTTAGAGCTCTTAAAGAGACATGTTTCTCCCATTGAGATTAAGAATGCAGCTTTCGAGATGGGAGCATTCAAAGCACCGAGATCGGATGGATTAAATTCTCAATTCTTTCAAACATAATGGGAGTTGGTTGGGGAGAAGTATGCGACCTGGTATTCAGAATCTTTGATAGCCTTGAGGTTATCCAGGAAATCAATCAAACTAACATTGTTCTGATTCCTAAAGGGCATCAACCTACATCTTTGAGGGATTTTAAGCCTATTTCTCTTTGCAATATTAGTTTCAAGATTGTTAGTAAGGTTATTGCTAACCATTTTAAATGCATTATGAATCATCTTGTGGCTGAGAACCAGTGCAGTTTTATAGCATGCAGACAAGGGGTGGATAATATCATTATTGCTTAGGAGGCAATCAACTCTATGAGAAACAAGAAGGGAAGGAAGGGGTATGTGGCAATGAAGGTAGACATGGAAAAGGCGTATGATAGGCTTGACTGGAGATTCTTGGAATTTATTTTGCACAGCTTAGGCTTGCGAGGGGATTTTGTTAATCTGATTGTGTCTTGTGTCTCATCTTCTTCCATAAGGGTTTTATGGAACGGAGTTACTTCAGAGAGTTTTAGACCATCGAGGGGTGCAAGACAGGGGGATTCATTGAACTTGTATCTGTTTGTTCTTTGTATGGAGCTATTGGGGCAACTTATTCATCAGGAAGTAGATATAGGGAATTGGTGACCTCTCAAGATGGGTACTTCTGGACCAACAATTTCCCACCGCTTTTTTGTAGATGATTTGGTTTTTTTTTGCAAGGCCACGTCTGAACAAATAGATAAGGTAAAGAAAGTTATGGACCTATTTTATCGAGTATCTGGGCACAGGAACAACCTGAATAAATAAAAAATGTTCGTGTCGTGAAATATCCACTTTAATAGAGCCTACGAGATGAGTCAGGCTGTGGGGATTGGATTGACAACAGACCTTGGGAAATATTTGGGTGTTCCGATCTTGCACAAACGTATGGTTAAGATGACTCTTGCGCCTCTAATTCAAAAGGTAAGAACGAATTTGACAAACTGGAGAGGATGTTATTTGAGTATGGCGGGCAGGACAGTCCTAATCAAGTAAGTCTTAACAGCAATTCCTCAGTACCAGATGCAATCAACGTTGATCCTGAAAGGGGTGTTATCTGTTATTGAAAAATTGAGTAGGGACTTCTTTTGGAACCAGCAGGAAGAATCCAATAAAATGCACCTAATTTCATAGGATATTTTAAAGTGTAGGAAGAATGAAGGAGGGCTGGGAATAAAATATTTACATTGCTAGAATAAAGCTTTCCTTATGAAATTATGCTGGAGAATGATTACTCAATCGGAAGCTTTATAGGTGAAATGCTTAAGAGTGAAATACTCATGTGGGATGGATAAGATGTCCCAAGTACGGAGCAGTCACAATCAATCGACTGTGTGGAGTGGCATAGTGGCAGTTTGGGAAGAATTTAAGAGTAGAGTTGGGAAGAAAATAAGGAGTGGCAGAAATACTCATGCTTGGGAGGAGCGTTGGGCGCCACTGGATAGACCCCTAAAGTGCTATATTGAGAGAAATACACAGTTAATAGACATAGATGCTCAGGTCGGCTCATTCGTCACTTAGACAAGTCAATGGGATAGAGCCAAGTGGGGATCTTTTCTCCGTAAATGGGTCGTGGATAGAATTATGATGGTGAATCCTCCTACAAGTTCAGGGGAGGATGTATTTTGCTGGCAGAATGCATCAGATGGAAATTTTAGTGTGAAGTCGGCATATGACATAGTCTATCAGCAGCACGAACACATACATCAACTTTATTGGCGAAGGTTATGGCACTGGGATATTCCGGAAAGAGTTAAGCTCTTTTTTGTGGCAAGTTTTCCATGAGAGACTCCCTAATAACGAATTAAGAGCAAGACATAACTTGAGTGCCCTAAACACTTGTCCCTTTGAGTGTCAGTGTGAGGAGAGTATTATACACATTTTGAGGGATTGTGAGCAGGCTAAGGGAGTGTGGTTTCTTTAACTAATCATATATATTATACTATATTTTTCTCTGGTAATCTGTAGGAATGGCTTACATAGAGCCTACTATTTTGCCTAGGAACTAGGAGGGTGGCTAAATGGCCATGGTATATAGTATTCAGCATCGTGTGTTGGCTCCTATGGAAGAACAAATGCAGCCAAGCGTTTGAGAGTTGAGTAGACAATACAAAAGGGATAGTTCACAAATGCTTGTATCATCTCTCAGAAGGCATGGTGCATGGTCGGTATAAGATTTTCCAAATACCGGAGAGGGGGTCGAGTCGCTGGGAACCACCAGAACCAGGCTTCATACGTGTTGATGTAGATGGATCGAGAGCTAGTGGTGGCTATGCAGCTTGTGGTGGAGTTATCAGAGATCACCAAGGTAACTGGATTCGTGGACTTCAACAAAAGTTAGGATACAACTTCCCAACTACTGCGAAAATCCATGCAATAAATAGTGGACTTCAATTATGTGATTAGATGGGTTTTACCAAGGTCAAGCTCTTCACAGATTCATTACAAGCTATCCGGCTTCTATCGGTAGAGTGTGGAACCTAACATCCATTATATAAAGCCATTTTGGATACCAGATCCCTTATTTATAGAGATTGGGACATAGAAATATGCCATACTTATAAGGAAAATCTTAGATGTGTTGATTTCTTAGCAGGGAAGGCTCACACGAGCAATCAGGAATGTACAGAGATAGAGATATTCCATATGGAATGCATCAATCTTTTCGCTCTGGAGTTCACAGCAGGATCCGTATGTGTTACCTAATCATAGGGCTTTGTAAACTACAAGCGTTGCTTGCCTTTTTATACAAAAAAATGGTGTGATAAATACCAAATGTTTACTAGTATTTTGACACAACAATGATTATATCTAATAAAATAAGATCACTAAAACATAGGAAAAAGAGAGGGAGGAGCATAGGAGCAGCAGCCAAAACACTTTGTTCTACTAGGGTTTCAAGGTTTGACCACTTGTTCTCTAAAGTGGCCATTCCCAACCCTCTCCATCTCTCTAATCTTCAATTTCTTGTAGTTTCTAAGTGGGTGCTTGTGGGTTTCTATAGCTTAAATGATTTCATCAATTAACTAACTTGAGTTTTATTTGTCTATTTGAGGTTATTTAAGTATTCTAAGGGTTTGGATGATGATTTCTCATGGGTTTATGATTGGTTTAGCAAAACCCTAGGTTGACTGTTAGGGTTTTGGGTGTTTTAGGGAATTGGTAGTGAAAATCTTGATACCCAATGGTTGAATATTAGGGTTTTTCTAAAATATATTATATTAGCTGATGGGTAATATGAGTATATGAAATTGATTATAGAAATGAAGTTGAAGGGAATGAGCCCTTAGGGTTTAAGGAATAATTGTACTTATTGTAGGTATATATTGATGAGGAATTCTCTTGAATTTTGTTGAGGTGTTGGCAGATAGCATTACTTAAGGGGTCCGCATGCCCTGCTTATCGCATCTATGGTAGGGCATGCTCATCCCCCAAATTTATAATAAGGGAACCCATTTATTATTATTATTATTTATTTGGATTAAAAAATGGTATGCTGCACCTTGAAATATTTTTGCACCTGATATGGTATATCAAATTAATTAATTTTTAGTATATCCAGCATCCATAAATATATTTCCTGTACCACCCATTATCTTGAAATTTTTTCTTAATACCACCCAGTATCCTGAAATAGTTTTCATTGGCACACAATATCTTAAATTATTAGTGCATCCAGCACCATGGAGTATATATATATTTTTGTTAATTTACAAACAATACTCCATGGCATTGGATGCACTACTAATTAATTAATTAATTTAAGATACTAGGTATTACTAAAAAATACTTTAGGCTGTTAAATACAACTTAACTCAAATAAATAAAAAAATATTAACGAAAATTTGGGATGAGCAGGGAATGTGGATTCTTGCTTAAGGTTTGATTATTATCCTTAGCATGGAGTTGAGGTAATTATCATTGCTCAAATTTCGTGAGTGCTTGCAAATTGGTGTTGATGAGTTGTTTTATATTGTGAAACAACAATATTGTTTGAATTAATGATGATGAAATCATGATAAGTTGTATTTAATTGGTGAACTTGTTTTGGTAAAGTACGTAGAAAGTGTTGGGAATTTGTGTTGTTAGGAAGTGGGTCTTATAGACAAGCTATATGCGTTTTGGACAATGAAAATGGTTATTCCATGCATTAGGCCTGATTATTAGTAATTAATCTATATTGTGTTGTAAATTGGCCTTCGCTACTAGGACTTTCAGATTCATCCCGTT
This sequence comes from Inga oerstediana, assembly GCA_963210345.1. Taxonomy (NCBI): domain Eukaryota; kingdom Viridiplantae; phylum Streptophyta; class Magnoliopsida; order Fabales; family Fabaceae; genus Inga; species Inga oerstediana. The sequence goes on along the minus strand of OY723405.1, from coordinate 67,999,022 downwards.
CTTTAGCATTTTTCTGAGGAAAGGTCTCATGACAAAACTAGGTAGAAACATGGAAGGCCAAATGTTAGTATAGTACGTGTTGATATTTAAGCCACCCTAACACGGTCGTTGCATGATATTTTATTGATTTATATTACCGTTTGTGAGGCTCTTGTCATTAGTGAGCATGATATAGACTCAGTTTAGGATAATTAGTTATGAAATTATAAGTTTGGGTATGTTGGTTATAGATATGTGAAACCAATGCCTTTTGATGCTCTTATGATTATTTTCCAACATATTTATATTAATTTGAATGAAGTATGATAGATTTGGGAGTTTGGAACCTGTCTCATGTACGGACAAATTCATTTGCTTTCTCTTCAACTTCGTTCCTAGAGAGATTGACGTGACTTCTCTGCTTCAAAACCTATATTGTCTCATCTTCATTATGTACTACACTTTTCAATCATTAATATAAGACATATTTATATAACTTGATTATATTAAGGAAGTTAATTAAGCTAGTTAATATGACATATTTTTCTAAAATACCCTAGTTATCTTTCTTAATTCCCCTATTTCCTTTCTTCTTTGATTATTGTTGAGGGGAGTATTTATAGGAGTATTTAGAACCAATATCAACTCCTCAAATATATTTTATATTAAAGACTAGAAGGAGTCACTACTATAAAATTGAGTATATTTCATAGTTATTTTTGTCAATATTTTATGGTTTTAAAATATAAAATATATTATTGCTAAATAAAATATTTTACAGTTATCTACCGTAAAATCGTAAAATATAGGGCTTGATATTTTACGGTTTTTCATTAAAAACCATTAAGTAGTTGATATAAACTTCACGGTTCTTGGTCAATCACTGTGAAATATAACACACATTATTCGCTGCTTATTCACAAAGAACTATGAAATATATTGACAGAATACGTTATGGTTCTAATGCTGAACTGTAAAGTATTTGACACTAGGTTTGGTCATATGTAATAAGTTCATTTGACGGTTGTTGGTCTATAACTATAAAATGTTTTGAAATACTTCATGGTTGTTTTAAAGAACTATGAAATATTGTGAAATACTTTACGGTTATTTGCAAGTAACCTTGAAGTATGTGAGAATATTTTTTTAAATTAGGGGGCTCATGATTAGCCCCCACGAAATTACCTATAGAAATAATATATATACATGAAACACCAAAGCAGATCCAGTCTAGAGGCATCACGTATGCAAAGTAATCAATTCCAATAAGAAGTCTATGCAATAATGCACAATAATAGCACATTAAAGCAGATCATCCAGTACTATATATACAGTTATCAATACATCAATATCAATATGGACCAAGTGCATGTATATAGCAAGCTACATATCTATACACTCAGTAGCAAATGTCCATCACTACTGGAGCCACATATCAAAAGGAAAACTTATTTGTAACAAGTTGAAAAACAAAACGAAATCATCATTAAGATTAATATTTAAGTCAAACAATGATTAACACAAACAATAACGGTCAAACAACAAAGATAAGGGCATTTACATGATCAAGTGCCCTATTTTCTTTTCCTAGTCTTAATAATTTTAATGTTATTTTTAGTTACAATTATTTTCTTCAACTTGTAAAGCAATTTTCCTGTCTTTGAAATCCAAATTCCTTCATTATGCTCATATATGCTTAATGTACAAAGCATCATCCTCATTGAAATGTGTATCAAGTGACAACCCTTGAAAGGATCATCCTCAACTGCATTGTCTTCACCTCCTCCATCCACATTTGTTTTATTTGATAACAAAACAATAAACCTTCCTTAATTAGCAGGATTAGGAACATAGAACACTTGTTTAGCTTGAGAAGTCTGATGAACCCATGTCGCGTGAGTTCACAAAATAAAACTAGGTTTGAAAATGTAGCATAGTAGCTTAACCTAGGTCGTTCTTGTGAGGAGATTAATTTCCAAGTTTCTAAATAATAAAGTGATAAATACCTTGAAGTTGTGAGTAATCATATTGAGAATTTGATTTTAAAACTATGAAGTAAACTAAGCTAAAACAATATTTTTATATTTTTTGGTTTTTAAAACAAGAGCAAACGGAATTGAAATTAACAATAACAACAAAGTAAATTTAATAAACTAGAATAATAATGAAATGGGATTCTCTTGAGTTGAGGTTTTAGTCTTCCTTGCTTTCTAATGATATGAATTCCAAAATGAGTCAAGAGGATGGAACTAAGATACCACTAGCTGCATACTTGCAATAATCATTTAATTCATTCTACCGAAGTAATTAAATGAATATCACCAAATAATTCAGACTCAAGGAGATGAATAATCAACTTCCAATTCTAGGTTGTAAATTACCATTACAAAAGTTCAAAGTATTCAGTTTAGTCATTTACAATCCACTTAACCAAGTTGGAATAAACATCTCAACCTACTCCTAATTTGAATCATATAAAGCATAATTAATCAACTCCTAGCTCAATCACCAAGTTTATTCACTTGGCATAGAACAATCTAGATCACAACCATATACTTAACCAAGCTATACAATTATGAAATAGAAAGAGAGCTTAAGGAATTCCATTGAAGTTTAGAAGCTCAAACCATTACCCAACTCAAGGAAATCACCAACACTTTAGCTACTTATGGAAGAAGAAGATGAAGATTGATGAAGGAAGAGATTAGCCATAGATGCTTGCACACGCCTAGAAGCTTGCGTCTCCTCTTTTCAATTCTGCATACATTTGGTCAAGCATCCTTCAAGTGCAGCGCCTCTCTTGTTCTCCCTTTCACATTCAGTTGCCTTTTCATTCCATCGGTCCACCAAGTCGGCTGCTTTATCCCTCTATTTTATTTTGGTACTTCCGCCTCTCCCTTTTCACACAGCCGCGGCACTCCCTTTTTCTTTCAATTCGGTGCTGCATACACACTTTTCACACAACCGCCAAACACTTTCTTTATCTAATTCGATTAAGCCCATTAATTTAATTTCAGCCCAATCCATTCCCAACGTGTTGCCACAGCCTCTTTTCCAATTCAGTCAACCCTCTCTTCTATATTATGTGCTACTACCTCCTATTCAATCAATTCATGTGGTCCCCTCCTCATTCAGTCCACTCTTCTCCAATTTGTTGGTCAATGCCTCCTCATTTAATTCTTCAATTGCTCCCATTGGTCTACTTACTTTCTCTTCATTCATACCTTCAATTCAGTCAGCTCCTCTCCTTAATATTTTGGTCCAGTTGTGCTTTCCACCTCTTCAACAATTTCAGCTCCCTTGTCTTTAATTCATTTCGGCTTTATCTTCCTTTCCCTTTCTCTATTTGGTCCAGCTCTCGCATTCTATTCGGCTCTTTATTTAATCAATTCCTTGTGCTCCCAATAGCCACGTCTCTCTTCTTTTCTAATCTCCCATCTTTTATTCAATAATTCATTTCAGTTCGGTAGCTAGTTCTCTTTATAATTCAACTGCCATCTCCTTCATTAAACTCCAAAATAATATCTTTGATTTTGACAACAGTTGTACCACATCATCACCTACAAAATTAGATTTATAAAGGAATATCTTTTTCTCAATATTAAAGAATAATGGGAATAACAAATATTAATTAAAAATATAACAATTTAACCACTTTAATTCCCAAATTATTCTTTCACTAAAATCTCACATTAACACTTGATTACGCCCAAAATATTCAATTAAGTCCCACAAAAGCCTAAGATTAATAAATAAAAATATATAAATATTGAGCTCTATCAATTTCCCCACACTTAAGCTTTAATTTTGCACTCCTGAGCAAAACATTAAACTTAATACTAGGCACAGAGGGATGAAAGTTGAAAGAATAGGCAAGAACAAGCTTCAAGAATCACACTTAGTCAAATAACAATGTTTCTACCTATCCAAATTCAATGAACATACCAAAAATTGAAGTAGCTAAAGTAATGCAAAGTTTAATTACAATGAGCTTAATTGGAAACCTTAACTAGGATAAGTGTTTGCACTCTTCTCTCATGTAAGGTAGTATTTTTTTTTTCACTTGCATCCACTTTAACCACACTATACCATAGGCTTGTAATATTTCTAGGTTCTCCATTACTTGCAACAATGGCATAAATAAATCCAAAGGACTTTGTAGGGTTGTAATGTTGAATTAGCTAAATGATGGAAAATGTAACAAACACTATGCTTGCACCAAATAATTTGCTAGATCACTTAGCACTATAGAACTAACTTAATTCACATATTTTACCATTGTGACTTTATTTCTTTCTTTGAATTTTTTTTTCATATTCACACTTTTTCTTCTTTTCTATTTTCTTTCTTTTGAATCTTCACATAACATTTTTTTTCATTTCCTTTTCTAATATATAATAGTACTCTCCTTTTTTTTTTCTTTTTTTAGTGCTAGGAAGAACTTGATAAAGGATGCAAATATAGCATTTGTATAATGAAATAGAAACGAAAGTGAAAGGCTCAAGGGGGTAAACTAAGGTAAATGATGAATGGTTTGTGTTTGGGTAAATGGGTGATGAAATGAATGCCAATGTCATCTCTATCCATACCATTGCAAAATGTAGCCTCAAGCAAGAAACAAAACAAGCTCTAGAGAGCAATAATCTAAGTGGATAAATCACACAATGAAATGAACAATTAGGCCCAAAACACCTTCCAACTACCCTTTTTGTTCCCTAACAAACTCATCAAAATTAAACCATGCATCATTAAAACACTTGAATTTTGTGGCAATTCACTAATTCAAAACAAGTTTGAACTATGAATCCAACTAAGAGTAATTGAGATACTTGATCATGACTAAAGGTTTAAAAAATCTTAGTGAATTGGACCAAAAACAACAGAGGACACAAGTAGGAGACAGAGGCATATGATATCACAATGAAATCCATCATGAGAATAAACACACTCCCCCACACTCAATCTTTACATTGCCTTCAATGTAATGCACAAAAAAAAAAGAACCTAGATGCACTTATCTCTTGGGTGAAGTGAATGTTGTGAAGTCCAATTCAAGATTGAAGCACAACACATAATCGTCATAAGGAGAGAGAGAGAAGATAAGACATAAGTGGAAATAGTTCTTAGAAATTAGCTAGGCATAAGGATATAGAGAAAAGAGTAGTGTAGGTAAGGCTAAGCACAAGAGTATGATTCAAAATGGAGTGTATTCAATTGAAAAATGCAAAAAAACAAACAAACTAACTTTTACTACTGAGAAGTCCCTCCCCCATACTTGTTCAATAGCATATATCATCAAATAAAACAAGGAACAAGGTAAGGAAAGAGACTACCATCTAAATTAAGCAAATAATGTTTTGATATGTCTGAAGAAATAAGGCTTTGTCAGCTTTTATGCCTTGGTAACCTCTTCAAAAATTAAACCAAGGATTGCAATATAGGGTACAATCCCGGATCGTCTCTCGAAGAGCCTTTTATTAATTACCTAGAAACTAAGTGCAATGATTGATATGAAATGAGTTAAAAATGATCTTTGAGCTTTTTTTATCTAACAACTAAGTTGCAATTAAACTAAAATGCTTTTAAAACTAATATTTTTGGATTTTCGGAATAAAATTGATGAAGGAATGAAAATTGGTTAGAAATGCAAGTGATGAAGATGCTCTTGGAAATGATTTTCAATGGCTATCCTTGCTCAATTAAGATATTTGGGGAGTTAATTCACTAAGCTTCTAATATATCAAACCTCAATTACCATTGAGTCTAGCATCACAAGAGAGGAAACCCTACCCTTGAAATGCTATTAAGCCCTCTTAGTGTAATGAGTTTCTCTAAGTTTTCTAATATACCAAACCCCAATTACCATTGAGTCTAATGCTTAAACTCATGAACCCATTTATTTAAGCATTATTAAAACCCCTTAGAGAGTGACTATGGAATAAGCAATGCATTTAGGTTCAACTACAATTCCAATTCAATCAAACTATTCAACAATACCATGTTAAATAGATAGAAAGCAATAGAATCATAGATAAACATATATATAACCATATATATTAATGAGCACAAATCCTCATTACAAATTCCAAATCCCAACAACTCAATCCATAAAATAAAACATAACTAAAATTATAGTCTCAATATATAAATGAATTCTTAAACCTAAGAAATCAAAAATACAATGAGCTATAGATAAAATAAACTCCCCTTTGAAGCACATATGAGCTCAAGTCATCTCCAATTCATCCCCAAGAGCACAAAATTGCCTAGCCACTCATGAGAATATCTTCAAGAAACATAATCACGCTCTAATTCAAACACCCAGCCATAAAATCACAGATTAAATTAACTTATTAGCACTAAATCAATTTAATTGGGTGCTGAAATTAAAGATGCAGGGGAGGCTTTGGTCTGGACAGAGGATTGACGCTGATCTTCTTTGTTGCACAGACGGACAGCCAAGGCGAGAGTGGAGTGACTGTAATGGAAGGACGGTGGTGAAGAGATGACGATGACGGTGGATGTGGTGAGGTATGCGGTGGATAGAACCATCTCCTAGCTCCGTCGCGCTCTCAGCTTGCTGCCTCCATCTCCCTCTGCTCTGTCCTCGGTTGTGGCTGTGGTGGATGAAAATAGAGAAGGAAGGTGAAGACGATGAGGGTTGGAGATGTGGTGAATGGTGGTGATGAGAAATCGAAGCTTGCCGCCCCTCCTTCTTTTATTCTCACTTGTGGCTCTGGTTCACTACTCTTAGCTGACGGCTGCTGGTTGTGGTAGAACAACGCTCGCCGGCGGCTCGTGGTGGTGGTGGGATTGCCGCCGGCGAGAGAGAGGAAGAAGAAGATGAACGTTGAAGACGAAGAAACTCGATGCTCTGCGATGATGATGACCAGGTTTTTAGCTTGCGGCGCCTTTCTCTGCATATATTCTCCAGCTCGCCTTCAATCCGGGTCTCAGCATATCCATATTCCATGTCCACCGGATCCTCTTGTTTCTGTTCTCAAATCACTCTTGGGTCCGTCTGCTACATCCACAGGGTCCAGTGAGTATTAAATCCTTTGGTCAAAACGACGTGTTTTGACCCAGGGACCAAAATAAAAACTCTGAAACCTTTCCTTGAGGGACTAAATTGCATTGTTTTGAAATATTTGTGAGGCCGGACTAAAGTTTCTGAAACTTTTGGGTCTTTATCTGTATTTCTACCCTGTCCTTTTCTTCATATTTTTGTAATTTTTCCAAAATCTAGGCCCCTTTCTGTGATTTTCCCAATCTTCAAAATATTAATTTGACCTCCAAAATCTACAATTTTCTTCCAAACACCTGAAATGCAATATTAAGCACAAAGTAGTATTAAAAGTTCAAGGGACAATATATATAAAAATAATAATAATTAATGAATTTTGATCATTTTTGCCCCTTATTCCCATTAATTCAAAATAATTATCCCTAACCAAAATTAATGCTTAATAATGCAATAATGTCCCAGAAAATACATTAAAATCCCAAATTAATCATGGAAAATTCATATAAAAATATAGTTCAATCAATTCCCCCACACTTAGACCTTTGTACTCCTGAACAAAGGCAATGAAGCACAAGTTTCGAAATTCAAATCACTAATGCATTTAAATGACGAGCAATTTCATAATTGGAAAGCAATGTATCAATTAATCAAATTCCTCAAGTCAACACTAATCATAGTCAAGAGATGCAAAGAAATTAGCTAACCACACAATCCAAAATATTAGAATGAAGCACAAGAGAACTCTCAAAAAAAAAAAAATAGTGTTTAACTCATCTCACCTCATTATGGTCATTTCACTCTAATTCACTTAATTAACACCTTACCATAGGCTTGTAACAACTCTAATATCTCCACAACTAATAGCACTTAATGCAATGAATCAAGAGGGCTTTAAAGGCTTGTAATGATGGATGAAAGCTAGATGGCATGAATTAATTAGAAAAAGGAAATAGTTCATATGCAAGTTAAAGGTAATGGTCAAGTTCATAGCATCTAAATTACTTCAAAACTCTTGCCAATTCTTTTCTAAATTCATGAACAAATGCCTTCTTGATATTTCTTTTGTTTTTCTCTTTCTCTTTTTTTTATATTCAATTTTTTTTTTCTTCTTCTTCTATTTTTTTTTTCAATTCCATTTTTCTCAATACTTTTCTTCTTTCTTTTTCTTTTTTTCAATTCTCTTCTACTTCTCTTTTCTATATACATGGCATTTCAATATATACCTTGTTCAACTTTTTTTTTTATTTGGCAAACCACTTTGATTTTAAAATGTCATGAACACTATGAATAAATGACATGCATACAACATAAGAATGGCTCAAAGGGGTAAACAAATGGTGATGAATGATGGCTTGTGTTTAGGTTAAAAAGGTTTAAAATGAATGCCTCTTTCATTTCCATCACACTAATGCAAATGCCGTTTCGAAGAAGAGTTGAAACAAGTTCTAGAAGGTAAAAGAGTAAGTGAACATGCACACATAGAAAGAATTCAAAGCCCAAATAACCTTCCAACAAGGCTTCTCCCTAATGCTCACTCCAACACAATCAATTGCATAGGAAGCTAACCACAATGCATTCACTTAACTAATTCGAATGCTAACATTGCAAACACAATTAATCAAAACATTGCAATCAATTATAAAAATGCTCAACTCTTAAAAGCATTAATGATATAAAAACTTTTGATTTCTCAAAAACAAGGAGTAAACCAAAAATTTAATTGTGGGTTCCTTTCTCTTTCCATTCTCTTGAAAAGCAAATCATGGTTTCAAAAAGTTGCCAAAACACTAGAAATCATGAAAGTTCAAAGAATTTCTCACAAATCACATTCCAAAGTGGCAAATGCGACCCTTTACCACTTAGGACATGCATCAAAGTAAGTCATTCTTGAAAAATTTTGAAAAATTTTCTAGTTTAAGGCATTTTTCATTTAAAAACAACCAATGAGATTCAAAATGCATTTCCCTCCCCCACACTTAATTAACACATTGTCCTCAATGTAGACAAACACTCTAAAGAGAATGTTGAGCAAGTTGAAATTCAAGGAACAATGGTAATTAAGTAGGGTAGTGGCCACAAGTGATGCAAAGCATACAAAGGGGGTTTTTTATTGTACTAAACTACACTACTTCTACCTTTTTCTACTGGTTTGTGTCCCTCCCCCACACTTATCTTCCTCACACAATAATTAAGCTCAAAGAATCATAGAAATTAGGAAGAAAACAAGTGAGGAAAGAGACAACCTGTGTTAGAGTATCTTCAGTCGCTTGAAGGAGAAGTTCTCATCCCTGATGAGAATCATGCTTTTATCATTAAAAACAACTTCTCCCTCGTTGAATTTCCTTGGTGGAGGTGGCTCAGGATCAATCGGAAGAGGTCCAAGGATGTAAGGTGGATATTGGTGCCTTCGATGACCTTGCCAAGAATGTGCCTGCAAATGATCCGAGCAAACAGCAGTATTCCATCCAAAAATAGAAACATGGAGAGATTTCAAGTGAAGTAAAGGCATATTAAATTCCAAACTCTCCAAGTAACTATCACATCCAAGGAAATCAATGGTACTCCCATCAGTAGGAGTCAAACAAACAGTTAAATTCTCTTGTGTTTGCAAAGTGGAAGGTGCGGAATCCAACTTAGTGTTGGGGTACACCACATCATCATTGCAATCACAAGAGATGGAAGGAAAAAGAGTGGAAGAAGAAGGAGAATTTTTCAAATCATTACCACCCAAAACTTTTGAACTTTCAAAAGAATCATTTTCCTTTTCTATATCGGGCGGCAAATCACAAGAAAGAATCATATGAAAAGATTCATTTTCATTTGTAAAATCATCAATTAAAGCATTTGAATCTTTCCGTATGAAGCTATCATGTAATTCATTGGAATCAAGAGAAAGATCCTTTCCTAGGCTATGGTTTTTATCACTCACATCAACCACAGTGACATTCATAGAAGATTCAACATTTTCACAAGTGTCATGCTTAAAAACATCAATAGTACAAGGAGATGCATCAAGATGAACGGTAGAATCAACCACTTCATTAAATGCTTTCTTTCGAAATGCAACAAGTAAGTGGCATTTGTCATAATAACAATCAACACATATTTGATCTACCGCACAAGAACATGAAGATATACCAGTCAATTGACCACAATCATCCCTAGTACTAAGAAGAGAAGCATTTTCAACAATAGAAGCATCACATAAAGAAGTAGAAGCACAGTCATCGACAAGTACAATCGAATCACTACTACTTAAACTAATGGGTGGAGCAACTACATTTTCAAACAGTTGAGGGGATTCAACGATGATTTCCTCATCCACCTCATCATCACTCAAATCATGAATTGCTGCACTAGTTAAAGTAGTAGAAGAGTCTACTTCTATAAGGATAGGATCATTACCGAATGGTAGAAAAGCCTCCTTAATGTTCTTTTGTACTCGTTGTACTTCTTTTACTTGTGTGGGAATAGGCAACGAAGGTCCGAAATCTTCCACTTGTGAAGTGGCATGTAACTCTTGAGCTTGGACTCCTTGTTCCTCCTCCATAGGAAGGGAAGACTCCTCTGGAAGTTGAAATCGCACCTTTTTAACTTTCTTGACTTGAATAGGTGGATTACATGTAGGCAATGGAGGAAGAGTCTCTCGTGGAGTGATGCACTTAGAAATCTTTTGTGACAGCAACTCCATATTTTTCTTAAATTGTTCAACATCTTTCTTCCATCCCTCCGCTTCTTGTGATGGCTGAGTGAGATGCTCAAAGTCCTTGGCCAAACTTGCACGCTCTTTATCTCCTTGCTCCATTGATCTCATTATAGAGGTCGTGCAATTGGAAAAGGTGTCCTTGTGTGACCGCTCCTCATTTATAGTACGAGTCATTGGGTTCTGGAATTCTCCAATAACTCCACCAATAGAAGGTTCTTGGAGAGGCACACATGGTTGGAAATGAGGTCCATAAGATGGTTGAAATGATGAGAATAGAGGCTCATGAGGTGGATGGCATGGTTGGAAAGTGGAATGGAATGAAGGAGAAGGGTCATGATATGGCATGTGGTTATATGATGGAGGATTAGAGTGAGGCTCATGATATGGGTTGTATGGTGGCGGAGAAGGTTCATGGTATGATTTATAGGGTGGGTGTGGTGGGTAATGAGATTGGAATGAAGGTTGAAATGAAGGTTGTTGGTAGGGTTCATGGTATGGAGGGTGGAATGGACCTTGGCATTCTTGACCAATTGGACTATCTTGATATCCCAACTTGGCTTGAAGAAGCTGCAATGTTTGTTGAATATCATGGATGCTTTCAGAGATAGATTCTTTCCTTCCAGTTGAATCTCCTACAGAAGAGTGAGAGTGAACAGATAAACCTTGATTACCATTAAACCAAGCCATGAAATCCAATCACAATAAATTCCAATAAATCACAAAGAGGATTATCTAACAAAAAACTATAAAAACTAGGGGGGAAAAAATTCTAAGAGAACACAAATGCAAATGAAAATTGGAAAAGGATTTCAAAATGACAAAAGATGCAATATGCTTTGAAAAACATGCAAAACTACCTAAACTAACTAAAATGCAACCTAAAGGCTCAAGGTACCAATTAATTAAAGATTGACACTTAGCTACTAGGGAACCAATTACTTGGCTCCCCGGCAACGGCGCCACTTGAAGAAATAAGGCTTTGTCAGCTTTTATGCCTTGGTAACCTCTTCAAAAATTAAACCAAGGATTGCAATATAGGGTACAATCCCGGATCGTCTCTCGAAGAGCCTTTTATTAATTACCTAGAAACTAAGTGCAATGATTGATATGAAATGAGTTAAAAATGATCTTTGAGCTTTTTTTATCTAACAACTAAGTTGCAATTAAACTAAAATGCTTTTAAAACTAATATTTTTGGATTTTCGGAATAAAATTGATGAAGGAATGAAAATTGGTTAGAAATGCAAGTGATGAAGATGCTCTTGGAAATGATTTTCAATGGCTATCCTTGCTCAATTAAGATATTTGGGGAGTTAATTCACTAAGCTTCTAATATATCAAACCTCAATTACCATTGAGTCTAGCATCACAAGAGAGGAAACCCTACCCTTGAAATGCTATTAAGCCCTCTTAGTGTAATGAGTTTCTCTAAGTTTTCTAATATACCAAACCCCAATTACCATTGAGTCAAATGCTTAAACTCATGAACCCATTTATTTAAGCATTATTAAAACCCCTTAGAGAGTGACTATGGAATAAGCAATGCATTTAGGTTCAACTACAATTCCAATTCAATCAAACTATTCAACAATACCATGTTAAATAGATAGAAAGCAATAGAATCATAGATAAACATATATATAACCATATATATTAATGAGCACAAATCCTCATTACAAATTCCAAATCCCAACAACTCAATCCATAAAATAAAACATAACTAAAATTATAGTCTCAATATATAAATGAATTCTTAAACCTAAGAAATCAAAAATACAATGAGCTATAGATAAAATAAACTCCCCTTTGAAGCACATATGAGCTCAAGTCATCTCCAATTCATCCCCAAGAGCACAAAATTGCCTAGCCACTCATGAGAATATCTTCAAGAAACATAATCACGCTCTAATTCAAACACCTAGCCATAAAATCACAGATTAAATTAACTTATTAGCACTAAATCAATTTAATTGGGTGCTGAAATTAAAGATGCAGGGGAGGCTTTGGTCTGGACAGAGGATTGACGCTGATCTTCTTTGTTGCACAGACGGACAGCCAAGGCGAGAGTGGAGTGACTGTAATGGAAGGACGGTGGTGAAGAGATGATGATGACGGTGGATGTGGTGAGGTATGCGGTGGATAGAACCATCTCCCAGCTCCGTTGCGCTCTCAGCTTGCTGCCTCCGTCTCCCTCTGCTCTGTCCTCGGTTGTGGCTGTGGTGGATGAAAATAGAGAAGGAAGGTGAAGACGATGAGGGTTGGAGATGTGGTGAATGGTGGTGATGAGAAATCGAAGCTTGCCGCCCCTCCTTCTTTTATTCTCACTTGTGGCTCTGGTTCACTACTCTTAGCTGACGGCTGCTGGTTGTGGTAGAACAACGCTCGCCGGCGGCTCGTGGTGGTGGTGGGATTGCCGCCGGCGAGAGAGAGGAAGAAGAAGATGAACGTTGAAGACGAAGAAACTCGATGCTCTGCGATGATGATGACCAGGTTTTTAGCTTGCGGCGCCTTTCTCTGCATATATTCTCCAGCTCGCCTTCAATCCGGGTCTCAGCATATCCATATTCCATGTCCACCGGATCCTCTTGTTTCTGTTCTCAAATCACTCTTGGGTCCGTCTGCTACATCCACAGGGTCCAGTGAGTATTAAATCCTTTGGTCAAAACGACGTGTTTTGACCCAGGGACCAAAATAAAAACTCTGAAACCTTTCCTTGAGGGACTAAATTGCATTGTTTTGAAATATTTGTGAGGCCGGACTAAAGTTTCTGAAACTTTTGGGTCTTTATCTGTATTTCTACCCTGTCCTTTTCTTCATATTTTTGTAATTTTTCCAAAATCTAGGCCCCTTTCTGTGATTTTCCCAATCTTCAAAATATTAATTTGACCTCCAATATCTACAATTTTCTTCCAAACACCTGAAATGCAATATTAAGCACAAAGTAGTATTAAAAGTTCAAGGGACAATATATATAAAAATAATAATAATTAATGAATTTTGATCATTTTTGCCCCTTATTCCCATTAATTCAAAATAATTATCCCTAACCAAAATTAATGCTTAATAATGCAATAATGTCCCAGAAAATACATTAAAATCCCAAATTAATCATGGAAAATTCATATAAAAATATAGTTCAATCAATGTCTCACATCGTGCAACACTCCTTGTGTGAGCACCGAAGAGATATAGCTTGTTTAGCTTGTTTCGGCGGCTAGCACTCTTGGCCATTTTAAAATTTCAATTCACTACTATAGAATAGACTTTTAACGATCATTTTTTTGCCCTTTAGACGACTGTTTTTAAGGGGACGTCTATGTTAGGGTTGTTGAAAATTTGAGAAAAGATGACTATTTTTAAACAGTCGTAGTATGAGAGATACAACGACTGTTTTAGGGATAACAATCGTTGTATCTTTTTTTTAACGTTTTACTCCTTACAACCCAGACAATTGGTGGGTTATCTCCATATTATTATAAGTCTCCCCCACGTCCATCTCCTACACCATCCCCCTCTGCTCCTCTACCATATGTCTACAAGTCCCCACCTCCTCCATCGCCTTCACTACAACATCCATACTACTACACATTCCCATTTGCTCCATCCCCTTCACCATTGCCTTTATACTACCTCCCACTGGCTCCATCTTCTCTGCCTCCATACTAGTAGATGAACCTATCCTAACGAGTTCTCTAACCTGTACATTGCTATCTTTGAAAGAAAAAACCAGATCCATTAACCATTCTCTCATGATTAACTCTCTAGCTTCCCCTATTACTCATGGAAGTGAAAATCACATGTTAATTTTTCTATTATGACATATAGCGCATATATCATCATATAACATCATTTCAATGTGCAAACTTCAACTTTCAATGTAAATCATGACATGCATATGGCCAAAGAAATGATGACATACTTCCATGAAATCCCTATTCTTCATCATCATTTTCCAAAGTGTTCTCTGTAAAGCATAATGCCTTAACATATTCAAAGTACTCATAAATAAGAAATTAGGAAAAGTATTCGAATATGCAAACTTATATAGCACTGTACAAAGCTATTGCACTATGTAAAAAAACCTCTACACATTATCACCCTTCTATGTGTTGTAGAAGATGTCCTGACAACAGGTCTCGGATCAAATTAATGTCTTCGATTGTGTAGGGGTCCTGATTACCAAAAATCTATGCGCAAAATGGAGAATATGTTAACATAAATAAATAAATTGAATGAAATAACTAACAATTCAATCACATGAAAAGAACTAAAATTTAATTGAGAATCAAGAAATGATCACCTATTCAAAATTTGTAGTAAGGCCAGAGAAAATGATGTTATACATATATAGTATAACATAGAAGCCACACTCAGTTTTCCTTACTTGCCGAGGACACTATACATCAAAAGCAAATGCTAAAAAAGAATAAAGGCCTATGTAAAGCAATAGTCAATCGAAGAACTTGAATGTAAAGAACTTACGTTTGGCTGGAACCACTTTGTCGAACCACCTTTACCTTCACGCTTCCTACCCATTATATAATATGTCTTCAGTGCACTGTAATAATTAAAATGATAAATAGAAGACATTAAAACAATTGAGTAAAATCAAAAATCAATGACGGACAAATAAATTTACTTATGTGTTAAAAATGTTTTTGATATCTGCGTCTGACTTGCGACCTAATGAGTCAAACCAAAAGATGACGTTGATCGAGGGACAAGGAACACAGAGACTCCAATGATAACTATAATCACATACATGTATAGATTAAAATGAGGTTAGATAACATGATACTGTTTAGTTATAAACCTCAGATCTAGGTGCCACGTTACACATCCCGCCTTGCATGTGAGACAACACTATCGTACTCATCTTACCACGTAGCTCACTCAACAACTCTTCTTTAAGCTCGTCTCGAAGGGAGTGACGTAGCTCTACTCGGATTTCCTCTCGAACCCTGGCCAAAAACTCCTGACTCATTTCACCTCTTCCATAAGCTTGTGAACCTTGTTCAAAGTATTTAGAGAGACCAACTCCCCTTGACTCCCCTTTAACTTGACCAGGGTGATCTAGATTACCAAGCGCCATGGCTAAGATGTCTATCCTTCCAGTTTGAGTGAAGGAACCCTGGCTGATCTGCTCTTCAAGTTCATCTTGTGGCATACAATGGATAAATAGAAAGTAATTACATGCTACTAATGTTAGAAAAATGAAACACATTTAAATATACTTATTATTAAATACTCACAATCCTTTTAGCGACATCAGCAACGACTGGATTTATATATTTCTCTCCCTTTATCCTCCTTGCTTTCAATTTTTTGTGACACAGAGGAGGAGGTGGCACCTGCATGACTATACTAGGATCTGCTTGGGCTGCTTCCTCCAATTTTTGCAATTCAGCCTGCATCATCTTGTTTTCAAGCTTGCGATAACACCCACGCGACATGTAATGAGGATAATTGTTTTTTGCTCGCCTTTCTTGATTTGCTTGACTCAATTTTTATATAAACAAAGAATAATGATAACTGAGTTAGCGATGTCAAGTAAGTTCAACTAAAATGTTTAACACTAAGATGAACACAATGTACCAGGAAATTGGGATCCTACTGCGATGGGACAAACAACCTCCAGTCATTTGGAGAAAGAAACGAATACTCTTTGTAAGGATCCAAACGACTCCTTGGCCCTCAAACGTACTTGGTTGTGAGTGTGGACTTGAAATCTTTCCACCGCTCACGAACTTCCCCCATCCAATGCTTGTACATCTACCTCGTATTGGGAACATCATAGGTTTGCTACAAAACAAAATATATAGTAGTCGTTATATATGAAAAATAGAAATAAAAATATAGATACAAATACAACTTTACATACCAAAAGTTGTTCTCAAATCATAGCCTTCGTGTCCTTTGAAACTTCCCTCCAAGTAGGAATTAGAACGCTAACATAGCTAATGAACTTGTCTCCGTCTGGGCCAAGTGGCTTCAAATCATCATCAAATTCCACGTGAACCCTACTCGCCTGTTGTTCCTCATGACGTGCCACCAATGACCTTAGCTTCGTGCTTCCTCTAACCTTTTTCTTAACCGGTGAGCCAACAGAGTCGTTCGAATTTAAACTTGCCATGATCCTGCTAAGAAATAAATGTGACATGATAAGTAAAGTGAAATTACATGCACACTTTAAACAATTCAAAATCTTACTAGGAAATAAATGTGACATATGATAAGTAAATTGAAATTACATGCATACTTTAAACAATTCAAAATCTTACTTTAAGTGTTTTCCTAAATTCCTTCACACTGATCAACTCTAGCTGCATATTCATCATCATCTACCAATTCCACTACAGATGGCATAGGCGGATTTGTAGTGAAAGGCGGCGTGTCATCAAGATTCAAACTTGGATCACCATCCTTCTATTTTTTACTTTGGAGTACAATAGACAATTTTTCATTTGTTGAATCAATGACATAAAATACTTGTTTTGCCTGACTTGCTAGAATGAATGGCTCATCTTTATAACCGAATCTTTCAAGATCAACTAAGGTAAATCAAAATTGATTTATTTCAACAGCATTATTGTTAACCCACTTGCATTTGAATAAAGGAAATCTTAACTTAGTGTAGCTTATCTCCTATATGTCTTCAATAACTCCATAATAGACCATAGATGTCAAAATGGGGTTTTTGTCTTTTGAACTAGAAAAGTGCATTGATTCAGCTACCACCATCACCCCACTATTTTTGCATAGTACTTCTGTTATCCTGGCCATTTGTATAGAAAGAATACCCGTTTATATCGAAGCCATTCCAAGTTATGACCTCAAAAGAAGGCCCTCAGGCTAACCATTTGTTTTGCTCATTAGCTATCTGCATGTCATTTTTCCTTGGCTATATCTCCTTTAAACTCTTTCTGTGTTCAGCTAAGTATGGCTGAACTTCTTATGTATTATTCAAGATATACAAGTGTACTTGCAACACCTCTTCACGACGCATAATCTTCACTTTGAGCTCTCGTGTTCCCTTACTTGTACCCTTTTCATGACAAGATTGGGCCTTTGACCTTGATAGATATTCTTTGCAAAAGTCCATAGCCTCTTCAACGACATATCTTTCCATAACTGAGGCTTCAGGTCGATAAGGATTTTTAGAATACCCTTTTAAGTTCTTCATGTATCGTTCGAAAGGGTACATCCACCTTAGATAAACTGGGCCATATAGTCTTACCTCCCTTACCAGATGAACTATTAAATGCACCATTATATCAAAGAATGCAGGAGCAAAATGCATCTCTAGTTGGCAACGAATAGTATAACCCTCATTTTCTAATTCATCTAACCTTCCAATGTCAACAACTTTCCTACAAATAGCATTAAAGAAACTGCACAACCTTGTTATTGTGCTTTGTACATCATCTTTCATAATGCCTCTAATAGCTACTGGTAATAGTTGTTGCAATAAGACATGGCAATAATGAGACTTCATTCCTACTAACTTTAAATCTTCTATTGACACAAGCCGGCTCACATTAGAAGAATACCCTTGTGGGACCTTAATGCCATACAAACACCTACACAAACTTCTTTTCTCAGCTGTTGACAATGTATGCGCCGCTGGCTCCATATATGCCCTCTTACCATCATCTCTTAGTTTTGGATGTAGCCATTCTCTTATTCCCATTTCAACTAAATCTAGCCTCGCACTAATTCCATCTTTAGTCTTACCTGGTATGTGCAAAAGCATACCAAGAAGACTATCACATACATTTTTCTCAACATGCATCACATCAATACTGTGTCTTACATCAAGATTACGCCAATATGGAAGATCAAAGAAAATTGACCTCTTCTTCCATATGTTCTTCTCACCCGCAATCTTCTGATTCTTACCAAAATTGGCATTGATTCTTTCCACCCGACTATAAACCTGGTCTCTAGTTAATGCCTTTAGAGCCATTTCATTCTCTGACAAACCAATAAAAGTTTTATTCAACCTATGGTACAGGTGGAACCGAGGAAGAAATCGTCTATGACCAAGGTAGACTGTTTTCCTACCATGCTTCAGTTGATGGAAGTGTGTGCTTGCTTCACATATTGGACATGCTTTATGACCCTTCACACCATAACCTGACAAGTTCCCATATGCAGGGAAGTCGTTAATCATGGTGAAAATCATTGCACGTAGCTTAAAGGATTGTTGGCTATATGCATCAAGCACATCTATGCCATCCTCCCACAACTTCTTTAAGTCCTCTATCAAAGGTGCCAAGTAGACATCGATATAGTTCCCCAGCTGCTTTGGTCCCAAAATTATCATAGAAAGCATCATGTACTTGCATTTCATACACAACTAGGGAGGTAAGTTGTAAATCACCAGCAGAACCGGCCATGTACTATGTGTACTACTAAAAGTACCATAAGGATTGATTTTGTTTGTGCAAAGCCCAAGCCGAAGGTTTCTTGGTTCACTGCCAAATCCGGGATACATTTCATCTATTTTCTTCTATTGTGGAGAGTCAGCCGGGTGCCGAAGGTATCTTCCATCACATATTCTGTCATCACAATGCCATCTCAAGTTTTCGCTTCTTTCGAATTAGCAAACATTCGTTTAAACTGTAGAATGATTGGAAGATACCATAAAACCTTTAAAGGTTGCTTCTTACTTGTCTCATCACCACACCCAGTACCTTTCTTCACTTTGTATCTTAAAGTTTTACATTTTGGACACTCACTCAATCCTTCATACTCATTTCTGTACAATACACAATCATTAGGGCAAACATGTATCCTTTTATACTCCATACCCATCGCAGAAAAGATTTTCTTGGCCTCATACATATGATTTGGAAGTACATTATCCTTTAGAAACATATCAGACAACAGTTCAAGTAACAATGTGAAACTACTGTTGGTCCACCCACAAGTTGCCTTCAAGTTGACCAAGTGCAAAATACCTGACAAGCGTGTTACTTAGTACACCCAAGGTACAAAGGTGTCTCCGCATCACTTCTCACGCTATCATATACAGGCGATTGCGCAAAACATTCTACCTCCACATCATGAATCATTTTCTCTATTCTATCATCATCTCCAACCTCCAAGACTTCCTTCTGGTGGGACGCACAAGCGGTTACTTCCTCACCATGCCATATTCACCTTGTGTATCGAAGATTTAGTCCATCACAAACTAAGTGATCTTTTATATCATCGATATCTTGTCGACTCTCATTTAAACACTTCACACATGGACAAAAATACTTCCCATTTTTACTAGGTGCATTCATTTTAGCAAATTCAATAAACTCTTCCACCCCTTTCTCATATTCTTCACTAGTTCTTAATGCATTCATCCAGCTGTGATCCATTTTACTACTCCAGGCCTATTCCATTTTCAATAGTACTCACTTTTAGACCAATTGTCATTATAATATGAATATAGGTCAAGACAGGGCATGGCTTACTCATTTTTTAAATATTTCAGCAGCATTTCCCCTTAAATATAAGACATCCAAACCTTTGAACAATAACAGAAATTTGACATACCAAAGAGGATTTCAACAGCGGTTATATACAAAAAAAGGTCATTAACAGACAATCACAGCCATTCAAAATATATAAGAAGCTATCATGGGGATTTGTCATTTACCTGGAAAATGTAGGAAGAACATTGAACAGCTAATGCCTGTCAGTAATTATTTTTGAGTCTCTGTGGGACGACCTTGATTCACCAGTTTACTATTTTACGACACGTACACTTGCGGTGCCTACTTCAAATTTGGTAGCATCAATATAAAAAGAGGAGATTTATTAGAATACACTTGCTCAGGAGGAAGTGTTAAGATTTGGTAAACAAGTATATATGTCTTGAGTGAAGTGAACAAAGAGCATATTTGTCTAATGAAGAGCATATTAAAATAGCTCATTGTTCAGTACATACTATTAGCAGGATCAACGAACAAGTACCAAAAAAATAAATAAATAGTTGCATTGCTAGGATGACTTGAAAAGGGGATGTAGTAGATTGGGTTTATTAGTAAGTTAAGTAGAGCATCAGGAGTTAGAAAAGCCATTTAACAATTGAAGATACTATACAGTGGAAAAGAATAACAATATACTGTTATATGATTGCCCCTTGCTGTTAAGGAATATTAATTACTTTGGACTAACGTTTAAATTCCAACCTAATCCACGTTCATTCCACACTCTTACTATTACTTACACTTATGACTTAGGAGTGAATTAACTATGTTTTTTTTTAATTGTGGTGAAATCATTGGAGAAGCATGGAATTCCCTCGGTTCCCTATTACAAATTCATTTTTAAGTAAATCACATGTACAAATAAATAGTTAAAAACATTAAATTTGTTTATCAAATTTAATTGATTTCTAAATGTTATCATTGTTAACTATATTAACCCTAAAACTTTGCTTCATTAATTTGGAAATGATAAATAAATGAAAACGTTTTATCTAACTTCTATATTTGGAAATGAGGTAATATTTAATTGTCCAAACATATACTATGGATGGTTGAAATCTACTGCTTTTGCCTACAGTGACGCAGAAGTCCTTCTAACCTTGACAGCAAATTCAAAATTTCTCCTAGGATTGAGTTATTAACCGTGTATGTAATATAACAAAATAAAGCTTTTGAAAGAGAGGAATAAAACCCCCTAATAATCTCATTTCCAGTCAGTATAATGCAATAAGCTCAACTAAATTGCTTTAATTACCAGGGAGCAAGTTTTGATCCATGGAAGCTCAGATCGCATGCAAATTTTGGAGAGATTAAGGCTGCATTATATGGTAATGTTAAGAGGGTAGAGGTTGAGAAAGTAATATGCGTCCGAAGATAATTAATCTTAGAGAATCATCTTGGTAGTCATAAATTGAACCTCATCAATATATAATCAAAGAGAAACTAGGAAAATGAAGAACTAACAGCTACCCAAAGATTGAAAAACAAAGGGATTTGTCTTTTACTTGGAAAATGCAGGAAGCACGTTGAAGAGCTACAGGTTGATGACACACCGTAACTGAGAGGTAGATGGAAAAGTGAGGGACGAAGAAGAGTCACACTATCGTGACTTGCGAAGAACAAGTGAGGGACGAAGAAGAGTGGGAAACAGGGAGAAGGACGCGCGAATGAAGAGGAAAAGCAAACTAAAAAAGGAGGAACAGAGACCGGCGGGAGAACGAGGTACAAAATGAAAGCAAAAGGTAAAGTAAAGTGTGATTGACTGTGGCAGTAGTGGGGAGATATTCAACGACCATTCTCATAGAACGGTCGTTGAATCATATTACAACGACCGTTCCCTAGAACGATCGTTGAATCATTGATTTTTGTAATACCCCGAATTTTTAGATTGGAGGCTTGGGAATAAGCCTAAATTAAGTGGACTGCTAAGCCCCAATTTAGCAAGAGCCCAAATTTATCCCTTAATGATTCTAATATCTTTGGGGTATTAATTAAATAAAATGATGAATTTTGGAGAAAGTAATTATGTTTTTTGTGAAATCGCCTATGAGGTAGTAAGCTTGTTATGTGATTTTGAATGACCAATGATGAGCAAAAATTATGATATTTTATAGGATGAAAGAAGACATCCTAAGCTTTAATTTGATAGGTATATGAATCAATTAGAGCTACATACAAAAAGATATGAATTTTTGAAGTCAACACAGAAAAACTGTGAAATTTCTGGAACAATATGCAAAGATTGAAATTCTGGGAATTTTGTGATTCCATTCAGCAAAATTATATATTTTTCCTTAAAACTAGACTCAATAAGGGTTCTATAGGCTTTGGAATCACTTCATTTTGAGTTTTCTAGAATTAGTTATGAATTTTCAAAGTTTGGGCAGAAATCTGCCAGAATTTTGTAAAAATCCGAAAATTGGAAAAATGAATTAATTAAATGGGATATATTATTATAAATCAGCTCCTCCTTCTTCAGCCCCATTTCTGACATGAAAAACCTGAAACTAGTGAGAGAAAGTTGAGAGAGCTTAGAGAGAGAAAGGGAGGAAAAGCTTACAAAGGTAAGTGATTTCTTCGGTAAATCGGTTCCTAATGCGTATAACTCCACTCCTAAGCTACTCTCCTATGTGTTTAAGGTTTGTGAAGCTCAAAATCTCTTGTTGGAGTAGCTAGGGTTTCAGTCAAGTCAAGAAAAGTCAGAAGGAGCTTGAGGTAACTTCCAAACCTTCGTATATTGACCATTCTAGCTGCTGTGGGCAATTTAATCGGTGAAATTTTGCCGGATTGCCATTGGTTGTAAAAATGGAAAATGGGTTTCCCTAGGGGTTATGCTGCCCAAATTGATACTAAATGGTAGTTGTAACCTAATGGAATAGTCAATAAAGTGGTTAGGAGTAGAAAGGAACGTGTTTACGGAGCCAAAACCGAAAAACCCCGATTTTCCCCTGAAAACCCATATATTTCGGCCAGCACTATAAATAGGTCTTAGAGTTGGATTTTCAATGATTTGATGGTTCCATTGAGTTCAGGAGCAAAAATTAGGTGGGGTTACAGTTGGGCACTTTTTCAGAAAAGGCCGAGAAAGCATAATTACGAAAACGCCCTTAAAACCCTAAAAGTAGGGCTGCCAAGGGCAATTTCGTAATTTGACATTGAATTTGATAATTTCGAGTCCGGAAATGGATTCCTTGGGTGAAAAAATGTAAGAATAGCCCATGTCAAAATTTCGGGAAAAGTACAGCCGGACCGGGTACAGCGAGGCCAAGCCGGGTCCCGGGGGTATTTTAGTAAATTTTCATAATAAGCTCATATAACCCCCAGAAACACTATGGAAGTGTCTAACTAGTACATTTGACATTGTACGATCGAATATGGAGCCTCGAGCTGTTGGCACGCAAATCGAGGAGAAAGATTGGAGGTAGGAGACTTACCTTACTTGCATATATTTGATATCTTTGCTTGTGTAATGATGTATGTGATTGCTTTACTTGATTGTGTAGACCATATTTGAATAAATGAAGCTCTGTTTCTGTTTTCGCTGTGGCCATAGTCTTGTTGTATGAAACATTGAGCATGCAGAAATGTCATTATGGGGCATACATCTAGATAAAGCTAACATGTCATACACATAGCATCAATCATGCATGCATTATGGTATCTGTTTCCTACTGAGATTCTCTCGAATCTCACCCTCCCCTACCAACAATTTAGATAGGAGAAGACAGAAGATATGCAAACAATAAAGAGAATCATACGAGGGTATTATAGTAGTGGAACAAAGACGGGAAGAAGTCTCCGTTTCACTGGGATGAGTTTAGACACTCTAGTAGCCTTGTGCGGCTACCTTAAACGTAAGTATCAGGTACAAACCCCTATGGGGAATTTATGTAATCATGCACATATTATCAGTATAGTTATGCTATTCCTGTGTTGCCTACCGAACCGCATATTGTTTTCCGCAAATACTCTGGTAAATGTGAAATTAAAATAAGGGCGTGACAATTTTCAACGACCGTTCCTAGGGAACTGTCGCTGAAAGAGGTTACAATGACCGTTCTTCAGAACAGTCGTTGTATCAGATACATTCAACAACCGTTTTCATTTAAACGGTCGTTGAAAAGCTTCCCAGAATTACGCCTTTGCCACCACTCTTCTTTCTACTACTGTTTTCTTGAAAACAGACGTTGTTTGGTGTCATGGAATCTTCTTCCTGTAGTAGAGATTTGATCCATGATACCTCTATGTCATTTACAAATGTTAATAGACTTTTTAGGATTTTGTATTTTCAAATGGTATTTATTTATCTTTTTCCCTAAAACATACCTCTAATAAAAAATTATTAATATATGAGCTTAAACAGGCTGGAGTTTGATGGACTCAAGCCTAAAAACCCTCTTACCCTAAAATCACTTTCTTTTTCTTTTTTTTTGGTTTTTGGAAGACGGACCCTCGATCTAAAATGGCTTGAACTATGCGGCCCGACCAGCTTGATCCCTTTTACCGGCGTTAACTACTGACTCATGTCTTGTTGATAGATCATCCACTTTGGGTTTGTGACTCGACACGATTTTCACATTGCTGCTGGGCGTAGGTTGTTGTATCCTTTTATGTTGTACTAACCTTTTATCTAATAAATGCTTCCTTTGGGTTATATGTTGTCCTAACGTTTGAAAAGACGAGAAGGAAATAATCCCTGAGTAAAACATTTTGCTATGTATGTGATTATGTACGTAAATGTGACAATCTCCTTATTAGGTCGTCTTATTTTAATGGTTTTGGGGTTGTTAGAGCTTATTAGCCTGAACGTGAATCATAGAGTAATAATATTAAGTTAATCTATGTTTGCTTTACTGTATAATATAATAAACAATTTGTATTGAAAGTTCAACTTTTATTAATTTTAAGGTTTAACTTTAATTACTTCCAGGTAGATCTGCTCGATCATTTGCAAAAATTAAATGGACCATTGACCGTTGGCGGCGGCTGAGCCAGCCCGCTGGCCTCGTGAAGTATCGAGTCCTACATTAGAAGAAAGACACGTGGATCGGTAAAATGAATCCCGCATAACAATATACGCCTATGATGATAAGGCTTATAGTTCTCCGACTAAATAAGACATTATTTGTTTTATGTAAGTGTATGTTTAATTGTTTAACAAACAATATTGATTTTTAATTATTACTATTAATTTTTGTTTTGCTAGAAAATGATTATTAATAATACAGAAGTATTTAATAAATTAAGAGTTCATTATATATGATTGATATCTTGTTAAAATTGATTTAATTACACGAGAGATCGTTGAGACTTTATAATTGATGATAACAATTTGGTCATTAAGGTTATTGGCGGGAAAGAGATTACATTAAGGATAACCAATGAGAAGGTTAAAAGATGACTCTTTTTTTTTTATTATGAATTAAGTAGTATGGTAAAGTTACTAAAATTTTTTATATATATGATCTTTGAAGACAAGAGTATATATCAAATTCTTTGATGGATTTAGGTATTATGATGAATATAATTTTATCGACTTCTTTAACTACGTAATACACCATATGTTTTATTCAAAAATTAATTACTGTCTTATATTGGACATAAAATCACACACATGACACATCCAAGTTAAAAAGAAAACTACTATCAAGTAAAATTTTTACAATATACATTAAATTATGAAACATCAAAATGCTTAATATAATGGTATATCTCTACTGCTGAACCTGGTTTACCTGCTAAACAAAGTGTTTAGTAGGGAGAGCTAAGCGGATCTAAGCCATCTAGATTTAAGTTTGTTAAAATGATCATTTTTTAAATAAAAAATCATTTTTGAACATATAATAGTTAAGAAATTATCTTTATTTTAAATTTTATACTCATTAAAATAATTTTTTAGAGAAATATAGACTTTTAAAAAACATTATATATGAACTGTCCGAATCAGATCTGACAGCCTAAACTTGCTTACCTCTCTCTGCTAGACAAATTTGCTTAGCTGGGAAACCAATACCTGTCTTCGGGACCAGGTGTCCATCGCCACTCAATTTTTATGTGATACACATTAAAAAATGGAAGATATCCTGCTCGTAGTGCTACGGTACGAGGATACAAGCGTGGAGCCAAACTTTTGGTTTTTAGGACTAATAATTTATATAATATATAATACCTGTCTTCGGGACCAGGTGTCCATCGCCACTCAATTTTTATGTGATACACATTAAAAAATGGAAGATATCCTGCTCGTAGTGCTACGGTACGAGAATACAAGCGTGGAGCCAAACTTTTGGTTTTTAGGACTAATAATTTATATAATATATAATACCTGTCTTCGGGACCAGGTGTCCATCGCCACTCAATTTTTATGTGATACACATTGAAAAATGGAAGATATCCTGCTCGTAGTGCTACGGTACGAGAATACAAGCGTGGAGCCAAACTTTTGGTTTTTAGGACTAATAATTTATATAATATATAATACCTGTCTTCGGGACCAGGTGTCCATCGCCACTCAATTTTTATGTGATACACATTGAAAAATGGATATCCTGCTCGTAGTGCTACGGTACGAGAATACAAGCGTGGAGCCAAACTTTTGGTTTTTAGGACTAATAATTTATATAATATATAATACCTGTCTTCGGGACCAGGTGTCCATCGCCACTCAATTTTTATGTGATACACATTAAAAAATGGATGATATCCTGCTCGTAGTGCTACGTACGGTACGAGAATACAAGCGTGGAGCCAAACTTTTGGTTTTTAGGACTAATAATTTATATAATATGTCGAAATAACTTCAGAAACTTTATGATTGTCAACTTCCTCGTATAGATTGATCCAAATATATTCATATATATATAATGGTGGCTTCCATGTATCGAATCACAACCATAATCTAGTTCAATCTAGCTCAGCTTTCGTCAGTGAAATAGAAAGTCATGGAATCCCAAAACGAAGAGCACTATTCAGCATCAAGACTTCTTCATGCTCAAACCCACATATGGAACCACATCTTCAGCTTCATCAATTCAATGTCCCTCAAATCTGCAATTGATTTGAATATTCCTGACATCATTCACAAACATGGCAAACCCATGCCTCTTTCCCTTCTCATCTCTTCCCTTCAAATCCACCCTTCTAAATCTCAAAATATCTATCGCTTAATGCGAATCCTCATTCATTCTGGCTTCTTCTCTCTCCAGAAATTTCCTGATGAAGTAGAAGAAGGCTATGTCCTTACTGATGCATCGATCCTTTTGATAAAAGACAACCCTTTAAGTGTCACACCTTTCTTGCTTGCCATGTTGGATCCCATCCTAATAAAACCTTGGCATCAACTAGCTAACTGGTTCAAAAACGACTATCCGACGCCGTTTGACATGGCACATGGAAAGAAGCTTTGGGAGTATGCTGGGGATGAGCCTAAGCTTAATCATTTTTTCAATGATGCTATGGCTAGTGATGCGAGGTTGGTGTCAAGTGTGGTGATTGATAAGTGTAAGGGTGTGTTTAAGGGATTAGATTCATTAGTGGATGTTGGGGGTGGTACTGGGACAGTGGCTAAGGCTATTGCTGAAGCATTTCCAGAAATAGAATGTACTGTGTTCGATCTTCCACACGTCGTTGATGGCCTCCAAGAATGTGGGAATCTCAAGTTTGTGGTAGGCGACATGTTCGAGGCCATTCCTCCTTCTGATGGCATACTTTTGAAGGTGACTTTACTCTATTTACATGCATTGATTTTACAACGCGCTAGTTGTTATTTGATTGTATGAGTCTGATATTAGTTTGATTTGTGAATTGGCAAACAGTGGATACTACATGATTGGAACGATGAGGAGTGTGTGAAGATACTGAAGAGGTGTAAGGAGGCAATTATCAGGAAAGGAAAAGACGGGAAGGTGATTATTATAGACATGATGATGGAAAATTCTAAGGGAGATATTGATGATAAATCATCTGAAACACAATTGTTCTTTGATATGTTGATGATGGTCTTGCTCACTGGAAAAGAGAGGAATGAGAAAGAGTGGGCCAAGTTGATCTTCTCTGCTGGTTTTAGTGACTATAAGATTACTCCTGTTCTTGGCTTAAGATCTCTCATTGAGGCTTTCCCATGATGAATTGAGACTCTTAGCTAGTTGTGATGGAGAAGAAATAGTTAGTACTTCAGTAATGTTTGTGTCACTTTAGTACCAAGGGTTGGAACTCATGTTTGTTGTCTACCGTGTTACGATGCATCCATAATAATATTATGGTGGATTGAGATTATCAATCTCATCAGAGATTAATAATTAATTATGAAATATTTATCGAGTTAATTGGTTAGTTTTCTTTTTCAGTATTGCACTACTACAAAAAGATTGAAAGGTGGCGCATATTTTATGACACTTCTTTAAAGAAATGCCACAACTGCATTTTTTCTTTTTCATTTTCTTTTTCTATTTTATTTTTTTTAAAATTTTGGGTACCAACTGTGACGTCTAGTGGACTAGATGCCACAGCTGGTAGTCCCAAATGTGACGCCTGCCAAGACAGACGCCACAACTGGGTGCATGCTTCCAGCTGTGGCGCCTGGAAAATCAGGCGCCACAGCTGGTTGTATAATAAATAAATAAAAATAAATAAATAAATGGACCAACTGTGGTGCCTAGAATCCAGACACCACAGCTGATCCTATTAAATAAATAAAAAAAATTTTGGCGTAGGTATTAACAAAAAAAAATAAAAAATGACCAGCATTCCAGGCGCCACAGCTAATCTATTAAACAAAAAAATTTTTTTTTGGTGTAGTTATTACTTTATAAAAAATAAAAAAATAAAAAATAAAAAATGACTAGCTGTGGTGCCTGGAATACAGGCGCCACAGCTAATCAATAAAACAAAAAAAAATTTTGGTGTAGTTATTACTTAAAAAATAATAAAAAAATAAAATAATAATAACAAATGACTAGCTGTGGCGCCTGGAATCCAAGCGCCACAGCTGATCTATAAAACAAAAAAAAAAAAAAAAAATTTGGTGTAGGTATTATCAAAATAAAAAATAATAAAAAATGACCAGCTGTGGCGCCTGGAATCCAAGCGCCACAGCTGATCCTATTAAATAAAATTTTTTTTTTTGACCTTTTTAATGGATTACACTATCCACTTCCCACCAATCACAATTCTCCCTGCTCCCACCCTTATCTTTTTTCCCCTTCCCGCGCAGTGGCCTCCTTCCTTCTCTTTTAATTTATTTTGACTCATCTTACTTTAATTATTCCCTCCTCTCTCACTTTCCCTTTTCATCTACACTACAGCTTCTTGCAGTGGACGACCGTCGGCCCTCTCCCTCCATTTCCTATTATCTTCACACTTAAAAACATACCCACATGCAAACACGTCTTCATCATCAAATCTACTTCTTTGTTTTGTTTCAACTGCCATCCCCACTCCTCCTCCTCCTCACTCAAGATTGCGACACCAACAGGCAACGTGGTCCTCCACTCCACTGCACTGATCAATTAAGCTTGTAAGTTCAACGTACTTCTTCCTTTTTTTTTAATTGGCATATAATTTCTGCAATATTTTATTTCAAATTGATATCTATGTTCTAATCTGTGTTTAAAAAGTGGAGAATATATATAATATTTCAAAAGAAGTTATCCAAAAAAATAATATTTCAAAAGAAAAGAAAAACCAAAAGTGGACCATGTCTCGTGATGCCTTTAGCATGTTGATAAAAGATATCTTTATATATCCGGAGTACTTGATTTCAGATTTGGCTTAAGCAATTTTAACATTTTTTGCCTGAAAAAATTTTTTAATTTCAAAAAACCCTATTTTAGTAATTTAAAAGAAAATAGTCTAGTCCATACGTATGATTAAGAAAAATATAATATTTGTATCATAATATAAGTTTCTTTAGCTTAACTTTTTTACTAACAGTTTCTAGTTTAACACTGGCCTCAATATCTTCAATTGTGAAAATAAATCTGGACAATTAATATTATTTTGTAAATTAAAATAAAACAATTTCTTTAGCTAAATTTTTTAATTTTTTTTTTTAAAAATTACCCTCTTATGGCGCTTGGTGGAGGAAGTGCCACAGGAGGGGGGTCTCCTGTGGCGCTTGGTGGAGGAAGTGCCACAGGAGGGTATTTTTTTAAAAAAAAAAATTTAAATGCTGTGGCGCTTTCAAGCGCCACAGCTTCTTTTAGTGGCGTCCAGATATGTGGTACTTCTCTAGCGCCATAGTTAATGCAATTATAAGCATCACAACTTTATTTTTTTATAGTAGTGTTGAGTCGAGCACATAAAAGTTGAATTCTGTTAATTGTGGATAATCTGTGGTGTTAGTTAAATAATTTTATTGTAAAAATTTATTGAATAAATACTTCCACTCGTACTCTAATTTAATATACAATAAATGTTTTGCTGTTAAGAAACTATAAAGTGTTATTATCCAATGATAGCACCAAACACAAACCCAAGAGGCATGGGAGACTTGAAAACCCATATACTAATATGAAGCCTTCCAATCATGCACTCAGTGCTTTTCCCTTAATAATATTAGAGTTTTCACCTAAACATATTGCCATATGTTTTCAACTTGCTCTACATTATTAAACTTTAAGATGCTAGTTGCTTATAAATATACTTTTGAAATAAACATACCCTTTAAGCACATGATTCATTTAATTTATGGCCTACCAACAACGCATACTTTGGTTAGAATTAAACTCGCTTGCTAATGGTTAGTGTGGGTTAGAATTAAGCAATATTGTTCCATTGCGTTCTTCAAGATACCAATTGCTTTATAGCGAGGTATTTTAAGGATAAAAATCCCAATCAACCTAATTGTATTTGAGTAAAAATGTCATTATAAAATTTTATTGAGGATGCAATGATCAACCAAAACGTGTTATATAAGAGAAAATCTGGAATTCCGCATGCCCCCTTTAATTTAAGGGTCACCATTACAAAAAGTGGCTACTAGAACATACGTGGTATAACTAACATTGATTCCACTTTTTTTGTTTTTTTTAATGGAAAGGGGCCTTTTTTCAAAACTTGAGTTAAGCAAAGTTGGTTCAGTTGGTATAGAAGTTGGCTCATAACTCATAAAGGCTTGAATTCAAATCCCCGTTCTTAATGTGAAGATCTTGTTAGTGAGTGATCTATAAACACCTCTAAAAGTGTTTTTTGAGCTTTGAAACATTTCATGACCTTAGTGAGTTCCCGGGACACAACTCACTTGAACCTTTTGGTATAACAAAAAAGACCTCAAATTAATGGAAAACGGTGTTTTTCAAAACTTGAGTTAAGCAAAGCTCGTTCAGTTGGTATAAGAGTTGGCTCATAACTCATAAAGCTTTGAATTCAAATCTGGTTCTTGATGTGAAGATCTTGTTAGTGAGTGATCTATAAACACCTCTAAAAGCATTTTTTGAGCTTTGCACATATCATGACCTTAGTAAGTTCCCCGGACACAACTCACTTGAACCTTTTGGTATAACAAAAAAGAACTCAAATTAATATGTGCCTTTATTTTTCAATGTCCTAATGGAAAACTTTTTAATATACCAAACAAGGCCCGGGATTTTTGAGAATGTGAGGAGGATATGATCAATATAATGGGTTAAACCTTGCTTGTTGGAAAATAGCCTAGTCCACCTTTGGTGGATTGGGCCCAAACCCAATAGGATTGGGGTCAAAGTATAAATAATATAAATGCTTGGGTGGATATATGTAATATTTCCTAAAACATTATAAGTCATGTTGTTTAACCGATAGATTATGACTCTACAAGTGGTATTGTTTCATTGAAACAATATGTCTCTCAATCAAATGGATATCTTATCTTTCTAATGGAAGGACATGTTAGTAGAAGAGGAAGGGGAGCATAGAACCCTATAAATAGGTGTAAAGGGATTCAGTTGAAGAACACTTGAAATAACATACAGAAACTCTGTCAAACTGAATCCTCATTCCCTCTACTATTTTTATCTCTTCTTCTTCCTATCGTGGTGTATTTGCTATGTGTCATAATCACTTCCGCAACTGTGATCCGATTAGCGTGGGTATAAGAGATAAACGGTCGCACTCCAGGTATGCCCAATAATTCTTATATGGTATTAGAGCCAGGTTAGCCTGTATGAGATTATGATCTATATATTATGATAATATGATGTGCATATTATTATTTTCAAAGATCTATAAGATATTATCTGTTGGGACTTATTGTTATTTCTTCTTGAGATAACATGATAATATATGTATATATATAAATTGCTTCCGCTATGTATGAATGTATGTCCATGAATAAAGGCATTAACGTGTTGGGACTTGATGTGTGAGTGTATATATATATTTTCTTTCTATTCTCTGTGATTTGTGAGGGATCGAAAATTTTCTCTATGGCACTACTACAGAATATACTTATTACTACTCTAAAGGACGTCCCTTTTTTAAAAGGGGACGTCCAAAATATAGTCGGTGGCATAGTTGTAATTATAGGTTAGAATTGGACAGCTTTACGCTCTAAAATAATTGAATCTCACACCAAAAGATGGATTTAGACGTCCCTAGTCAAACTGGGGATGCCTAAAGCTCCATAAGACGTCCCCATAACAGCTGGAGATGTCTAAAGGTAACCATACATGATGATAATATAATATACTGTAACACCAATCATTATATGATATGCAAGATCAAATAAAAATATATGTGATTCAAACTTAAGATTGAATGGCTCTATATTATATATATCATATATGTGTCCTCTCTCTCTCTCTCTCTCGCTCTCTCTCTCATCTCTTAAAAGATTGAAGAATCTAAAAATTGGTGGGAGAAAAGCCAGGTTGAAGGAGTGAAATAAAAGAAAAGAAGAAAGGGGGGAAGTGATAGATGAGAATGGGTTGTTCAAAAGTAGAGAGAATTAAATGAAAGGCAAAACATCAAAAGAGATAAAGAAAGAAAAAGAAGAGAGAGGACAATTTAATTGGGAAGTATGGGTGGTAGCTTCTCCTGAGTCACCGTGTCCCCTCTCCTTTCGTCTTGCTTTGATGACATGACAACGGCATGTGTTGGCAAAAATTGGGGACCTTTAGACATCCCCAGATGAGCAGGAGCATCTAAAGGTCATGTTTAGAGGCTGGGGACGTCTAAGGTTATGTTTAGATGTCCCCAGCTAGTCTGGGGACGTGTAAGGTTCCTTCACATGCACTAGTTGATATGACCAGTGTAGGTGAGTGATCTAACCAGCTAGTTCAAGTGTTAGAAAGGCTTGTTTAGGCGTCCCTAATTTTGACTGGGGACGCCTAAAGGTAGCCACCCTCTCCTTCAATTCTGCATCTTCATTTTCCCTCTCACTTCTTCGTCTTCTTTCTCCAAAAATTCTAAAACCCCCTTCAATTCTTTATATGCTTTCTCCCTCTCTGTGTTCTTTCTCCAACAAGTCTACAACCCCCTTCAATTCTCCATATGCGTTCTTCTTCTCCTTTCTCCAAAATTTCCTAAACATGCTCTGTTCTTGCTCCTCCATCTTACCCTCTGTTTCAACCATCTTGCCTACTAGTCACCACGCCTTCATGCATCATCTTCATTCTCTATCTAATTGGTTTATATAATTGGTACTTTAAATGTGTTATTATTGAGGCCTTAGAATTCATAAAAGTTAAAATATACTTATCTTATCATATTTATAACTTTGCAGGGGAAAAATTTATTTGTTTGTTATATGTTCAGATTTGCAATTTGTTAAAGAGTAGTCTACACTTATCTTGACAAATATGTTCCATGATCATAACAAGTAGAGTTGTAAGAATCTCTTTGGCCAGTAAGTTATATTCAAAGTCAATTGTTGAGTCATTAGAACTAAAATAGTTCTCTTGTTTAACAAGTTGTTGCAAACAAGAAAAAGTAAATTGGACACTTTAGTTGAAGAGTAATTTATTAATTTTACTTGTTGGAAAATTTTTTGTATTAATTTCTTTTACTTCTAGATCAATTAAGAACATTAAATTAGTTATTGGTGGCATTGGGTTTCTTCATTTTTTAACTTGCTCATTTTTTAAATATGAGAAGATAAGTGATGATATGGTTAAATGTGAAAAATTATAAGCTTTTACATATGTGAGCCTACTCAATATTTGAAGTAAAAGTTAAATTGTAACATAAATGTTCGAAGACATAAACATAATTAGAAATTGAAGTTGTTATTTGTTTAATTATTATTGTTTCCTTTTTTCTTTTTAGTTTCAAATGAAAAGCATGTATTTAATTTGACTTCAAAGTTTCATTGCTTTAGTGAAATTGTTGGATTTGACATGCTGACATTGTCCTGAATATGTATGAATTGCCTTAATGAGCTTGCCCTAATGACTGCGTACTGTACAGAAAGGAGTATGAAGGTCTGAGTGAGTGCCCTAAGTGTCAACCAACAAAGTGAGGAAAGATGGTGGTTGTGGCGATGGGACAAGTAAAAGGCAACCTTTAAAGTTTTTGTGGTATCTTCCAATACTACCGTGGTTTAAGTGTTTATTTGGGACTGCAAAAAAAGTGAAGAAGTTGAGATTGCATTCGGATGAGAGAATATCTGACGGAAAATATCTTCGGCACCCGACTGACTCTCCACAGTAGAAGAAAATAGATGAAATGTTCCCTGAATTTGGCAATGAGCCAAGAAACCTTCGGCTTTGGCTTTGTACAGATGGCATCAATCCATATGGAACTCTTAATCGCACACACAGTGCGTGGCCGATACTCCTTGTAATATACAACTTGCCTCCCTAGCTTTGTATGAAAAGCAAGTATATGATGCTTTCTATGATGATTTCTGGACCAAAATAGCCAGGAAATGATATTGATGTCTACTTGGCGCCTTTGATTGAGGACTTGAAGAAGTTGTGCGAGGAAGGCGTAGATGTGTTTGATGTATATAAGAATGAGTCCTTCAAGCTACGAGCAATGATTTTCACCATGATAAATGACTTCCCTACGTACAGAAACCAGTCAGGGTACAGTGTGAAGGGGCATAAAGCATGTCTGATCTATGAAGTAGACACTCACTTCCACCAACTTAAACATGGAAGAAAAATGGTCTACCTTGGTCACAGGAGGTTCCTTCCAAGGTTCCACTCGTATCGTAGGTTAAGAAAGCATTTTAACGGCTTTTCGGAGCATGAAATGGCTCCAAAGGCATTAACTAGAGATGAAGTTTACTGTCGGATTGAACGTATTAATGTCTTATTCGGTAAGAATTAGAAGATTACAGGTGAGAAGAACATATGGAAGAAGAGATCAATTTTCTTTTATCTTCTATATTGGCATAGTGTTGACGTGAGGCACAGTATTAATGTGATGCATGTGGAGAAAAACATTTGTGATAGCCTTGTTAGTACACTTTTACACATACCAGGGAAGACTAAGGACGGGATTAGTACAAGACTAGACCTTGTTGATATGGGAATACGAGAACGGTTACATCCACTGTAAAGATATGATGGTAGGAGGGCATACATTAAGCCAGCAGCGTATACACTATCAAAAGCATAAAAATGAAGTTTGTGTGGGTTTTTACATGAAATTGAGGTGCCACAAGGGTATTCTTCGAATGTGAGAAGGTGCGTGTCAATGGACGATTTGAAGTTAGAGGGAATGAAGTCCCATGATTATCATGTGCTGTTGCAACAACTATTACTAGTAGCTATTAGAGGCATTACGAAAGATGAAGTTCGAACCATTGTAACAAGATTGTGTGTTTTTTTAATGCTATTTATAACAAAGTCATTGACACTGAAAAGTTGGATGAACTGGAACCTGAGGTTTATATTATATTATCCCAATTAGAGATGCACTTTCCTCCTTCATTTTTTGATATAATGGTGCATTTGATAGTTCATTTGGTAAGGGAGGTAAGGCTCTACAGTCTAGTTTACCTGACGTGGATGTACCATTTCGAGCGATACATGAAGATATTAAAAGGGTATTCTAAAAATCCCTATCGACCAGAAGCCTTAAAGTTGAAAGATATGTAGTTGAAGAGGCTATGGACTGTCAGATCTCACATGTTTTGATGATAACAAAGAATGGATGTGAAAAAGATTTGATAAACAAATAAGTTTGAACAAAGTAATGACAGAGCAAATCATCACTTGAAGTAAGTACTGGAGTAATGAAGAAAGGCCAAGAGAGAAAGTTGAGAAACATCATCATTTGCAAAATTTTTAAAGGGTTACTTGAGTAAGAACTCGAGTAATGAGACAGAAACTTGAAGTAACCAGAGTCAACCCTCAAGTAACCTGCCAACGTTACTCGAGTAACCAGTGAAATTACTTCCAGTTGCTCTCGGCCTGCCAAAGTTACTCGAGTCAATACTCGAGTCCCCTGTTTCAAGAAATATGTTGCTCTCGGCATTCCAATCCTGCCAACGTTACTCGAGGAGCAACTCGAGTAAATCACTGTGGTAAACAAAACTTGAAGGTAATACCCGATTAATCTTAAATGTTATTATCACACTTCACTTAAGGCAATACTCAAGTATGCAGGTATTCTATGTCAAAGACTTGAACAAGATTACTTGAGTAAGCAATCGAGTAATCTGCAGAATTATGTACAAAGCACTTGAAGTATCTACCCGAGTAAGCTATGCAGAAAATTGATGTTTACTCGAGGCAGTACTCGAGTAACCAGGTAAGCAAAACTTGCAGTGCTCTTGGCAGTGAAATCCTACCAACATTATTGGAGTAAAGCATCGAGTAACCTGTGAAGAAAATTGTAGTATACTCTAATAAGTATTCTAGTAAACAGGTATTTCTAAGGTTTGTAAATTTGTTTACTCCATGCACTACTTGAGTAATCAAACCCAGAAATTCAGAAATCATTCCAACGTTCATTGATTTGTTTCCTATGTGATTCACCCTTCATTGTATTAGTATTCTTAGTATATTTATAGATAAACAACGAAGAGATCTTACCAAATAAGGAAAGTCAAATGCAACATTCAAATGCTACCTACCGCCACCTACAGCAAACAGATATTTTTCAAAAACTGGAAAAGTCAACAGTGGCTGTGCAC
Source organism: Inga oerstediana (assembly GCA_963210345.1). Lineage (NCBI taxonomy): Eukaryota > Viridiplantae > Streptophyta > Magnoliopsida > Fabales > Fabaceae > Inga > Inga oerstediana. The sequence goes on along the minus strand of OY723405.1, from coordinate 67,961,763 downwards.
ACTTTAACGGGAGAGAAGAAAATGTTCCAACGGTCATTATCAACACATCTATATATATGGTAACATCCAAACAGAGACAACAATAAGAACACACACGAACGCATTATCAAGTTCACGTTCAATACTCTGTTTTTACACATACTTGTAATTATGTACTTCAGTGATTCTTATTCACTCTGTAAGAGAGATATTTCATTCAAACTCAATATTTGTTATTGAGGTAACTTAAGGTTATGGAACCTTGAGTTGGGATTGGATTACAACTTGTAAGGGGGAGCGAGTGTCCAAGCGAAGGAACTTGCTTGTACTGATGTGCCAAGAACCCACTGAATCTTGGAAATCATAGTGAAACTCTCAGAGATGATCTGAGGACTGGACGTAGGTCAAAGTGGTTGTGGCCAAACCAGTATAACTCCCGGTGTACACTTCGGTGATATATCTCCTTACTCTTTATTGCTTTATATTCACCGTCAAGTTTTATATTTGCAACGAAATTTTTTAGTATCACCCAATTCACCCCCTTCTTGGGTAAAACACTTGCTCTAAAATTTGGTATCAGAGCTTAGGTCTTCTTGTTAAAGTATAACAACCTAAGAAGGATCCAATGGCAAGCATGGGTGAAGGAATTCTTCCCGACGGAGCATCCATCACTAGTCCTCCAGGTTTCAGTGGCGAACACTTTTCTTTCTGGAAAGCAAAGTTCAGAGTATTCGTTATGGCTACCGAATATGGGCTATGGGATGTGATTGAGAGTGGAAACTATCAACCTACTAAGATTGTAGATTCTCAGAAAATTCCCAAGACGCCAGCGGAATATGATAAGAATGACAAGAAACTTATCACTCTCAACAGCAAGGCAATTCTGATGATACAAAGTGCTTTGAGTTAAAGTGAATACTTCAGAATTTGCACACTTCCAATAGCAAAGCAAATGTGGGAAGCTCTGGAAATAGCTCATGAAGGAACTTCGGGAATAAAGGAGAATCAGATCAACACCTTAGTCACTGAATTCGATCTACTTCAAATGAAATTAGGTGAGTCAATATCTGAATTTGAACTTAGATATACTCATCTTGTTAATCAACTTGCAGCACTTGGGAAAGTCTATGATCAACATACCCAAGTATGAAAGATTTTGAATATTCTTTCTAAAGAGTAGGAGGCCAAAGTCACTGCGATAGAAGAAACAAAAGGAGAATCATTGAGATCAGTTGCTTCTTTATTTGAAAGTCTTTCTGAATATGAAAGTAAACTAAAGTTCAAACAGGAACTAGATGACATCAGTGACAAGAAGAAGAGAGGTTTAGCACTAAAAGCAAAAGAAGAAAATCAAGATGAGGATGAGGAGTTTGATGATGATGAAATGGGCCTAATCATAAAATGATTCAGAAAGTTTTACAAGAAAGGTCAAGGATTCAAACACTTTCAGAAAGGAGGAACTAGCAGCAAAGATCATATCATCTGCTACGAATATGGAAAACCAGGACATATCAAATCAGAATGTCCAAAGCTGAACCAAAAGAGCAAAGAAAAGAGAAAAGGCAAATTCTTCAACAAAAAGAAGGCCTTTGTATTTGCTATATGGGGTGATAGTTCATCTGACGAAGAAAGTGATGAAAAGAAGTAGCCAATATACGTCTCGTTGCTCAAGAAGAAACAGAAGAAGAGGTAAATAATTATGATCCTACCTATGATGAATTACTTTCTGAATATGATGCTTTACACTCTGAATTCATCAAAATAGTTAAAGAATTAGTTGTTTTCAAAAAGAAAAACAAAGTTCTTGAAATTGAACTTAAAGAAAGTTCAGAAAAGAACTGTGAAAATTGTTCTTCTTTGAAAAAGAAAAACACTAATCTCATAACAACTCTTGCCAAATTTACTGAAGGAAGTAAGATGCTAAATGTAATTTTAAAAGCTCAACGATTTGTAAATGACCAATCTGGTATTGGATATAATCCAAAATCAGATAGAAGGAAAGGTAGAAAGAAAGCAGGAGGTAAGTCATATTTGAATTATTTCTAGCATTCTGTGCATACATCAAATCCTTTTGCATTTTGTAATTACTGTAATAAAAAAGGTCATTATACCTCTTCATGCATTCATAAGAAGAAAGGAACGATAGGAACCTACAAATGGGTACCTAAAGGATCATATGTTTCAAAAATTTCCTGTACTAACCCAAAAGGACCCAAAAAGAAGTGGGTACTTAAGATTTAATCGTATTTAAATGCAGATATGTCTCAAAGCATCCAAAAACAACAAGTGGTACATAGACAGTGGATGCTCTAGACATATGACCGGTGATTTCAAAATTTTTACCAGATTGCAACCTAAAGAAGGTGGGAAGGTAAAATTTGGAGGAAATCAAACTGGAAGGATAGCAGGAATTGGTGAAATAAAAAATGACAAAGACATACAAGTCAAAGACGTATACTATGTTGAAGGATTGTGCCATAACTTACTGAGTGTGAGTCAAAGTGCAGACAAAAACAACTGGGTAATATTTGACTCAAAGGAATGTCTAATTATCAATAAGAAAGACTTACTACTTGATAAGAAGAATATCAAGGCTAAGCTCAGAGCAAAAAGGGAAGGTAATTGTTATACTCTAGATATTAGTAGAAATGAATATGAAAACTATTTTTTGAGTAATGCCGATGAAAGTTGGCTATGGCATAAGAGATTGGCTCATGTCAACATGTATCAACTAGGCAAACTACTCAAAAAGGATTTAGTTCTTGGATTACCCAAAGTAAATTTCAAAAATGATTTGATTTGTGACGCATGTCAAAAGGGTAAACAAACTAAATCATATTTCAAATTGAAAAATGAGATTTCAACAAATAGACCACTACAATTATTGCATATGGATTTAGTTGGCCTAGTAAGAGTAAAGAGTTTTGGTGGCAACTTATATTCATTGGTCATTGTTGATGACTTCTCCAGATTTACATGGGTTATTTTTCTATCATCAAAGGATGAAACCTTTGAAGAATTTATTGTTTTTGCCCAGAAAGTGCAAAATGAGAAAGGTATGTCCATTGCAGGTATTAGGACAGATCATGGTAGAGAATTTGAAAATCAAGCCTTTGAAGAATATTGTGATACTAATGGCATTGATCACAATTTCTCTGCTCTAATGACACCTCAACAAAATGGAGTTGTGGAGCGTAAGAATAGAGTGCTCACTAAAATGGCTAGAGCAATGTTAAATGAAAAGAACGTGTCTCAAGTTTTCTGGGTTGATGCTATGAGCACAACATGTTATATTTCAAATAGAGCCTATATTAGAACAAAACTCGGAAAGACACCATACGAGCTGTACAATGGAAGGAAGCCAAACATTGCTCATCTACACATCTTCAGTTGTAAGTGTTTCATTCATAATAATGGTAAAGATAACTTAGGAAAATTTAATTCTAAAACTGATGAAGGAATTTTCCTAGGATATTCTAACTGAAGTAAAGCGTATAGAGTTTTCAATAAAAACATGTGTTGTTGAAGAATCAATTCATATTATATTTGATGAATTTGAATCCTCTAACAAAACTATTGATGAAGAGCAGGAAGTTGTTTTAAATCAAGAAAATGGACAATCTATTTCTAAATCTCTTATTCTAGAAGTTGATGAAACCACGGAAGAAGAGCAGTCACTAGGACAACCTAGAGCCTGGAAATATAATAAAAGTCATCCCTTAGATCAAGTCATAGGAGATGTGAATGAAGGGATCAAAACTAGAAATAGAAATTTCAATGAAGTAAGTTTTTCTGCATTCAATTCTGAGATTGAACCCTCTAACATTGATGAAGCCCTATTAGACAATGATTGGGTTATAGCAATGCAACAAGAACTAAATCAATTTGAAAGAAATCAAGTTTGGGATTTGGTACCCAGACCCAAGGATCATCTGATCATTGGCACTAAATGGGTATTCAAGAACAAACTCAATGAATACGTAATTATTGTCAGAAATAATGCAAGATTGGTGGCTAAAGGCTATAATCAGGAAGAAGGGATTGATTATGAGGAAACGTATGCTCCAGTGGCTAGATTAGAAGCTATACATGTACTCTTAGCCTTTGCATGCATCAAAGGATTCAAACTCTATCAAATGGATGTAAGGAGTGCATTTCTAAATGGCTACATTATGGAAGAAGTATACGTAGAGCAACCTCTAGGTTTTGAAGATATAACCAAACCTGACTATGTTTTCAAACTTAAAAAGGCTTTATATGGTTTAAAACAAGCTCCTAGAGTATGTTATGAAAGGCTCAGTAAATTTCTTATTGATCAAGGTTTTGTATGAGGAAAAGTTGATACAATACTTTTTACAAAATGAAAACATGATGATATTTTAATTGTTCAAATATATGTTGATGACATTATTTTCGGTGCTACTAATAAATCTCTGTGTAAGGAATTTTCTGAGACAATGCAGGGAGAGTTTGAGATGTCAATGATTGGAGAATTGAATTTCTTTCCCGATTTACAAATCAAACAAAGAAAGAATGGAATCTTCATATCTCAAACAAAGTACTTGAAAGAGTTATTGAAGAAGTATGGAATGGATGAAGCAAATGGAACGGACACACCTATGAGCTCAACTATGTTGCTTGATGCTGATGTCAAAGGGAAAGACTACAACATCACAAAATACAGAGGAATGATTAGATCATTACTTTATCTTACGGCAAGTAGACCGGATATCTAATTCAGTGTTGGCATATGTGCAAGATATCAATCAGCACCAAAGGAATCACATGCCGAAACTGTCAAACGAATCTTTAGATACCTTGCTGACACACCAGAATTGGGTCTGTGGTATCCCAAAGGAAGAAGTGAATATCTTGTTGCATATTCAGATTCTGATCATGGAGGATACAAGACAGATAGAAAGAGCACCAGCGGACAAGGTCAATTTCTTGGAGGATCTCTTGTATGATAGTTCAGCAAGAAACAAAATACAGTGTCTCTTTCATCAACGGAAGCCAAATATGTTGCAGTCTTAAGTTGTTGTGAACAAGTGATATGGCTAAAACAACAACTACAAGATCTTGGTATTTATCTAAAAGAAATACCAATCTATTGTGACAATACCAGTACGATAAGCTTGGTAAAGAATCCAGTTCAACATTCTAGAACCAAGCATATCGATGTCAGACACCACTTCATCAGAGACCATGTCCAAAAGAAAGATGTGAAAGTGATATTCATTCCTACTCATCTTCAACTAGCTGATATCTTCACCAAACCTCTTGCAAAAGATCAATTTCTATACATTAGAAGAGAATTGGGAATGGTAAATCCCAATGAATTGTAAGTTATTTCGGTTTTTCATAATGTTAGACAATGTTATTTGATAATGTTTTAATGATTACTAACTTAAGCATCGGAGTATGTAGAAACTTGTTTTACAGGAAGATTGAAACTCTGTTTTAAGAAATAAAAATAGAGGTCATCAGAGGACACCATCACTGGAGTGCCAACTTTAAGTAATGTCTGACAGTGCAGCATTATCCGAGGGACAACTTGAAGTAAAAGAGCACATTACTCGAGTAATAGACCTCAAAAATTGGCAGTAAAGTCTCAAGTCACATGGATTTTAAATCAAATGGCTCATTTAGTAGGAAATGAACAGTCAAGAGAAGAAAAGACAGGTAACCTGAGGGAAGCCTCGAGTAAACTTAAAGTTTACTCAAGTAAGGCCTCGAGTGACTACAGGTCTAGATCACAAACTCGATAAGAATCAACTCAAATATATTCTAAAATAGCTATTAAATGATCAAGGGAACACACATGGATAATTACAATATTATTCATACCAGGTACGCAATTTAAATGAATTATCTTAGAATTTTCTATATGATCACTCGAGTAGGGACTCGAGTAAACTTGATAATTACTCGAGTAGGGCCTCGAGTAATGTCGGGTTCTAGGTCTTTATCAGTCACAAACTTGGCCATTTCCACAAAATCTCCTCGAGGAATCACCCAATCCTCTCACAAAATTTTTTCACAATCTCTTCCTTGCTTGATTTCCGTCAAAACCCATCAAATTTTAGCTCCAAAAGCATCCTATTTTGCTTAGAATCTCTCAACCCTAACTCGCGACTTCTCACTCTGATTTTCTGAGATTTCTACTTTCTCTAAATCAAGATGGTTAGAACCAAAAACCTTACTCCTACCGACTCTTCTGGTTCTCCATAACTCTCTGACCCTCTTTCTTCTCCTCCTAGAAAGAGACGAAAGCTCACTCCTATATCAAAGGCCAAAGTTCAACCGAAACCTCAACCTAAACCAAAGGAGAGAGGTGTTGTAATCAAAGAGCCAGTGGTCACAAGGGCTCAATCAAAGAAAAGCACCTCAACTGGGAGAGGCAAAAGCACCAAGTCTCCTTCTCCTTTACCCTCTGATTCTTCCACTCCCTTTTTTACTCCAAAACCCTCCAAAAAGCCAAAGTATGATATGAATGTTGCTAAAGCTATGGCTAGGATTCTTGATCAATTAGAGAAGGGCCAATCATCCAAGAAGCCAGAATTGCCAGAAGAAGAAATCACTAAACCTCCAAAAGGGTTTAATGTCAACAAATTGGAGGAATCTCAGAAGTACCTCACATAGTTCTCAAGAAGGAAAGTCTGCAAAACTCACAGTGTGGATCTCAATGTTCTTCAGGAGGTATTGAAGTATGACCTAAGTCCCTTCCTTGAACCTTTTATGCCTTGGCTGTCAATTAAACTTCCTTTTTGCACTAAAATAGTAACTCATTTTTACTGCAACCTAGAAATTCTAGATGAACCTAATAGGACTTCTGCAGAGGAAGAAATGACCACCAGTTAGAGGCCAAAAAATTCTTATCTTACCCTTTAGGATCAATATTTGGTTAGGAATAGAAAACCCCCTGATGACATATATTCCAAGCTTGAACCTAACCAGATTTTCACTGTCCTTAGACCTGGTGAGCTAGTAGGTCCTCTTAACTTTAATGTGAGTGACATGTGTGACTATCACAGGGTTCTTTGGTATATTTACTCTAGATCCCTTGTGAACAAAGCCAATAACTATACCCATTTCTCTGACCGGGACTTTAGGTGGTTTGCTTCTCTACTCCTGAAGGAACAAAAGGACTTGGGAGAATATATCTTCTTTGAGATGAAGAGGTACAGAATAGAAGGGAAAGCAACTACTCCTATTCCATATCCTCAGATCATTTCTCTTATTCTAAAGAAAAACAAGATATGGTATTTGGAGAATAAGGAGCCTATTGAGAGGATCACTCCAATTGAAAGAAACCAGATTGGGAAGCTTAATGTTGAGATTCCCCTCAAGAGCCCTATGGAGTCTGGTCCCAAGAAGAAGAAGAAGACAGAGACTGAAACAAACAAAATGGATGATACTCAGTCCTCTGCTCCAGCTGCTACTACATCCTTACCCTCTTTCCTTAATGCCACACTTCCACACTTCATGGAGAATATTGCAAATACCAATGTCGAGTTGATAACTCATATGAATGACAAGATGGCTGAATTGGTTGAGAGGATGGACAAGAGGCACGAGGAGATATTAGCTGATCAGCGTGCCCAGAGTGAGACTCTAAGGTTGATTCTTGCTAGATTGGACTCTATGGGTCCTGGACCTTCTGCTGGTCCATCATCTGTTCCTGAGGCATTCTCACCTCCAGAGAACATCACCTCTAAGCATCATCATATTGAGGTTGAGCCAAATGTCCCTGAGATCTCCTTTCCTAAACTTCCAGAGTTTAGCCTACTTGAACCTAGACCCTCTGCACTCAAAATTCGCATCATTCTTCCTAGAGATATCCTATACTCAGTGGATGATCTTGAAACCAATGAGACTATCCACATCACCATTGACGATTCTCCACCCAGAGCTCAGCCTGAACCCACACCTACACCTATTCTTTCCCCTACTCATACAGAGGAAATCTCTCCCTCATCCTCTGGTCATCATTCTGCAGATGCCATAGAAGAGGTTGAGACCACTACTGTTGTTGTCTATCAGTCCCTTGCAGTTCCTCCAAGAGATGACATTTATATCCCTCCACTCAACCTTCCTGAACCAGAATCTTCCAGCTCTTCTTTTGATTCTTCTAGTTCAGATGATTCTTTGGTCCTTCTTGTGAAGCCTATTTCTACAATCAAGCCTTCTAGTTCTCTACGTGATTGATGAAGACAAAAGGGGGAGAAGAGCTTGAGTGATTTTGTGGTTGACTGAGCTTCTTTTGTTTGGGTATATGGGTGTACATGGGATTTAGGGAGCTTTTCATATTTGTAATTCAGTAATTCTAATTAATGCAATTCTAGTTTAATTTCAATCCAAGTGCATTTAAGTTTTTAAATTATATTACATTGTGGGACTAATGAGTTTATTATGTATGCAAGGTGAATATGTTATGTTTTCAAAACTTTCCAAAACACTTTGAATTGACACTTAACAAGTTATTTCAAAAAGAATTTCAAAGTTACAATTAATTTCAAGCAGTGTTTATTTGAGAAACCAATTTCAAAAACTTTGTTCAAAATCAGCAAGTGTTGTCATCATCAAAAAGGGGGAGAATGTTAGATCTCACATGTTTTGATGATAACAAAGAATGGATGTGAAAAAGATTTGATAAATAAATAAGTTTGAACAAATTAATGACAGAGTAAATCATCACTTGAAGTAAGCACTGGAGTAATGAAGAAAGGTCAAGAGAGAAAGCTGAGAAACTTCATCATTGGCAAAATTTCTAAAAGGTTACTCGAGTAAGAACTCGAGTAATGAGACAGAAACTTGAAGTAACCAGAGTCAACCCTCAAGTAACCTGCCAACGTTACTCGAGTAACCAGTGAAATTACTTCCAGTTGCTCTCGGCTTGCCAAAGTTACTCGAGTCAGTACTCGAGTCCCCTTTTTCAAGAAATATGTTGCTCTCGGCATTCCAATCCTGCCAACGTTACTCGAGGAGCAACTCGAGTAAATCACTGTGGTAAATAAAACTTGAAGGTAATACTCGATTAATCTTAAATGTTATTATCACACTTCACTCGAGGCAATACTCAAGTATGCAGGTATTCTATGTTAAAGACTTGAACAAGATTACTCGAGTCAGTAATAGAGTAATCTGCAGAATTATGTACAAAGCACTTGAAGTATCTACCCAAGTAAGCTATACAGAAAATTGATGTTCACTCGAGGCAGTACTCCAGTAACCAGGTAAGCAAAACTTGTAGTGCTCTTGGCAGTGAAATCCTGCCAACATTACTGGAGTAAAGCATCGAGTAACCTGTGAAGAAAATTGTAGTATACTCGAATAAGTACTCGAGTAAACAGGTATTTCCAAGGTTTGTAAATTTGTTTACTCCATGCACTACTCAAGTAATCAAACCCAGAAATTTAGAAATTATTCCAACGTTCATTGATTTGATTCCTATGTGATTAACTCTTCATTGTATTAGTATTCTTAGCATATTTGCAGATAAACAATGACGAGATCTTACTAAATAAGGAAACTCAAATGCAACGTTCAAATGCTACCTACCGCCACCTACCACAAACAGATATTTTTTAAAAACTGGAAAAGTCTACAGTGGCTGCGCACACTCTAATAGGAGAGAAGAAAATGTTCCAACGGTCATTATCAACACATCTATATATATATGGGAACATCCAAATAGAGACAACGATAAGAACACACACGAACGCATTATCAAGTTCACGTTCAATACTCTGTTTTTACACAAACTTGTAATTCTGTACTTCAGTGATTCTTATTCACTTTGTAAGAGAGATATTTCATTCAAACTCAATATTTGTTATTGATGTAACTTAAGGTTGTGGAACTTTGAGTTGGGATTAGATTACAACTTGTAAGGGGGAGCGAGTGTCCAGGCAAAGGAACTTGCTTGTACTGAGGTGCCAAGAACCCACTGAATCTTGGAAATCATAGTGAAACTCTCATATATCTTTATTAACTTATGCTTTTACCTTGCAGCAAACCTATGATGTCCGTGACACCACACTGATGTACAAGGAGTGGTTGAGGGAGATTCGTCTACGATGGAAAGATTTCAAGAACAAGATTACATGAGAATACATTCGAGGGGACCTGAGGGGTAAGGATCCATATCAGGAGTATACGTATTAGTCTCCAGAGGATTGGAGGTTGTTTATGGCATCATGAGAAGATCCAAACTTTTTAGTAAGATTTCTGTCATCAGTGTTTTATTTGAATATAGTTGACATTATTGATTTGGTGTTCATTGTTTTCCTTTCACAGGCATTAAGTGCAGCAAATGTAGAGAGGCAAGCAGCTAATAAGTATAAACATTGCATGTCTCATGGTGGTTATCGGAAGCTTGAGCGAAGAATGATGGCAGAAGAGTTGGAGAAATTGAAGGAAGCAACCACAACAGATCCTAACGTTGTTGTTTATGCCCTGCCACCTCCTCTACATCACAAAAAATGGAAAACAGGGAGGATTAAGGGAGGAAAGTATGTAAATCCGACTATTGCTGAGGTTTCTGCAAGAATTGTAAGTAGTTAGAGCATAAGTACAAAGGTTTTTTTCATATTGGGAGTGCTTAATTTTCATTTACGATAACTTTTATGCTACAGGATGAACTGGAAGATCATAGTAGCCAAGGTTCGTTCACTCCAAGTTGACGGATGGACATCTTGTCAACGGCGATTGGGAAGGCAGATCACCCTGGTCATGTTCGATGGGAGGCAGGGGAAGTTCGTGTCGTGAAGTATTTTGGCTGAGCCTCACATTCTTATTCGTCACAAGCTGACCCCATTAGGGAGCTTGTGGCCAAGATTCACTAGGAAGTCTCACAAGAGCTCGAGGCCAACATTCGCGACAAGCTCTAACAAGAGCTGTTGCCAGAGCTACGTGTTGAGCTGATGCCTGAGCTACAAGCTGAAATGATAAAGATGTTTGAATCACAGATGACAACTACCGAGCATAGAACCCATTCATCCCCGGCCTTCTATAGCACCAAAGGAAGTTACAACCTGATGGAGGAACCACTTGGCGACCCTTCTCCCACTCCAGCGCTGGGAGAACCTGCCATCCTCTCTTTAGATGCCCCAGTACTACATGTAGTTGCAGATGCTCTCATTCACACACAAGCTACTACCTACCATCATCAGTAAATTCTACAGCATTTACGTAGGGTGACTGTGAAGTGTGTTAATAAGGTGGAGGAAGGTACAGCCATCCCTATTCTTGATGATGAGGTTACCGTGAAAGCTCAGAAAGAGGATCTTTCATCCTTTGGTCTGTATATCTTATTGGCTCAGCAGCGACAACACCTCCAATGGTATGGAACTACCTCACTTTTACTTGAGATTTGTTGGCATTCTACTAACAACATGTTTTTTTATGTTCTAAAAGTACTAGCAGGAAGCAGGCAAATGGCCTTTCTTCGCATGATTGTAGCAGATCTATAAAGACATTAAGCAGATTGATTTGCATATGCCTATAGGGATTGTGGGCCAGGAATTAGAGTATCCCTTCATAATTGATAAAGGTGACCTTAAACAGTTCATTAAGTTAGAGGAGATAGATGTAGGATAGGTCAAATTTGTAATCCTGTAAGTTTTTTATTTCCCATTTTTCCTTTATTTAGTGAAGTGGTTTTTTGGTTTCATATATTCACTAGCTAATACATTCATTATTTTAATTCTATTATAGCTCCTTTCATCGTATATGCATTGATGTGCAAAGAGTTGATTTATATGGATTCTTGTGCCCTGCAAATACGATATGGGAAAAGAATACAATGCAAAAAATGACTCACTATGCGGGCTTCACAATGGGAGAGAACAACTATCGTTGTTATCTAGCACCGATTATTCAAGGGTATTCATTTTAATTTTGTTTATTTAAGATTTTTAATAAATAATTGCCTTGCCATCTAGTTTCATTTTAATTTGTATATATGTTGTTATAGTTACCACTGGAGTTTGTGTGTTCTCTGTCCTCGGTTCAACGTAGTTTGCTGGTTTGATTCCTTGGGTAAAAGGCCAGACAAAGAAATAAAAAATGATTCAACACGTAAGTTATTTTGTTTGTATTTCATTTTGACTTAAATGAATTGTTCTAATTTCTGTTGGTTTTCATTTTAATGATAGGGCAACCTAGACATATCGAATCCTTGGCGGGCCCTGCGATCGTAAAGGAGGCAAAGACCCGAAATAGTTGTATCCAAAGGTACGTAGTTTCAAATCAAGTTCTTTTGATCAACGGTCGTTTTAGATATGCCTTTATTGATTTTAACCATTTGCTTTTGATTTATAGTGCCCTCAACAACCTGGCGACTGAGAATATGGATACTATGTCTTACTTTATATGTTTAACAGCATTAAGAGTGGTATTACGACAGATTTTGAACAAGTAATCATTTCTTCATTCTCAAAGGATAATATTTTTGGTGTTGTAATTCAATAGCAAATTAATTCACTCACTTGATTCATTGTTTCATCTAAGCTTATTTTCTAATTTATAGATTTTTTATAATGAAGATGCCTACTTATATGAGGACATTAATTTGATCAGAGACTTTTTAGCTGGGCATCTTCTTCAAAGTATACCAGAGTAAAGTTTTTATTTATATTAGTTAATTAATTAGTGGTTTGTGTAGGACATACTTTATGGTGGCTGAACTGCTGTTGTTATGTTGTCTGCCTATCTCTTTTTTTTTATTTGATTGGTTAGTTGTTAAAGGGGATTCAAACATTTCTATATTCCAAGGTGCGAATTAGAGTTGTGTTGTTGTACATGCTATTAGATTGTTGGATAACATTTTTATTAGATAGTGCTAAACTTGTTTCCATTCTGGTTTATGCAATATTTCTTCTATCCAATTTCTGTAGTTTAAATTTTTCGGACAATGATGTATATAAAAGGCAATAAAAAAACTTTAGACGTCCCCAGTTATGACTGGGGATGTCGAAAATCAGGCCTAAAGACGTCCCCTATTTTAGAGACGTTATTGACAGTTTTTTCCTACGTTGCTCAAATAGACGTCTCCCTGTTTTCAAACATTAAAAGGCCCAAAAAAGGAACGTTAAAAGTATTTTTTGTAGTAGTGTGGATATAATATACACATCCTTATACATGGTTAGAGAATATTGAAGTTCTTCATTTTCGGTTGAATCTCAATCTATGAGTATTAAGCATGTCTTAAATTCTGTCATTATTTACAGTGTCTTATTATTGGAATTTGATTCTAGACATAGAATGAGTATAATAGAAGCCTGCAACCCCAAAACTGAAGAACTTAGAGAGAAAGCATGAAAACCAAAATTGAGAGAATTTGTTTTTAGCATTGGGTCATTTTAAAATTAGAGAATTAGGATTTAAAATTAGTACAATTGTTTAGATCTCAAAAAAACGTGTGAAAACGACACCGAGAACGCTAAAAACAGACGTCGGACGGAGGATATATGAAAGGGAGAAGCTTCCGGGTCGACGGACCCGACCCACGCCTGTAACTAGATTCGGGTCGACTTGGCTGGAGGTTGAAGACAACCTCCAGCCACCAAAACGACATCATTCTGTGTTTTATAAAAAAAAATTTGAAAGATCTCTGGACCAGAAATTTAAGAAAAAAATTGTTTGTTTTATTTCAGGCCCAATATGTGAGGCCTAAAAAAAACTTAAGCTCGAAAAAAAACAAAAAAAAAACTTTTTTTTGGCAGAAAAGCCACGTGGTGCATGAGGCCATGTGGCATATTCTTTTGACACTTGGTGGACATATTTCGACTAGGCTCGGCTTGTGGAGGCTGCTGATTCGGGGCGTGTTGCCGGAACGTGGCGCATGGTGTACACACACCACTGTGTGCGTGTGTTTTTTCTGCTTTTTTCTTTTCCATCTTTTTGTCTTCTCTGGGCGGGTGGGGGGCGAGCCTGGTCTAAATGAGACATCGTTTGTTCTTACAAATCCCTAAATTCATGAGCTTTAATATGATATGCTATATGAGTAGTTTAGACGCCAATTGATATATGTTTTTGATATTCTAAGTGTGTTTATGAATATTTTAAATCATTTTGAAACTTCTAAAATTCATTTGTTGATTTCAATATTTTTCTATTATATTTAAATATGTTATAAACATGTTTTCATATATTATAGAGAGAATATTGTCTTATTTATATTATGATGAAGCATGATTTAGTTGATAATTCATTATATTATTATATGTTTTTAACAAGTGGGAGCTTTTAGGAGTTGTTAGTTCTAAAAGTTTGAGTTGTAAAAGTACCTATATATAATTGTTGACAGAATTTTAGTGATGTTGCTGATATTTATGTGATGGGAGATACAAACGTATACTCTTGATCATGAATTTAGAAGTATTACTATTTTTCTGGTTAAGAATAATATAAGTACATGACATTGTATACTGTGTTGTGTTATATATTATCGATGATATGTTCAATAATTTAATTCCCTCAAAGAGACATATTGAATATGGAATATATTTGTTACAGAATTGAAAATGGCAACTAAGAACATCATCGCTGAATTAAATAAAGGGGACAAATTAAGTGGTGATAATTAGGATATCTGGCATTGAAAAGTCTAATATATTTCGGAGGAACAATAGGCAATGGAACCTCTAACAATAGTTGTGGCACAACCTGCTGCTAGGAATACGGCCCAACATAGGAGGGGCCAAGAGGTCTATGAGGCTTGGAAAAAGAAAAATAGCATTGGAAGAAGTACATTGCTGAGTACAATGGCAGATCACCTCATGTGTGAATATGAGAAAAATGAAACAGCGCAAGCCATATGGGCAACATTGAAAGACAGGTTTGGTGGTACATCCACCTCTAAGGTTAGACGATTAACTATTAAGTTTGATACGTATAAGCTTAGGCCAAATACTTCTATGAAACAACATCTGAGAGAGATGGTAAATATGATTAAAGAATTGAAGGAAGCTGGGCATACTGTGTCTGATGAAAAACAAGTTCAGGTAGTGATAAGATCATTGCCATCTAGTTGGGAGCACATGAAGGTTAATCTAACCCATAATGAAAGCATTAAAAATTTTAATGATGTGGCTAAACACTTGGAACTTCAGGACGAGCGCTTGGAGTCATACAAGTCCTCTGGCCATGCCTACTACATAGAGGGTGTAGGTCCTTCTAATGCAAAACCTGATTTCAAGAAAGGTAATAAATTCCAAAAGAGTAGAAAGAAGGACAAGAATACATCTGTAAAAGGCAAAAAGGAATTCAAGAAGAAAAGAAAAAAGGGCGGGAAGAAGAAGAAAAATGACTAGAAGAAGGTCAAATGTTTTTCCTTCCAAAAGAAGGGTCATATGTTTCTAGCACTGTTTCCTATGTAAAGGTACTAGTGAATTATGTAAATTCACATGTTTCCTATGTTTCTAGCACTGTTTTCTTAACAGAGCATATATGTTCTTCTTGGATTTTGGACTCAAGTTTAATAGACCACGTGACGAGGGATTGAGGATCCTATGTAGAATACCGTCGATTTCCTGACAAGTGTAAGTGGCTTTATGTAGGAAACAATGCAAAGATTGAAGTTAAAGGCATTGGAAATTGCAAATTAACTTTGTGTAGTGGAAAGGCTTTGATCCTTCATGATGTGCTTCATGCTCTTGACATCTGACGAAATTTAGTTTCTGTAAAATGTCTTGTAAATTATAGGTTTAATGTAAACTTTTATGATATAGTTACAAACAAATTTTATAATTTTGTATTTTATGGTTTAGCTTTCCTTTCAAAGAAGTTCTTTGTAATGGATACTATTGATGATTAAAATATACATGATTGCTTTGCTACTTCTTATGATTCAACTGTTGATGTGGCTATTTGGCATGCTAGACTAGGGCATATTAATAAAATTAAAATGTTTAAACTAGCAAAAGAAGGTTTGCCAGGATCCATATCCAATATGGAAATGTCCTTATGTGAAAGTTGTAATATCCTTAATTGTGATTAAGGGCTAATAACTTTGAAGTGTCGTAATTAATGTAAATGCCTTGTAAACAATACTTAAGCTTATATGTATGTTTGATGATGATTTGGTAGAAGTTATGTTAATTAGGGGCAAAATGGGAAATTCACTTACCGATTGGATAGTTACCGAAGAGGAAACTCATTGGTAACTTGAAGATCAATGGTTGAGATTAAAAAGTCAAAGGAATCAATGGTTAGGATTTAACCATGGGGTGTAATCCTATGTAAATGAAAACATGTGAAATCAAAGGGGAGGAACAAGATTGTGCCAAGTGGCATCTTGAGGACCATAGATGAAGTCAACATTTTCAAACTCATTTTCTCTTCCCTCTCTCCTTCAAGTCAGCTGTGTGTGTGAGTGTGTATGGGAAAAAGAAAAGAATGTGATCATCAATATCATTATCTCATCTCTCTCTCCTCATTCTACATTTCCGGCGAGCTTGGACAAGAAAGAGAAAGGAAGGGTTTGAGATCTAGGTAGGTAAATGACTTCACATGCTCAAACACTCTTCATTAATATTGTTCAAGGAGTTGAGAGCTTGACTTCTATGTTTTCAGAATTTTTAAAAGTCGTGATTTGGTGTTTGCTCAAATTTAAAAGTTGGAGAAACAAAGAATTGATCTTACCAAGTGAAAGAGGTAATGATTTGATGTATTTTGATGGTTGTGTTTTGAATGTTGGTTAAGTTTTGTAAATTCTAGAATTTTGCTTTGAATATTGGTATTAAATGAAAGTGGGAATTAGAGGGAGTGTCACTGTTCAATTGGTAGTTTGTGGTACTTTGAGTTGGTTTGCATTGATTTAGAAGTAAGAAATGAAAGTGTTAATAATTGAGTTGTTGAGTGGAATGTGGAGATTTAAGGACAAATTGTATTTGGGGTGTGATTTTGGATATTTTGAGGTTACTAATAGGTTCCTTATGGAATTTTAGGCGAGAATGAGCTTTGGTACAAGTATAGAACCTATTGAGATCAGTTTGGGTCACTTTGGAAAACCATACCAGTTGTTGCGTTTCTGGCTTCTGATGCGTATCACTCGAGTGAGGGATGAGCTCACATGAGTGCATCAGTAGATTTCTATTTTCTTTGGTTTCTCGGTGGTGTTTTCAGGTGGAATGGCGAGAGTACACTTCCTGACTTGCGAGTGAGGTATGATCCCACTCGAGTGAGCATGGGTATGCTCGAGTGAGGAAGTAAGTTTAAGACCTGGGAGATTATGGTTGCTCTAAGGTAGTCACTCGTTGGGCCTCACTCTTTGGTGCTCAAGTGCATTTGTAGTCATTGCTCGAGTGCAGCTTCCTGTGCTCGAGTGAGTGTGAGAAATATTTTGAGGTTTACTTTCGGGCAAACACTTTCTGTGTCGCACTCGTTGGGACTCAAGCACGGGTGAGGGCAACACTCAGTGGGACCTTATTCACTTGAGTGAGGCAGCCCAAAATGAGTGTGCTTTACTCAAAAAAGGTATCTTTAGGATAGTTTCTCCCAACCCTTTGGGGATATGTTTAGGCCAATAGTAGCACCCTAAAGAGTATAAATAATAACCAACATAAAGTACTACGAAAATGGAAAACTTGGAAAAGAGATTGACGGGTTGTCCCTGATTTGGTTTATAGGATTTGATATTTGCCGCCCTCGAGAGCCCACGGTGCAGAAGAACGTCAGGAAGGAATAAGGTAGTGACTCCTCTCTTATACTTTGTGTTAAACATTGTATGTATGTTTGTCGTGCATTGAGAATACATTGTGACATTATGATGCTTTGTGATCGCAGTGAAAGCTGACGCCTAGTGAATGCATTGTGAATACATTGAGATCGCAGTGAAAGCTGGCGCTTAGAGTTTACAGCCATGAGTGCTGTCGTTTATAGTGTGAACCACGTTACATTGTGATACTGCTAACATGACCTATATGCTTTGTGTTTATGCACTATATGAGTGATTTGTTACTACTGGGATTCTCTTGAATCTCATTCTTTCTAATGACTAACATTTCAGATAGGGCTAGTGGCGCTAAAGAGAAGCGAGCAACCCGGAGCGATTAGGACCCTATGGGGTATATTTGATTTTGGAATGTTGATTATCTACTTTTAAACTTGGGATTACTGTATATTTTGAGGTGTAGATATTACTTTTGATTTTGGGTGATGTAATCCCCTAGTGGAGACTTATGAAACCCTTAGATTATATATGAATAGAACCCGAGAGTTGCCGGGGATTTGGTAATACATTCTAATATATGTGAATGTAAATTAATTGTACAGGTAATTATATTGGTGTTTTGAAAATTGAGACCAGGATAGGAAAGAATTTTTAAAAAACTTTGTGAAACTCCTACTGTAAAGTAGGAAGATGAAATGAGTTTAATGATCCGATGGTCTCTAATTCAACTTAATTATGTAATATCGAATTATAATTACATATTTAAAGTCAGGGGGTTACATTTTTGTTATCAGAGCAATAATTCCTGGCAAGGGTAGAGTTTGCTAGGATAGATTCCCTTAGTTGGCTTTAGGGATAGAAGATCATCTATGGATAATTGTTGTGTATGTGTAATATCCTGGATTTTAATCAAGGATTAGTAACTTCAAATGATGTAATTAATGTTAATTAAGCATATTTGAAGTATATGTTGTGCAATGTGAAATGAAGGCAATTATTCATGATTTAATAAGTATTGTACTAATCAGGGGTAAAATGGTAAATTTACCAACCGTCCGGTTAGTTATTGATGAGAAAACCCCTTAGTAATCTTAATCAACGGTTGAGATTGGAAGAATATGAGGTGGAATCAAGTGTGGAAGAGTTTATGTGAAATTATGGTGGGAGTAATGGGATGGTGCCAAGTGGCACAATAATGACCATTGGATGAGTCAAAGTTTTCAAACTTATTCCTTCTCTCCTCTTAGTCGGTTTTTGCATGAGAAGAAGGAAAGAATGATCATCATCTTCACCTACTCATTTTCTCTCTCCATTTCCTCCATTTTCGGCGAACCAAGCAAGAAAGAGAAAGTAAGGGTTTGAATTTTGTTAAGGTAAATGATCTTATATGCTTAGTTACCCTTCATTAATGTTGATCAAGAGGTCAAGAGCATTATTTCTATGTTTTCAGACTTTGGATTGGTGGTGTGTGGCAGATTGAGGGAATTTGAAAGTTGAGGAATCCAAGTTCTGAATTCAGCAAGTTGAAGAGGTAGGTTTGTAATGCATTTTGATATATATGTCAAGATGTTTGCTTAATCAATGAGAAATCTGGAAATTAGACCTAATTATGATGTTAAATGAGGGGTAGATTTTGATGGGAGTGTCACTGTTCATTTGGTCAGTTTTGACATTTGGGAGTGATTAGAAATTGATTGGAAGTTGAATAAGGGAATTTGTTAGAAGGAGGTTTTGAGTGGTTTGATGATTTTGAGAGAAAATGTGTTGAATGATTTGAATTTGGGTTGTTTTTGGTTGCCAATGGGTTCCTTGTGTTGAAATAAGTGATAATGAGCCTTGACACAAGTTTAAGAACTATTGGAGTTCATTTGGTGGATTTTGGGAAAAGTTTACCAGTTGCTGCGTTCTGGTTTCTGGTGTGATTTCTCGAGTGAGGGAAGAACTCACTCGAGCACAGGATGAACGTGCTCGAGTGAGCATGTTTGTGCTCGAGTGAGGGTGCATAAATGCACTGGGGGTGAGCGTTTTAGGTGTTCACTCGCGGGTGAATGCCAAGAGTGCGCCTGGCACTCGCGAGCACTGGGGTTGTGCTCGAGTGCACTGAGGGTCTGTGCTCGAGCACAGGGTTGTGCTCGAGTGCGCTTGTGGTTGGAAAGTCGGGAGTGCTCTCGGGTTGTCACTCGTGAGGTCTCACTTCCGTGGTGCTCGAGTGTGCTCGGGGTCTCTGCTCGAGCACAGCCTCTTGTGCTCGAGTGAGAGTGTAGAATGGTCGCGGGAGTTGCTCTCGGGCAAGCACTTCCTGCGCCTCACTCGCATGTGTGCTCGAGTGAGAGCGGGGGTCGTGCTCGAGCACGGTCTTCTGTGCTCGAGTGAGAGGGCCAAAAATCAGAGTTTAGCTTTCCAAAGAGGGATCTTTGGGGATAGTTATTCCAACCCTTTAGGTGTATGCTTAGGTATTTAATGGCCATCTAAAGAGTCCAAATGAATACCAATTTAGAGTGTTATTGAAGTAGGAACTTGGAAAAGGAAATTAACCAAATGTCCCTATTTTGATTATAGGATTTGACATCTGCTATCCTCGTGAGCCCACTGTGCCCAGAGACATCAGGAAGGGATCAGGTAGTGACTTTTCTTTTGTACCATATGTGATGCATTGTATGTGCGTAGTATCATTGATTTTGTGATAAGTTCGTATGTTGCGACTTATGTGGATATGTGTTAGCACTGTCAGTCCAATAGTCCCTGAGTAGCTAACAACGGTTCGGGTTTAGGCAGTGTGCCTTCCCGGCGGAGAAAGGGGATGAGGATGAGGTGTGATTATGTGATATGTGGGCCGAAAGGCTGATTATGAGCCGAAAGGCTGATTATGAGCCGAAAGGCTATCTGTGAGGCCGACGGGCCATTTGTGAAGCCGGATAGCTATGTGCTATAAGGCTATGTTGATGCACTGCCACGCCAATAGTCCCTGAGTAGCTAACAACGGTTCGGGTTAGGACGGTGTGCCTTCCCGGCGGAGAAAGGGGATGAGGGTGGAGTGTGATTTGTGCTGCTGCTGCTGTATGATGATTTGCTTACATGTTGTGTGCTTATATGTGGTATAATTGTTTAGTTACTACTGGGATTCTTTTGAATCTCATTCTTTCCTTTGAACTAACCTTTCAGACAGGGCGACTGGCTCCAAAGAGAAGCGCGTGACCCGGAGCGGGTAGAGTTTTCCTAGGGACATTAGTATGGTTTTGGTTGGTTATTCATTTTGGATAGGGATTACTGTATAATATTTTGAGGTGAACATAGTTTAAGTACTTGGTTTTGTAATCCCCTAATCAGGATTTGAAATTCTATATATGTAGTTAAACCCGGGGGTTGCCGGGATTTTGGTTATACACTCTGTCATACGTAAATGTAGATAAACTGCACAGGTGATTATATTCGATAATTGAACTTGAGACCGGAGGAAGAATGAAGTTTTGAAAAAATTTGTGAAGTCCCTACTACCAAAGGGAATTTTAAATGAGTTTTAAACTATTCGACGGTCTCTAATCTAATTTAATTATATAATATCGAATTATAATTACGTGATTAAAGGCAGGGTGTTACAGTATGCACATGTATGTTCTATGGTTATGGATATGTTTGAATCTTGTGGATATATGTGCATACTATCTCTGCTATATTAATGGGGTGAGTTGTTTGTAGAATGTAGAAAACTAAAGGACGCCCTAATGTTCCGTGTGTGGACCCAGAGGTGGAGGTAGTCAATGACAATCTACCAGATCCAATGCAAGAATTGATGGGTCTGATCTGAGATCAAAGAGATATGATCACTGAGCTAAGAGAAGAGCTCAGGGTAGAGAAAGCAAAGAATAAAGAGGGCCCGGTTCAATCCACTCTAGTGGAAACTCAAAAAGAAACTCGATATGAGGATACTGCTGAAGGATCAGCACGACCGTTGGAGTCCCTACCTCATACTGTTCCAAACCCAGAGTCTCATGGGGTATCAGCAAGAGAGGATAGGGATCTTCAATTTTGGGTTACCAGATTCTGCAAACATCTGCCTCCAGTGTTCAAAGGAAGGTTTGATCCTCAAGCGGCCGAAGATTGGTTGAATCGCCTTGAGAAATCTTCGAGGTCCTAGGATGTTCGTCTGAGGTGAAGGCATGCCTAGCAGTGTACAAGTTAGAAGGCAATGCAAATCACTGGTGGAGGAATATTTCTCTCACCCTTCATAGTAGAGATGTTCCGCTGACTTGGGAATTATTTCAGAAAAAATTCAAACTTTCCTAAATCAATGTCACTCGAGAAGGAGACAGAATTCCTTAACATTAGACAAGGGGACACAGAGAGCTTTGATGATTATTTGTCCCGTTTCATCCGCTTGTCCTGGTATTCCTCTTACCTCTGGTACAAGGAAGATGAATAATGGAGTTCGGACATGCTCATTTGTGGTCTGAGGCTAGAATTGAGAAAACGGTTGGTTACTCATCAGTTCACCAAGTTAAACAAGGTGGTGGAATAATGCAAAATTACAGAGAACAACTTAAGAGAAGTATATCCTGCCAGATCTACTAGCCAGCGTAATGAACCCAGTAAGGGTAGTATCTCACAGAAGCGGAAGGGGCATGGATCTTCATCTGGGAGCGGTAAAAAGCCCTATCAGTTCGGGAACCGTGATCAGCAAAGAACTCCTTTTACACCGTGGGTTTGTCGTCGTTGTAACCAACCACATCATGGTAAAACTTGTGAGGGCAAAATAATATGCTTCAATTGTAAATGTGTGGGACATATTGTAGCCGAATGCAAAGAGCCACAACAAGACCAGAGGCCGAAGACTCAGGGTCGAGTATTTGCTATGACCCACGAGGAGGCCCGTAAATCTCCTGAGCTGATACAAGGTAAAATTCTTCTTAATGGCTATGTGTTGCAAGTTCTATTTGACTCGGGTGCAAGTCACTCCTTCATTGCTTATGATTGCGTGAAGTGCCTGGGATTGCATGTACACAAATTACCATTTGATTTGGTTGTGTCAACTCTGATGGGTGTTAAGGCCTTGACCACAGAAGCTTGTTTGAATTATGTTATAAATATGTAAGGGCACCAATCTACTGTGGATTTGATTTGTCTGCCGCTTTACCAATTAGAAGTCATTTTGGGTTTTGATTGGTTAACGAAAAATGATGTATTATTAGATTGTGGGAGCAAGAGGGTAGTATATCCTGCTTCTCAGAGGGTAGAAGTTGTAAATGCCAGTACGGATTTCCTTTCTACGGCTAAAGCTGAAAAGTATATTGAAAAGGGTTGCCAGGGGTATATTGTATTCTTCTCTGTGTAGGGGGAAACCAATGAAAATTTGAGTAATATACCCGTGGTAAATGAATTCTCTAAGGTATTTCCAGATGATCTTAGCGGATTGCCTCCTAAGAGGAAAGTTCAGTTCCCAATCGACATTGCGCCTGGAGCTGGTTCTATATCTAAGGCCCTAAACGAATTGGCGGAGTTAAAGAAACAAATAGAAGATTTGCTTGAAAAATGGTTTATTAGACCCAGTGTATCGCCTTAGGGAGCTCCAGTGTTGTTTGTTAAGAAGAAAGATGGGAGCCTTCGATTATGTATTGATTACAGAGAACTGAATAAAGTTACTATCAAGAACAAGTACCCTCTTCCCAGAATCGATGACCTATTAGATCAACTGTCTGGTTTATGTGTGTTTTCAAAGATTGATCTAAGGTCGGGGTATCATCAGCTGCGAGTGAAAGCAGAAGATGTTCTGAAGACTGCTTTCCGGACCAAGTATGGTCACTATGAGTTTTTGGTGATGCCATTTGGGTTGACCAATGCGGCTGTGGTTTTCATGGATTACATGAACCGTATCTTTCGACAATATTTGGATCAGTTTGTTGTTGTGTTTATCGATGACATTTTGGTATATTCTAAAAGTAAGGAAGAACATGAACATCATCTGAGAATCGTATTGAATACATTATGAGAAAAGTAGCTCTATGCCAAACTGAGTAAATGTGAGTTTTGGCTATCAGAAGTTAAATTCTTAGGCCATGTTATCTTGCAAGAAGGGGTCTCTGTGGATCCTAGCAAAGTGGAAGCAGTACTAGACTGGAAGAGGCCATAAACTCTTGCAAAGGTACACAGTTTTCTGGGTCTTGCTGGTTATTACCGGAGATTCATTCAGAATTTCTCCCGTATTGCGTTGTCGATGACCAAGCTCATGAGAAAGGATCAACTAATTGTGTGGGGTGTGAAATGTGAAAATTGTTTTATGGAGCTAAAGGAGAGGTTGACTACGGCACCTGTGTTGATTTTTCCTGATCCCAGTTTGAAATACATTATGTATAGTGATGCTAGTGGGTAGGGATTAGGGTGTGTCCTTATGTAGCAGGGACGTGTGGTGGCCTACACCTCTTGACAGCTCAGACCTCATGAAATGAATTATCCTACACATGATCTGGAGCTTGCGGCTATTGTGTTTGCCTTGAAAATTTGGAGGCATTATTTGTAGTGTGACGGTAGAACTGTACTGCGACCACAAGAGTCTCAAGTATTTGTATGATCAGAAAGAATTGAATATGAGACAGCGTCGCTGGATGGAGTTGCTTAAGGACTACAACCTGGAAATTAAATACCATCCGTGTAAGGAAAATGTAGTCGCTGATGCTCTTAGTCGGAAGATTGTGCTGGTGGCAGCTATGATGATACGAGAGGGGAAATTGATTGAAGAATTTCATGATTTGAATTTGGCAAACCAGATCATCTGTGCCAATTATACAATTTCTCAAGAGGGAAGTGATTTGAGGGTCGAGATTGAAGAAGCTCAAAGGCAAGATGAATGGATACAGCGCAACTTAGCTAGGATTGAACAGGGGGAAGCTCCGGGCTATGACCTATCGCCTAGTGGATTGGTTCGCTATCAGAAGAGAATCTGTGTTCCACTTAAGGCGGAGTTGAGGTAGAAGATTCTGGATGACGCGCACAAGAGCCGATATACTCTTCATCCTAGTATGACCAAAATGTATCATAATCTGATGTCTATGTATTGGTGGCCGGGTTTGAAGAGTAATGTGACCAAATTGTAGAAAGGTGTCTCACTTATCAGAAGGTAAAGATTGAGCACCAGAGACCGCCTGGTTTACTTCAGAGTCCTGAGATTCCAGAATGGAAATGGGAAAGTGTGACCATGGACTTTGTGGTGGGATTACCTAGGATTAGAAACTATGACGCGATCTGGGTCATTGTGGATCGGCTAACGAAGTTAGCCCACTTCATACCGATCAATGCTGGTTACTCTCCGGACAAGCTAGCAGAGATTTACATTTGTGAGATTGTAAAGCTTCATGGTACACCAAAGAATATCATTTCAGACCAAGATCCCCGATTCACTTCAAGATTTTGAAGAGCATTGCATGAGGCACTGGGTATTCAATTGAGGTTCAGTACAGCTTATCATCCTCAAATGGATGGACAGTCAGAAAGGACAATCCAGACGCTGGAAGATATGTTGCGAGCATGTGTTCTCAACTTTAAAGGGAGTTGGGATCGCTTTCTTCCACTTGCTGAATTCGCTTACAATAATAGCTATCATGTGAGCATCCAGATGGCTCCATATGAAGCGTTGTACGGAAGGAGGTGCCAATCACCTTTGTGCTGGAACGAGTTATCAGAAATGAAGCTATATGGACCGGATCTTGTTGATCAAACCTTAGCATAGATTCAGATTATTCGAGAGAGGTTGCTTGCAGCACAGAGTCGGCAGAAAAGCTACGCTGACAAGAGAAGAAGACCACTAGAGTTCAAAGTTGGCGACCACGTGTTTCTGAGGGTATCTCCTATCACCGGTGTTGGTCAAGCAATCAAGCGAAAGAAGTTGAGCCCGAGATATATAGGTCCTTTTGAGATTCTTGCGAGAGTAAGGCCTATCGCCTATCGAGTAGCCCTACCCCACAAACTTGAGCAGACTCCATGATGTATTTCATGTTTCTCAACTGAAGAAATACCAACCGGATCCATCTCACATAGTTGAGTATGAAGGAGTTGAACTACAAGACAACTTTACATATGCGGTAGAACTAGAGCAGATATTGACCGAGAGGAATGACGGCTTAGACACTGGAGTATTCTGTATGTGAAGGTGAAATGGAAGGGAATGACTCAGAGAGAGGCAACTTAGGAAGCGGAAGAAGATATGCGAAGACGGTATCCAGAGTTTATGGCTCAAGTTGAGTAGCTATTTCGAGGACGAAATTTAATTTTTAGGGGGAGAATTGTAATATCCTGAATTGTGATTAAGGGCTAATAACTTCAAAGTATCGTAATTAATGTAAATGCCTTGTAAACAATACTTAAGCTTATATGTATGTTTGATGATGATTTGGTAGAAGTTATGTTAATTAGGGGCGAAATGGGAAATTCACTTACCAATTGGATGGTTACCGAAGAGGAAACTCATTGGTAACTTGAAGATCAATGGTTGAGATTAAAAAGTCAAAGGAATCAATGGTTAGGATTTAACCATGGGGTAGAATCCTATGTAAATGAAAACATGTGAAATCAAAGGGGAGGAACAAGATTGTGCCAAGTGGCATCTTGAGGACCATGGATGAAGTCAACATTTTCAAGCTCATTTTCTCTTCCCTCTCTCCTTCAAGTCAGCTCTGTATGTGTGTGTGTGTATGGGAAAAAGAAAAGAATGTGATCATCAATATCGTTATCTCATCTCTCTCTCCTCATTCTCCATTTCCGGCAAGCTTGGACAAGAAAGAGAAAGGAAGGGTTTGAGATCTAGGTAGGTAAATGACTTCACATGCTCAAACACTCTTCATTAATATTGTTCAAGGAGTTGAGAGCTTGACTTCTATGTTTTCAGAATTTTTAAAAGTCGTGATTTGGTGTTTGCTCAAATCTGAAAGTTGGAGAAACAAAGAATTGATCTTACCAAGTGAAAGAGGTAATGATTTGATGTATTTTGATGGTTGTGTTTTGAGTGTTGGTTAAGTTTTGTAAATTCTAGAATTTTGCTTTGAATATTGGTATTAAATGAAAGTGGGAATTAGAGGGAGTGTCACTGTTCAATTGGTAGTTTGTGGTACTTTGAGTTGGTTTGCATTGATTTAGAAGTAAGAAATGAAAGTGTTAATAATTGAGTTGTTGAGTGGAATGTGGAGATTTAAGGACAAATTGTATTTGGGGTGTGATTTTAGATATATTGAGGTTACCAATAGGTTCCTTGTGGAATTTTAGGGAGAATGAGCTTTAGTGCAAGTATAGAACCTATTGAGATCAGTTTGGGTCACTTTGGAAAACCATACCAGTTGTTGCGTTTCTGGCTTCTGATGCGTATCACTCGAGTGAGGGAACAGCTCACTCGAGTGCATCAGTAGATTTCTGTTTTCTTTGGTTTCTCAGTGGTGTTTTCGGGTGGAAGGGTGAGAGTGCACTTCTTGACTTGCGAGTGGGGTATGATCCCACTCGAGTGAGCATGGGCATGCTTGAGTGAGGGAGTAAGTTTAAGACCTGGGAGTTTATGGTTGCTCTCAGGTAGTCACTCGTTGGGCCTCACTCTTTGGTGCTCAAGTGCACTTGTAGTCATTGCTCGAGTGCAACTTCCTGTGCTCGAGTAAGTGTGAGAAATATTTTGAGGTGTGCTCTCGGACAGACACTTTTTGTGTCGCACTCGCTGGGACTTGAGCACGGGTAAAGGCAACACTCGAGTGCGACCTTATTCACTTGAGTGAGGCAGCTCAAAATGAGTGTGCTTTACCCGAAAAAGGTATCTTCAGGGTAGTTTCTCCCAACCCTTTGGGTATATGTTTAGGCCTATAGTAGCACCCTAAAGAGTCTAAATGATAACCAACATAAATTACTATGAAAATGGAAAACTTGGAAACGAGATTGACGGGTTGTCCCTGATTTGGTTTATAGGATTTGATATTTTCCGCCCTCGAGAACCCACGGTATAGAAGAACATCAGGAAGGAACAAGGTAGTGACTCCTCTCTTATACTTTGTGTGAAACATTGTATGTATGTTTGTCGTGCATTGAGAATATGTTGTGACATTGTGATGCTTTGTGATCGAGGCAAAAGCTGACGCCTAGTGAATACTTTGTGAATACATTGAGATCGCAGCGAAAGCTTACACTTAGAGTTTACAGCCATGAGTGCTGTTGTTTGTGGTGTGAACCACGTTACATTGTGATGCTGTTAAGATGACCTTATATGCTTTATGTTTATGCACTGTATGAGTGATTTGTTACTAATGGGATTCTCTTGAATCTCATTCTTTCCAATGACTAACATTTTAGACAGGGCTAGTGGCGCTAAAGAGAAGCGGGCAACCCGGAGTGATTAGGACCCTACGGGCTATATTTGATTTTGGAATGTTGATTATCTACTTTTAAACTTGGGATTACTGTATATTTTGAGGTGTAGATATTACTTTTGATTTTGGGTGATGTAATCCCCTAGTGGAGACTTATGAAACTCTTAGATTATATATGAATAGAACCCGAGAGTTGCCGGGGATTTGGTAATACATTCTAATATATGTGAATGTAAATTAATTGTACAGGTAATTATATTGGTGTTTTGAAAATTGAGACCAGGATAGGAAAGAATTTTTCAAAAATTTTGTGAAACTCCTACTGTAAAGTAGGAAGATGAAATGAGTTTAATGATCCGATGGTCTCTAATTCAACTTAATTATGTAATATTGAATTATAATTACATGTTTAAAGTCAGGGGGTTACAAAAGTTGCTAGCAGGTAAGGCAACTAGAAGACCTTTTAGTAAGGGAACTAGATCAGAACAACCATTGCAATTAATTCATTATGATATTTGCAGTCCTATAAGTGTGAGGGCAAGGCATGGAGCTTGGTATTTTATCACTTTTATTGATGACTATTCATGACACGGTCATGTCTATTTGATCTCACATAAGTCTGAGGCTCTTGAGTGCTTTAGACGATACCTAAATGAAGTTGAAAATTAAATGGACAATAAAGTTAAAGTGTTATGTACTGATCAAGGATGTGAATATTTGTCTGGTCAATTTAAAGAGCTCTATGAAGAAAAAGGGATAATTAGGCAACTAACTATCCCTAGAACTCCACAACAGAATGGAGTTGCTGAAAGAAGAAATAGAATGCTTCTAGACATGGTTAGGTCAATGATGACACAAGCAAATCTACCAATTTCATATTAGGGTGATGCTTTAATGACTGCTACCTTCATACTTAATTGAGTGCCTTCAAAATCAGTTTTTTTGCTGGTGCCCTCAAAATCAGTTACTTCAACACCTTATGAGTTATGGACAAAACATAAGCCGGATCTATGTATCCTTAGACCTGGGGGTCAGCTGCATATATTCATGATAATTCTCATAAGTATGGCAAGTTAGGTCCTAGAGGAAAGAAATGTATCTTTACAAGGTACTCTAAACAATCCAAAGGATATGTCTTCATATGTGAAAATGAAGATGGAACAGTGACTGAAATTGAATATAGAGATGCTACATATCTAGAAAATGAATTCCCTAATAGGGGAGACATTGACCACACTGTATCTCATTATGAGACATAGGAACAAACAAGTATAGAACATGTTGGTATGCTTGAATCATCCCAAAATGTTGATCTAAGTGGGAGCTTAGAAAGGTCAACGCAAAGACCTAGACAAAAGAAAAGACAAAGACAAGAAGCTTCTACAAGAAAGAGTAACAGGGAAAATATACCTAAAAGACACTTCCAAATAGAAAGTAAAGCACTTATTGTTACTCCTGATGGGGATGATGAACCACATTTGTTACTAGAAGCCTTATAGAGTCCTACTAAAGATGAATGGAAAAAGGCAATGGAAGAAGAAATGAACTCAATGAGAAAGAATCAAGTTTGGGAATTGGTTGACCTACCAAAAGGCAAAAAGCCATTAGGAACAAGTGGGTTCTCAAAATTAAAAGAAAGGTGGATGGTCAATTGATAAGTATAAGGCACAATTAGTTGCAAACGGGTATATACAACAAAAAGGTATAGATTATGAAGATATCTTATCACCTGTTGTACGATTTAATTCTATAAGAATTATTCTAGCAATAGTAAATAGTTTAGACTTGGAATTACATCAAATGGATGTTAAAACTGCATTTCTAAATGGTGATTTGGATGAAGAAATCTATATGGAACAACCATTAGGTTTCATTGAAAAAGGAAAAGAAAACAAAGTTTGTAAACTTAAAAGGTCTATTTATGGACTGAAGCAATCATCCATACAGTGGTATTTGAGGTTTCATAAAGCAATAACCTCCTATGATTTTCAAATGATTGAAGAGGACCACTATGTCTACATCAAATGGTTTGAGGGTAATTTTGTTATATTATCCTTATATGTAGATTATATACTATTGGCTGAAAATAATCTGAATTCGATTATAGCTATTAAAGAATGGCTTTCATCAAATTTTGAAATGAAAGACATGGGTGAAGCAGAGTATATACTTTGAGTTAAGATCTAAAGAGATCATTCAAAAAGAATCCTATATATTTCACAAGAAGCAAACATGCACTATGCACTATGCTTAAAAGGCACATCTGACTATGCACTATGCTATGAAGGAAGCGATCTAAGCCTGGTTGGATACTAGATGCTGATTTAGTCGAAGATGAGGAAGAGCAAAGATCAACTTCAGGTTATGCTTTCTTACTGAATGATGACGCCACATGTTGGAGTAGTAAGAAGTAGACATGTATTGCTTTACATTCTATGGAAGCCGAGTTTGTAGCATGCACTGCAGCAGCACAAGAGGCTTTATGGTTGAAGAGGTTCATTGAACATCTTGGATTTGGCAATGAGAGTACCAATCTAGTATTAATGCATTATGATAACACTGTAGCCATAGCCTATACTAAAGATCCCAAGTATCATAGTAAGACCAAGCATATAGACATTAAGTATAATTTTGTAAGAGATTATATAGCACAGAAAATTATTGTTGTGCAACATATTTTGACCAAGAGTATGGTCACTGATCCCCTGACCAAACCAATTGCCAAGAAAACATTTGAAAAACATGTAAGGGCACTTGGTGTACGCAAAATGTAAAATTTCAGACTTTATTACATTTATGATTAATTGAAGTATTTATCATTATTAGTATAAATGTCTGTGTGAAAGTATACAATGTCTAGTATGTCATATAGGCTTGTAAGGTTGTCTCTCTCACATGAGCAACCACCTTTGACACTAAAGAGGGGTGTACAAAGATGAGACAATTCTATTCTCTAGTAAAGCGGCTAGAATGCTGATATGGTAGAGAAGAAACACAAATTATGTCGCCTTGACAATAGTGTAGCATGTCAAGATGAGATCCATAAACTTGAAAATAAGTATGGATCGAATCATGAACATCCACTTCCATGATGCTTGTAGCCAGATAACAAATTCTTCAATATTGATGTTTGAGTAGAAAGGAAGAATTTGATTTTAGATGCTGGGAGTGTCTAGACTTAAGTCTGTACAGTGTTAACAACTGAATGCAAAATGACATACGCTCTTATGGTATAAGAGTAACACTGTAGCATACGATTCATACCGTATGTGCTAAAAAACCGTAAATGGGAAGCAAGTAAGAAGATCCCTGCTTAATTGTTGTGTGAGTCCCAGGAAGTTTCTAATTCTTCTATTGATATCCTTTGACTTTGACAATATCACAGAGGTGTGCTTCAGCGTCTGGTACTTTAGCATAGTCCTACGATCATTATAGATGCGATCTATGGTATTATGTTAGGAAAGCGGCTGATGTATATTAAAGTGATATCTGGACGAAAGGAAGATTACTTGAAATATACACAAATATGCTAGTGTCTGAGACATGTCCTTTATGGTATTATTTTTTATTATTTCAGATGTGTGGATACTATCAATACTAGAAAGGCAATCTGAGTTTTATACTGACTCAAAAGGGATTAGATTAGCCATGTGAAAGTGTATATAAGTAAATCTAGGATACTTAAGGCACAATATTAAAATCAAGCTACAGAATGAAGGTTGTCTTGTACTGGTCTCTATAAAGGAGATTTCTAGTACATACACCTATATGCAGATGTCATGCCTACGTGGTCACAGCAAAGCACCTAGTATGAAAGAAGGAAGAAAAAGAGACATATCTAATCCACCAAGTATGAGTGGGAGATGTTGGAAAATAGCCTAGTCC
Source organism: Inga oerstediana (assembly GCA_963210345.1). Taxonomy (NCBI): domain Eukaryota; kingdom Viridiplantae; phylum Streptophyta; class Magnoliopsida; order Fabales; family Fabaceae; genus Inga; species Inga oerstediana. The sequence goes on along the minus strand of OY723405.1, from coordinate 67,929,897 downwards.
ACCCTTGGTGGATTGGGCCCAAGCCTAATAGGATTAGGGTCAAAGTATAAATAATATAAATGCTTGGGTGGATATATGTAATATTTCCTATAACATTATGAGTCATGTTGTTTAACCGATAGATTATGACTCTACAAGTGGTATTGTTTCACTGAAACAATATGTCTCTCAATCGAATGGATATCTTGTCTCTCTGATGGAAGGACATGTTAGTAGAAGAGGAAAGGGTGCATAGAACCCTATAAATAGGTGTAAAGGGATTCAGTTGAAGAACACTTGAAATAACATACAGAAACTCTGTCAAACGGACTCCTCATTCCCTCTACTATTTTTATCTCTTCTTCTTCCTATCGTGTTGTATTTGCTATGCGTCATAATCGGTTCCGCAACTGTGATCCAATTAGCATGGGTATAAGACATAAACGGTCGCACTCCAGGTACATCCAATAATTCTTACATTGCTAATTAAGTACTGTTATGTGAATTGGCAAACCATTTGTGTTTAAGGTCTTCTTTTTTTAATGTTTTTCGCTATTGTTAGAGCTTAGTGTGAACGTGAATCGTGAGAGAATATATAGTATATTAATCCGCCCACTTGTTTGTGAATAATAATATTCTGATATACATACATTTCATGGTGCAATGTAATAAAAATTGTATTGACAGGGCTACTTTTGTTTGTTTTAAGTTTGATCACTGAACGGCTTGCTCATCATTTGCTAATTAAGTTTATAATTAAAAAAGGATGATCGATTGATGCCGGTTGAGTCAACCTTGTAACTTATTGATGAGTAGTATCACTACTACAAAAAGGGGCTATAACGTCCCAAATTTGTCACTTTTAACGTCCCAAAACGGGGGGACATATATGTTGGGGGCGTAGTATGTTGTAAGAAAAGACGTCCCAAACAAAAGGGACGTCTAAAGTGAAACTTTAGACGTCCAAATGTCATTTGGGACGTCTAAAGTCCCACCCTGGGTGACTTTACACGTCCCAAATTGTCATTTGTGACGTCTAAAGTCCCACCGGGGGGACTTTAGACGTCCCAATTCCTAATTTGGGACGTCTAAAGGTTAGGTTTTTTTTATACCATAATTTATATTCTGTATTACCCAGTGAATTCAAACTGCAGAAACAGAATAGAAGATGGATTCATAAACCACACTGTCCGTTACAAAATGGTAAGGACATCCAACACTACAATCTTTACTCTATATACATACAATAACAACTGATACAACCTACTACTATATATATCAACAATAACAACTAGAAAGTGTCAAAACACTGTCATCACACAACTATAAACTGATATAAAATAAAAAGTTTAATGCTCTATATGTTGAAGAAGATGTCCAGCCAAAAGATCTCTGATCAAATCAAGGTCTTCACGTAGGTAGGCATCTTCATTATCAAAAATCTGAAAATTAGAAAGTAAGCTTTGATGAAATGAATCTCAAGCAAATGAATTAATTAGCATTTCGATTAGAACACCAAAAATATTATCATTTGAGAATGAAGAAGCGATTACCTTTTCAAAATCGTTAGTAATTCCACTTTGAGTGATGTTATACATATAAAGTATAACATAATATCCGCATTCAGTGTTGTCAGGTTGCCGAGGGCACTTTAAATCAAAGGGATGCAATTGGTTGTTAAAATCAATAAAGGTATGTCTAAAAGGACCGTCAATGAAACAATTAGCTAGGATCGAAACTACTTACTATCAGATAAAACCACTTTGGCTTTTTAACAACTGTACCCTCACGTGACCCACCTAGGACTCTATATGTTTGACAAGCACTATCATGAAAATCAAAATGAACAGAAATTAGAACTATTCATTTTTTTTAAGAGTCAATGAAATACAAACAGAATAACTTACATGTCGAAGACGGATTTTATATCTTTGTCTGGCTTTTTACTCAAGGGATCAAACCAATAGACTACGTTGCGGTGAGGACATATAACACATAAACTCCAGTGGTAACTTTAGCAACATGTACATATTAAAAAGAAGTTAGATGAGAAGACAATTATTTATTAAACTTCTTAAATTGACAAAATGAAAATACGAACCGTTGAACAATGGGTGCTAGATAACAATGAAGTTTGGTCTGTCCCATTGTGTAGCTGACATAGTGAGTCCTATGCGCCACAGTACAAGTATCCCCTATCGTGTTCACAGGACATAAGAATCCATACCAATCACGTCTTTCCATGTTTGTGCAGAGACTATGGAAGGTGCTATAATAGAATTAAAATAAGGAATGAATTATTGAATGTATGAAATAAAAAAACCTCTAAATGAATTCTATGGGAAAATTGAAAAAAAACTTACCGGACTGCAAATTTCACCCAGCTTGCATCTATCTCCTTCAACCTGATAAACTACTTGAGATCTGTATTGTCAATCGTGTAAGGATACTCCAATGTAAGGCCCACAATCTCTGGAGGCATCTTCAGGTCAATCTGTTTAATGCCCTTGTAGATCTGTTGCAGCCGTGCTAAGTAGGGACATTTCCTCGCAGCTTCGTCATCCTTTTAGAACATCAAAAAAAATTGTTATTAGGATGCCAACAGATTTTCAGTAATAGTAAGGTAATTCATACCATTGGAGGTGTTGCGTCTGAACCAATAAGATTGTGAGGCCAAAGGATGAAAGATCCTATCGCTTGACCTAACGTGCGAACCTCTGGATTAGGAACAGGGATGGTTGTACCTTCTTCCCCCTTTCTAACACTCGTCACATTCACCCTACGAAAATCCTATGGAATTTGCTGATGATGGTAGGTGGTAGCACGTGTGTGAACGAGAGCATCTGCAACAACACACAACAATGGATAATCCAAATAGAGGGTGGAAAGGTCTCCCGACACTGGAGTGGGAGAAGGGTCGCCAAGTGGTTCCTCTAGAGGGTTGTAACTTCCTCTGGTGCTATTGAAGGCTGGGGATTCCTGAGTTCTATGCTCGTCCCTTGCCCTTTATGCTTCGAACATCTTTGCCATTTCAAGTTGAAGCTCTGGCAACAGCTCTTGTCGGAGCTTGTCGTGAAGGTTGGCCTCGATCTCTCGTTCGAGGTCCTCTCGAATCTTGGCCACAATGTAACCCCCTGCCGTAATTAATATTTGGATTACACAATTAAAGTGAAATAGAGACCAATAAGAAACAAATAACATTTTACAAACCCATCTACCAGACGGGGTTTTCATAAATACCTTTCGAAATCATTCATAACCTGCTCTCACATTCATATTCCGAATACAATTACTACACGAAGATAAATCACATTCATATATCAGAGTACGCAATATAAATTCTCGGCAATCCCAGAATACATATCTTCGTTAACAATCATAGGGTACATTAGCCCATCAACTTCACAAATAGGGAATTACACAACAATTCTCAATACAAATAATCAAATCCTCATCCATCAGTATACTCATCCAAATAACCAAATACAATTATCCAAATATACATCCCAACTAAGACAACCAACTACCAACTTCAATCCCGAAGGAGTCTGTTAGATCTCATGTTTTGATGATAACAAAAGTATGGTTTGAAAAGGAAATAATTAATAAACAAGTTTGAACTAAGTAATGACAGGAACAAGCATCACTTAAAGTACGCATTGGAGTAATGAAGAAAGGCCATGAGAAAATGCTGAGGAACTTGATCAGAAGCAAATCTTCTAAAGCATTACTCGAGGAGCTACTCGAGTAATGAGACAAAACTTGAAGTAACCAGAGACAACTTCCAGTAACCTGCCAATGTTACTCGAGGAGCTACTCGAGTAATAGTGTAAAAATTTTCAATGTGCTCTCGGCCTGCTAATGTTACTCGAGGAGCTGCTCGAGTAACCAGGTAAAAACTTGGAGTTGCTCTCGGCCTGCCAATGTTACTCGAGGAGCTACTCGAGTAACCATGTGAGAAACTTCCAGTTGCCTTCAAGTTTTCCCAATGATACTCGAGGAGTTACTCGAGTAACTCTGTTTATGAAAATATGTAACTCTCGGCACTTTGTACCACTGCCAATATTACTCGAGGAGCTACTCGAGTAACATACTAAAGTAAGTGGAAACTTGAGGTTGGTACCCGATTAACTTGATCTCTCTTTATTTCATCTTCCTCGAGTCCTTACTCTAGTATTCAAGTTTCTAATGTTCTATTTTAAGTGGATTCCTCGAGTATGTACCCCAGTATGCAAAAATATTTTCAAAGTAAACTTCAAGTCATTACCCGGGTAAGTCATGCTCAAAAGTCTTAGTTACTCGAGGTGGTACCCGAGTAACCTATGCAAAAATGAGTGCATTACTCGAGTCCCTACTCGAGTAACAAGGTAATTGCTCTCGGCCTTGAAATCCTGCCAACATTACTGGAGTAGAGCATCGAGAAATCAAAAGTTTTTTAAAGGATTACTCGAGGTGTTACCCCAGTAACCTATGAAGTTGGAAATGCATTACTGGAGTAGGTACCCGAGTAAATAACTATTCCCAAAGGTTTGAAATTTAGTTTACTCCATGCACTACCCGAGTAATCTTATACTTGTTCATTAACTTGCAGTTAATCAAAGATTTCCCGATGATACTCGAGTAGGTACTCGAGTAAACTTCAAGGGATACTCGAGGAGCTACTCGAGTAAGCATACCCAGAAATTTAGAAATCATTCAAACTTTCATTATATTGTTTCCTATATGATTAACCTTTCATTGTATTAGTATTCTTAGTCTATTTACAGATAAACAATGAAGAAATCATATCAAGAGATGGAAGTAAAAAGAAACGTTCAAATTCCAACCACCGCCAACGGATATTTTTCAAAAACTTGAAAAGTCAATAGTGGCTGCGCACTCTCCAACGGACGAAAGAAAATGTTCCAACGGTCATCACCAACATATCTATATATATGGGAACATCCAAACAGAGAAGAACAACCAAGCACACATACGAACGTATCATCAAGTTCATTACTCTGTTTTATATCATATTTGTATTTCTATGCTTTAGTGATTCTTATTCACTCTTTGAGAGAGATATTTCATTCAAACTCAATATTTGATATTGAGATAACTTAAGGTTGTGGAACCTTGAGTTGGGATTGGATTACAACTTGTAAGGGGGAGCGAGTGTCCAGGTGAAAGGAACTTGCTTGTACTGAGGTGCCAAGAACCCACTGAATCTTGGAAGCTATAGTGAAACTCTCAGAGAAGCTCTGAGGACTGGACGTAGGTCAAAGTGGTTGTGACCGAACCAGTATAACTCCCGGTGTACACTTCGGTGATATTTCTCCTTACTCATTACTGTTTTAATTTCTCTGTCAAAGTTTTATATTTTCGTAAGAAATTTTAGTATCAACCAATTCACCCCCCTCTTGGGTGAAACGCTTGATCTAACAGAGTCTTCATCGCCCTTAGCTGCTCGCTATATCCTTGATCTACTACCCTGTCTGAAAGGTTAGTAGGGGAGGGTGAGATTCGAGAGAATCTCAGTAGGTAGACAATATCAATATGCATGTACGATAGATGTTTAATGCATGACATGCTTGCATCACACAACTCATGATAACACAATGACAATTTGCAAACTCAATGCTTCAAACAATATACCTATGGCCATAGCATAAATTGAAACATAGCTTCAAATTACACATAATTATGCAAAGCTAAGACATGCACCAACACACTAACACATATATCAAATACAGGCAGAAGAGATATGTTCCCTACCCTCTTTCCACGTATGCTCCAGCTTCGCTTACTCGCGATCAGAATGAATACCGAACCACGATCAAGGCGAATATCAACCCTATAACCAAAGCAAGGACATAGGGTTAATCCCTTTCTCAATTCCTCAACATACAAACACTTAATGTTGGTTATCATTTAACACCTTTGGGTGGATAATCAAAGCCCAAACATATGCCTAAAGGCTTGGGAAACACTTGACCTAAGATCACCTTTTAAAAGTCCAAAATGCTGATTTTTGGGGGTTGGCCGTGGCCTACAACTCCACTGGCCGTGGCCAGAAACTGCCCAGAAACATTTGGGCCGCGGCCCAGAATCTGCTGGCCGCGGCCAAGAAAATCCAGTTTCTTGGTTGAACTTCCAAATATTATAACTAATTCCACAAAAATCGAAATGAGGTGATCCCAAAGCCAAATGAAATCTATTCAAGTCCTCTACACAGGAAAAATATTGACCAATACTGGAAATCTCCACATAAATACAGAATTCCCCAAAACGCAAGACTGTCCCAAAACAGAATCCATTTTCGACCTCAAACTTTGGACAGCTATAACTCCCCGTTCCCAAAATGAAATGGCACAAATTATATGTTCATTTTAAAGCTTGGGATGTGAAATTTAAGACTGGAAAGTTTTATAATTTTCGGACATCATTTGCCCAGTCAAAACGTCCACAACATCAGACTGCCCAGAGCAAAACTTCAAGGGACAGATTTCTCAGTTTTGCACCAATGATTCCAATGGTTCCCAAATTCACACTAAATACCATTTCCACACAAATTTGCACAAGAAATCCATTGGAAAGACCAACTCAACCAAATTCACATTATATTGACATGTTTCACAATGAATTGCAACATGTCACACAATATCACATTTCAAACCACAACATTACAACTCTTCCAATTCAAGTTCCCAAATCAATTCCAATGACCAAATACCAACACATGGCATCATTTCCAACACAAAACACAACCCAATTCATCCAATCCAAACCACACAAAATTCATCACAAAATCACAAGAAAATCAGGGCAAAATTCGAAATTCACTAAACTCATCCATAATTCACAAAACTTAGATCAAAAGGAAGCAAATACTCACCTCTTCCTCTTTCCCAAACCAATTTCTTGATTCTTCATCTTTCCACTTTTGCTCAAGCAACAAAACACCTCCTCTCACAAATCTAAAACCATAGAGATGAAGCTCTCATCACTATGAACAACTTTATAGAAGGACATTAGAGCATTAGAGGACCACAAGCCAACCAAAATCTCACCTCTAGTTTGTTAGATATGATTAGTTTTGATGATGTCAAATATAGATATGAAATGATAAGAGCAAAAAGTTTATATAATGTATTTCTTTGACTAACTACTATATTTAATGTTACATATTTTGTAGATTAGTCAATCAAAGAATGAAGAAGATTGAATTAATGGAAATGAACAAGAGGAAGAAGAAGGAAGAAATTGAAGATAGTCAAGGAGATGCTTACTTTGGTTATGGAGAATTATTATCAAGAGGAAAACCAAGAAGAAAGATATTGAAGAATGAAGAACTTGGAAGATCTATCATGAATATCAAGATTCAAGTTGTTAGATGTGATATTGGAGGTTTCTATAATGATACCGGAGGTTTCTATGATCAAATGATGGTTGGAATAGGTTAATACAAAGCTAAGATGACTTATATATGAGTTTTGGCACTTCCAGAGGTGTTATGCTTGAGCACGAGGTGTTTCACTCGAGCACAGGAAGAACTCACTCGAGCACAGATGAATTCACTCGAGCACGGGATGAACACTCTGTTCTACTCTGTTTTACGTTCAGCCTGAGCGAGGTCTGGTATTTTGGTCATATCTCTCAAACCACACATCAGATTGACACGAAACTAGTGGCATATGAACGAAGACTCCCAACACGTAACATGTGCACTAATATCACATTGAAAGAAGATCAAATGAAGGAGATATGATCTGTGGAAGAAGACAGTGAAATCACCATCACTTTTCAACACAGGTTCGGTATTTTGAGTATAACTCACAAACTACACATCGGATTGAGATGAGACCAGTGCCAAATGAAAGTAGACTCAAAGAGCTTTCCATGGATAGGTAATTTGCCTAATTTGAACATATATTCTATGAGCTATGCCTTCTGGAAGTTGATGCTTATGCAGATTAGCGAAATATACACTCTTTCGATCATAACTTGCAGAATACAAGGAGTTTGGAGCTGATTCTTGTTGCATTGGAATGCATATGGCAAGAGCATTCTTATGATACATCATTTGAATCAAATAAACAAATTTTTTCTAAAGTGGCCCCACATCACCCGTGAGTGCAAAAACTTTCTATCTGAAAATATTGTGTGAGTGATGTCCAGAAGCAGCTGAAACGTGAAGAAAATTGCATCACTCGAGCACTAGGATCCATGCTCGAGCATTGGATGATTTCTCACTCGAGCACATGCAAGTTTTGACATGGAAGTGATAACCCGAGAAGAAGCTTGTACGTGAAAGCATGAAACGCACTCGAGCATGACTAGTTGTGCTCGAGTGATTCGGGAATTCACTCGAGCAGATGCGAGTGAAGTGCAGCGAGTGCTTGCCCGAAAGGAAGTGAAAACGTGAAATTATCAACTGCACTCGAGTGAGCCATATTGCCCTCGAAGTGAGGTCCTGACAGAATGCAGAAACGAAACAGAGCCTCATAGCCATCAATCCAAACGTGGTTAAATGTTATGGATCATTGTGTTCTCACTTGTTATTGTTTCTAAATGATAGGTAACATATATTTCAAGTGTGAAACAGGATATTAAACGTTCGGGTTGCAGATTCAAATAAAAGTCAATTACGGTGAACTCCATCATTACACACCGAATGGCGGCTACCAACCACGACAAGTAACTGACCCACCATGAGAGATTGTCTGAAACACAACACTCCACAACGTGATGTACAGCTCAAAATGAATCTTCTTGATGTTCAACAAGATGCTCTGCTTTGCAACGGAAATCTCATGGTAGCCTGTTTTTCAAATATGCTCAAACGGTCAAAATAACTCCAACGGACAAATGCTCACAACGGTTATCATCTTCATCAACTATATATGAGAGAGCATTCAATATCAATGGGTAACGAAAAAAAACAGAGACAGCGAGCAACTACGAGAAAAGTGATAGAAATGTGAATCCTCTGCTTCTACCCAAACACTCTCTATTTTCCAGTTTCTATATTACTTATCATTGAGAGATTGATTATTTGTATTGTACTTCAGTGAGATTATATCCACTCTGTGAGAGAGTCTGTAAACACCTTCAACTATATTTCTGAGTTGATCTCAAGGTAGAGGGACCTTGAGAGGGTTGATTTTCTTACGGGGAAGCAGTAGAGAGAATTACCGTACGACATTCTGCTCTTAAGACTTACAAGGTGCAAGCAGTAGAGAACGTTGCTGCTCATAAGACTTACAGGGGTGTAAGCAGGAGAGAACGTTGCTGCTCGTAAGACTTGCATGAGTAAGCAGGAGAGGAAGATCTTCGGGATTGCTCTGCTCGTAAGACTTGCCGTAAGGGGGAGTTTATTGGTGAGAGATTTGTAAAAGGTTTCACAAGTACTCGGCTAAACTTGTGGGATTGTAAAGGCTTTTCTTGTGCCTGGATTAAACGAGAAGATAGTGGATTTGAAAATCTCAGGAGGAGCCTGGGGACTGGACGTAGGCCATCTCAGATTGGACCGAACCAGGATAAATCACAGTTTGCATATTCTCTTCCCTAAACTCTTATATTTTCAGCATATTTTATTTAATCTAACTGTTGATTTATAAACCTTCATACTTACCGCTTTCGTTAAGATACGAAAAGATTTCTAAAATTCTTACGTTTTATTATACACCCAATTCACCCCCTCTTGGGTGATAGCCGGTTCTAACATAGTTTTCTCTTTCTTCCTTGAGCTAGGCGAAAATGGAGGCTTTGGAGAGATGAAGATGATGAAGATAATGATCAGATTTTGGGGATGCCAAACCGACCAAATAGAGAGGGAGAGAGGGAAAGTGAGGTTTGACACTTTGACCTCATCCAAGGGCTCACAAAGTGCCAAGTGTCAACATCTTGATCCATCAACCATGAGTTCACATAGGCACTTGCACACATGATTCCACCCTTTGATCTATTACACAATTCAATCTCAACCATTGATCTTGAAGTTACCAATGAGTTTCCTCTTCGGTAACCGATCAATCGGTCGGTAATTTTACCGTTTTTCCCCTGATTATGGCAATCCACTTGGAATCACCATCAAAATCATTTCCTCATTCATTTTCTTTCACAATGCGCCCTCCCCTCTATTTTAAGTCAATTTAGAGTTAATCCATAAGTGAACTTAAATACAGGGTTTCGGCGCTGCTCACAACTCATACGAATCACATTCGAAACTCAAATCACATTGGATTCTCCAAAAGGGTTCATTTATCACTAACCACATCCACTTTTGGAGTCATTATCCATTAATCGCAATTTGGGATCCTGCTAAACCAGGGCTTAGCAGTCCACTAATCTCAGGCTTATTCCCTAGCCTCAAGTCTCAGAATTCGGGGTATTACATTTCTCCCCCCGTTCAATAAATTTCGTCCTCGAAATTTGACGCTTCACATAGTCCATGACTTCGGATGCCTCTTTACGATGACTTCCGTTTCACAATCATTTCATATTGGGACGGCCCTTTTTAGACCTCCCCTACAATTGGTGCATCATAATTTAGATTCTCGAAAGAATCTTACACAATAAATGCAACCCAGTTGCCACAAATTGCAATCGGCCCATTTCACGATTACCGCACAAAACTCTATGATCACATAACCACAATCGTCGCAAGCCCCCCAATTCATGAGTGGCTAGTGCATCTCAATATCCGGAGGCTCTAAATCATGAGCCATATCATAAGATATTGGCAGTTAGGCAGCATAGGCCACCACTCTGCTCAACTTAATCTAGTTACCCCTTTCGGGAGTAAACACCATAACCTCAACACATCAAACGACAGCCTTAGCTGTATACACAAACATTCAGCTTCTGCTATATCCACTTTCACAGCTTTACCCTCACCCGTACACCCACCAATAACTCCACCAGTGGTAACCGGAACTTTTGGGAATTCACAATAATATCACATCTGTATCAACTTTCATGGTGTCGCCCTCACCCATACACCCACCAGTGACTCCGCTAGTGGTAACCGGGACTTTTGGGTATCAACACAATATTATTGTCACACCCCTTCAGAGTGCCCACCCCCTGGTCAACTACGTACCAGGGCTACGATGGCCGTCCCCTGACCGGAACTGGCAGGCAGCTAGGTTACTCACATTTCACTCAGGACTCACATATCCCCCGTATCTCCACCGCCCCTAAGGCACGGTCCTCCTACTGTGTGCCATACACACCCCCAGTGCCCGTAGGTCATGGCTGTATAATAAAGTCACCAGCTTTCGCTGTATACATAAGTCACCAGCTTTCACTGTGTAATATAGTCACCAGCTTTCGCTGTATAATGAAGTCACCAGCTTTCACTGTATAATAAAGTCACCATCTTCCGCTGTATACATAAGTCACCAGCTTTCGCTGTATAATGTAGTCACCAGCTTTCGCTGTATACACAAGTCACCACCATGTTCTTTACTATGGTGTTCAGACAGAGATTACTCAGTACCAGGACAAATGTCGGAGCACATCACATAGCTTTCATACCAACACACATCGCAGATTCTAATTTTACGCACCGCCTTTCGGCCTGGGGTCAACACCGGTGCAACCAACCTGGTGGCTAGCCATGCTGGCCATGCAGGGGTAATTGCCCTCACAAACGAGAACCCCCGATCATGTAGTCGAATTAGCCATCAGCTGAATTAGCTCTGCTCTACTAGACAACTATACCTCAGTCCCAGCTTATTCACAACTGTCACAGATTCACAATCACACTCCACTCTTATCCCCTTTCTCCACCGGGAAGACACACAGTCTTTACCCGAACCGTTGTTAGCTACTCAGGGACTATTGACGTGGCAGTGCACACACATAGCCATTCAGGCTCACAATAGTAGATCCATAATCACACCCTACCCTCATCCCCTTTCTCCGCCGGGAAGACACACAGTCTAACCCGAACCGTTGTTAGTTACTCAGGGACTATTGGTGTAGCGGTGTTTACACATAGCCTTTCGGCTTCCACATTACACTCCACCACAAATTCTTTTCACCAAACTAGGATCCTTCAAGACACCTTTTTCACAAAATAATCTGGACTTCGAAGTTTTACCTCCCGAAGCCATCACTAATGCATTGCACTTTTTGCAAATTCGAGCTTCTGCTCAACACAATTCTCAAACCTTTATCCTAGTTGAACTGGAAAATCGCTTCCCTCAAATCCACGGAGTATCATCCACTCCAGCATAAAATCAAAAATCTCTGCCAGCCTAAGGCATATCAGCCCCCTAGGTCTTAAGGCCTTTACACATACAAGCTCAATATGATATCACTACATGTAACATCATACCACCTTGGGTTACCTACCCAACATCTAGGTTAGACATAACACCTAGAAGCTCAATATCACATTCCTGGGAAATCATTTTCTTCCACCTCTGAGTTTACACCTCAGATTCTCAGGTGAACCACACTAATTCACCACATCCACATCACAGATAATGTATACACACATCCCTTAAACTAAACTCATATATCCAAAAACAACAGGCACCATAATGTGTATACCACAACAAACAAAGCCATTCTCTATGACTTAAGGCAGAAACTACTACCATTATCCTAGCAAATCCATTACTTGCCAGGAACTGCAGCTCTGATACCAAAATGTAACCCCCTGCCGTAACTAATATTCGGATTACACAATTAAAGTGAAATAGAGACCAATAAGAAACAAATAACATTTTACAAACCCATCTACCAGACGGGGTTTTCATAAATACCTTTCGAAATCATTCATAACCTGGTCTCACATTCACATTCCGAATACAATTACTACACGAAGATAAATCACATTCATATATCAGAGTACGCAATATAAATTCTCGGCAATCCCGGAATACATATCTTCATTAACAATCATAGGGTACATTAGCCCTTCAACTTCACAAATAGGGAATTACACAACAATTCTCAATACAAATAATCAAATCCTCATCCATTAGTATACTCATCCAAATAACCAAATACAATTATCCAAATATACATCCCAACTAAGACAACCAACTACCAACTTCAATCTCGAAGGAGTCTTCATCGGCCTTAGCTGCTCGCTATATCCTTGATCTACTACCCTGTCTGAAAGGTTAGTAGGGGAGGGTGAGATTCGAGAGAATCTCAGTAGGTAGACAATATCAATATGCATGTACGATAGATGTTTAATGCATGACATGCTTGCATCTCACAACTCATGATAACACAATGACAATTTGCAAGCTCAATGCTTCGAACAATATACCTATGGCCATAGCATAAATTGAAACATAGCTTCAAATTACATATAATTATGCAAAGCTAAGACATGCACCAACACACTAACACATATATCAAATACAAGCAGAAGAGATATGTTCCCTACCCTCTTTCCACGTATGCTCTAGCTTCGCTTACTCGAGATCAGAATGAATACCGAACCACGATCAGGGTGAATATCAACCCTATAACCAAAGCAAGGACATAGGGTTAATCCCTTTCTCAATTCCTCAACATACAAACACTTAATGTTGGTTATCATTTAACACCTTTGGGTGGCTAATCAAAGCCCAAACATATGCCTAAAGGCTTGGGAAACACTTGACCAAAGATCACCTTTTAAAAGTCCAAAATGCTGATTTTTGGGGGTTGGCCACGGCCCACAACTCCACTGGCCACTACCAGAAACTGCCCAGAAACATTTGGGCTGCGGCCTAGAATTCGCTGGCCGCGGCCAAGAAAATCCAGTTCCTTGGCTGAACTTCCAAAAATCATAACTAATTCCACAAAAATTGAAATGAGTTGATCCCAAAGCCAAATGAAACCTATTCAAGTCCTCTACACAGGAAAAATATTGGCCAATACTGGAAATCACCACATAAATACAGAATTCCCCAAAACGAAAGACTGTCCCAAAACAGAATCCATGTTCGACCTCAAACGTTGGACGGCTATAACTCCCAGTTCCCAAAACGAAATGGCACAAATTATATGTCCATTTTGAAGCTTGGGATGTGAACTTTAAGACTAGAAAGTTTCATAATTTTCGGACATCATTTGCCCAGTCAAAACGTCCACAACACCAGACTGCCCAGAGCAAAACTTCAAGGGACAGATTTCTCAGTTTTGCACCAATGATTCCAATGGTTCCCAAATTCACACCAAATACCATTTCCACACAAATTTGCACAAGAAATCCATTGGAAAGACCAACTCAACCAAATTCACATTATATTGACATGTTTCACAATGAATTGCAACATGTCACACAATATCACATTTCAAACCACAACATTACAACTCTTCCAATTCAAGTTCCCAAATCAATTCCAATGACCAAATACCACAACATGGCATCATTTCCAACGGAAAACACAACCCAATTCATCCAATCCAAACCACACGAAATTCATCACAAAATCACAAGAAAATCAGGGCAAAATTCGAAATTCACTAAACTCATCCATAATTCACAAAACTTAGATCAAAAGGAAGCAAATACTCACCTCTTCCTCTTTCCCAAACCAATTTCTTGATTCTTCATCTTTCCACTTTTGCTCAAGCAACAAAACACCTCCTCTCACAAATCTAAAACCATAGAGATGAAGCTCTCATCACTATGAACAACTTTATAGAAGGATATTAGAGCATTAGAGAACCACAAGCCAACCAAAATCTCACCTCTAGTTTTCTCTTTCTTCCTTGAGCTAGGCGAAAATGGAGGCTTTGGAGAGATGAAGATGATGAAGATAATGATCAGATTTTGGGGATGCCAAACCGACCAAATAGAGAGGGAGAGAGGGAAAGTGAGGTTTGACACTTTGACCTCATCCATGGGCTCACAAAGTGCCAAGTGCCAACATCTTGATCCATCAACCATGAGTTCACATAGGCACTTGCACACATGATTCCACCCTTTGATCTATTACACAATTCAATCTCAACCATTGATCTTGAAGTTACCAATGAGTTTCCTCTTCGGTAACCGATCAATCGGTCGGTAATTTTACCGTTTTTCCCCTGATTATGGCAATCCACTTGTAATCACCATCAAAATCATTTCCTCATTCATTTTCTTTCACAATGCGCCCTCCCCTCTATTTTAAGTTAATTTAGAGTTAATTCATAAGTGAACTTAAATACAGGGTTTCGGTGCTGCTCACAACTCATACGAATCACATTCGAAACTCAAATCACATTTGATTCTCCAAAAGGGTTCATTTATCACTAACCACATCCACTTTTGGAGTCATTATCCATTAATCGCAATTTGGGATCCTGCTAAACCAGGGCTTAGCAGTCCACTAATCTCAGGCTTATTCCCTAGCCTTAAGTCTCAGAATTCGGGGTATTACACACAAGGTCCTTACTAGGTCCAGCTTGTGACGAATAACGTGAGTCTCGTCCAAAATACCTCGCAGCACTAACTCCCCGTGTCTCTTCTCCAACACGACCAAGGTCATCTGTCTTCCCAATAGCCGTTGACAAGATGTCCATCCGTCTACTTGGATTGAATGAACGTTGGCTACTCTGATCTTCCAGTTCATCCTGTATCATACATTTTATCGTAAATGTATCAAAACCACTCGCGATATGCAAAAAGTTAGGGACTTATTGTATAACTACTTACAATCCTCACAGCAACCTCAGTAACAGCCAGATTTATGTACTTCCCAGCCTTAATACTCCCTGCTTTACATTTTTAAATACTCCCTGCTTTACATTTTTTGTGACGTGGAGAAGGTGCCGGTGGCTGGATAACAACGCTAGGATCAGATTCGGCTGCTTCCTTTATTTTCTCTAACTCTTCTTGCATCATTTTCCGCTCAAGCTTCCGATATCCACCACGAGACATGTAATGTTGATATTTATTTTCTGATTGCCTCTGTGCATTTGCTGTACTTTATTTCTATGAATGAAAAACAACAAAAAATAAATCAACGATATCAAGTATATGAAAATTAAAAGATCTATATCATGATGACAAAAATCTTACCAAAAACTCAGGATCTGCTCGTGATGCCGCAAACAACCTCCAGTCCTCTGGAAACAAATACGAATAATGTGCACATGGATCCCGACCCCTAAGGGCCCCTCAAATGTACCATGCTGTTAGCTTGTTCTTGAAACCTTTCCTTCGTACACGAACCTTATCCATCCAGTACTTGTACATCTCCCTGGTGTCTGGGACATCGTATGTTTGCTGCAAGGTAAAACATAAGATTATTATATTTGAAACAATAAGAATAAAGCTATAATTACCATAGATGTATCAAAACTTATAAACCAAAAGTTGCTGCCAAATCATGTCTTTCATTTTTTGGGGAACCAATCTCCAATTATCATAGGTAATATGCACTTTGCTTTGACCCAAAAACCCTACGTAGCTAATGAAGTGGTCTTCCTCAGGACCAACTGGATTCATATTGTCATCGAAGTCTATATGCAGCCTCTCCTGTTAATGTTCATGATGTGCAACCAACGCTCCCATCTTTGTACAGCCTCTAACCCTCCTTCTTGCAATGGGTTCATCTCTAGGCCTTTCATCATTACTAGGGCTTTCGACATCTCTACGCCTCTCATCATCACTAGAGTTGTCCATATTCCTGTTAACACAAAAAACATCGTCAGAAACATAAATAAATTGCAATAAAAACAAAATAAACTAAGCAGGAAGTAAAACAGAAAAAAACACATAGTTCTCGTTTATAAATTAAGGTCTTACTCTATATTGTTTCCCATAGTCCTTCACCATGGTCATTTCTTACAGCATATTCGTCATCATCTACCAATTCTACTTTATTTGTTTGAGGTGGAGTTGTTGTGAAAGGTGGTGTGTCATCAAGGTTGAAGGTTGGATCACCATACTTCTGTTTTTTACTTTTAAGGACAATGGACATGTTTTTGCTCGCAGGATCGGTGACATAAAATACTTGTTTTTGCCTAGCTTGCTAAAATGAAGGGCTCGTCTCTATAGCCAACCCTTCGAAGATCGACTGAGGCAAATCCAAATTGTTTATCTATTACCACAGCATTATTGCTAACCCACTTACATTTGAATAAAGCAACTTTGAACTTGTTGTATGTCATCTCCCATATTTCTTCTATAACTCCATAATAGGCCATAGACGCTAATATGGGGTTTTTGTCTCTCGAACTGGAAAAGTGCATAGCTTCAGCTTCTACCATGACCCCACTATTTTGCATGGTACTTCTGTCATCTTGCTCTTTTGTATAGAAAGAATAGCCATTTATATCATAACCAGTCCAAGTAATGACCTGAAACGAAGGCCCCCCAGCTAGCCACTCAATTGTCTTAGACACACCGGTCTCGTGCAAAACCTTTTCCTTGAACCACTGCATGAATGTCTTGTTTTGCTCAATAGCAATCTGCATGTCATTCTTCCTTGGATTCTTGTTCTTCAAAGTCTTTCTGTGTTCATCTATGTAAGGTTGTACTTCTTCCATATTATTCAGGATATACAAGTAAGCTTGCAACACCTCTTCACGAGGAACATTCTTCACTTTTAGTCCTCGTGTTCCCTTGCTTCTCCCCTCTTCATGCCGAGATTATTCCTTCTTCTCTGACATATAATCTTTGCAAAACTCTATAGCCTCCTCAACTACATATCTTTCTACTATTGAGGCTTCTGGTCGATAAGGATTTTTAGAATATCATTTTAAGATCTTCATGTATTGCTCGAAAGGGTATATCCACCTCAGGTAAACTGGACCGCAAAGCCTTACCTCCCTTACCAAATGAACTACCAAATACACCATTATATCAAAAAATGAAGGAGGAAAATGCATCTCTAGTTGTGACAAAATAATGTAACCCTCATTTTCCAGTTCATCCAACTTTTCAATGTCAATGACTTTGTTACATATAGCATTGAAGAAAATGCACAATCTTGTTATAGTGGTTCGTATTTCATCTTTCATTATGCCTCTAATAGCTACCGGTAATAGTTGTTGCATCAACACATGATAATCATGGGACTTCATTCCCACTAACTTCAAATCGTCCTTTGAGACACATCTTCTCACATTCGAGGAATACCCTTGCGGTACTTTAATTTCATGCAAACACCCACACAAACTTCTTTTCTCCGCTTTTGATAGTGTATGCGCTGCTGGCTCTATGTATGCCCTCCTACCATTATCTCTTAGTTGTGGATGTAACCGTCCTCTTATTCCCATATCAACAATGTCTAATCTCACACTAATCCCATCCTTAGTCTTCCCTGGTATGTGCAAAAGCATACTAATAAGGCTATCACAAACATTCTTCTCTACATGCATCACATCAATACTGTTTCTCACGTCAAGCGAACGCCAATATGGAAGATCAAAGAAAATGGATCTCTTTTTCCATATGTTCTTCTCACCCGCAACCCTCTGATTCTTACCAAAAGTGACATTGATACATTCCACTCGATTGTAGACTTCCTCTTCGGTTAATGACTTTGGAGCCATTTCATGCTCCGGTAAGCCGTTAAAATGCTTTCTTAGCCTACGATACGGGTGGAACCGATGAAGAAACCTCCTGTGGCCAAGGTAGACAGTTTTTCTTCCATGCTTTAGTTGTTGGAAGTATGTGTCTGCTTCACATATTGGGCATGCTTTATGACCCTTCACGCTGTACCCTGACAATTTTCCGTACGCAGGGAAGTCATTTATTGTTGTGAAAATCATTGCACGTAGCTTGAAAGACTCCTTCTTATAAGCATCAAACACATCTACGCCTTCCTCCCACAACTTCTTCAAGTCCTCAATCAAAGGCGCCAAATAGACATCAATATCGTTCCCTGGCTGTTTTGGTCCAGAAATCATCATAGATAGCATCATATACTTACGTTTCATACATAGCTAGGGAGGCAAGTTGTATATTACAAGGAGAACCGGCCACGCACTATGTGTGCTAGTAAGAGTTTCATACGGATTGATGCTGTTTGTACAAAGCCCAAGCCGAAGGTTTCTCGGCTCGCTGCCAAATTGAGGGAACATTTCATCTATTTTTTACCATTGTGGAGAGTCAGCTGGGTGCCGAAGATATTTCCCATCAGATATTCTCTCATCGGAGTGCCATCTCAACTTCTTCACTTTTGTTGCAGTCTTAAACAAACGTTTAAAACGTGGTATTATTGGAAGATACCATATAACCTTTAAAGGTTGCCTTTTACTTGTCACATTGCCATAACCACCATCATTTTTCACTTTGTATCGTGCAGTTTTACACTTAGGACACTCACTAAGACCTCCATACTCATTTCTGTACAGTACGCAGTCATTAAGGCAAGCATGTATCTTTTTATACTCCATACCCATCGTAGACAGGATTTTCTTGGCCTCATACATACGATTTGGAAGTACATTATCCTCTGGAAACATATCACACAATAGTTCAAGCAGCAATGTGAAACTACTATCGGTCCACCCACAAGTTGCCTTTAAGTTAACCAAATGTAATGTTCCCGTTAGCCGCGTGTACTTACTCCCACGGTACAATGGTGTCTCTGCATCACTTCACAGGCTGTCATACTCCTGCGACTGCGTAAAGGATTCTGCCTCAACATCGTGAATTATTTTCTCCATTCTATCTTCACCTATGATATCCACATCTTCCTTCTTGTGGGACGGACAATCTGTTACTTCCTCACCATGCCATATCCACCTTGTGTATCGCAGATTTATTCCATCACAAAGTAGGTGATCCTTTATGACATCAACATCCCGTCGACTCTCATTCAAACAATTGACACAAGGACAAAAATACTTTCCATGTTTTGCAAGAGCATTCTTTTTAGTGAATTCAATAAATTCTTTCACCCCTTTCTCATATTCTTCACTAGTTCTCAAAGCAATCATCCAACTATGATCCATTTTGTTACCATCTAAGGCATTCCCAATAACATTCACACGTTTAGTACAATTGTCAACGACATATGATGGGATTGCCTAATTAAGTTATCAACCCAATTTAGGATTTTGAAATATGGGCTTAATAACTTTATTGCCCCCTCCTAGTCTCCTCTCTCCTCTTAAAAGGGTTTCAGTGCTATGTAACTTATTTTTTTAATAAGTATATGTATATAAACATTAATGTATAATAAAATAAATATAATAAGATTAAATTAAATATTTTTTTTGAGGTTTAGAAGGATACTCTAGAATAATGCAAGCCAAAAGAAAAAAAAGAAAGAGAGCAAAACCCCAATTACAATTAAATGATTTTTAGTTGAATATTGACAATACAAAATTTTAACTTCTACCTGAATTTTTTTTATGAGAAGAAAATTAAACTTTGTTGATCACAAAAAGTCTGACTTCTGTGATATTATATATATCAAATATTTTCATTAATGGAATTAAAGAAAACGAGTTTCATCAACGTTAAAAACCAAACTATATATCGCAAAAGTCAAAATTCTATAATTTATGAATTTTGATTATCTTTTATTAACAAAAAAATTTTAAGTTGAGTTCTTCCAAAAATAAAATTTTTTTATTGAAAATATTTAGATAAAAATCATTTAATGAATATTGGGGTTATGGTTTTCTTTTTAGTTTTAGCTTGAATTATTCTTCATAATTCCTTTGGAATACAAGAATTTCTTTAATTTAAACAAATCATATTTTATTTTATTATATATACTAATTAATGGTAATATATATACACAAAACTAAGTTATGAATAACTTAATTAGGGATTTGTTGAGTTTAACAACCAAATTTAGAATTTTTCTATTTGAGGCAACTTTATGTGGAATTTTCCCTTGATTAAAATTAAAATAACCCCTACTCATTCAAGTAAATTTATATTTAAAAAAGAAAATAAACCATTGCAGTGGAGTTCCCGAATACAATTAAGCAATATAAGCACACCAAACACACCAGGCTAATCTCAACCATCTCAATATAAGCAATAATAAGCACAATTAACGTGATATTTCCTATTGCCTAGGCTTTTCACATTGCAAGTTTTACTTTAATTTATTCAAGTAAATGTATATTTCAAAAAGAAAATATACCATTCTATTACAAAAGAAAACAAGAAGAAAATCAACTAACCTGATCAAGGGGGTGCCCACTGCTATGTGTGTTGGAGAGGTAGAGAAGACATTGGAGATTAGAGGTGTATGCATGGTGGGGAGGTACACTGGAGGGTGGAGAAAGCAAAGAACCACGGTGGTGTGGACGACAATGGAAGGAAGGAGGTGGAGGAGAGCAAAAACCTGTGGAGGAGGTGAAGTTGCAGAAGGGTGGCCTCTGGTGCGTGCGTCCTTCAATGGATTTCAGGTGGAGGAGGGAGGAGTTGAAGAAAGAAAGAGTAGTTGAAGAAGGGAGGAGTTGAAGAACAAGAAAAGAACTAGGGGCCAACGGTGGGGGGGAGGAAGAAGAGTAAAGTTTTGGGTCAAAAAAGGAGGGAGGAGGGAATGGGATTAAGACGCATGTGAGGAGGGGGAATGAGATTGAGAAGATGCATGTCAAACAAGTGTCTGACATGCGCATAGGGGACGCCTAAATGCCATTTGGGACGCCTAAAGTCAGACTTTAGGCGTCCCAAATCTAGGCGTCCCAAATGGATTTGGGACGCCTAAAGTCTAGGTTTAGGTGTTCCAAATGGCATTTGGGACGTCTAATCACAGCTCCTGCAGCTAAAACAAATTTACAAAATTTATATTTCGCGCCTGGAAGCACTTTAGAGATCCCAAATTCAAATTTGGGACGCCTAAAGGTTTCCCTGCATACATAAAATTATGAAAATGCCACCGTCTCCCTTTTTAACCACCCAATTTTAAATTTGTGACGTCCTTGGGGGTGGTTTCTGTAGTAGTGTTTATATACAGTATAGTAGAAGAAAGAGATGATGTACATTTGCACCATTTAGATTATATTTGAATTGTCCAGATTAGATCTAGACAGTCTAAATTTAAGTTTCTTTTTTTAAATGATGATTTTTAAAATAAAAATATTTTTTGAAAGAAAAATATAAACTTTTAAAAAATCAAATTTGGACTATCTAATAGGTTCTAAATGGTCCAGATTCTTTTAGCTTAGCTCTTCCATTTCATTAATAGGTTTGCCTAGCAATGAATCTAGTTCCGTTTTAGTGGTAGATCAATTAGACTACAAAGTTAGAGCAGGTAAAAAAGGCTCAACTCACGGGCTCAACTCATAGCCTGTGGGTTTCAACAAGGTTAGGGTAGGGGGTTTACCAGCACACAAAAGTGCGGACTGCACAAGCCCGCACTGTTTCTTGCACAATTTTTTTTCTTTTGAATATGAATAATATTATAAAACCCATAAGTCCCACACTCCCACCTTGATACCTCTCAATCCCAAAGAGGAAAAATCTTAGCATCGTTCCTCCTTTAAACCAAATTATTATATATTGATTACTTGAGGATGATTTGATGTTTTTGGTTTATAAAATTTAGCAAATAAATTTGATAACTTTATCTCTTAAATTGAGGATTATGTTTTTAAATTTTTATATATGGAAAGGTTGATGCTAGAAAAGAAAATTTGATGACTCATATATATGTGTCACATACATTTGATAATCTTAAGAAAATATGAATTTTTTTGGAAGAAAAAAAAAACGCACTGCGGGTTAGGGTTGGTGTTTTGTCAGCCCACAAAAGTGACTGTTTGGCCCGCGGGGTTGTTGCGGGCCAACTCGTTGTATACAAAGTGGATGGATTGAGTTTGAATCACATCTTGTTCAAAAAAGGTCATTGGGAGAGGCATCCTGATTGTAAAGCCTTGATCCATATTAGTCGGTTGCTTTGATATATGATAATAGGATAAAAAAAGCGTCGAACACCAAGTCATCCAAGGGGTTGTGAAAAAAGAAAGAGTCTTCGCCTAAACATAATGCCATATGTTTTCAATTTGCACTGCATCATTAAACTTTAAGATGCTAGTTGCTTATAAATATACTTTCCAAACAAAAATACCCTTTAACCTCATATGTTTCATATAATTTATATGGCCTGCCAACAACACATACTTTGGTTAAAAATAACTTACTAAAGGTTAATGGGGTTAAGATTGAGCAATATTGTTCCATCACGTCCTTTAAGATAGCAATTGCTTTTAGCGAGATATTTTAAGGATAAAAATCCCCTTTAACCTAATTATTTTTGAGTAAAAATATTCAAAAATTTTATTGAGGACACAATGATCAAGCAAAACTGGTCATACAAGAAAAAATCTGGAATTCCACAAGCTCCTTTAATTTAAGGATCACTACTACAAAAAGAGGCCTTAGGAGCACATTTATGGTATAACTAACATTGGTTTCACCGTTTTTTTTTTTCTATAAAAGGGCTTATTTTTAGAATTTAAATTAAGTAAACAACATTAGTTCAGTTGGTAAGGAGTTGACACATAACTAATAAAGTTCTGAGTTTAAATTCCACTCTTAATGTGAAGATATTATTAGTAGGCGATCTATTGCACATCTAAAAGCATTATTTGTACTTTGAGGTATGGCATAACCCTAGTGAACTCCCAAAACACAAGTCACCCGAACGTTTTGGTATAACATAATAGTGTTAGTTTAAGGTCTTCTCTTTTTTTTTTTTTTGAAAAAAAAATGTTTTTTTTACTATTGTTGAGATCAGCGTGAACGTGAGTCATGCAAGAATATATATTTATAAATCCTCCCCTTCTGTTTGTGAATAATAATATTCTGATATACTTTACATGGTGTTCTGCAATATAATAATAATGTAATAAAAAAATTGTATTGACAGTGTGACTTTTGTTTGTTTTAAGTTTGATCACCGAACGACTTGCTCATCATTTGCTAATTAAGTTTATAATTCAAAAGTGACGATCGATCCATGGCAGATGAGCCAACCTTGTGTCTTATTGATGATTAGTATATATATAGTAGAAGAAAGAGATGATGTTGATCTGTAAAACGACTGACTATGTATAAGACAATGTGATGCATTATTATTTGTTCTATTAAGTTTAATTGTTTAAAAATATTGATTCTAATAATTATTGGACTTTAAATTAAATTAAATTATTGTAAATAATATTGAATTCTTTAATTAATAACAGTCATGAAACCATTACTCATGTAAATATTGATTTGATTGTTCGAGTCTCCGGGAGATCTTTATATTAGTTCTTCTAATTATAATATGGGAAATCACACCAAATCCCCAATTAAAAAAAATAATATCTGAGAAGTCCCCAGCTTGTCAATGGGACCTTCCAGATATTATTTTCCTTAATTAGTTGGGAGCTTGGAGCCTTTGTATGATTTTTCCTTATAATTTCTCTATATTTAATAACCTACATACAATCATATTCATTTTTCTATAGACAAACGTCTATTAGCATACTTTTCACCTGAGTCTATCGACATACTTTAAAGTTTGAAAATCTAATTTAACAAGGAAATTAGAGTATTCAATTCAAAGAACAATAATAGTATTTCATTAAATAGGGGTATCCTTATTGTTGGCAAAATAATAATAATAATAATAATAAGGATATCCTTATTTTCTTTCCACTTTGCTCCCAATTAAAAAACGTAGGTTGCTGAAGGTATTTTGTGAAGATATCAATCAAGTGAGGTTTTTTTTTTTTTTTTTCTTTTTTTTGGGTTTACAACGCCACGGTTCGATCCCGTGAAGGATAGAGGGGAGTGGAGCACTAGCCCACACATACGACCATTGCGCCAAAGGCGATGATCAGTTAGTGTTTCTTTTTGGCCAACTAATCAAGTGAGTTTTTTAATGCTTTGTATCTTTTATTTTTCTGAGGCCATTGAATTTAGTCATTGCGTCGATCGGTAACAAGGGTTTTGATTTTGCTGGAGAGGTGCGGTGATCGTGAATTTTTTTTTTTTTCGGGTAACATGATGAGAAAATCTTTGATTAAGAGGATATGATGGTCAGTGGAGATTATCTTAAAGATATCACCATTGACAAGGTTTAATTTATGAGATTATCTCATTATTTAATTATGGTTATGATGTACTTAATGTAAGTTTCATTTTCTTGGGAAGGGCTACGCCTACGTATACTAACACGCGCGCAGACAGCGCATATCAACTTGTTTGATCCAGTTATATGGATTATATGAATAGCATACAATATTTTATAACATCAAATATTACTTAATTTTCATGACTAATTATTATTGAACATACTTATTTATCGTTATGTAACTAATGAGTATGATCGTAGCAAATGATTATATTAAATGATATAAAAAATGTAACAATTCTTTTTTCTTTTTTTCTTTTACCTGAAAAAAAATGTAACAATTCTATCAAAATAGATACTAATAATATTATGTCATATATATATTTATTAACTACGGAACCATTTCCCAATAACATAAAATTGTTACAAACGAAACTTTGGGCCATGCTTCCTACCAGCTGGGGTAAAATTAATTGAATTCAATGAGTTAGCTTATGAGATAATGTAACTTTTTCACGATTTTATTTTGTACATAGGTTACAATTTATATTCTTCGATCTCATCTATTTTTCATCGCAAACTTAGGACCCCTAATAACGAAATTAAAATCATAATTTCATGTTACTCCTATACGTATATAGAAAATTATCATAAAAAAGGAATCAAGGTAAATTTATATATACATGTATATATCAAAAGTATGAATTTATATAATTGCCACTGAACTTTCATGTGTTGGTCATAAGAACTTTTGTCTTGTGAGTCGCCAGTTAATTAATCTGAACTAGAGCATCAAGAATTGTAAAAAATGTAGAACTTCAACGTTGTTCCACCTCATTCATTACGTCAAACGTTTAGTAATTATCAAAGAAACAACCAAGTGCAGGTCAAATTGTAATTAAACTAGAACCAATATAAAATCCTACAACATCAACGTAGCAGCGGAAAACTTAAATCAAATACCTCTCGCCATGGTACATGATCCAAAACAGTAATCCACGGTACTGACGATCTGAAATATAGGATACAGTACAACTGCAATTATATAACACTATCAATAGAAAAGGATGTCAGAAATTCTGTTGACTAGTGGTTGGTCATAGTGATGACAACTGAAAATAGCCATCACTAGTTAGGAAACCATCAAGAGCATTTCTAATTAATGTGTCTCTCTAGCTCAATCTTCCGTTAGATTAATAACCTCCAATCAAAGATTATCAGTGACTAATTTACTGAGTAAAACCCTAAACATAAACCATGTCATCAATTGACCTGCACCAAGCCACACTTGGGAGTTATTTTATTTAAATCAGGATACCGTAATATCTGTTATAAAAGTATATGTGATAAGAGAGAAGATTGATAGAATCCAGAGAAAGGATTATAGAATTTCTAGAGAGAAGTTAGAGAGAAGTTCTCATTCAGTTCAACTGAAACAATCGATTACAGCCCTTTATATAGAGTCAGAAATCTAACCCTAGTTGCCTGACCATGGTTATATTTAACTCTGATTACATGACCATGGTTACTTTATATCTTCTTTATGTCCTTGTCTTCTTTTGCTTTTGCTTTGTGTCATGTCTTCTTTTCTTCTTTATGTCAAGTTGACTGGAAGATTAATATGAGTCAATGGACATCCACATATTTAATATTCATAACACTCCCCCTTGGATGTCCATTATGAATGTGCCTCATTAAAAACTTTAACTAGAAAAAACCCAGTGGGATAAAAACCTAGCCAAAGAAAAGAGTACATCATTCATTGATACACCGTCGAGTGCTGCCTCATTAAAAACCTTTCTAGGAAAACCCAGTGGGACAAAACCTAGATAAGGGAAAAAGAGTACAGCGTGTATCGACTCCCCCTCTTGATAATATTAGTTGAAATTTTTGAATCTCCAAAGACCAATATCATGAACAATTTTTTCAAAGATTGTACCTGGGAGTGACTTGGTGAATAAATCTGCTAGATTTTCACTTGAACTGATTTGCTGCATATCTATTTTACCATCCTTTTGAAGGTCGCGAGTAAAGAAGAATTTTGGTGAAATATGCTTCGTTCTATCGCCCTTGATATAGCCTTCTTTAAGTTGAGCGATACATGCAGTATTATCCTCATAAATGATTGTTGGGATCATTTTGCCGGAAGATAAATGACAAGTTGTACGTATATGATGTATCACTGACCTCAACCACATACATTCTCGACTTGCTTCATGTATTGCTAGAATTTCTGCATGATTAGATGATGTGGCTGATATAGTCTATTTCATAGATCGCCATGAAATAGCTGCACCTCCACATGTAAATAGATAGCCCGTTTGTGATTTACCATTATGTGGATCAGACAAAAATCCGGCATCTGCATAACCAACCAGTTCATGCTTGGATACATTTGAGTAGTATAACCCCATGTCTGTAGTACCTCTGAGATAACGAAGAATATGCTTTATTCCATTCCAATGCCTTCGTGTTGGTGAAGAACTATATCTTGCTAATAAATTAACAGCAAATGTTATATTAGGACGTGTGTGATTAGCAAGATACATTAGTGCTACAATAGCACTAAGATATGGTACTTCTGGACCAAGTAGTTCTTCATCACCTTTTTCACTAATTTCTCGGGGTCGGAATGGGTCTTTATCCACCTTCAAAGATCTTACAACCATTGGGGTACATAATGGATGAGATTTATCCATGTAAAATCGCTCTAGGACCTTCTTTGTATAAGTTTCTTGATATATAAAGATCCCTTTCTTGAAGTACTCGATCTGTAATCCAAGACAGAATTTTGTTCTTCCCAAGTCCTTCATCTCAAATTCTTTCTTCAAACAATTAATTGCCTTTTGGAGCTCTTTAGGAGTTCCAATGATGTTGATATCATCAACATAAACAGCAATTATAGCAAACTCACTATTAGATCTTTTCATAAAGATGCATGGGCATATCGGATCATTTTTGTATCCTTCTTTCAACAAATATTCATTAAGGCGATTATACCACATGCACCCTGATTGCTTCAGGCCATACAGGGACTTATTTAACTTAACTGAGCATTGTTCTAGAGAACTTGAATTGGATGCTTCTAGCATCTTAAGTCCTTCAGGGACTTTTATATAAATATCACTATCAAGTTATCCATATAAATAGGCAGTCACAACATCCATTAGATGTAAATCAAGTCCTGCATCTACTGCTAGACTGATTAAATAACGAAAAGTAGTCGCATCCACTACTGGTGAATATGTTTCTTCAAAATCAATGCCAGGTCTTTGTGTAAAACCTTGGGCTACTAGACGTGCCTTATATCTAGTTATTTTGCCCTTTTCATTTCTTTTTCGTACAAAGACCCATTTGCTTCCAACTGGTTTTACATCTTCAGGTGTAAGGACTACAGGTCCAAATACTTTTCGTTTTGCCAATGATTTTAATTATGCATTAATGGCATCTTTCCATAGGGGCCAATCTTTTCTTTGTTGGCTCTCACTAATGGATTTTGGCTCATGATCCTCATTATCATTCATTACATCATATGCTATATGATAAGCAAAGATGTCATCAACATTGATTTCATGTCTATCCCATCGGATTTCATTCATAACATAATTTATTGAGATCTCATTATTTTCACATATATCATGTACCTGGGTCTCTTCTGGGACTATTGTAACCCCCTCACCATAATTACATCCGGATTACGAAATTTAAGTGAAATAGAGACCAATAAGATGAAATAACAATTTATAGTCCCACATCCAAGAGATGGGGTATTTTGAAAATCAATTCCGAAACATACTTATTGCTGGTCTCACATTCACGGGCGGATATAATTACTTGAGAAATCAGAGTACATAATAAATATCAAAGTGCGGAAACCAAAATCCCGGCAAACCCCGGGTTACTTACATATATAACTTGGGTTTACAAGTTCCCAATAATGGGGATTACATGACCAAAATATACGTTTACATCTTTTTATGTCTACGCTTGGTAATCTCAAAACCAAAATAAGGATAACCAACTACCACTAAGATCTCGGAGTAACCTAACTACTTCGGGTTGTCCGCTTCCCTTTCGAGCCACTCGCCCTGTCTGAAAAGGTTAGTCATTTGGAAAGAGTGAGATTCTAAAGAATCCCAGTAGTAACAACTATTTCATACCACATGCAATCACATAATATGTAAACCAATCATCTCACATCACAGCAACACAATCACACTCCACCCTCATCCCCTTTTACCGCCGGGAAGACACACCGTCCTAACCCGAACCGTTGATAGCGACTCAGGGACTATTGGCGTGGCAGTGCATACGAATAGCCACACGGCTCACATATAGCCTTTCGGCTTTCACAAATGGCCCGTCGGCCTTCACAAATAGCCTTTCGGCTCACAATTAGCCTTTCGGCCCACATATACACATATATCACACCCTAACCTCATCCCCTTTTACCGCCGGGAAGGCATACGGCCCTTACCCGAACCGTTGATAGCGACTCAGGGACTATTGGTATAGTGGTGCTTCCACAATTTTCATAAACTTGCAGCATACAATATCCATTTCAAAACAATGACATAGCACACATACAATGTATCACATAAGGTATAAAGAAAGAGTCACTACCTGTATCTTTCCTGACTGGCTCCGTTACCGTGGTCTCACGCGGATGACAGATATCAAATCCTATATCAAATTAAGGACAATTGATCAATCTCTTTTCCAATTACTTAATCCCAAAATACACTAAGTTGGTTATCATTTAGGACTCTTAAGAGGCCACATATGTCTCTAATGAAAGCCCTAAAAGGTTGGGAAACAATAGGTTGAAGGTCACTTTTCAAAAACACTAAGTGCTGGAACACAGGGTTGGGCTGCAGCCCGCCCTTCCTTGGGCTGCGGCCCAAATATGGTCAGAAGGTCTTGGGCTGCGGCCCACCACTCATGGGCCGCGGCCCAAATCAGGTCAGAAAGGCTTGGGCCGCGGCCCAGAAATTTCCTGACTCTGGGCTGACTTCGAAAAACCATAACTAATTCTAGAAAAATCGAAATGAGGTGATTCCAAAGCCAAATGAAAGGTATATGAGTCCTATTTCAAGGAAAAATATAGCCCATCACTGGAAATCACTACACAAATACAGAATCACCAGAAACTAAACACTACTGCAAAACAGAGTTCTGTTTCAATCCCAAACTTTGGACAACCATATCTCACAGAATTCTAAACGAAATGACACAAAAGAATTTTGAAGCTTGGGATGTGAACTTTAAGACTGGAAAGTTTCACAATTTTTCAATGCCATTTGATCACTCAAAACGCTCGTGTAAGCTAACAGCGAAAAACAGAGCTTAACCAAAACAGATTTTCCAACTTTTCCCAAGTGATCCCAATGAATCCAAAATCAATAACCAAGCTTATTCCCACACAAAATCACTCAAGAAACACAATGGTAACCTCTAAAATATCCCACAACCAACCTAACCACAATCAAACACTATGGTCTCTATGATTCACACAATGTCCAAATTCCAATGAACACAATTCCAAACTTCAAAACTATCTCCAATACTCAAATATCATCATAATGAACCATTTCCAACATCAAACACAATGAAACTCATATATTCAAAAATGGACATAAGCTAGGGCAATTTTCCAGATTTTCATAAACTTATCCAAAAATCACAAATAATATATCAAAATGCTCAAAATGCCTACCTCTTCACTTTGCCAAATTCAGAATCTTGATTCTCACACTTTCATATTTCTCCAACTCACAAATCAACACCTTTCAAGATTCTACAACCACCACAATGTAGCTCTCAATGAGATACACAACTTTAGAGAAGAGGTTTTGAGCAAAGGAGGAGCATTACTTACTCAAAATCCAAGCTTTTCTTTCTTTCTCCAAGCTTAAGGTCACCGAAAATGGAGGAATGGGAGAGAGAATATGATAGATGGAAGAGATGATGATGATGAACTTTTCTCTTCCCTTCCCTAGCACACAACCGAACAAAAGAGAGGAGAAAGAGAAAAGTGCTATTTTGTCTTCATGTGCCTCATCCAAAGGCCTCCACTATGCCACATGTCACCATCTCATCCACTTCCACTATGAGCTCACATAGAACAAAGTATAGGATTCCGACCCATCAAAAATGAATCTCAACCCTTGATCTTAAATACCACATGTATGCACACCAAATTCATATCATATTTCTCTCAAAATATTTAATTACACAATTTTTATAATCAATCTCAATGCCATTAGCCCTTAATCGAAAATCGGGGTGTTACAACTATAATGTTCTCTTCTGGAGATAATATCTCTTCAGGAGATGGCTCTTCTGGAGCTACTAATTTTGCTTCATTATCCTCAACCTGACCATCTATATTCTTTGCTCCTTTTCTTTTTTGAGGATTTTTATCTTGGGAACCGATGGGCCTGCCACGCTTCAAGCGTGCTTTGGATTCATTCATAGCAGGTTGTCCTTCAGGGACATCAATTTTAATAGGAGCATTAGCAGCTGGGATATGTGACTTTGTCACTTTCTTTGGGTCAGTAAATGCTTCTGGCATTTGATTAGCTAAATTCTGTAAATGAATTATCTTTTGAACTTCAAGTTCACATTGTTTTGTACGAGGATCAAAATGAGCCAATGATAATTCATTCCAACTAATTTCTTTACCCAGCTGCTTGTTTTCTCCCCCTAATGTTGGGAAAAATGATTCATCAAAATGACAATCGGCAAATCGTGCCGTAAATAAATCTCCTGTGGATGGTTCTAACCATTTTATAATTGATGGAGATTCATACCCAACATATATTCCCATCTTTCTTTGAGTGCCCATCTTGATGCGTTGTGGTAGTGCTACAGGCACATATACCGCACACCCAAAAATTCTTATATGGGAAATATTAGGTTCCTGACCAAAAACCATTTGTAAGGGGGAAACCTTTAAATAACTTGTTGGCCTAATGCGAATTAACATTGCTGGATGCAAAATGGCATGGCCCCAAGCAGAAATTGGTAGATTAGATTTCATAAACAAAGGTCTTGCAATTAATTGCAACCTTTTAACCAATGATTCTGCAAGTCCATTTTACGTGTGAACATAAGCTACAGGATGTTCAACATCAATTCCAAGGGACATACAATATTCATTAAAAGCTTGTGATGTAAATTCACCAGCATTATCAAGACGTATTTTCTTGATAGGATAATCAGGGTAATGTGCTCTTAATCTAATCAATTGAGCAAGTAATCTCGCAAACGCCAGGTTGCGAGAAGATAATAAGCAAACATGTGACCATTTAGTTGATGCATCAATTAAAACTATATAGTACCTAAATAGTCCGCATGGTGGGTGTATTGGCCCACAAATATCTCCCTGTATCCGTTTTAGAAATGTGAGAGACTCACTTTCTACTTTGCTTGGTAAGGGGCGAATAATTAACTTTCCCTTGGAACATGCAGCACATGAAAAATCATGGGATTGTGGTATTTGTTTACACTTCAGGGTATGTCCACATGAATTCCCAATTATTTGTCACATCATGATTGAACCGGGATGGCCTAACCGGTCATGCCAAACATTAAATTCATTAGTAAACTTCTGGTTTACATTATCAAACTGCTGGTTTGAATTGGTAAACTTCTGGTCTGCATTATCAAACTGCTGGTTTGAATTGGAAAACTTCTGGTTTGCATTATTGAACTTCTGGTTCTCAATAGTATGTGTTTCAATTGTACTTATACATGTGTAATACAAACCAGAAGAAAAAATAGGAAAACTTTTTAATATGCATTTTCTACCAGCAATTATATTTGTAATGACAAGATATTCCTTATTATTTTTAGTTGTTGTTTCTAAATGATATCCATTTCTGCGGATATCTTTGAAACTCAGTAAGTTTCTTTTAGACTTGGTAGAATAAAATGCATTATCAATGCATAATTTTATTCCTTCAAGTAACAAAATACTAGCTCTTCCGGAGCCTTCAATTAAATTTATACTACCAAATATAGTCTGAACATTGGCTTCTCGTATTACCAAGGAAGAAAAATATTTATCATGTATGAGTATGGTGTGGGTTGTTGCACTATCAACGAGACATAAATCTTTAGGATTGATGCCAATAGGATTCATTCTTCATAAAAACATAAATAAAATTAATACATATGATAGAAACAACTTTAAATAAAATATAACAGTTCAAATTATATTAAGAAATCTGCAACATCCAAATAGTTATTATCTATATCGCCATACTCAGAATTCTCGCCCTGATCAACATGATTAACTTCAACATTTGATCTTTTACCAGTATTTTTAATTGATTCTTGGTAAAGATCAACTAGGTGCCTTGGTGTACGACAGGTACGAGACCAATGGCCCTTACCACCACATCGATAGCATGGATTATCAGCATATTTGTTATGCCTACTGCTTTCCCCTTTTTGGTTCTTATCAGTCTTTTCTGACTTCTGGTAGGAATTTGAACCTCCATGATATCGACCATGGCCATGCCCACGGCTGTAGCCACGCCCACGCCCACGTCCTTGTCCATATCCACATCCACGGCCACGACCACAATAAAATTCATTTGTTACCACATTCACTTCAGGGAATGGAGTTGAGCCTGTTGGACGGGATTCATGATTTTTCAACAAAAGCTCATTATTTTGTTCAGCCACAAGGAGACAAGAAATTAACTCAGAATATTTCTTGAAACCTTTTTCACGATATTGCTGCTGCAGGAGCAAATTGGATGCATGGAATGTGGAGAATGTCTTTTCTAACATATCATCATCAGTAACATTTTCTCCACATAATTTCAATTTAGAAGTAATTCTGAACATAGCTGAGTTATATTCGCTTATAGATTTAAAATCTTGCAAGCGTAAATGCATCCAATCGAAATGAGCTTTTGGAAGAATGACCATCTTCTGGTGATCATATCTTTCTTTCAAATTGTTCCAAAGGACAAGTGGGTCCATCACTGTCAAATATTCAGTTTTTAAATCTTCATGTAAGTGGTGGCGAAGAAAAATCATGGATCTGGCTTTATCTTTGTTGGATGCCTTATTCCCTTCTTTAATCGTGTCTTCCAGACTTTTGGCATTTAAGTGAATTTCCGCATCCAACTTCGAAGATAAATAATTTTTCCCGGTAATATCAAGAGCCACAATTTCAAGTTTTGCCAGGTTTGCCATTGTTCAAACTAATTAAAGAAATAAATGAAAATAATTAAAATATGAAATGTAAATATGCAATATAATAACTGTAAATTCATAAAGACAATAAATAATTCATAAGGCAAGATAAGAAAATTAAAACATGTATGGCTTTGGGCCATTTAATCTCATGACTTCAGGCCATGTATGGCTTCGGGCCATTTAATCTCAAGATAAGGAATTAACTATTATCTTTAGGATAAAAATTGTACATGACTTCTGGCCATACAATAAGATAAAAGATAAAAATATATATAGCTTCTGGCTATATAATAAGATGAAAAATGTATATAGCTTCTGGCTATATAATAAGAATGGATATGGCTTCTGGCCATATTATAAGAAATTAAAACATTATGACTTCTGGTCATAATTTTAAGAATCAGATGTGTATGGCTTCTGGCCATAATAACAATAATAATAATATAAAAGAACTTGTAAATAATATATAAAAACAATAACGATCTCTAATCTTAGCCATGGAATCCGAAGTTATATAACAATCGGTAAAAGTATCTCTCTAATTCCATATAGTGGCTCAGATTATCCCAGATCTATAAAATAAAACAAGAGATATATAATCATTAAAGAAATCATAAGAAGATCATACCTTCTTTTAGAGCTTTGTGCTGATAACGTGTTATAAAAGTATATGTGATAAGAGAGAAGATTGATAGAATCCAGAGAAAGGATTATAGAATTTCTAGAGAGAAGTTAGAGAGAAGTTCTCATTCAGTTCAACTGAAACAATCGATTACAGCCCTTTATATAGAGTCAAAAATCTAACCCTGGTTGCCTGACCATGGTTATATTTAACTCTGGTTACATGACCATGGTTACTTTATATCTTCTTTATGTCCTTGTCTTCTTTTGCTTTTGCTTTGTGTCATGTCTTCTTTTCTTCTTTATGTCAAGTTGACTGGAAGATTAATATGAGTCAATGGACATCCACATATTTAATATTCATAACAATATCTATAATATCTAAATATAATGCCAATATAAAACAAAACGATCTAATATAATTAATACATAACATATCAGTTTGTAAAAAGACAAAAAACAATGAAGTGTAGAAACAATGAATTGCATATATGACACGTATATGAAAAGGGAAGGATCTAGAATATTTTAAGCCTAGGTTTGAGCTTGATTTATATGGGCTTGGATCTTTGTTTGGGCTCCAATACCCCCTTTCGAGTTGAACTGGGCTGGTAGCACAGTGAGACTCGATCGAAGTGCAGTAAACTTGGAAGAGGACAAGGGCTTTGTGAG
Source organism: Inga oerstediana (assembly GCA_963210345.1). Lineage (NCBI taxonomy): Eukaryota > Viridiplantae > Streptophyta > Magnoliopsida > Fabales > Fabaceae > Inga > Inga oerstediana. Next base: position 67,894,447 of record OY723405.1, on the reverse strand, counting down.
AATGTCTGCAATCTGATCTTTGAAGGAAACATGAAGAACATGATGAAGTCTCGCAGCTAGATGTTCCTGAACAAAGTGATAGTCTAGGGAGATGTTCTTGGCTCGCGAATGAAACACTGGATTGGCCACAAGATAAGTGACACCAAGATTATCACAATATAAAAATAGAGCTTTAGGTATATATATTCGAAGTTCATGCAACATATTTTGAATCCAGATTAGCTCACTTGCAGTTGTAGCAAGAGACTTGTATTCAGCTTTAGTGTTTGATCGGGCTACTTTAGGTTGCTTTTTGGAACTCCAAGCTACCAAATTGGGACCAAAATAAATTGCAAAGGCACCGGTAGAATGGGAATCATCTGGTTTACCACCCCAGTTTGCATCAGAGAAGGCTGAAAGAGTGAGAGATGGGGATGGCCGTAGATGAAGTGAATAATGAGTGGTACCACGAAATACCGAAGAATTCTCTTGACTACTGTCCAATGAAGATCTTTTAAGCAATGCATAAATTGGCAAAATCGATTGATTGAAAAGGTAATATTAGGCCTAGTGAAGCTGAGATATTGCAAACTCCCTAAAATACTGCGATAGAAGTGTGGGTCTGGAAAATCAATACTAGTGTAGGCTGTGAGAATAGTGCCAGTTGACATTGGTGTAGAAACAGGACGGGCCTTAGACATTTTTTCTTTATCAAGGAGATCAAAAATATATTTGCATTGGGATAAGGTTAAACCAGAGGAGGAGGGTAGAACTTCAACACCCAAAAAATAGTGCAAGTTTCCTAGATTTTTCACTAGAAAAGAGATACCAAGAGCGGCAATAAGATCTTGCACATCTGTAGCAGATGAGCCAGTGACAATAATATCGTCCACATAGACCAAAACATAAATAGTGCATCTGGAATTGTGACAAGTGAATAGAGACAATTCTGTTTATGATGCAAGAAAGCCAAATTCAAACAATCAAGCACTTAATCTGGCAAACCAAGCACGTGGTGCTTGTTTTAGTGCATAGATGGCATGACGCAATTTGCAGACATAATGAGGAAAATAAGATGCATAAATCTAGGGGGTTGATGTATATAAACATTTTCTTCAAGAAAACCATGAAGGAAAGCATTATGAACATCAAGTTGGTTGATAACCTAGCCTCGAGAAACCACAATTGAGAGGATGAGATGAATAGAAGTAGGTTTGACTACAGGAGAAAAGGTATATGAAAAATCAATACCTGGTTGCTGATGAAATCCTTTAGCAACAAGTCTTGCTTTCAACTTATCTAGTACACCGTTAGACTTGAATTTTTTTTGAAACACCTACTTGCAACCCACTATATTCATGCCAGGGGAATAAGGTACTAATAAACTGAGGAATTGTTTTTTCACTTAGGGACCAAGAAGGATAGAGAGGACCAATTTATCTTGATGAAACCAAGAGATATGTTGGGGATTGGGTAAACTAGAAGGTAGTTTAGGGGGAGGTTGGGCAGTCGAACCATTGATATAGCCGAACAAATTTTGTCCAAGAAGATAAGCTGAAATTTGATCTTTCCAAATAAGATGATTTTCTTAGGAAAGTTTAATAGTGACATAATGGGGAAAACTGACATAATAGGGAAAACTCGTTGATGGTGCAGGGATGGTGGTGGTTGAGGAAAAAGGTGTGGTTGGTGAAGAGATGAGAGAGGTGGCGGCGGTAGGTAAAGGTGAGCTCAACATTTGAAACAAAGTTTCTAGGGCTGTGGTACCATAAAGAGACAAAAAAACAATAAAGTATAGAAATAATAAAGTATATAATCTGTGTATTTTCCTTGAATATTCACCATGAGTTTTATATGGGCTTGGATCTTTGTTTGGGCTCCAGTAGTTTAGTTTGCAATAATTTCAAGAGACTTCTTGAATGTCCACTTGCTCTCGCTCCTATATATATAATGGTAACTTCCATGTATACCACCACAGCCAAATATATCCAGTTCAATCGAGCTCTTCTAATTCTCTCAGCAAAATCCAGAAAGTCATGGGATCCCAAAACGGAGAGCATTATTCAGCATCAAGACTCCTTCATGCTCAAACCCACATATGGAACCATATCTTCAGCTTCATAAACTCAATGTCCCTCAAATCCGCAATTGATTTGAACATTCCAGACATCATTCACAAACATGGAAAACCCGTGCCTCTTTCACTACTCATCTCTTCCCTTCAAATCCATCCTTCTAAAACTCACAATATCTATCGCTTAATGTGAATTCTCACTCATTCTGGCTTCTTCTCTCTCCAGAAACTTCCTGATGAAACTGAAGAAGCCTATGTCCTTATGGATGCATCAACCCTTCTTTTGAAGGACAATCCCTTAAGTGTCACCCCTTTCTTACTTGCCATGCTGGATCCCATCCTAACAAAGCCTTGGTATGAGGTAGCCAACTGGTTTAAAAACGGCGATCAGACGCCGTTTGACACGGCACATGGAAAGACGTTTTGGGATTATGCTGGGGTTGAGCCTAAGCTTAACCATTTTTTCAATGCTGCTACGGCTAGTGATGCGAGGTTGGTGACTAGTGTGGTTATTGACAAGTGTAAAGGTGTATTCAAGGGATTAGATTCATTAGTAGATGTTGGGGGAGGTATTGGGACAGTGGCTAAGGCTATTGCCAAAGCATTTCCAGAAATATAATGTACTGTGTTCGATCTCCCCCACGTTGTTGATGGTCTCCAAGGTAGCAGGAATCTCAAGTTTGTGGGAGGAGACATGTTCGAGGCCATTCCTCTTGCTGATGGCATACTTTTGAAGGTGACTGTAATCTATTACCTCGATTCCTTAATATAAGATCCAATTAACTTTCTTGGAAAAATTAAAGAAGCCGAATAAATTACTTTAAATTATTTATATTTATTATTTTTATATCAAATTACTTTTTTTACTTATAAACTAATATATAATCTAATAATATACCACATATGCTATGAGTAAGTTGCTTATTTAGCTTCCTTAATCACTCTAAAAAAATTAAATTGGATCTTATATTAAGGACCGGAGGGATTATTGACATGCATTCAATTTACAATGTGTTTTGCTTTCTAAGAATAAGCTATACTAGGTAGTTATTATATTGTTTGAAACATGTGTATGTGTCTGATCATAGTTGCTTTGTGAATGGAAAACAGTGGATTCTGCATGATTGGAACGATGAGGAGTGTGTGAAGATACTGAAGAAGAGTAAGGAGGCAATTACAAGCAAAGGCAAAGAAGGGAAAGTGATTATAATAGACATGATGATGGAGAACTCTAAAGGAGATGTTGATGATGAATCGGTTGAAACACAATTGTTCTTTGATATGTTGATGATGGTTTTGGTCACTGGAAAAGAGAGGAACGAGAAAGAATGGGCTCAGTTGATATTCTCTACTGTTAGTGACTGTAAGATTACTCCTGTTCTTGGCTTAAGATCTCTCATTGAGGCTTTTCTATGATCAATTAAGTTTCTTGGCATGATGGAGAACAGAAAGTTATTAGCTCTTCAGTATTGATGAGTTTTGTGTTAATTTAGTACTAAAAGTTGCAACTCACATTTTTTGTCATGTGTTAATGTCTTATTTCAGATTGTTATGTAAAAACTTGTCATGTTTGTTAATTCAGCATGAATGTCTACTGTGTCATGCGTTGCAACAACAACAACAACAATATTATTATTATGTGGTGGTGTGCGCAATTCTACTTTAATTAGTATTAATTAATTATCAGAACATTTACAAAGTTAATTGGTTAATTTGGTAATAACAAATATTGTTTGCATTATGTAAGTACTTCTATAAGCATTTTTTGAGCCCAAAGACATGCTCAGGCTTCATGAGCCTCCAGGACCCAACTCGCTTCAACTTTTTCTTATGAAAAAACTATGTGTGCATGTGTGTGTGTGTGTATATGCATACATGTATGTATGTTCGTTCTAAGCTAATCATGAATAATGAATATGTGAAAATTTTGTCCGAGTCCATTACATTGATAGTAACGTGTAGTTTTTATGGTAGTTCTTTTTTATGGCCAAACTGTAGTTTTTATAGTAGTTGATGAGTTTTTAATATTATAATACTAAATTAATAGAGAACAAGAGTTTTGCGAATTAATTAATATGTTGTTTTATAATGATATATCGTGGACACAGTGGCCACTATTCAATAATATGCATGATCTAATTTCAAGAGGCAAGAGAAACAACATGCTTAAAAACATAGAGTTAGTCTAATAGTGTAACCCACTAGATTCCTTTGGGTGCCCAGAGGAGACACCTTTATTGGGAGGGGTAGTCACGAACTTCAAAACTTAAGTAATCGGTTGTTTAAATACCTAGTAATAACATCTAGAAAAAGTGTTAGATACCAGTTGAGAGAGTATACAAAAAAGAGAAACAACATGCCTTATACTAACCAACAAGTTTGGGTCTAGCAGAAGAGGTTAGTTCCCCACAATGTGGTGAACCAAGGTTTGATTCTTTATTGGGAGAGGTGTCCACATTTAGTACCTAACAGTACCTCAAATAGGATTACCTCCAATAGGAGGATACTTGCGCCTAACAAAAAAAAAAGCTTTATAATAATTTACGGAGGAGATGAAGAGGGAAGAGTGGAAGTTAATATACTATAATTATTAATGATCAAAATGAACAAAATAACAGAGTTTAAGAGCGAGTTGACACAATTTTGTAAGGTAAAAATGTAAAAATGATAAACTTGGTGTGTAAACTTATGAGTTTAACTGAGTTTATGTCTAGCACGGGTTTAAGTAAAAACTGACTTGATTTTGTAAAGTAAAAACATAAAAACGGTAAACTCGGTGTGCATACTCGTGAGTTTAACTGAGTTTATGGCTAGCACGTGTTTAAGTAAAAACTGACTCGATTTTGTAAGATAAAAACATGAAATCGGTAAACTCAGAGAGTCAACTCGCAAATTTGATAACAATTCTTGTAATACCTGGTTCCATAAGAAATGGCCCAGATCCATCCATCATTAAATGCACCGTCTTAATCATTACTCCATAATATTTCCTAATTTTGTTTATTTATATTTTTCATATTTGATTGGTTATTCAATTATATATGGAAATATTTGATATTTTTTAAATTCTCTAATGTTCTTTATTTTATAACTTCCTCAACTTGACCAAAAATAAAACTTTCCAAAAGTGGCAATATAGGTGCAGAAATCATCTCTCTATTAATGGCACTACATCCCTATAAATAATGAGGATTTCGTTTTTTCCATCCCCATAAACTATGTTCTAATTATAATGATTTGATTTGGAAATAGTGATTATGTTTTTTCCCAGTAGCTTATATTTCAACTTTTGACAATCATCAAACATTTTCTAATCATAATGATTCATAATACATAATTATAACATTTGAAATTTCTAGCTGAAAAATTAGGAGATTATTAAGAACTATTATCAAACTTTTAATGATATTTAATGAATTGCTAAAGATTTGTAGAGACATTTCACAAATTCATCAAACTTTTAATAATAATTAATGGATTAATAGAAATCTACAGATTTTTTAATACTGTGTTTAATGATATTTAATTGAATAATGACAATAAGCAATATAGACAGAAATTGTATTTCCAAAATGCTTTCAATGCCATTAAATGTCATTATTCTCTTATTTCCTTTATTTATATGCCACAATCATGAATAATCTCCCCTTTTATGTCAATAGTGATAGTGATAGTAAGTTCACTTCTCTTTTTCAGGTGTTATTTTGTTGAGATCCGACAGCATGTATCCTTGTGCTGGGCTCATTGTGGTTCAAGGTGTGTTCTTGGTCGTTCACCCATTTCCTTTTTAAATCCTTAAGGCTTTGAGTGGCAGAAAATACTAGAGAAAAAGATCATTTTGTAAAGATTTCAAGCTCGGTTAAAATGGAGAAAGCAAACCTGTTGATCAAAAGTGCTAGGGAAGAAGAGGAAGTGAACAGATAGTGATTTCAGGTAATCTTCTTCTTTGGCACTTGGATTAGTATGGCACCTAGCGATACTTCAACCTAAAGATGAAGAATACCTTCGTTTAGGGGCACTCATCATGTGGTATTTATCTATTTAGCTCTTTTCATGTGTATGTATATAAATAAAAGTTTTAGTTATTTTAATTAAACAGTATTGAAAAATCACTATATTGTTGAAAATGAGTTGGTTGCATCAACATATAACATAAGCATGCAGGCCTGTGGTGAAGAGCACATTGGAATGTGGTTGTCAGTGAGAGCACTAGCAAGAAGGTAAAATTACCTAATGGGATTGGTAATATTTGCACCAGTTGCAATATTTGCTTAGTTCTCATTTATGTCAGACTTTTATACAACCGAGCATTCAGTAAAGGGCTTCAAATACAACAAATTCTTCAACGCAGCAAGAATAAGTAACACAAAACTAAATTGGACGGATTGAATATGAGAGTAAGATGTTATACATGATGAGTTTAGAGGGTAGCGAACGGCTCATATTGAAGAATAGGTTGAAGCCACTTATGATGCTTTTAACTATGATAAATCACCCAAGTATCCAAGAAAAAGCCATTATGGACACTAGTGGAAAAACCACTTTTAAGACCGGTTAAAAAAGACATTTTAGACCGGTTTTGGATCCGGTCTTGATACAGCCGGTCTAAAAAGTCTGCTACTTTTTAGACCGATTATGGAACCGGTCTTAAAAAACCATTTTAAGACCGGATAGTATAAAATCGGTCTAAAAATAAATATTTTTAGACTGGTTATCAGAGGAACCAGTCTAAAAGGTTAAAATTTTAGACCGGTTGTATGAAAAACCGGTCTAAAAATTTGACTTTTTAGACCGATTTTATTAAGAACCGGTCTAAAAAGTAATAGTTTTATTAAGAACCGGTCTAAAAATTTGACTTTTTAGACTGGTTATTAGACCGGTTCTTAATAAAACCGGTCTAAAAAGTCAAATTTTTAGACCGGTTCTCTCCAAAACCGGTCTTAAATGTACTTTTCAGACCGGTTTTGGAGAGAACCGGTCTTAAAAGTTGAATGTTTTTTAAAAAATTTTTGTTTTAAAGATATACCTAGCAAGCCATTTCCCCTATTAAAACATTTCACTCAGCAAGCAGCAGCCAGTTCAACGACATTCAAATAAATCTTCTCTTACAGACTATATAACTAACATCTTAATGACATGTGAGAGACTTAAAACTCATTGGAACATATTAAAACTCAACTCCCTTGTACTTAAATAGTGCTGGCCAAAACAGAAGCAAGGAAAACAACCATGAATAATAAACTCACAATCATAGACTGAATCATAATGCAAGGAAATCATACAACCATGACAATGTTGTTTTGACTAAGTTCCTTGTCTTTTCACTTACATACATACATCAAAGATTAAATTACATTAATGACAATTCTGTTATTCATTAGGGCCAAAATATTTTATACACACTCTTCTCAGGCTGATGATGTAATATCCCAAATTGTAATTAAGGATTAATAACTTCAAAGTGATGTAATTAATGCTAATTAAACACACTTGAAGTAAATAATGTGAATTATGATGCAAATGTGTTTGATGATAGTTTATTAAGCATTGTGACAATCAGGGGCAAAACGGTAAATTTACCGACCGATTGGACAGTTACCGAAGAGGAAACTCATTGGTAATCATGATCAATGGCTAAGATTGAATAAGCAAAGGAGTGGGATTGTGTGTGCATGTGCTCATGTGAGTGTTTAGAAGGGGGCTCAAGATGTTGACACATGTCAACACAAGAACCATGGATTGAGGTCAAAGAGTCAACAATTGCAACTCCTTTCCCTCCTCCATTTTAAGTCGGCCAAGGGCCTAAGTGCACCAAAAAAATTCTGATTCCATCATCATCTTCTCACTTCTCATCTCTCCTCCATTTTCGCCAAGAACAAGCAAGAAAGGGAAAGAAGGAGCTTGAGTTTTAGGTAAGGTCTTGTCCCTAAATGCTCAACTCACCTTTATTAATATTGTTCAAGGGGTTGAGAGCTTTATTCCTATGGTTTCATATTTTTGATTAGTGGAGTTTGAGAACTTGTGGGGATTTGAAAGTTGGTGAATCAAAGAAATAGCCTTGGAAAGAAGTTGTAATGAGTATGTGATACCTTTTGGTATAATTGTTGTGGTCATTGGTTTGGTTTTGGGAATTTCGAATTTTTGCCCTGATTTTTGGTCTAATTTGAATGCTTGAATTGGTTAGTGTGTGGTAGAGAATGTGGTGTTAAATTGTGTCTTTGAGCCATGGGAGTTGGTTTGGAATTTTTGGAATGGAATGAATTGCATTGTGGTGGATGGTGTATATTGTGTTGACATGTTAAGTTTTTGTGGAACATGTCTATGTGGATAATGAATATGGTCATTTTGATGGCTCCAATGTGTTCCATGAGCCGAATTGTGTAAGGATAGTATGTGATTTGAAATTAGGGACCATTGGAAGCCAATTGGCAAAATTTGGAAAATCTGGTTAATGTAAGTCTGTTCTGGACAGTCAGATGGTGTGGACGTTTTGACTGGGCAAATGATGTTGGAAAATTATGAAACTTTCCAGTCTTAAAGTTCACATCTCAAGCTTCAAAATGGACATAAATTTTGTGTCATTTCGCTTTGTGAGCTGGGAGTTTGAACTGTCCAAAGTTCGGCATCAAAACTGGAACCTGTTTTGGAGTGGTGATGAATTTCGTGTAATTCTGTACTTCTGTGGTGATTCCCAGTAATGGCCAATATTTTTCCTAGGAAGAGGACTTAAAGAGCTTTCATTTGGCTTTGGGATCACCTCATTTTGATTTTTCTAGAATTAGTTATGAATTTTTGAAGTTCCTTGGCTGCAGCAGAAAATTCTGGCTCCAGCACAAAACTTTCTGTGCACGTTTTGGCCGCAGCCAGAAATTTCTGGCTGCAGCGCAAAACTTTCTGCGCACATGTTGGCCGCAGCCAGAGGAGTCCTGGCTGCAGCCAAAATACTTCTGTGCTGTTTTTGGCCGCAGCCAGAGAATTCTTGGCTGCAGCCAGAACCCAATTTTCAGCACTTTGTGAGTTTGCAAAGCAATTTCCAACCTAGAATTCTCCAATCCTTTTAGGTTCTCTTTGAGTTTGTTATAACCATATAAGGGACTCATATGGAACCTATTTTAAGTGTTTGAAAGTAGGAATTGGGGGTAGGAAATTAATCCACCATTCTTGATTTTGTTTATAGGCTTTGATATTTGCCGCCCTCGTGAGCCAACTACGCCGAAGAACGTCGGGAAGGAACGAGGTAGTGACTTTTCTTTCGTACCATCTATGATGCATTGTATGTATGTATGATCAGTGATTTGTGATAAATTCGGATGCTGCGAATTATGTGGATATGTGTTAGCACCGTCAGTCCAATAGTCCCTGAGTAGCTAACAACGGTTCGGGTTTAGGCAGTGTGCCTTCCCGGCGGAGAAAGGGGATGAGGATGAGGTGTGATTATGTGATATGTGGGCCGAAAGGCTGATTATGAGCCGAAAGGCTATTTGTGAGGCCGACGGGCCATTTGTGAAGCCGGATAGCTATGTGCTATAAGGCTATGTTGATGCACTGCCACGCCAATAGTCCCTGAGTAGCTAACAACGGTTCGGGTTAGGCGGTGTGCCTTCCCGGCGGAGAAAGGGGATGAGGGTGGAGTGTGATATGTGTTGCTGCTGTGGTGCATTGATTGCTTACATGCTATGTGCTTATATGTGGTATAATTGTTTAGTTACTACTGGGATTCTTTTGAATCTCATTCTTTCCTTTGAACTAACCTTTCAGACAGGGCGACTGGCTCTAAGGAGAAGCGGGCGACCCGGAGCGGTTAGAGCTTCCTAGGGACATTAGTATGGTTTTGTTGGTTAATCATTTTGGATAGGGATTACTGTATTACATTTTGAAATGTAAATAGTGTGAATATTTGGTTTGTAATCCCCTACTTGGAATTAGAAACTCCATATATATATAGATGAACCCGGGGGTTGCCGGGGTTTAAATTACGAACTCTGATATTTATGAATGTAAATTAACTGCACAGGTGATTATATTCGGTAATTGAAAATGAGACCCAGATAGGAAAGAAGTTTTGAAAATTTTGTTAGTGCCTACCGCTGGGTAGGTAATTTAATACGTTTTGAACTATCCGACGGTCTCAAACCCCTTTTTATTATGCATTATCGAATCTTAATTACGGTAATTAAGGCAGGGGGTTACATTTTGGTATCAGAGCTGTAGTTCCTGGCAAGGGTAGAGGTTGCTAGGATAGATCCCTTAGTTGGTTTAGGGATAGAAGATTGTTTGTGAATGATCGTTGTGTGTGCACATATGTGTTTAAATGATTTGGATATAGATGAGTTTTATGATTATATGTGCATACTGTCTCTGCTGGATTAATGGGGTAAGCTATTTGTAGAATGAAGAAGACTAGAGGACGCCCCAAAGTTCCGCGTGTGGACCCTGTGGTGGAGGTTGATAATGAAAATCCACCGGATCCAATGCAAGAATTAATGGGTCTGATAAAGGATCAGCGGGACATGATCACTGAGCTGAGAGACGAGCTTAGAGCGGAGAAGGCAAAGAACAAGGAATTTCCGGTTCAGTCTACACCGGAGGAAACTCAAGAAGGAACCCAACATGAGGACACTGCGGAGGGATCAGCACGGCCATCAGAATCCCCATCTCGTGCTATTCCGAATCAAGAGTCTCATGGGGGACCAGCCAGAGAGGATAGAGATCTTCAGTTCTGGGTTACAAGATTCTGCAAACATTTGCCTCCGGCGTTCAGAGGAAGGTTTGATCCTCAAGTCGCAGAAGATTGGCTGAATCATTTGGAGAAGATATTTGAGGTCCTCGGGTGTCCGGATGAAGTGAAGCCACGGTTGGCAGTTTATAAACTTGAGGGTGATGCGGATCGTTGGTGGCGGAATATCGCCCTAGCATTGAAGAGCGGAAATGTGCCACTGACTTGGGAGTTGTTCTTACAAGAATTCAACGAGAAGTACTTTCCGAAGTCAGTTCAGCTTGAAAAGGAGACAGAATTCCTTAACATCAGGCAAGGGGACACGGAGAGCTTTGATGACTACTTGTCCCGATTCATCCGCTTGTCCCGGTATTCCTCCTATCTCCGGTACAAGGATGACGGAGAATGGAGCTCAGACATGCTCATTCGTGGTCTGAGGCGAGAGCTGCGGAAGCGGTTGGTTACTCACCGATTCAAGAAGTTCAATAAGGCTGTGGAGCAATGTCGAATCACGGAGAATAATCTGAGGGAGTTGAATCCTACCAGAGCTACTGGTCATCGCAATGAACCTAGTAAGAGTAATGTATCCCAGAAGCGGAAAGGCCAAGGCTCATCTTCGTTTAAGGGCGGTGATAAGAAGCCCTATCAGCCCAGAGACCGTGAACCTCAGAGATTTGCAACCGAGTGGAAATGTCGTCGCTGCAACAAATCACATTATGGCCAGAATTGTCAGGGAGAAATGATTTGTTTTAACTGCAAGCGGCCAGGACATCTTTCTAGAGATTGTCAACAACCACGAGCGGAGCAAAGGCCGAAGACACAGGGTCGAGTGTTTGCAATGACCCATGAGGAGGCTCGTAGATCTCCTGAGTTGATACAAGGTAAAATCTCTCTAAATGGCTATCTATTACGAGCATTGTTCGACTCGGGTGCCAGTCATTCCTTTATTGCGTATGATTGTGTGAGACGCTTGGGTATGCATGTGCATAAGTTACCATTCGATTTGGTAGTGTCGACTCCGATGGGTGTTAAAGCCTTGACCACAGAAGTTTGTCTGAATTGTGTTATAACTGTGGAAGGGCACCAGTCTGTTATAGACCTGATTTGTCTGCCGCTTTATCAATTGGAAGTCATTTTGGGTCTTAATTGGTTAACGGCAAATAACGTATTGCTTGATTGCGGGAATAAGAGGATAGTATATCCTGTTTCTCAGAGGGCTGAAGCTGTAGGTGCTAGCATGAATTTCCTTTCTACGGCTAAAGCTGAGAGATATATTGAAAAGGGTTGCCAAGGGTATATGGTATTCTTCTCCGTTCAGGGGGAAACTGGTGAGACGTTGAGTAATATACCCGTGGTGAATGAATTCCCTGAGGTGTTTCCGGACGACCTTAGCGGATTGCCTCCTAAGAGGGAAGTTCAGTTTCCAATTGACATTGTGCCTGGAGCAGGTTCTATTTCAAAGGCCCCATACCGTATGGCCCCAAACGAAATGGCGGAGTTAAAGAAACAAATAGAAGACTTGCTTGAGAAAGGGTTCATCAGACCCAGTGTATCGCCTTGGGGAGCTCCAGTGTTATTCGTAAAGAAGAAAGATGGAAGCCTACGGTTGTGTATCGACTATAGGGAATTGAACAAGGTTACTATTAAGAATAAGTACCCTCTTCCCCGAATTGATGACCTTTTAGATCAATTATCTGGATCGAGTGTATTCTCAAAGATTGATCTAAGGTCAGGGTATCATCAGCTGCGAGTGAAAGCAGAAGATGTTCCAAAAACGGCTTTCAGGACCCGGTACGGTCACTATGAGTTCTTGGTGATGCCATTTGGGCTAACCAATGCACCTGCGGTTTTCATGGATTACATGAACCATATCTTTCGGCGGTATTTGGATCAGTTTGTTGTTGTGTTTATCGATGACATTCTGATATACTCCAAGAGTAGGGAGGAGCATGAGCATCATTTGAGAATCGTATTGAATATATTGTATGAGAAGCAATTATATGCTAAATTGAGCAAGTGCGAGTTCTGGCTATCAGAAGTGAAATTCTTAGGCCATGTAATCTCGCAAGAAGGGGTCTCTGTAGATCCCAGTAAAGTGGAAGCGGTACTGGACTGGAAGAGGCCAGAAACTGTTGCTGAGATACGCAGTTTTCTGGGTCTTGCTGGTTACTATCGGAGATTTATCCAGAATTTCTCCCGTATTGCGTTACCAATGACCAAGCTCACGAGAAAGGATCAGTCGTTTGTGTGGGATGAGAAATGTGAAAACTGTTTTGTGGAGCTGAAGGAGAGGTTGACTACGGCACCTGTGTTGATTTTGCCCGATCCCAGTTTGACATATGTTGTGTATTCTGATGCCAGTGGGCAGGGATTAGGGTGTGTCCTTATGCAGCAGGGACGTGTGGTGGCCTACGCCTCTCGACAACTCAGACCTCATGAATTGAACTATCCCACTCATGATCTGGAGCTTGCGGCCATTGTGTTTGCTTTGAAGATTTGGCGTCATTACCTGTATGGTGTGACTGTGGAACTGTACTGCGACCACAAGAGTCTTAAATATCTGTATGATCAAAAAGAACTGAATATGAGACAGCGCCGTTGGATGGAATTGCTTAAGGACTACGACCTGGAAATAAAATATCATCCGGGTAAGGCAAATGTAGTCGCTGATGCTCTTAGTCGAAAAACCGTGCTCGTTGCAGCTATGATGATACAAGAGAAGAAATTGATTGAAGATTTTCGTGATTTGAATTTGACAAACCAAATTATCTGTGCCAATTACACTGTTTCCCAAGAGGAAAGTGATCTAAGAGCTGAGATTGAAGAAGCTCAGAGGCAAGATGACTGGATACAGCGCAATCTGACTCGAATTAAGCGGGGAGAAGTTCCGGGCTATGACCTATCGCCTCGTGGATTGGTTCGCTATCAGAAAAGAGTCTGCGTTCCACTACAGGCGGAGTTGAGGCAGAAGATTCTAGATGAGGCACATAAGAGTCGATATACTCTTCATCCTGGTATGACCAAAATGTACCATAACCTGAAATCTGTATACTGGTGGCCGGGTATGAAGAGTGATGTGACCAAATATGTGGCGAGATGCCTCACTTGCCAGAAGGTTAAGATCGAGCACCAGAGACCGCCTGGTTTACTTCAGAGTCCTGAGATTCCGGAATGGAAATGGGAAAGCGTGACCATGGATTTAGTTGTGGGATTGCCTAAGATCAGGAACTATGATGCGATCTGGGTAATTGTGGATCGGTTAACGAAGTCGGCGCACTTCATACCAATCAATGCTGGTTATTCTCCTGATAAACTAGCAGAGATTTATATCCGAGAGATTGTGAAACTCCATGGTATACCAAAGAACATCATTTCTGACCGAGATCCACGATTTACTTCAAGATTCTGGAAAGCATTGCATAAAGCTTTAGGTACTCAACTGAGATTCAGTACGGCTTATCACCCTCAAACGGATGGACAATCTGAGAGAACAATTCAGACGCTGGAAGATATGTTGCGAGCTTGTGTTCTCGACTTTAAAGGAAGTTGGGATCATTTCCTTCCACTTGCTGAGTTCGCCTACAACAATAGCTATCATGCGAGCATCCAAATGGCTCCGTATGAAGCATTGTATGGAAGGCGGTGTCAATCACCAATATGCTAGAATGAGTTATCCGAAAGAAAGCTTTATGGGCCAGATTTGGTTGATCAAACCTCTGCACAGATTCGGATTATTCGTAAGAGGTTGCTTGCAGCGCAGAGTCGACAGAAAAGCTACGCTGACAAGAGAAGACGGCCTCTAGAGTTTGAGGTTGGAGATCATATTTTTCTGAGAGTATCACCAGTTACGGGCGTTGGGCGAGCGATCAAGAGAAAGAAGCTAAGCCCTAGGTACATAGGTCCTTTTGAAATCCTTGATAGGATTGGGCCTGTTGCCTACCGAGTAGCTCTACCTCCGAGCTTGAGCAGACTTCATAACGTGTTTCACGTTTCCCAACTGAAGAAGTACCAACCAGATCCATCTCACATAGTTGAGTATGAAGAAGTTGATCTACAAGACAACTTTACCTATGCGGTGGAGCCAGAGCAAATCATTGATCGAGAGGAGCGACGGCTCAGACACCGGAGCATTCCGTATGTGAAGGTGATCTGGAAGGGAATGACTCAAAGAGAGGCAACCTGGGAAGTGGAGGAAGATATGCGAAGGCGGTATCCGGAGTTTATGACTCTAGTTGTGTAACAATTTCGAGGACGAAATTTAATTTTCGGGGGGAGAATTGTAATATCCCAAATTGTAATTAAGGATTAATAACTTCAAAGTGATGTAATTAATGCTAATTAAACACACTTGAAGTAAATAATGTGAATTATGATGCAAATGTGTTTGATGATAGTTTATTAAGCATTGTGACAATCAGGGGCAAAACGGTAAATTTACCGACCGATTGGACAGTTACCGAAGAGGAAACTCATTGGTAATCATGATCAATGGCTAAGATTGAATAAGCAAAGGAGTGGGATTGTGTGTGCATGTGCTCATGTGAGTGTTTAGAAGGGGGCTCAAGATGTTGACACATGTCAACACAAGAACCATGGATTGAGGTCAAAGAGTCAACAATTGCAACTCCTTTCCCTCCTCCATTTTAAGTCGGCCAAGGGCCTAAGTGCACCAAAAAAATTCTGATTCCATCATCATCTTCTCACTTCTCATCTCTCCTCCATTTTCGCCAAGAACAAGCAAGAAAGGGAAAGAAGGAGCTTGAGTTTTAGGTAAGGTCTTGTCCCTAAATGCTCAACTCACCTTTATTAATATTGTTCAAGGGGTTGAGAGCTTTATTCCTATGGTTTCATATTTTTGATTAGTGGAGTTTGAGAACTTGTGGGGATTTGAAAGTTGGTGAATCAAAGAAATAGCCTTGGAAAGAAGTTGTAATGAGTATGTGATACCTTTTGGTATAATTGTTGTGGTCATTGGTTTGGTTTTGGGAATTTCGAATTTTTGCCCTGATTTTTGGTCTAATTTGAATGCTTGAATTGGTTAGTGTGTGGTAGAGAATGTGGTGTTAAATTGTGTCTTTGAGCCATGGGAGTTGGTTTGGAATTTTTGGAATGGAATGAATTGCATTGTGGTGGATGGTGTATATTGTGTTGACATGTTAAGTTTTTGTGGAACATGTCTATGTGGATAATGAATATGGTCATTTTGATGGCTCCAATGTGTTCCATGAGCCGAATTGTGTAAGGATAGTATGTGATTTGAAATTAGGGACCATTGGAAGCCAATTGGCAAAATTTGGAAAATCTGGTTAATGTAAGTCTGTTCTGGACAGTCAGATGGTGTGGACGTTTTGACTGGGCAAATGATGTTGGAAAATTATGAAACTTTCCAGTCTTAAAGTTCACATCTCAAGCTTCAAAATGGACATAAATTTTGTGTCATTTCGCTTTGTGAGCTGGGAGTTTGAACTGTCCAAAGTTCGGCATCAAAACTGGAACCTGTTTTGGAGTGGTGATGAATTTCGTGTAATTCTGTACTTCTGTGGTGATTCCCAGTAATGGCCAATATTTTTCCTAGGAAGAGGACTTAAAGAGCTTTCATTTGGCTTTGGGATCACCTCATTTTGATTTTTCTAGAATTAGTTATGAATTTTTGAAGTTCCTTGGCTGCAGCAGAAAATTCTGGCTCCAGCACAAAACTTTCTGTGCACGTTTTGGCCGCAGCCAGAAATTTCTGGCTGCAGCGCAAAACTTTCTGCGCACATGTTGGCCGCAGCCAGAGGAGTCCTGGCTGCAGCCAAAATACTTCTGTGCTGTTTTTGGCCGCAGCCAGAGAATTCTTGGCTGCAGCCAGAACCCAATTTTCAGCACTTTGTGAGTTTGCAAAGCAATTTCCAACCTAGAATTCTCCAATCCTTTTAGGTTCTCTTTGAGTTTGTTATAACCATATAAGGGACTCATATGGAACCTATTTTAAGTGTTTGAAAGTAGGAATTGGGGGTAGGAAATTAATCCACCATTCTTGATTTTGTTTATAGGCTTTGATATTTGCCGCCCTCGTGAGCCAACTACGCCGAAGAACGTCGGGAAGGAACGAGGTAGTGACTTTTCTTTCGTACCATCTATGATGCATTGTATGTATGTATGATCAGTGATTTGTGATAAATTCGGATGCTGCGAATTATGTGGATATGTGTTAGCACCGTCAGTCCAATAGTCCCTGAGTAGCTAACAACGGTTCGGGTTTAGGCAGTGTGCCTTCCCGGCGGAGAAAGGGGATGAGGATGAGGTGTGATTATGTGATATGTGGGCCGAAAGGCTGATTATGAGCCGAAAGGCTATTTGTGAGGCCGACGGGCCATTTGTGAAGCCGGATAGCTATGTGCTATAAGGCTATGTTGATGCACTGCCACGCCAATAGTCCCTGAGTAGCTAACAACGGTTCGGGTTAGGCGGTGTGCCTTCCCGGCGGAGAAAGGGGATGAGGGTGGAGTGTGATATGTGTTGCTGCTGTGGTGCATTGATTGCTTACATGCTATGTGCTTATATGTGGTATAATTGTTTAGTTACTACTGGGATTCTTTTGAATCTCATTCTTTCCTTTGAACTAACCTTTCAGACAGGGCGACTGGCTCTAAGGAGAAGCGGGCGACCCGGAGCGGTTAGAGCTTCCTAGGGACATTAGTATGGTTTTGTTGGTTAATCATTTTGGATAGGGATTACTGTATTACATTTTGAAATGTAAATAGTGTGAATATTTGGTTTGTAATCCCCTACTTGGAATTAGAAACTCCATATATATATAGATGAACCCGGGGGTTGCCGGGGTTTAAATTACGAACTCTGATATTTATGAATGTAAATTAACTGCACAGGTGATTATATTCGGTAATTGAAAATGAGACCCAGATAGGAAAGAAGTTTTGAAAATTTTGTTAGTGCCTACCGCTGGGTAGGTAATTTAATACGTTTTGAACTATCCGACGGTCTCAAACCCCTTTTTATTATGCATTATCGAATCTTAATTACGGTAATTAAGGCAGGGGGTTACAGATGATCACTAGCTGGCCTGGCTTCA
Organism: Inga oerstediana; assembly: GCA_963210345.1. Classification (NCBI taxonomy): domain Eukaryota; kingdom Viridiplantae; phylum Streptophyta; class Magnoliopsida; order Fabales; family Fabaceae; genus Inga; species Inga oerstediana. The sequence goes on along the minus strand of OY723405.1, from coordinate 67,876,603 downwards.
GAGAATCTACACTAAGACGTACACCTCATATCCTTCATTTTCCTATGACGACAACAAAAAAAGTAGTTATATATATACACCAATAACAATATACATAATTCAAATATAGTTCATGATAATTATTTTAGCTAACTAACCTTCAATGTAGTTTTATAAAGGGATATCCTCCCATATCCCTTCATGATGATTGTTTCTTGTACGTGTTCATTGTCTGCTTCATCTTCTTCGTTCAATTCTGATAAACCCCTAGAAAAAGAAGGAGTCTCAAGCATATCATTCATTGAATGACTTTCCTGATTAATATCAACGACCCTTTTTCCTTGGAGAGCTACAGACCATATTTTGTTTGCCTGATCAGTAACATAAAACACTTGTTTCACTTGATATGCCATAATGAAAGGTTCATCTCTAAAACTTCTACTATTCAAATCAACCAATGTAAATCCCAACTAATCAATCATCACACCATTGTTGACATCAACCCACTTGCATTTGAAAATGGGAAGTTTAACTTTAACATAATCAACCACCCAAATCTCTTCAATCACCCCATAATAAGGTATTACTGCCAATCTAGGATTCTTATCTTTTGAACTAAAGAAGTGCATAGATTCAGCCACTAACATAACCCCACTATTCTGGACGGTGCTCCTATCATCAAGGGACTTCATGTAAAAAGTATAACCATTGATCACAAATGAAGTCCAACTTAGGACATCAGCCTTAGGACCACGTGCTAACCATTTAATTGTATCAGACAAACATTCTTTACCATCAACCTTTTGTTTGAACCAATGTGCAAAAGTTTTGTTATGCTCCCTAATTAACCTTTGTTCAGTCATTCGACTATTTACTTTCCGTACAATTTCTTTATAAGCATTAATGTAATCTTGAACTTTATCAACATTATTCAAGATGTACAAGTGGACTTGTTGCAATTCATCAGGATCCATACTCTTTATTGAAGCCCCGCGTCTACCGCCTTCTTCGTCATGACGTTCAGAAAGTCCAATGTGTCCTACATTTGACAAGTAATCTTGACAAAACTCCATGGCTTCTTCAGAAACATATTTCTGAACAATAGATGCTTCAGGTCGGTTAGGGTTCTTCACATACCCTTTTAGGATTTTCATAGTTCTTTCAATTATGTACATCCATCGTAAATAGATAGGGCCACACAACTTGATGTCCCTGACTAGATGAACAATTAAATGTACCATGATGTCAAAAAAAAGAAGGAAGAAAAAGCTTCTCAAGCTGGCACAGGATCAGATATCCTTCATTTTCCAGTTCATCCAATTTTTCTGTGTCGATGACTTTACTACAAATAGTATTGAAGAAGAAACAAAGTTTAGTCAAAATATATTGAAGATCATATTCAGCAATGCCTCGAATAGCTACTAGGAGCAGTTGTTGCATTAAAACATGACAATCATGAAACTTTAGCCCCACTAACTTCAAGTCTTTCATCGACACAAGCATCATAACATTTGAAGAATACCCTGAAGGACTTTGATGCCATGTAAACACTGACAAAAGCTTCTTTTCTCATCCTTAGACAAAGTATGAGCAGCTGGAGGACAAAAAGTTCTCTTACCATATGGCTTTGGATGCAAGTCTTCTCGTATCCCCATTTCTTGCAAATCTAATCTTGCCTTCACGCCATCCTTAGAACTACCTTGTATGTTAAGCAGTGACCCAACAATACTATCACAAACGTTTTTCTCCACATGCATGAAATCAATACAGTGTCTTACATCAAGCTTCGGCCAATATGGAAGATTGAAGAAGACAGACCTCTTTTTCCATTTACTTTTCTCATTACTTTTCTTTGTAGTCTTACTAAAGATAACATTCATATTTTTCACCTTTTCATAAACTTGCTCCCCAGTCAATGCCTTCGGAGCATCTTCAAAATCTTGTCCACCAAAAAAGCTTTCTTTAATCTGTGATACGGGTGGCCTCGTCTAAGAAATCTCTTATGACCAAGATAAACTGTCTTTCTTCTATGTTGAAGTTGATGGTAGCATGTTCCTTCTTCACAAATCGGACATGCTTTATGGCCTTTAACACTATAGCCTGACAAGTTTCCATATGCAGGGAAGTCATTTATAGTACAAAAGATCATGGCTCGCATTTTAAAAACTTCCTTCTTGTTCGCGTCAAAAACATCAACACCTTCGTCCCACAACTCTTTCAAGTCTTCAATCAAAGGCTCCAGGTAAACATCTATATCATTTCCGGGTTGTTTTAGTCCCAAAATCAACATAGATAACATGATGTACTTTCATTTCATGCATAACAGATGAGATAAGTTGTAAATTACCAACAAAACAGGTCATGAACTATGTATACTGCTCAGGCTACCAAAAGGATTCATGCCATCCGTGCTAAGCCCAAGCCTAAGGTTCCTAGACTCTTCACTGAAGGCAGGAAATAATTGATCGATTTTCTTCCATTGAGAAGAATCAGCCAGATGTCGAAGCTTTCCATCGGATATCCTCTCATCCACATGCCATCTCAAATTTCTTGCATCGTTTTCATTAGTAAAAAAGTGTTTGAACCTTGGTATGATTGGAAGGTACCACAATACTTTTGTAGGAGCGTTATTTCATTTGTACCTTGGGGTTTCACATATTGGACACTGTTATTCCTCTTCATGCTCTTTTCTATACAATATACAATCATTAGGGCATGCATGGATCTTTTAATACTTCATCCCTAGTGAACACAATATTTTCTTAGCATCATAGTATCGAGAAGGCAACAAATTATCATCTGGAAGCATATCCTTAAAAGCCTCAAGCGTTTCTGAAAACCTCTTGTCGCTCTATCCATGCTGTGCTTTCAAGCTTACCAGTTTCAATACTGCTTTCAACAATTGTTACTTTTTACACCCCGGGTACAACGACGTCTCAGTATCACTACACATATTACCATATGCATGTGATTGCTCAAAAGTCTCTTCTCCTATATCACGAATAATATCCTCTATTCGATCATCCACATCCATGTCATTATCATCAAAGTTCACTCCCCCCTGTTGAGATAAACTTGGCATTTCTAATTCTTCACCATGTCATACCCACTCTGTATAACTCTTACAAAATTCTTCACAAATTAAATGTGTATATATATCTGCAGTACTTAGTCACTTCTCATTCAAACATACTACACAGGGGCAATAAAACTTTCCACTACCATCATCAGCATTTCTACTAGCGAAGTCTAAAAAACCCCTTACCCCATTATCATATTCAACACTCGTTCGTTTAGCATTTATCCAACTATGATCCATATATATCTCAACACTTCTAGCACCCTATATCCAACAACAAAAGGATAGACAAAAAAACAACAACAATAGAGTTTTAGATATTTCAACAAAATTAATAGGCACCATTTGAAACTAGTATTGTTTTAACAAACCAATAACACTAACAATAATCAAACAATCGCACTAAACTAAAACAGAACATAGAGTGGTATTAATCCAAGCTAAATATCACAGGGATATAATTAAAAGTTAGAGCATATATCTAACAAGAATGTACAGATTTAATTTTTTCCAGATTACGTACGTTTAAGTTCTTAAAGCAACAACAAGAACCATTTTTTCATTAAACATTATTAATTATAAAACAACGTACAACTAAATAGCAGATCGAACACTAACCTGAATGAAGACCAATGAGTGAGCTACAACCCAAAGTCACAGTGGCGACGACTGAGGTTAAAATGAAGTCCTCAAATTCTTGGCACTGTCAAAGGGAAGTCAAGTCAGAGGAGAATGGTCACTGCGGAGATTAGAGGTGGCGACGGAGAAGACTGACGATAATCAAAGAATAGCGACGACGAACACAGCAATGGCAGCGGTAATGACGGAGGAGAGTTGAGCAAATGAGGGACGGGGCGCTATGGACGAGTTTAGAACAAGCACGGATAGAGCTCACAGAGAAGTGGCAAAGAGAGAAGAAAGGGTTCACAGAGTGCGCGATCTGGGCGCGGAGGAAAAATAAAGGTGAAAAATCTTACCTTTAAGGCCGAGTTTTATTAAAAACCAGTCTTAAAAAGGGAAATTTCACATTTAAGACCGGTTTTTACCAAAACCGGTCTTAAAACGTTAACGCATTTTGAATTTAAAATGTGTTAACATTTAAGACCGGTTTATACGTAAACTGGTCTTAAATGTTAAAAAATTTTAAATTCATAAAAATTTTAAGACTTTAAGACCGATTTTATTTATAACCGGTCTAAATAAATTTTTTAAGACTGATTTTTTTAAGAACCGGTCTAAGAAGTTCAATATAATTACAAAACTGCCACCGCACAAATTTTTAAAACCTTATCCGCCAAAACCGGTCTAAATGTGGCAGTATAAAAAGGGTTTTTTCCAGTAGTGGGAGAAAGAGATTTCTTAACTTTTGAATGATAAATGATGAATAGCGCTTGAAAGATGACAAGATTAGAAAAAGTTGAAGCACACCCATTTCACAGCATACTTGGCCCACAATATCTTCTTTTAATAACAAATAGAACTATAGATTCTTTGCATGATGCTCATAATTTTGAAGGCCTTTTAATACAAGAAAATCAATATCACCTTATACTTGAAAGGAGCTTGTGAAGGATCTGTCATGGATACTGTGGATACCCAATGAAGTTTCTGGAAAATAGAGACTAAGAGAGATGCAAAATGGTGGGGACGGGAACACTGTTTTTATTTTTTAAAAAATTTATATAAAATCCACCTAAGCCATTTTTAACAATATTTTAACATTTTTTACCACATATGATGACTCAGAAACATTAGAGACTAAGTTGCAAGTGAGTCAAAAGCTCAAGGACTAAGTTATAAGTAAGTCAAAATTTTAAAGGCTAAAAGATTAATTTTCCCCATTGTAATAGATGGAAGTTAGTTGGGTTTAACGGTTTTGCCCCAATTTTAAAAGTTCATTATTGCTTTTACTCCAAAAAATAGTTTATGGTTATTGTTGGACTTTTTCATAACAATTGAAGGTTATTTAAGCACCTTAACCCTATTTATATATGATTTAAAATTTAAGTTGTTAGTAGTTCAGATAAAAAAAATTAAGTAGTCAGTTTCACAAAATTAATTATAAATGAAGTTGTATCTACTACCCATTAAAAACAAAACATGATTAGGTATGAAGCTTACTTTTTTTTTTCTCCTTGCAAGTGGTTATACACAAAATGACAAATTGAAAAATATATATTATGTACAATTATTTGTGATCATAGACAATTTAAAAGATATGAGATCAGACCACAAAATTGCCTGATAACTTTATTATCCACCATCTGATTAGATATGTTGATCTGATCAAAATTTTTATTTTTATTTATGATGGAAACAACATGTCTCAACAAGAAACAAGTAAGAAAGTGGAGAAGGGAAATTAAGGTTAACTTGTTAATATTGTGTCGTGAATGGTGTTATGTATGTAAAATTTTCTTCAATCCATATCTTAGGAGCTTCATTTTGGTTGGCTGAAAATAGGAGGATGTAAAAGGAAAAGGATTTCCCTTCTTTCTCATAACACGTCCTTTGGGCTGCCCCACTCTGTTGGAAAGCAAATTCCAGCTGCTAAAAGTTTTACCTCATCCTATTACCAAATACAGAAAAATCAAAATTCCCTCATCCATGGAAGCCCACTTCTAGTGATGGCAACCAATTTTGTAAGGAGGGAAATTCCCTAGTAACACCATTCATCTTCCTCATCCATCATCAAAGGTCATTTTGCAACCCATGCTTGAGTGTTTTCCTTGTCTACTCATATTATGAAAAAATAGTGGTTTGGCAACGAAATTTAGTAATAGAATGGTAAGATTCTATCATCGAATGGACTCTCACTAATTAATTAGCGACAGAATTCCAAAGTCATCAATTAACTATTCTTTTGTAGTATATCACCTATCTCCATAGATCTACTTGTCTTTTGTTAGCGGGTTACAAGCAGATCACTTATGGGGAAACATTCATGCCGCTACAAGTCAGATGGACATTGGCAAAATATAGGGTACTTTAAGAATCTGGAGTTGTTAATTAAGAGTTTCGTGTTGTTATTCCGAAGTAGAGGGAGGGAGGGATGAAGGGCAAAATCGACTTTTCACCGACTGAGATATGTCGTCCGTACTGTGATTGAACCATATTTTTATATGAATTTTTCATGATTAATTTGGGATTTTAATGTATTTCCTGGGACATTATTGCATTATTAAGCATTAATTTTTGTTAGGGATAATTGTTTTGAATTAATGGCAATTAGGGGCAAGATGGTCATAATTTATTAATTAATTTTATACAATTGTCCCTTGAACATTTGATGCTACCTTGTGCTTAATTTTATATTATAGATGTTAAAGAAGAGATTGAGGATTTTGGAGGTTCAAATTAATTATATTGTGGGTGATTTGGGCCAGAAAATGAGAAAATAAGGAAGACCCAATTTTGATAGGAAAGAAGGGCCTATATCAGTTTTTGAATTGGCTGAAAATAAATAAAAAAAGGGGGTCTGTGAGCAGCTGAGACAGAATTGGGCTTGCAGCTAGGGAGGCCCAATTCAACGTGAACAAAATATATAAAGAAACTGGTTTGAGCCTTTGAGGGGGGCCCAACACGGGAGATGCAAGAAAAAAAAAGCTGAGGTCCAAGACACAGAGCAGCCCAGAGAAACAGATCTGATGGAATAGAGACAGAGCTGTTCTCCGATACCCATGGAGCGGCTTGTTGGATATGCATTCGGACATGAAGAGACCCGACTAGCACAGAGATCCGAACGTGAGGAGTTGAGATCATATACAGAGGGAGCCGTAACAGGATCAGCGAATCATCATCACCTGGACCTTCTTCTTCCGCCCTTCCCCTTTCTTGTGTCGCCGGCGGCGCAACTTCTCCTCTCCTCCAATGCCGCCGGCGACGTGTTAAACCAGACCAGAGTTGAGAGCTGAACACAGACCTGAGATCGGAGCTGAAAGCATCACAGAACGGAGGAGGATATGATCATTACCAACACTTCATTCCCTTCGGTTTCTCCTTCCTCATTCTCACAACTTCGTCTTCATCACCTCTGGCTACATTCCCTCTGTTCCAGACCACCAACATCATCATCATCCTCCTTTTTTTCCGGCGAGCATCACTTCTCACTACCGCACAGAGAGCCACGGGAACCAGTGGGAGCTGCTACAAAAGAGAATCTGAAAAGCTAGGATCTGGAAGCTGAGAGGAGGGAGCTGAGAATTGGTTGTCAACTAACCACCACCACCAACTGAAATTTGTATAGCCGTTTTTGCCACACCTTCTTATATGCTCCTCTTCTTTACCATTTCAGATTCAATTCTGAACACCACCTCAATTAATTACCATTACCGAACTTCCTTCACTGCCATCAATCACCACCGATACCCACCATCCTTTCTTCATTTTCCATTGATTCACATTCCCTCTGTTGTGTTCTCCTTTAGACCGAAAGCTCCCACTGCAACTCTTCATTCATTTCATTTCCATGGCGGTGCTCACTTTCATGAGAGGCTAAGTCTTTTGATTCTTGTTGGATAAGGAAGTGCCTAGAGTTTCAAGGCTTTACAAGGGGAGTTTATTATTTTCCAATTGCTCAATTTATACATTATATCTTTGTAAATTAATTTTGCATTGGGATATGTATGTCTTGAGACTTAGATGAGTGATTATTGGTCTATGTTGGTTAATATCTTGTGTTGAATTTGATATTGGTGCATTTGAATTTCATTGGATTTATTTTTTTATTGAATGAATTAATGAAGTTATACATTCTATGTGATATCTAGATTGTGTGATGGATTTAATTTAATTTGAATGTCACAATTGTGCTTTCAATTAAGAGGAATCAAGTGTATTAATCCTTTTTCAATACACATCAAGTGGGTTTTTAACAATTTGCCTAAGAGGTGACTAAGAATGCGATTGTAGGACTAGTCATTTATTAGGTAGATTGGACCTAATGCGATTGCTTAGGGTTTTTAATTAGACTTGATGCAAAAGTAACTCCCAAATTAATTTAAGGAGCCAGGAAAGCCACCAAATTTATCACCAAGATTCATTTCATCATTCATATTCCAATTCCAAATTTCTTTCCATTCACTCTTAATCATTCTCCATTTTTATAGAGAAAATACCAAAAATATTATATTAGCATTTTAATTAAATTTCATCTTTCTTTTAGTTATTAATTTAAAAAATCAAAAAACCCATTTCCCCTTACTTTTATTGCATTTGCATGATAATTAGATTACTTAGGTAGCTCAATAAAGGCTCCTCAAGAGAACGACCCGAGTGTTGCATTGTACTGCAATTCTTGGTTATAAATATTTTGCATTTGACCCCAAGGCATAAAGACATGGTCAAATCAATGGCGCCGTTGCCGGGGAGCTAAGTAATTAGCTCCCTAGGTAATTTAATTGTCAAATTCACTTTTGATAAGGGGTTTCTTGGGTTGATCTTGTTAGTTTTGCTCTCTCTTTTTTCGTTTTTCATTGCATATAGTTTAGGATTTATGCATTTAGATAATTTGTATAGCATTCATTGCATTGTTTTGACTTGGTAGCTTCTGTGTGGTGTTTTGCATTCAATTTCATATGATGTTGAGCTCACTTGTTTGAATTCACCATGTCTCTAAGTTAATTCAAAGCATATTGCTTCTTTTGTTATTTTGAAATTCTTTTTTCCCTTTTTCACTTGCATTTACATTCTCTTAGATTCTTTTTCTTAGTTTTCATAGTTTATAGTTAGATAGTCATCTTGTGATTCATTGGAATTTATTGCATTGAATTCTCATGGCTTGGTTTAATGGTAATCAAAGTTTACCTTTTTAATATCACTATTTTGTAGGAGATTCAACTGAAAGGAAAGAGACCATCTCTGAAAGCATCCATTACATTTAACAATTATTGCAGCTTATTCAAGCTAAGTTGGGATGTCAAAATAGACCAATTGGTCAAGAATGCCAAGGTCCATTCCACCCTTCATACCATGAACCCTACCAACAACCTTCATTCCAACCTCATTAGGAAAGAGATCTTCAGTTTTGGGTCTCTAGGTTTTGTAAACACCTACCTCCGGCGTTTAAAGGAAGATTTGATCCTCAGGCGGCAGAAGATTGGCTGAACCGTCTTGAGAAGATATTTGAAGTCTTAGAGTGTCCTTCGGAAGTGAAAGCCAAGTTGGCGATGTACAAGCTTGAGGGTGATGCAGACCGCTGGTGGCGGAATATTGCTTTGTCGTTGAAAAGCAAGAACGTACCATTGACCTGGGAGGTGTTTCAACAACACTTCGATGAGAAATACTTTCCCAAGTCAGTGAGGCTTGAAAAGGAGACTGAGTTCCTACAAATCAAGCAAGGGGACACGGAGTCATTTGATGAGTATTTGTCCCCATTCACCCGGTTGTCCTGATACTCCTCTTATCTTCAGAAGAGGGATGATGAGGAGTTGAGCTCAGACTTGCTTATTCGGGGTTTGAGGCGTGACATGAGAAAGAGAATAGCCACCCATCAGTTTTCTAAGTTCAACAAGGCTGTTGAAGGTGTCGGATTACAGAGAGCAATCTGAGAGAGTTGTATCCGGCTAAACCTACTGGGGGTCATAGTGAGGCCAGTAAGGGCAGTGCTTCCCAGAAGCGGAAGGGTTCGGGGTCATCTTCGTTTAAAGGCGATGGTAAGAAGCCCTACCAGCCCAGAGATCGTGAACCCCAGCAATCGGGGACTGAGTGGAAATGTCGCCGCTGTAATCAGTCACATTATGGCAAGAATTGTCGGGGTGAGATTATCTGTTTTAATTGTAAGCAACCCGGACATCTTTCCAGAGATTGCCAACGACCGCAAGCAGAACAGAGGCCGAGGAATCAGGGCCGAGTATTTGCTATGACTCATGAGGAAGCCCGGAAATCCCCAGAGCTGATACAAGGTACAGTTCTTCTCAATGGATTTGTATTACAAGTATTATTTGATTCGGGTGCAAGTCACTCCTTTATTACTTGTGGCTGTGTGAAGCGCCTGGGTTTAGTTGTACATAAGTTGCCTTTCGATTTGGTTGTGTCAACACCGATGGGTGTAAAGGCTGTAACTACTGAAGTCTATTTGAATTGTGTAATAACCGTAGAGGGTCATGAATCGGTGATAGATTTGATTTGTTTACCGCTAAGCCAATTGGAAGTCATTTTGGGTTTTGATTGGTTGAGAGCGAATAATGTGTTGTTAGATTGTGGGAACAAAAGGATAGTGTATCATGTTTCTCAAAACGTTGAGGATGGCAACGTCGGTTTGAATTTCCTTTCAACAGCTAAGGCTGAGAAATATTTGAAAAAGGGTTATCAGGGGTATATGGTTTTCTTTTCTGTACAAGGAGAAACCAATGAAACTTTGAGTAGTATACCCATAGTGAATGAATTCCCTGAAGTTTTTCCAGATGACCTAAGTGGATTACCTCCTGAGAGGGAAGTTCAGTTTCCGATCGACATTGTGCCTGGAGCGGGTTCCATATCCAAAGCCCCATATCGTATGGCCCCAAATGAAATGGCCGAGTTGAAAAAGTAGATTGAGGATTTGCTTGAGAAAGGGTTTATTAGACCCAGTGTGTCGCCTTGGGGTGCTCCAGTTTTATTTGTGAAAAAGAAAGACGGGAGTCTTCGTTTGTGTATCGATTATAGGGAGTTGAATAAGGTTACAGTCAAGAATAAGTATCCTCTCCCGAGGATTGATGACTTGTTAGATCAATTATCTGGTTCATGTGTATTTTTGAAGATTGATCTGAGGTCGGGGTATCATCAGCTGCGTGTGAAAGCGGAAGATGTTCCGAAAACTGCTTTCCGAACTAGGTATGGTCATTATGAATTTTTAGTGATGCCATTTGGGTTGACCAATGCGCCTGCGGTTTTCATGGATTACATGAACCGTATTTTTCGGCAATACCTAGATCAATTCGTGGTGGTATTTATCGATGATATTTTGATATACTCTAAGAGTAGAGAAGAGCATGAGCATCATTTGAAAATTGTGTTGAATATATTGCGTGAAAAGCAACTCTATGCTAAATTGAGTAAATGCGAGTTTTGGCTATCAGAAGTGAAATTCTTAGGCCATGTTATCTCGCAAGGAGGGGTCTCTATGGATCCTAGTAAAGTGGAAGCAGTACTGAACTGGAAGAGGCTAGAATCTGTGGCAGAGGTACGCAGTTTTCTGGGTCTTGCTGGTTATTATCGGAGATTCATTCAGAATTTCTCCCGTATTGCGTTGCCGATGACCAAGCTCACGAGAAAAGATCAACCGTTTGTGTGGAATGAGAAATGTGAAAATTGTTTTGTGGAGCTGAAGGAGAGGTTGACTACGGCACCTGTGTTGATTTGGCCCGATCCCAGTTTGACATATGTTGTGTATTCTGATGCCAGTGGGCAGGGATTAGGGTGTGTCCTTATGCAGCAGGGACGTGTGGTGGCCTATGCCTCTCGACAGCTCAGACCTCATGAATTGAACTATCCCACTTATGATCTTGAGCTTGCGGCTATTGTGTTTGCCTTGAAGATTTGGAGGCATTATTTGTATGGGGTGACTGTGGAACTATACTGCGACCACAAGAGTCTCAAATATCTGTATGATCAGAAAGAATTGAATATGAGACAACGACGCTGGATGGAATTGCTTAAGGACTACAACCTGGAAATAAAATATCATCCGGGTAAGGCGAATGTAGTCGCTGATGCTCTTAGTAGAAAGACTGTGCTTGTGGCAGCTATGATGATACAAGAAGAGAAACTGATTGCTGATTTTCGTGATATGAATCTGTCGAACCAGATCATCTGTGCCAACTATAATGTTTCCGAAGGGGAAAGTGATATGAGATCTGAGATTGAAGAAGCTCAGAGGCAAGATGACTGGATACAGCGTAATCTGGCTAGAATCGAGCGGGGAGAAGCTCGGGGTTATGATGTGTCACCTCATGGATTGGTACGCTATCAGAAAAGAGTTTGTGTTCCACTTAAGGCGGATTTGAGACAAAAGATCTTAGATGAGGCACATAAGAGCCAGTATACCCTTCATCCTGGTATGACCAAAATGTACCATGGTTTGAAAGCTGTGTATTGGTGGCCGGGAATGAAGAGTGATGTGACAAAGTATGTGGCAAGGTGTCTCACATGTCAGAAAGTGAAGATTGAGCACCAAAGACCGCCTGGTTTGTTGCAGAGTCCTGAAATTCTGGAATGGAAATGGGAAAGCGTGACCATGGATTTTGTTATGGGATTGCCCAAGATTAAGAATTATGATGCGATCTGGGTCATTGTGGACTGGTTAACGAAGTCGGCGCACTTCTTACCGATCAGTGCTAGTTATTCTCCGGACAAGCTAGCAGAGATTTATGTTCGTGAAATTGTGAAACTCCATGGTGTACCGAAGAGTATCATCTCTGATCGAGATCCTCGTTTTACTTCGAGATTTTGGAAGGCAATACATAAGGTGCTGGGTACTCAGTTGAGATTCAGTACAGCCTATCATCCTTAGACAGACGGTCAGTCAGAGAGGACTATTCAGACCTTAGAGGATATGTTGCGGGCATGTGTTCTTGACTTCAAAGGGAGTTGGGACCATTTTCTTCCACTCGCGGAGTTCGCCTACAACAATAGCTATCATGCGAGCATTCAAATGGCGCCGTATGAAGCATTGTATGGGAGAAAATGCCAATCGCCATTGTGCTGGAATGAGTTGTCCGAGAGGAAGCTCTATGGGCCGGATCTTGTGGATCAAACCTCAACCCAGATTCGACTCATTCGTAAGAGGCTTCTTGCAGCTCAGAGCCGGCAGAAAAGCTATGCTGACAAGAGGAGAAGGCCTCTAGAGTTTGAAGTTGGTGACCATGTGTTCCTGAGAGTATCTCCTGTCACCGGTATTGGACGAGCAATCAAGCGAAAGAAGTTGAGCCCAAGGTATATAGGTCCTTTTGAGATCCTTGATAGGATTGGGCCAGTTGCTTATCGTATAGCCCTACCACCGAGCTTGAGCAGACTCCATGATGTATTTCATGTTTCCCAATTGAAGAAGTACCAACCGGATCCATCTCATGTCGTTGAGTATGAGAATGTGGAGTTGCGAGATAACTTCACGTATGCGGTGGAGCCAGAGCAGATAATAGAACGGGAGGAACGTCGGCTCAGACACCGGAGTATTCCTTATATGAAAGTGATCTGGAAGGGTATGACCCAGCGGGAAGCAACTTGGGAAGCAGAAGAAGATATGCGAAGGCGATATCCGGATTTATAGCTCAAGTGATGTAGCAAATTTCGAGGGCGAAATTTATTTAACAGGGGGAGAATTGTAATATCCCGATTTGTGATTAGGGCTAATGACTCTGATAATTATTGTAATTATCTTGATTAAACACTTTTGGAATTAATGTAATGAGAATCTTGAGAACAAATACTTGTGGTATTTAAGATCAATAGTTGTGATTCCTTGACCGTGGGTCGGAATCCTATGTTTTGTGACTTGGTGAGCTCATAGAGGAGAGTGTGTAGATTTGGACATGTGGCTTAAGGTGGATCATTGGATGAAGCACTAGAGGACAAAAATCACTTTTTCCTTCCTTCTCTCTCCAATTCGGTGGAGTGTGTGTGTAGGCAAGGGGAGAAGCTTCTTCATCATCATTGCTCTATCTTTCTCATTTTCTCTCTCTTCTTTCCTCTATTGTTTCGCTGGACAAGCAAGAAAGAGGAGAAGAAAAGCTTGATCATTGGTAAGAAATACTCCTCCTTTGCTCCAATCCTCTTCTCTAAAGATATGTGTCTCATTGAGAGCTACACTGTGATGATTGTAGAGCCTTGAATGGTGTTGATTGGGATTTTGGTCGAAATTGGAAGTTGGAGAATCAAGATTCTGGATTGGGCAAAGTAAAGAGGTGGGCATTTAGAGCATTTTTATATATTGTTTGTGATTTTTGGCTAAGTTTAGTCAAATCTGGAAATTTTGCCCTAATTATGCCAAATGTTGAAAATGTGGATTTTATGGTGTTTGATAGTGAAAATGGGTTAATGTTGAGTTATTTGATTGTTGGATATAATCTGGAATGTTGGAAGTGTGTAAGGGAAATTGGGATATTGTGTATCATAGAGACCCTTAGTGTTTGATTGTGGTCAAATTGTTTTTGGGGTGTTTTTGGAGTGGCCATTATGTTCCCTAAGTAGTGCCAAGTATGGGTGAGCTTTTGGTAGAGTTTGGGAACCAACTGGAAGTGAAATTGTCCATCTGGTGTTTCTGGTTTTTGGCTGCGTTTTGGGTCTCTGATGCACATCACTCGAGCAGAGGAAGAACGTGCTCGAGTGATGCGTGAGTTTTTCCCTTTGTGCTTCGAGTTCGCCTGGGTTTTTATGAGCAATGCTCGAGCACATCGCTTTGTGCTCGAGTGAGCGAAGAACATGCTCGAGTGAGCATGGTCTGCTCGAGTGATGGTGTAAGTCCTGAGTAAAGGGTTGCTTTCGGGTCTTCACTCGTTGGCTGATTGCAAGAGTGTACTCTGACACTCGCGAGCATTGCCGTCTCACCCGAGCACTGGGGATCATGCTCGAGTGAGGTTGTGCTTCAGGTGTGGGTGGTGCTTTCAGGTTGTCACTCACGGGTAAGGTGCTTGAGTGTGCCTTCTCACTCGCGGGTATGGGTTGTGTGCTCGAGTGCATATGGTTGTGCTCGAGTGATCCGGTGCTTGGAGAGCTTTGTGTGCTCTCGGGTCCTCACTTCCTGAACTTCACTCGCAGGTGCTCGAGTGAGGCATTTGGCCTTGTGCTCGAGTGAGGTTCAGCGTGCTCGAGTGAGCCAGTTCCTGAAAGTTTCTTTGTGCTCTCGGGTGCTCACTCGCAGTCTCACTTTCTCTTATGCTCGAGTGATGTCCGTACTTGTGCTCGAGTGAGAGCATCTGTGCTCGAGTGAAACTGCCAAAAATCAGTGTTTTGCCTTCGAAAAATAGGTCTTTTGGGTAGTGTCTTCCAACCCTTTAGGCATATGTTTAGGCCTCTAATAGTCATCTAAAGAGTCCTAAATGATAACCAACTTAGAGAATTATTGAAATATACATATGGAAAAGAGATTAATTGGTTGTCCCTAATGTGAATAGGATTTGACATTTGTCGCCCTCGTGAGGCCACGGTGCCGAAGCCAGTCAGGAAAGATACAGGTAGTGACTCTTTCTTTATATCCTATGTGATACATTGTATGTGTTCAATGTCATTGAGATGAAATGGATTTACGTATGCTGCATGTTTGTGAGAATTGTGGAAGCACCGCTATACCAATAATCCCTGAGTCGCTAATAACGGTTCGGGTGAAGGTCGTATGCCTTCCCGGCGGTAAAAGGGGATGAGGTTAGGGTGTGATATATGTGTATTGTGAGCCGAAAGGCTATTTGTGAAGGCCGACGGGCCATTTGTGAAAGCCGAAAGGCTATATGTGAGCCGTGTGGCTATTTGTATGCACTGCCACGCCAATAGTCCCTGAGTCGCTAACAACGGTTCGGGTAAAGGTCGTATGCCTTCCCGGCGGTAAAAGGGGATGAGGGTGGAGTGACGTGTGTTGCTGGTATGAGATGATTGTTTACATATTATGTGATTGCATGTGGTATAAAATTGTTGCTACTACTGGGATTCTTTAGAATCTCACCCTTTCCATATGACTAACCTTTTCAGATAGGGCGAGTGGCTCGAAAGGAAAGCGGACAACCAGGAGTAATTAGGATTACTCTGAGATTTAGTGGTAGTTGGTTATCTTCGTTTTGGATTTGGGGTTACCAAATGTATATAAGTTGTAAATGAATATTTTGGACATGTAATCCCCATTTTTGGAATTTGTAAACCCATGATATAAATATAGGTAGTTGAACCTGGGGTTTTGCCGGGATTTTAGCTTCCGCATTCTGATATTTCTTATGTGATTCGTTTTCTCAAGTAATTATATCCGTCTGTGAATGTGAGACCAACAATAAGTATGTTTTGAATTGATTTTCGAAATACCCCATCCCTTGGATGTGGGATTATAAATCTTTATTCCATTTTATTGGTCTCTATTTCACTTAAATTTCGTAATTCGGATGTAATTACGGTGAGGGGGTTACACACTACTCGAGTATGCACAGTTATTTAGAAGAAAAACTTCAAGTCACTACTCGAGTATGCAGAGTTTGTTGGAAGAGAACTTCAAGTCACTACCCGAGTAAGCTATGCAGAAAATTTATGTTTACTCGAGTAAGGACTCGAGTAACAAGGTAATCAAACTTGAAGTGCTCTCGGCCTTGAAATCCTGCCAACATTACTAGAGTGAAGCATCGAGTAACCTAAAGTTTATTTGAAGGTTTACTCGAGTTGGTACTCGAGTAACTAATGAAGAAAAGTTTGCCATATTCGAGTAAGTACCCGAGTAAACAAGTATTTCCAAAGGTTTGCAATTTTGTTTACTTCATGCACTACCCGAGTAATGTTATGTTTGCTTATTAACTTACAGTTTATCAAAGTTTTCCCGATGATACTCGAGTAAACTTTAATGAATACTCGAGTAGCTACTCAAGTATGCAAGTTCAGATTTTGAGAATTCATTCCAACGTTTATTGATTTGTTTCCTATATGATTAACATTTCATTGTATTAGTATTCTTAGCATATCCACAGATAAACAATGAAGATATCTTACCAAATAAGGAAAGTCAAATGCAACGTTCAGATGTCACCTACCGCCACCTACCGCAAACGGATATTTTTCAAATATTGGAAAAGTCAACAGTGGCTGCGCACTCTCTAATGGACGAGAAGAAAATGTTCCAATGGTCATTACCAACACACCTATATATATATATATATGGAAACATCCAAACAGAAAAAGAACAAGAACACACACACGAACGTATCATCAAGTTCATTACTCTGTTTTATAATATATTTGTAATTCTATGCTTCAGTGATTCTTATTCACTCTGTGAGAGAGATATTTCATTCAAACTCAATATTTGTTATTGAGATAACTTAAGGTTGTGGAACCTTGAGTTGGGATTGGATTACAACTTGTAAGGGGGAGTGAGTGTCCAGGCGAAGGAACTTGCTTGTACTGAGGTGACAAGAACCCATTGAATCCTGGAAGTTATAGTGAAACTCTCAGAGAAGCTCTGAGGACTGGACGTAGGTCAAAGTGGTTGTGGCCGAACCAGTATAACTCTCGGTGTACACTTCGGTGATATTTCTCCTTACTCTTTATTACTTTATATTCACCGTCAAGTTTTTATATTTGTAACGAAATTTTAGTATCACCCAATTCACTCCCCTCTTGGGTGAAACTCTTGCTCTAACAGAACCAACATCCACCGTACCTCCTTGGACCTCTTACGATTGATCCTGAGCCACCTCCACCAAGGAAATTCAATGCAGGAGAAGTGATTTTGAAAGACCAAACCATTATTCACATCAAGGATAAGAACTTCTCCTTCAAGCAACAGAAGATTCTCTAACACAGGTTGTCTCTTTCCTCACTTGTTTTCTTCCTAATTCCTATATTTCTTTGGGTTTAATTGTTGTATGAGGAAGATAAGTGTGGGGGAAGGACACAATCCAGTAGAAAAAGGTAGAATTCGCTTAGTTTAGTAGGCTTAATAAGAATCCCCTTTGTATGCTTTGCATTTGTGGCCACTACCCTACTTAATTACCATTGTGCCTTGAATTTTAACTGCGAAGCATTCTCTTTAGAGTTGCTTTACACATTGAGGACAATGTGTTGATTAAGTGTGGAGGAGGGGAATATATTTTAAATCCCATAAATTGTTTTTTTTTAAATGAGAAATGCCATAAACTAGAAAATTTTTCAATAGTTACTTGCTTTAACACATCTCCTAAGTGGTAAAGGGTTGCATTTGTCACTTTGGAAATGTGATTTGTGAGAAATTCTTTGGGCTTTCATGATTTCTAGTATTTTGGCAACTTTTTGAAACCATGATTTGCTTTTCAAGTAGATGGGGAGAGAAATAAACCCACAATTGGATTTTTTCTTACTCCTTGCTTTCAAAAAAGGAAAGTTTCTATATCATTAATGCTTTTAAGGGTTGAGCATTCTTATAATTGATTGCAATGTTTTGATTGATTATGTTTGTAAGGTTAGCATTAGGAATAGTGAAGTAAATGCATTGTGGTTATTTTGCTATGCAATTGATTGTATTGGAGTGAGCACTAGAGAGAAACCTTATTGGTAGATTATTTGGGCCTTGAATCCTTTCCATGTGTGATGTTCACTTAGTTTTTCACCTTCAAGAACTTGTTTCCACTCTTGTTCAAAATGATATTGGCATTAGTGTGATGGAAATGAAAGAGGCATTCAATTCTAAACCCTTTCAACCTAAAGTTTATTTGACGGTTTACTCGAGTTGGTACTCGAGTAACTAATGAAGAAAATTTTGCCATACCCGAGTAAGTACCCGAGTAAACAAGTATTTCCAAAGGTTTGCAATTTTGTTTACTTCATGCACTACCCGAGTAATGTTATGTTTGCTTATTAACTTGCAGTTTATCAAAGTTTTCCCGATGATACTCGAGTAAACTTTAATGAGTACTCGAGTAGCTACTCGAGTATGCAAGTTCAGATTTTGAGAATTCATTCCAACGTTTATTGATTTGTTTCCTATATGGTTAACATTTCATTATATTAGTATTCTTAGCATATCCACAAATAAACAATGAAGATATCTTACCAAATAAGGAAAGTCAAATGCAACGTTCAGATGTCACCTACCGCCACCTACCACAAACAGATATTTTTCAAATACTGGAAAAGTCAACAGTGGCTGCGCACTCTCTAACGGACGAGAAGAAAGTGTTCCAACGGTCATTACCAACACACCTATATATATATATGGGAACATCCAAACAGAAAAAGAACAAGAACACACACACGAACGTATCATCAAGTTCATTACTTTGTTTTATAATATATTTGTAATTCTATGCTTCAGTGATTCTTATTCACTCTGTGAGAGAGATATTTCATTCAAACTCAATATTTGTTATTGAGATAACTTAAGGTTGTGGAACCTTGAGTTGGGATTGGATTACAACTTGTAAGGGGGTGCGAGTGTCCAGGCGAAGGAACTTGCTTGTACTGAGGTGCCAAGAACCCACTGAATCCTGGAAGTTATAGTGAAACTCTCAGAGAAGCTCTGAGGACTGGACGTAGGTCAAAGTGGTTGTGGCCGAACCAGTATAACTCTCGGTGTACACTTCGGTGATATTTCTCCTTACTCTTTATTGCTTTATATTCACCGTAAAGTTTTTATATTTGTAACGAAATTTTAGTATCACTCAATTCACCCCCCCTCTTGGGTGAAACGCTTGCTCTAATAGAACCAACATCCACCGTACCTCCCTTAGACCTCTTACGATTGATCCTGAGCCACCTCCACCAAGGAAATTCAATGCAGGAGAAGTGATTTTGAAAGACCAAACCATTATTCACATCAAGGATAAGAACTTCTCCTTCAAGCGACAGAAGATTCTCTAACACAGGTTGTCTCTTTCCTCACTTGTTTTCTTCCTAATTCCTATATTTCTTTGGGTTTAATTGTTGTATGAGGAAGATAAATATGGGGGAAGGACACAATCCAGTAGAAAAAGGTAGAATTCGCTTAGTTTAGTAGGCTTAATAAGAATCCCCTTTGTATGCTTTGCATTTGTGGCCACCACCCTACTTAATTACCATTATGCCTTGAATTTTAACTGCGAAGCATTCTCTTTAGAGTTGCTTTACACATTGAGGACAATGTGTTGATTAAGTGTGGGGGAGGGGAATACATTTTAAATCCCATAAATTGGTTTTTTTTTTAAATGAGAAATGCCATAAACTAGAAAATTTTTCAATAGTTACTTGCTTTAACGCATCTCCTGTAACACCTCGTCCTAGGGAGCACGCACTTCCAGACACCCCTCAGGGCCATAAGCGTCTCCAAGGGCACGAGCGTGCCACTCACAGGATTCTCCCACGCCCCCTGTGTGGTTTCTTTCGCCTCCGCACTGTTCGAACACTCGACCTGGGGGTAAGTACGAGTGCTTGGTGAACCATGCTACCATTCAGCTACTAGCTCAATGGTAGCAGGGTTCGCCACGGCGCGCTACTTGACCCTCAGGTGGCGTGTTCGAACCTTGCAGGAGGCGAAAGAAATCCCTAAGCACACGGTGCCTTGTGGCACTACGGGGTCCATGTGTGGCCTGGCTGGAAGTGTGTGGAGGGGGGGACAGTACCTTGTGAAATAAAAAGGTGCCTTTTTATTGTAACACCCCGTCCCAGGGAGCACGCACTTCCAGACACCCCTCAGGGCCGTAAGCGTCTCCAAGGGCACGAGCGTGCCACTCACAGGATTCTCCCACGCCCCCTGCGTGGTTTCTTTCGCCTCCGCACGGTTCGAACACTCGACCTGGGGGTAAGTACGAGCGCTTGGCGAACCATGCTACCATTGAGCTGTCCCTTGCCACAGCGCTGGGAAATTCTACTGGGCCTTAGCCCTTCTCATCTGAATGTTTTAAATTCACAATGGTACAAACATGCATATAACATATCACATAGTATGTGAGGGATAAGTTACTACCTGACAATTTTTCCAAATCTTGATCTTGATTTACGTGCTTTGAACGTCCTGGGCAAGTGTCAAGTCCTATAAATTATAATTTACGGGCAATGAGTTTTTCTTAATCCAACTCTTCATAAATTATTCTCTTATGTTGGTTACCATTAGGGTCACTACATTAGGCCCAAAATGAAGCTAATGAGCTCAAGCTACTCCAAATGCTTAACTTAACTCTGATATGAAGAAATGAACCTGAAACGGATGGCTTAAAATAAATCATAAAATAATATGAGACCCAATTTGAAAATGATTTTTGAAAAGATTTTTGAAAACCCATTCAAGTACAGCTCCATACTCTGCTTGAAGTTGGAACTTCCGCTGTTTACAAAAGATTACCGGTCTCCTTTTTAAAGATATTACTACACTTATGCCATCTATATGCTTTCAAAACACGGGTGTTACATCTCCTAAGTGGTAAAGGGTTGCATTTGTCACTTTGGAAATGTGATTTGTGAGAAATTCTTTGGGCTTTCATGATTTCTAGTATTTTGGCAACTTTTTGAAACCATGATTTGCTTTTCAAGTAGATGGGGAGAGAAATAAACCCACAATTGGATTTTTTCTTACTCCTTGTTTTCAAAAAAGGAAAGTTTCTATATCATTAATGCTTTTAAGGGTTGAGCATTCTTATAATTGATTGCAATGTTTTGATTGATTATGTTTGTAAGGTTAGCATTAGGAATAGTGAAGTAAATGCATTGTGGTTAGTTTGCTATGCAATTGATTGTATTGGAGTGAGCACTAGAGAGAAACCTTATTGGAAGATTATTTGGGCCTTGAATCCTTTCCATGTGTGATGTTCACTTAGTTTTTCACCTTCTAGAACTTGTTTCCACTCTTGTTTAAAACGATATTGGCATTAGTGTGATGGAAATGAAAGAGGCATTCAATTATAAAACCTTTCAACCTAAACACAAACCCTTATTCATCACCATTTGTTTACCCATTTGAGCCATTCTTAAGTTGTATGCATGTCTTGTTATTCAGTGTTCATAGTATTCTAAATTAAAGTGGTTTGCCAATAGGAAGTTGAACATTGTATATAGTGGAATGCCATCTATTAGAAATGAGAAAGCAAGTCAAAAGAAAAGAGTGAGTGTGTATAGTTTGAAAAAAAATGAGAATTGAAAAAAAAGAGAAAAAAAAGGAAGAAGAAAATGAGAAAAAAATTGATTGAATAGGAAAAAAAAATGAGAGAGAGAGAGAGAGAGAGAGAGAGAGAGAGAGAGAAACAAAAGAAATACCAAGAAGGCATTTGTTCATGAATTTAGAAAAAAATTGGCAAGAGTGTTCAAGTTATTTAGATGCTATGAATTTATTCATTAACTTAAACTTGCATATCAACAATTTCTTCTTCTGTTTAATTCATTTCATCTAGCCTTCATCCATAATTACAAGCCTTTAAAGTCCTCTTGATTCATTGCATTAAGTGCTATTGGTTGTGGAGATATTAGAGTTGTTACAAGCCTATGGTAAGGTGTTAACTAAGTGAGCTAGAGTGAAAGTATCCTAATAAGGTGAGATGAGTTAAACACTAATACCTTGAGAGTCTCTTGTGCTTCATTCTAATATTTTGGATTGTGTAGTTAGCTAATTTCTTTGCATTGCTTGACTATGATTAGTGTTGACTTGAAGAATTTGATTAATTAATTTATTGCTTTCTAATTATGAAATTGCTCATCTCTCAATTGCATTGATGATTTGAACATAGAAAATTGTAATTCATCGCCTTTGTTCAAGAGTGAAAAGGTCTAAATGTGGGGCAATTGATTGAACCATATTTTTATATGAATTTTTCATGATTAATTTGGGATTTTAATGTATTTCCTGAGACATTATTGCATTATTAAGCATTAATTTTGGTTAGGGATAATTGTTTTGAATTAATGGCAATTAGGGGCAAAATGGTCATAATTTATTAATTATTTTTATACAATTGTCCCTTGAACATTTGATGCTACCTTGTGCTTAATTTTACATTATAGGTGTTAAAGAAGAGATTGAGGATTTTGGAGGTTCAAATTAATTATATTGTAGGTGATTTGGGCCAGAAAATGAGAAAATAAGGAAGACCCAATTTTGAGAGGAAAGAAGGGCCTATATCAGTTTTTGAATTGGCTGAAAATAAATAAAAAAAAGGGGGTCTATGAGCAGTTGAGACAGAATTGGGCTTGCAGCTAGGGAGGCCCAATTCAACGTGAAAAAAAATAGAGTTAATATAACTTTTGGTCCTTGAAGTTTGATCCAATTTTGGTTTTAGTCCCTCAAGTTTGAAATCTGTGGTTTTGGTCCCTGAAGTTTCACCCGATTTTGGTTTTGGTTCCTGAAGTTTGAAATCGGTGGTTTTAGTCCCTGAAGTTTCACCCGATTTTGGTTTTGGTCTCTCAAGTTTGAAAAGGACTTAGCGACCCAATTAAAAAACCCGACCCGACCCAGAAAAAAAACCAAGTCCTTTTCAAACTTGAGGGACCAAAACCAAAATCAGGTGAAACTTCAGGGACCAAAACCACCGATTTCAAACTTCAGGGACCAAAACCAAAATTGGGTGAAACTTCAGGGACCAAAACCACCGATTTCAAACTTGAGGGACCAAAACCAAAATTAGATCAAACTTCAGGGACCAAAAATTATATTAACCCAAAAAAATATAAAGAAACTGGTTTGAGCCTTTGAGGGGGGCCCAACACGGGAGATGCAAGGAAAAAAAAAGCTGAGGTCCAAGACACAGAGCAGCCCAGAGAAACAGATTTGATGGAATAGAGACAGAGCTGTTCTCCGATACCCATAGAGCGGTTTGTTGGATATGCATTCGGACATGGAGAGACCCGACTGGGATAGAGATCTGAACATGAGGAGTTGAGATCATATATAGGATCAGCGGATCATCATCACCTAGACCTTCTTCTTCCGCCCTTCCCCTTTCTTGTGTCGCCGGCGGCGCAGCTTCTCCTCTCCTCCATTGCCACCGGCGACGTGTTAAACCAGACCAGAGTTGAGAGCTGAACACTGACCTGAGATCGGAGCTGAAAGCATCACAGAACGGAGGAGGATCTGATCATCACCAGCACTTCATTCCCTTTGGTTTCTCTTTCCTCATTCTCACAACTTCATCTTCATCACCTCTGGCTACATTCCCTCTGTTCCAGACCACCAACATCATCATCATCCTCCATTGTTTCCGGCGAGCATCACTTCTCACCACCGCACAGAGAGCCACGGGAACCAGTGGGAGCTGCTACAAAAGAGAATCTGAGAAGCTAGGATCTGGAAGTTGAGAGGAGAGGGCTGAGAATCGGTTGTCAACTAACCACCACCACCAACTGAAATTTGTATAGCCGTGTTTGCCACACCTTCTTATATGCTCCTCTTCTTCACCATTTCAGATTCAATTCTGAACACTACCTCCATTAATTACCATCACCGAACTTCCTTCACTGCCGTCAATCACCACCGATACCCACCATCCTTTCTTCATTTTCCATTGATTCACATTCCCTCTGTTGTGTTCTCCTTTAGACCGAAAGCTCCCACTGCAACTCTTTATTCATTTCATTTCCATGGCAGTGCTCACTTTCATGAGAGGCTAAGTCCTTTGATTCTTGGTGGATAAGGAAGTGCCTAGAGTTTCAAGGTTTTACAAGGGGAGTTTATTATTTTCCAATTGCTCAATTTATACATTATATCTTTGTGAATTAATTTTGCATTGGGATATGTATGTCTTGAGATTTAGATGAGTGATTATTTATCTATTTTGGTTAATATCTTGTGTTGAATTTGGTATTGATGCATTTGAATTTCATTGGATTTATTTTCCTATTGAATTAATGAAGTTATACATTTTATGTGATATCTAGATTGTGTGATGGATTTAATTTAATTTGAATGTCGCGATTGTGCTTTCAATTAAGAGGAACCAAGTGTATTAATCCTTTTTCAATACACATCAAGTGGGTTTTTAACAATTTGCCTAAGAGGTGACTAAGAATGTTATTGTAGGATTAGTCATTTATTAGATAGATTGGACCTAATGTGATTACTTAGGGTTTTTAATTAGACTTGATGCAAAAGTAACTCCAAATTAATTTAAGAAGCTAGGAAAGCCACCAAATTTGTCACCAAGATTCATTTCAACATTCATATTCCAATTCAAAATTTCTTTCCATTCACTCTTAATCATTCTTCATTTTTATAGAGAAAATACCAAAAATATTAGATTAGCATTTTAATTAAATTTCATCTTTCTTTTAGTTATTAATTTAAAAAATCAAAAAACCCATTTTCCCTTACTTTTATTGCATTTGCATGATAATTAGATTACTTAGGTAGCTTAATAAAGGCTCCTCAAGAGAACGACCCGAGTGTTGCATTGTACTGGAATTCTTGGTAATAAATATTTTGCATTTGACCTCAAGGCGTAAAGACACGGTCAAATCATACTGACACAGCACTGAACCAAGATTTTACAATTTCAGCGCACTGATTTGGGGTTTACCTATTTCCATGGTATTTTTAGGGATTTTCCCAATTTTAAACTCACAATATCATCTTTTATAAGTTATGTCATGATAATTTCCCCATTTTAGTTTAATAAATTTGGTCATAATCCTAATTTAAAAATATAATATTGATTATTTTGATAAAAAAATATAATATTGATTATAGTATATTTTAAATTTAAAAATTGAAACCTGTATAAAATTCAAATAATTTGATTAAATAATTCAACACATCTATTAACTATGTTATTTGATTTATTTTATGTTAACTTAAAACTGCTACCCCTCGTGCTATTTTATATTTTATGTATTATTTTATATGTAAAAAATAAACAATTAAGAAAATAGAAGATTCAAACACCAATGACTTTCACAGCCATGATGCCATTATCATTATTTGAAATTAAAAAATTTACAAATAATCTCAAAATTCAGACTTTCCTTCTAAACTATTGTCACTAATAACTTTCACCCCTTTTTTTTTTTTATACAAAACTTTCACCCCATTAATATTCAAGGTTTTAAAAAGTGTTGAAATAAGAGGCAACTTGAACATAGTTCTAATACCACCTTATACATCTTAATGCATGCATCTCAAAGTTTTAAAAAACTTGTGACCAATTTGGGCTTGGCCCACATACCATTAGACATTATATTGAGTCCTAGAAGTATGACTAAGAATTCTATTTAGGGGTGAGTAAAAACCCAGTGGTTTGGTCTGGTCTAGTCTAGTTCGGTTTGGTCCAATTCAAATAAGCAACATAATGAAATCGGACCAGACCGACTAACTGGGTTAGACCAGGTTCCAAACCAGTGTACTAGACCACTTGGACTAGTCCAGTCTGATCTAGGTCAATTTCTTAAAATATATTTTTATAATTTAGATGCTATTTTTTATTTTTTTTATTTAATGCTGTTAGAGTTTTTTTTAGGATTTATAATTAAGTTTATTTTTTATGATGATTTTTATATGATTATAGGTATTTTTATTGTCTTAATTATATTTATTATGTTTAAATCTGTTTTCTCAACATATTTTTTTATTGTTGTTGGATATTCTTATAGATTTTTTATGTTTTAATTTTTGGTGACACGTTTTATATTATTATAGGTATTTTTGTGGTCCTAATTTTGTTTAATAGGTTCAAATTTTGCCTTCCAAGGAGGAAAAAATCAAAAATAAAAAAATATTAAATTTATGTCTTAGACTGCTTGGACTAGTCCAGGGAATCCACCAGACCTGGTTTGGTCCAACCCGACCTCGAGTTAGAGTTGGACCAGACAAGACCATGGGTTGCCTTGCGCAACCCGAGATCCTCTCCAGACCAAACCTTGGGTTGATGTCAAACCCGATCCAATCCAGTCCATGCTCATCCCTAATTTTATTGAAGCAAGCTTTGAACATAAGAATTCAAATACTTGTATTTACTTACACAGAAAAGTAAGGTTGTCATTAAAGGTAGATCTGATTATCAACTAGAAATTTGTAAGGATTACAAAGAAACAGGTTGATTTCGAAGTAAGAGTCAGAGTCAGAGTTAGTTTTACTTAACCTACTAAGTCGGTATCAATTTTCTCCATCATATTCATTAAATATATACATGTATGAAGTCATCTTAATAAGTTCACCTTGAGATGCCCGAGTGTTAACCCCAGACGTACTCCAACCAAATCATTGTATGTAACTGCATCATAAGCTTCAATATTCTGTTAGAATAAATGTTTTGATGGTAACAAAACTTAGAAAATACTATGAAAAGATACTCAAGTCACTATAAGGTAACTGGCCAATATTGGAGTTAAGTTTGAAAAACACTGATGAACTCGAGTGAGGTTTGTGTCACTCAAGTGACATATTAAAAAGAGCAAAATCACTAACAAGGTACTAGCTAGTGAGGAAAGGTATGGTACAAACTTTTCAATCACTTGAGTTATGTACCAGTCACTCAAGTGATAAGGAAAATAAACAGTGTATCACATGCAAGTTACCTACGGTAATGACTTTAAATCTGCTAGTCACTCAAGTCCTAAAACTATCACTCAAGTTATGGAATCAAAAGTACATGTCACTTGCAAGGTACTCAATGGTGTTTCAGTGGAAATACTTCTTGCACTCGAGTGACAGGTGTAACACTCAAGTGATTCCTAAACTTTGCAAGGTACCAAGTAGTAATTGGCTGATTTTAGAGAAAGTACACATAAGCACTCGAGTGACATACTTCAGCACTCCAGTGATATCCTAAAAGGTTGGAAGGTACCTGATGGGAACTTGATGATTCTAGAAAGAAATAAATATTCACTCAAGTTATAATATGGGACTTGAGTAATGATCAAAAGGTTTGCAAGTTACCTAACGATAACTGGCCTAGTTTTGAACAAACTTAATAAATCCCTCGAGTTACATATCTATCACTCGAGAGATATTCAAAATTTTGCAAGATACCTCTTA
This sequence comes from Inga oerstediana, assembly GCA_963210345.1. NCBI lineage: Eukaryota > Viridiplantae > Streptophyta > Magnoliopsida > Fabales > Fabaceae > Inga > Inga oerstediana. Next base: position 67,848,983 of record OY723405.1, on the reverse strand, counting down.
GTAACTGGAAAGAGATAACTTGAGAACATCTATTAATATCAAACATCACCCGAGTTATAAAAGCTCACTCAAGTGATACATATATAATCCAGTTGTTACTCTTCAGTTACTCAATGGTGACAAAGTCTTTTAGAGAAACACTCGAGTGAACTTAGGTGACTTAAGTGATTACTTGATCTTTGAAAAATAGAGCATTAATTCATATCTTTCAGAAAATCATTAGATTAATCATATAAAATGTTTTTCTTTTATCTAATCAAACTACCTTATAATTATATTAGTTCTTCAAGCTTTTATAGGTGATCAATTGAAGATTAACATACAAAATTGAAAAAAGTGTGCCATTTATCAGAAGCATTAAATGCGTAGCAGAGATAATTAATGAAAATATTCTCTTTCATCAATGGCTACAATACTCTCTAATGACATATTTGAATGCTCACAATGATCGTTAAAGACATTCCAACTATAAATACATAAGCATTCAAGACGAGCAACCAACTAACAATAAAAATAATTCTGTTCATTAAGTGCTCTGTTGTTCTGTCTAATATTCTTATATTCTTCAGTATTCATTTATCAACTCTGAGAGAGATTCTAAAACCTTGTTCATTATTTGTGTAAAGAAAATCTCAAGGTAGTGGGACCTTAAGTGGGGTTGTCACCTTATAGAGTGTAAAGGGGAGTAAGTATCCTATTGAGGAACTTACTTATACTGTGGTATCAAGAACCCATCAAATCATGGAAGTTTAGTGAAAATCTCAAAGGCACTCTAAGGACTGGACATAGGTCAAGAGGTTAAGACCGAACCAGTATAAATCATGGTGTACACTTTGATGATATTTCTCCAACTCTTCTCTTTTAATTAAATACTTTAATTGTAATATTTTAAAATTTTAATGTCACCCAATTCACCCCCTTAGGTGAAACCGTTGACACTAACTTATTCAATCCTAAAGCAAGAAATAGTTGCACCTCATATACGAATCTGCTAGTCCTTGAAGCTAAAATGGGCCTTACTACTTCTGAAATTGCCATCTTAAACTCCTCCTGCTTCTTTCCAAGTGCCAGAATGCCACACTTTTGCTCTCTCCATGATAGTGATGCACTTATTACTCCTTGAATATGGTGCATAATGATGTCAAAGTCATCCTCCTGGATAAGTGCTTGAATTTCCCTTCTGAGCCAACTTTGAATCCAATTATTTGGCTAATGATACTTCTGAGACTTCCAATATCGTATATAGGGCAAGATTTTACCACCTAGAGCCCAAAGACAAGGCAGTCACATAGAGAAGGCCTAAGAAGACGTGTCTAGCCTAAAGACACACCCACTCACACCTATATGTCCCTGGTTAAACACACAAGCAGTATGGCATATTAGATATGAGGTAACAGGGCAACCTCCCCCACAATTTGTGCAGATCCAAAAAAGGTTTATTTTCCTATTAGAATGATTTGTTATAAATAGAGGCAGTCAAGTTTAGGAAGGGGGATCGATTTTATTTATTTTCTTTCTCTCCTATCAAGTTCTTTTCCATAAATATGTATTCCATGTATTAATTCCAAATTGCTTCTTATTTGTCATCTTTAATTCCTTGTTTTTGCTATATTTTCCATTCTATTTGGATTAAATCTCCACGTTGTTGGTGATCCTCCAATTAAAATCTTGAATACCTAATTTTGGTTCAATAATTTAGCTCCGACTATGAGGACCTGCAATGAATTTCCAAAAAATATTTTTCTTTACTGTTCATTTTGATTATTCATCATGATGGACGTACCTACTAACCATAGGGAGTGTCTAGACAAACTAATCATTTTGTTGAAAGAGCAGACTATGATTTTCACCCAGGCAAGGTTGGCAGTACAGTAGGCCGAATGACTCCAACGTCTGGAAAAGGAAAATTCAAACCTACGAGAACAAATCACTTCCATCACCTTATAAGTTACATCTGCTTCTCATTCTCTTAAGTGATTTCTAACATCACATGTCTCATATATGTGCCCACTAGGAACTCCTCACTCAACGGACCAACCAAGGTCAGTAGGTAATGACACTTTGATTAGGAACAATACTAACGAAACTCCTAACACAGGTGCGCATGATGGTCTGGATGTGTCCAATAGTGAAGGAGGTACAAATGTTGACCCTATCATGCCAAGTGGTGAGGCACAAAAGATGATGAATGTTTTAGTGAAAGGCAACAACCAAGCTCTAGTACGTTGAATGACAAAGGATGGAAGTGAAGACGCCAAGAATTAGAAGCGATGATACTCCGCTTACCTAGTGTACTATTGCCGATAAAGAAAAGTGCCCCTAAATCTTTGCCGACTCTCCATTCACTAATGATATTGCACTAGTAGAGATGTCCAAAAATTTTACATTCCCACAAGTATGACTCTATGATGGTCAACAGACCCAGATAAGCATATGGCGCAGTACCGACAGAGGATACACACTATTGCAATACCTCAAGAAATGCTACAAGATTGTATGTGTAAAGGCTTCGGGTTAAGCTTAATCAGACTAGCGCTGAGATGGTTTACAAACTTACCAACCAATTTGGTAGGATCATTCGTTGGTCTGAAAAATTGTTCATTCAACAATTTTCTAATAGTCTTAAGCTCAAAAGGGAGCCAAACGACCTTTATCAGATTATTCAGGGGAAGTGAAAGTCATTCCGAGACTATGTTGGTAGGTTCAATAGAGAAAAGATCAACATAACAATTGTGACGTACAAACCACTATTGTTGTGTTCCGCAAAGGTTTGCTTCCTAACTTTGATCTATATAAAGAATTGACCAAATGTACCTCTCATACCGTGGATGATATGTTGGCTCAAGCTTGAGCCCAAATCAAGCAGGAAGAAGACAAAATTTGGGACGTAATACATCTTAAGTAGTACGATTTCTAAACTTTTACTTTTCAAGTTTATTATCAAATTTCTTCATATCTTCCAACCTTATGGGCGAGAACATGATGATACATACTGTAAATATGACCATAACATGTGGCCAACACTCTAAGCTATATGGTTTAGTTGTATTTGGTATTCTAATAGCATAAGTCCCACAATCCATTTACTCCATTTCGTTACAGGCTTCCTTTATATTGTTTACACTGATAAAAGCTCTCACTAATTGATGTTGGACTATCTAATTGTTGTTAGTTAGTTGGGATTCTCTCATGACATACCATTCACGATGTTGTAACCTCGTGAAAATCAATGTTACATTATAGTCTTTGCAGTGTAGTTTATTCTATTTATAAGACAAAGGCATTTTTTATGAATCACTTAGCTTATTATTGCAATTGTTGTTTCTTGATTTGTGACTTCCTACTTTACATGTTACGAACTCACTGACTTACATCTTATGCTTAGTATGTCAAAATGACCTACTGAGTAAAACAAAACATAAGTAATACATCCTACGATTCATGAGAGCTCTATACCAATACTTCTAAATGTCGAGAACCCAACTTAGGGGTGTCCTATGGTGGAACACAAACTGAGTAACGAACATGTGACGAACATACCTACTGACCAAAATTTGTGTGCTTGGTCAAACATTATCCCGACACTCCAGTATGTACTAGCATACATAAACATTCTTGCAAGTAAAGCTCTATGCCGATGCTTTTAAATGTTGATGACCTAACTTTATACGTTTCCCGTTATGGAACATAAACTGGGCCATGAGGATGCAACACACATACCTACTAACCAAAAACCACGTGCTTTGTCAACATGATCTCAACACTATAGTATGTACTCACATACATAAGCATTCTAACAAATAAACTAATGCTTCTAAATGTTGATAACCAACTTTAGGGGTGTGTCATGGCAAAACACAAACCAGTCCACTAAGACATGACATACAAACCAAGTGACCAAAATTCTCATACTTGGTCAAGTATTACGACAATATTGTGGATTTGATAACAAAGAAAGTACTACACTGTATGGTGTAAAACATAAAATACCCTAGTTATAGAAGGTTTGTTGTCTAAACAAAACTTACATACCAGGGATGACAACCAAACAAACCATAAAGTAAGAGAAGTCACTAAGATAGTTCATCACAATATAAACCAAAGATCATCATGTGCACTAATTGCTGCTTATCAATTATGTGGTGACAAATGTCTAATATTTAGTGTGTAATGATTACAATCACTACAATTGACCTTCTTATTTGAAACTATAATCCAAACATTCATTCTTTTGTTTCACACTTGAAATATAAGTTAGATATCATTTAGGCATAATGTCAAGTGAAAACATAATGAATAAATAACATCTAATCGTATTCAGATTGTTCATTGTGACTCTATAATGCATTCTGCTTCTGTGCTGATGAACTTAAGTTCTTGTGTTATACTTGAGTCCACACTCGAGTTTCAACTTCACACTTGAGTTCTCTTTAATATTTGCATGGCAGTGTAGAGTAATCTTGGTCACACTTTTAAGTGCATAGGATAACTTTCAAGTATTGGTAGCAATACTCGAGTTCTCTATCAACACTCGAGTGCATTTACCAAATTCCTGCTTCCAACTCTGTGCACTTATGAGTGAAGTTGAAAGTTTATTAATGTAAACTCGAGTTCTAATTCCATACTCGAGTTCTTTTGGCTATTGTCATTTTTCCAGGTTGTCTCTACCAAGCACTTGCAAGAGTGAACTTGCACTTTCAAGAGTTTTCATGTAAAACTCAAGTTCTCAGGCTGGCCAACACCTTTTCACTTTGTTACTGTCAGAAAGTGTTAAGAACACACTAAAAGTGTAGCACCAAACTTGAGTGCCTCACCCATACTCAAGTGCAACATTGCATGTCAGATTGATGAAGATTTCTTGGTTTTGTTTCTGAATGCAAGTTGCAAGGATGATTAGAAGTGTTGCTAGCAATACTTGAGTGTTTATTCAAAACTCGAGTGCACTTTCACAATTTCATATTCTTGTTTCCTCACGGGATAACACTTGTAGGAGTTCACTTGCAAGACTCAAGTAAACATGTCACCAGAACTCAAGTATTAAGCTAGAACTTAAGTTCTCCAGATAGTTTCTGTTTTGTCTTGACTCTCTATGAAACACTTCTATGGGGACACTTTCTGAACTCAAGTTCTTTGGCACACAATACTCAAGTGCACCTCTGAAACTTGAGTGTATCAATAAAATTCTAGTTTCTTCATCAATTCTACATCAAACTTGCGAGAGTGAAGAACCAAACTCGAGTGCATCAAATATTTTCAACAGTAACTTTCTGTGAACTTGTGAAATGCATTTGATAATCGAATGGACTTATTTTTACATCTTCAAAACATGAATTCCATTGTAAAAAAATGTACTAACACTTTGTTATCATCAAAACATGGATTCTAACGTGTTGGAGTCGAATAAGATTTGAGTATTAAAATATCTTTTGGAAAGTTAGAGGTTTTTTAACTTTTAGTGGTCACATGTTGATCATTGGCTAGTTTTAGATTGGATTAAAAGAAAGTAAGAAACAGAGCCCAGGAAGAAAAAAGGAAGAGGGGTTTTTTAATGGCAATCATATGTTGATATATGTTTTCTATTATTACTAAGCACACACACATATGCATGAAATAAGTTGAAGGTGTTACTTTTCTAAAAATTTTCAAGTGGACAGCTGGAAGAGTGTTTGCTGAAATGTATGTCTATCACCTACTTGTTTAATGCCTCCCCTTCTCCGAACTCCTCCTAAAAGCTTGTTTTTGTTTTGGGTAAACATAGGAAAAGTTTAGTAGTTTTAAAATATGTAGAAGGGTCAATTTGGGATGTATTATTGTACATTAATTTTATGAGTTTATTTACTTTTTTGTTTGTTCCATAAAATATGTCCTTTTTGCTATATCGGCCGCCTATTTTAATGTGAGTTCTTTTTTTGTTGTTGCAGGGATGGATATATCGGGTTCAGGAAATGAGAATGTCACTCCTAGTCCTAATATCCAACTTGACACTCCTAATACCAAACCTCCCACTCCCAATTCCAATACTAATCATAGTCTTACTCCTACTTCTACTCATACTCCTACTCCCAATACCTCAATTCATTATAAAACTGATCCAGCATCGGCATATGTTGCCTACAAAAAAGTGGGGATACAGAATGTATACACATGTCTCTTTTGTTTTAATAGTTATAGAGGAGAAGACATACACGTGATAAAGCAACATCTTGCTGGTGTGGTTGGTCAAATTGCTTAATATAAAAAGGTTACTTCTGATATGTGTTATAGGAATGCAGAGTCCTTGAAAGAAAGTTCAAAGAAAAAGCCAATTAAAGATATAAGAGAAGAGGAAGTTAAAGAAAAGGATGATAATATACCAATTTCTGATAGGTAGCTAAGAAGAGGAAACCTCCTAGGACTATGGATAAATATTTTGCTCCTAAGACAACTTCTGGAGCTCAACCAACCATCAAGAGTGCCTTAGCATTGAAAGAAGCATAACATAATGTGAAGATTCTTATTGTTGAATGGGCTATAGTCAACTTCATTCCATTTAAGCCCTTTAATTCAAAGAGCTATGGATGGAATGTGTTCTATAGGGCCTGGTTTTAAAGCCCTTAGTGTTTATGGTTTTAAAACCAAATTGTTGAGAGAATGGAAAAGGGAATATCTGTTACTTATTAACGGTTATATAGCTAAATGGAAGGATAATAGTTGCATACTTACAGCAGATGGATGGCCTGATATGAGACAGCGGACTTTGATAAACTTTGTAGTTTATTCTACCAATGATATAGTATTCGCTAAGTCTGTTGATGCCTTAGATTTAGTCAAAAATGCTAAAACTTTATTCACATTGTTTTTTGAAGTGATTCAGTGGGTTAGTTCCAAGAATATTGTTCATGTGATGACTGACAATACTGCCAACTATATGGCATATGGAAGGTTGATCAAGAAGACATATATAAATATTTATTGGTATACTTGTGCTACTTATTTTTTAAATCTTGTATTGAAAGACATTTCAAGCAAGCCTTATATGTCAGACATTGCAGTAAAGGTATCAAAGAGAACAATATTTTGCTTACAATCACATGATTTTGGTTGAGGAAAAAGCCAGATTGGAAAAAAATGGCATCCTGGTGCTACAAGGTTTGTCACTACCTTTATTACATTACATAATATATACATGCACAAACATGACTTGCAAGCCTTGTTAATTTGTAGACTATAAGCTATCTAGGATTGCTCCAAGAAAATTTTTTAGTTCAGTTATATTTGATAGCTGGTTTTGGAATGAGTGATACCAAATTGTGAAGATTATATCTCCTCTTATAAAATTGTTGGAAATTGTTGACTCGAATGAGAAGCCTTCATTGCCATATGTTTATGAAGGCATGCATAGTACAAAAAATGGAATTAAGGAGATGTTCAAGAGGAATAAAGATGACTACAAGCCTTACATAAGTATTATTAAAGTGAGATGGGATAAACATTTGAAGACCAGTCTCCATGCAGCTTCCTATTTATTAAATCCGACATTCTTATATGGTCTAAATTTTGTTAATAAGGGAAGTCTAGTGCAAGCTTTGATTGACGTAGTGGAGGCTAACTAAGATGAAGATGTTGATTACTTCAAGATAATGATGAAAGTGACATTATATCTTGAAGGCAAAGAATCTTTTGGCAGAGTGACATGTAAAAGGAAGCTGAAAAACTAGATCCTTATAAGTAACTAAGTATTCATCTTTATTGTTTAATAGCATATTCATTTATTGCAACTAATATTATGTACCTGTTTTATTTTGTAGATGAATGGTGGATGTACAATCGCTATTCAGTTCTAGAATTGCAACATGTTGCAACATGTATTCTTAGCCAAATGTCTGCTTCTTTTGGTTGCGAGGAAAACAGGAGCTTATTTAAGCGAATCCACACAAAAAGGAGAAATAGATTTAAGCTTCAAAGACTTTGGTTTACACTAACTATAACTTGCGATTAAAGCATAGGTAACCATAAATATTATGAAAGATGATTTTATTTAATATGGATTTATTTTTAATTTTTAATTGAAATTATTTGTCATTTAAAGGAGTGAATTGAAGAAAATAAGACAACTTATGATCCCATTGACTATGAGTCTATTGATGAGGTGGATTTTTAGGTGACTGAAGAAGATCGCATTCTAATATTTAACGATGAAGATGCAGAAAATCTTGAACGTGTTCTTAATAATGAAGGCATTACACTTTCATCAACTCTAGATAGGCTTAATAAAGGTTTATATGTCTTATTAATATTCTGTAACTAATTTATTATCCATCCACATAATTATTTGTTATACATAACCTTTGATATTAATTATTATCATGCATATGCATATGTGACGAAGTTATGGACATCGTTGAACCCCCGGCTTTTAATAATGATGTTACTACCATTTATGCTTTCCCCAATACAGCTCCTAATGTCTCATCTCCAATAGATCACCTTGATGAGTTGTAGAGTTTGGTGTCAATGATTATAAGGGGAAGAGATAGCTAGGGATGCCTGATGAGTGATGATTGAAATTGCTATCTTTTGACTATTTTGACGTTAGTTCTAGGTTATGTTTGAAGGAAGGTGATTGAAATTGTTAAGTTTTGACTATATTTTGATGTTAGTTATGGGTAATATTTGAAGAACTAACTAGGTATTTTGACTATCTTGATGTTAGTGATACTTATGAATGATGATTAATATTGTTATTTTGTTATTGTCAATTAAATCGTAATATTTTAATATGGCCGGTCTGATCCCTGATTAGACCCCAGCTAACCCATTGATACTTGAACCTGTGCCTCAACAATTCATTGCCCAGTTTATTTTTTGTTTCTTGATAAAAAGGAAGAACACCCAACATGAATATATAGGTAACTTGAAGAGGGAAATCAAAGATTGTTAGCATGATGATTTGTTATAGAAACTTCTTGAGTTTCTATCACTTCTCCCCCAATTCTTTTAAACCTTTCTACTCTCTTTGCTTAGATCTTTGATGCCCAACAACTTTTCATCACCATCTTCACCGATGCCCAACCAACACTTACTCTATCATCCCCCACCGCCATTGTAGCTCATACTCTTCCATCATCTCTAATTATGACCAAAATCCTTATTACCCTATAGTTACATGCCTCCCTACCTCTTCCTTCTTCATTGGTAGCTTTGTCATCGATTGAGTCCAAATTTTCTCAAGTTGTCAAGATCTGCTTGAAGTTTAAAATTGCCTTCTAAATTTTCCATACCCCATTTTTCCATGTATAAAGGAAAATAAGTTGCTGCTAGAAAATAGGTTGCTAAGAAATTTGGCAACCAAATGTGCCCACCATAATGGAGATACTGATTTTCCTTTTCCATCGCCATATTTTTTGTCTCACAAAAAGGCCTTAATAGTAGTATAACTCAAGAGGAGAGAGGAGGGAGGTCTGAGGATAGAGCTTAGTCTATACTGACTACACACCTCATATTGCCTTTTATAAGTAGGGAACGTAGCATGACCGTCAATGAGCCATAATGCTGATTAAAGGTGGCTTGATGATGATTAAATATAACAATATCTAAATGTTCACAATTATGGTGATTTATGGCAATTCAATGTAGTCAATGAAGAGAATAAAACCAAGTAATCAAAATGCATAAATGTTCCAATAGTTATTTCTAAATACTTCTCTTTTTCGCCCTTTTATTAGCTCAATTTTACATCTTACTCTCTCTGGTCATATTTATAAACACCTTTCTCTCTCTTAGGTCTGGTCCTTAATATAAGCAACTTGTTTTTTGTGTGTCAAAATTTAAACCACTTTTGCCTTTTCTACCCCTATTAAATACATATCTTTATATTAATGAACAACTAATTGTCCCTTCATTCAATCATTTGCTCCCCATTCTCTCTCACATGCTCTTTTCATAAATAGGAGCATATTTCAAAAAGATATAATATTTTAAACACATTTATTGTTTTGAACTAATCTTAACCATCAGTTTCTTTTGTGCAATCGAGAAAAAAGTTTCTTTTAAAAAGGACCAAAGGGAGTAGTATATACTAAAATTTCCTTGATCTTATGTAATATGTGATTTTTTTTGAAATATTGATGTTAAAATTCCAACAATAAGTTCTAGTAAAACTCTAACACATGAATAAAGAGGAACAATATACAACAAGAATATATATTGAACTTGAAGAGGAAAATCAAATGTTGTCAATATAATTAAAAATTAAGTGGCTTTTTACTTTTTGACCAATTTATAATTAACATTCAACTGGACTTTTTTGGTAGGCATATGAAAGGAAAATTAACATGATCAAGAGAGACAAGAGAGAATTGTAGATATGAAGAGTAGAGGAGAACTCTCATTCATATAGCATTTTTATGCACATACAATCCTTTGTGTTAAGCCTTTATATATAGGCCTTTAATTTTCCCAAGAGTTACAAAGTCATAAACATAAGAATTAACTCACATTATAATGGATTTACAATGTCATAAATATAAGAATTAATCTACAACATAAAACTACATAAAACCATGGGAGGTTATAGGCATTATGGAATCCTAAGAGTGTTGGAAATTGTGCCCAAAGGGCCAATCATTGTACTTTGAACATTATTAATTTAATGAAATTTCTCCATTCTGTTATCATATTATTTGCATGTTAACTATGATAATTGTATCCTTGGATAATTTATAAAGATTGTCCTAAACTGTCCCTGGTCGGTCATCTATGCGGGAGCAGAGATGAAACAAGATCAGTATGACTTTGATAAGATATAGAGATACGAATCAAAGTCTTAGGCACTTGTACGAGTACAAGGTGTTGGATCGACCCACTATGAGAAAGCTACATGGATCAAGTCATAAGCTTTTCTCATGTATAACCACGTCACAATGCCCTTTGACCTGAGGTCATTATGGATTCCTACATGAGAGTTGCTAAGCTTTGAACTAGTCAAAAGTCACCTTTGACCAGGTGATAATAAAGGCTATAATCGGGCTTGGTGGTTTTTCATGCAGAGGAATATGAATTATCAAGATGGAATTTTTCCCTCACATTAGTAGAGAGATATTACTGGGCCCCTCGATAAGTAAGTCTGAGAAATGTATGGCCATACTACAATGGAAAGGATTTTCCATTTCTATTGTCAGACTACTCAGGAATCGAGAAAGTAATAGTCAGGAATAAGAGGATGACATTATCCATGCCTCATCCTTGACCGATATATCGTGTGACAAAAGGGACGTGGTATGGTTGTATGACAGGTTGCATCATGTTAACGATCCTCATATGAATTAGGTAGTCGTGATGTCTTGCTAGAGGCCGCTTGCGACTTGTGGGTTAATACAGTTATTGGCCCACTGCCAACTTCATATGGGCCTATAGGGTCACACACAAGAATGGCCCAACACGAGATAATGTTTAATTAGGGTGGACGAATTATATATATATATATGTATATATGTAATATAAAAAAATTGGTTATTAATATTATATAGATATGTATTTTTGAAATACATATTATATATATATATATGTATATATATATATTATATGATATTATTATATTGTGTTAGTTTTAAATTTAATTTATGAAGATAAATTAAATCTAATAACTAACATGATAGAGATATGGTATCTCAGATTTAATTTATGAAGATAACTTAAATCTAATGGCTCTTTATTTGGATTAAATAAATAGGTTAAATTAAAACTATTGGACAGATTTAATTTAAACTAATTTATTTAATTAGCTCATCAAGATAATTAATAGTTAATTAATTTCGAAATTAATGATGATTAATTTTGAAATTTGAAAATAGCCCTCATAGGTTATAAACTTGATAGAGTAGATATACTGAGATACACATTAGAATTGAGAGCCATAAGGGAAACCCTAGGAGACATTAGAGGCGCTAGCATGCAGTCTCGGTTGGAGAGCATTCGTATGGATACCGGTAGAGGGAGCAGACCTGACGTGTTGGCTCCTAGAGATCGTGAAAACCCTGAATCATAAAAGGTATGAATCCTTCCAACTTGGTTTAAACGCCATCGATAGATCCTCGATTAGGATCGGTAAAAATTTTTAAAATTCTTCCGCTGTGCTTGCCGATCCTAACAAAGAGACTATAAACATCCACTATCACAATATTCATAATGTAATATCCCAATTTGTGATTAAGGGCTAATGATTTCAAGATTTATTGTAATTAGTGTAATTAAGCACTTTCGGGATTAATGTGATGAGAATTTAGTATAAATATGTGTGGTATTTAAGATCAAGGGTTGAGATTCATTGCACATGGGTCGAAATCCGGTGTATTAAGCTTATGTGAGCTTATAGAGGGTGTGAGTAGATGGTGACATGTGGCATAGTGTGGACCATTGGATGTGGCACATGGGACAAAAGTCCACTTTTCTCTCATTTTCTCTCTTCTATTCGGTGGAAGAGTGTGAGCAAGGGAGGGGAATGAAATCATCATCATCTTCTCCATATCTCAATTTTCTCTCTCTCATCCCTCCATTTTCGGTGACCTTGAGCAAGGAAAGAGAAAGAGAAAGCTTGGATTTTGGGTAAGCAATGAACTTCTAATGCCCTAAACCTCTTCTCTAATGTTGTGCATCTCATTGAGAGATTCAACTTGGTGATTTCAAAATCTTGAAAGGTGGTGGTTTGTGAGTTGGACGAAATTGAAAATTTGAGAATCAAGATTCTGGATTTGGTAAAGTGAAGAGGTAAGCCTTTATTGCATTTTGATATATGGTTTGTGATTTTTGGAATAAGTTTGTGAAAATCTGGAAATTGCCTTAGTTTATGCCTATTTTTGGAATATATGAATTTCCTTATGATTGATGTTGGAAATGGTCTATTGTGGAGTTATTTGATTGTTGGAGTTAATTTGAAAAGTTTGGATTGTGTTGATGAAATTTGGATATTGTGTGTATCATAGAGACCTAAGTGTTAATTGTGGTAAAAATGGTATTTGGGGGTTTTGGGAGTTGCCAAGGTGTTCTTTAGGCATGGTCAAGTGTGTTTGAACTTTGTGAGAAATTTGGGAACCATTGGGATTGTATTTGACCATCTGGTATTTTTCTGTCATTTGCTGCGTTTCTGGTCTCTGATGCACAACACTCGAGTGAGGGAAGATCATGCTCGAGTACTGCATGTGTTTTCCCTTTTCTGCTTCGAGTGTTGCCTGGGTTCTATGAGTAGAGCTCGAGTGCACTTCTTGTTTGCGAGTGAAGTTGATGATCATGCTCGAGTGAGCTTGGGTTTGCTCGAGTGATGGTGTGAATCCAGAGTTAGGGTTGCTCTCGGGTCCTCACTCGCTGGTCATTTGTCAAGAGTATGCTCTGACACTCACAAGCACGGCCGTTTCACCCGAGCACCGTGGGGTATGCTCGAGTGAGCTTGTCCCTCTTAGGTAGAATGTGCTCTCGGGTTGTCACTCGTTGTGTTGCACTTTCTGGGACTCGAGCATGTTTGGAGTCATAACCCGAGTGCAAAGTTTCATGCCCGAGTGAATTGAGCACTTTCTGGTTGTAGTAGTTACTCACTGTCAAACACTCTCAAGTGAGAGCCGTTCTCACTCAGGCACGAGTGTCTCATCACTCGAGTGAGGTCATCTTCATTTGAGTGATCCAGCCTAAAATCACTGTTTTGCCTTCCGAAAAAGGGTCTTCAGGGTAGCTTCTTCCAACCCTTTAGGCATATGTTTAGGCCTCTAATAGTCACCTAAAGAGTCCTAAATGATAACCAACATAGAGTATTATGAAAATATACACTTGGAAAAGAAATTGATTGGTTGTCCCTAATTTGGTATAGGATTTGATATATATGGCCCTCGTGAGACCACGGTACCGGAACCAATCAGGAATGATACAAGTAGTGACTCTTTCTTTATACCTTATGTGATACATTATATGTGTGCTATATCATTGGTTTATGATGAATTTAAATGCTGCAAGATTTGTGAAATTGTGAAAGCACCGCTATACCAATAGTCCCTGAGTTGCTAACAACGGTTCGGGTTAGGACAGTATGTCTTCTCAGCGGTAAAAGGGGATGAGGGTAGAGTGTGATTTGAGTTGCTGTTATGTGATGATTTGTTTACATGCTATGTGATTACGTGTGGTATAAATGATTTGTTACTACTGGGATTCTTTAGAATCTCACTCTTTCCAAATGACTAACCTTTTCAGACAGGGCGAGTGGCTCAAAAGGGAAGCAGACAACCAGGAGTAGTTAGGATTACTCTGAGACTTTAGTGGTTGTTGGTTATCTATTTTGGTTTGGGATTACCATTTGTACATAAGATGTACATGTTAAGTTTTGGATATGTAATTCCTATTTTGGGAACTTTAAACCCATGTGGTATATATGCAAGTAACCTGGTGTTTGCCGGGATTTTAGTTACGCACTCTGATGTTTATTAATGTGATTTGGTTTCTCAAGTAATTATATTCGAATGTGAATGTGAGACCAGGATGAATTATGATTTTGAACCATTTTTTAGGAAACCCCATCTCGTAGATGAGGGATTGTAATTTATCACTTTGTCTTATTGGTCTCTATTTCACTTAAATTTTATAATCCGAATGTAATTACGGTGAGGGGGATACACATAACACTCCTTGTAATACCCCAAAATGCAATTACAGGATTTTGGGCTTCAAAAGTGATGTGTTATTGCTAAGCCAACACGTTTGGAGAATATGAAGTGAACTGCAATTAGAATGTGTTGTGATCGGTGCCTAAACCCTATACTTAAGCTCAATTATGGATTAACATTTAAATTGAACAAAGATAGAGGGGAGGGTGCATTATGGAAGAAATGCAATAAGAAGAATGTGTTTGGTGGTGATTCAAGAAGAATTGCCACAATCAGGGGCAAAATGGGAAAGTTACCAACCAGTTGATCAGTTACTGAAGAGGAAACTCATTGGAGCTTAAAGATCAATGGTTGTGATTAATTGTTAAGATCAAGAAGGTGGAATCAAGTGCTTGTGTGTTCATATAAGCTCATGAAGGGAAGCACAAGATCATGACAAGTGGCAAGTTGTGAGCTATGGGATATGAGTCAAAGTTTCCAACTTGCTTTTCTCTTCCCTCTCTCATCTAGGTCTGTCATCATGCATGGGGAGGCTGAAATTTCTACATCATAAACTTCTTTCTCCAAAACTCCATTTTCACTAAGCTCAAAGAGGAAAGAGAAAGAATAAAAGCTTAAGGTTAGTGCTCCATGTGACCTCTAATGCTCTAAACCTCTTCATTAATCTTGTTTATGGTGATGAGAACTTTCTTTCTATGGTTTTAGATTTTTGAAAGAGGGTGTTTTAGAGTTTGAGCAAGTTTGAGAGGAAGAGAATCAAGGAGCTAACTTTGGCAAGTTGAAGAGGTGAGTAATAACTCTCTTTTGGCATATTTGTTGTGGCTATTGAATGAGTTATGGAATTTATTGATTTTGCCCTGATTTAGTGTAATCTTGTAATGCATTAGTTGCATGGTGAGTTATGGTGGAATTGGTATTATATTGTGTTATTTGAATATTGGAATGGGTTTGGAATATTGGAAGTAAAATTGGAGAAATTGAGTAATATTTGTAATGTGTTGACCCAAGACCAAACTTGCTGTTATAACAAGAATTTGGTTGTTTTAGTGTGTCCAATGTGTTCCTTGTGAAAATTTATGTAGGAATAAGTTGGTTGTGGATTTTAGGAGCCATTGGGCATTTTGGTTAAAAGTTAGGAAAATTCTATCAGTTATTGCGTTTTGGCTTCTTATAAGCCTCACTCGAGTGATATGGGGTCTCACTCGAGTACAGCAGCATGTTTCTTCTATTTCCTTCAGTTTTTTGTTGCACTTCCGTTCTAAAAAGCAAGAGTGCACTTTCTCACTTGCGAGTGATATGGGTCATCACTCGAGTGAGCCTTGTCTCACTCGGGTGCAAGAGTATTGCACACTATGGGCTCACATCTCAGGTTGTCACTCGCAGTCCATTTTCCACGAGTGTGATCTAGCACCAGTAATTGTTGAGCTATCACTCGAGTTCCAAAGTTAGTGCTCGAGTACACTTCCTTCTTTAGGGTTTCTGTTGCTCTCGGGTAGTCACTTTTTGTACCTTATTTTTAGGACTCGGGTAACCATAAGGCTATCACTCGGGTGAGGGGTTTAGGACTCGAGTGCAGTTGTGACTTTCTGTCTCTGATGTTGCTTTCTGTTCAGCACTCGCGTGAGTGAGCTTCAATGCTCAAGTGCCATCTCATCATCACTCGAGTGAGGCATTCTTCACTCTAGTGCATGCGTCAAAAATCAATGTGTTGCTTTCCAAAAGGGATCTTTAGTATAAGTTCTTCCAACCCTTTAGCCATTTGTCTAGGCTTCTAAGGGCTATCTAAAGGTTTCAAATGACAACCAATATTAAGTGTTTTGGAATTAAGAACTTGGATTTGGAATTAATCTACCGTCCTTGATTTTGGTTTTAGGATTCGATATTTTCCCTGCTCGTGAGTAATCGATGCTGGAGCATGTCTAGAAAGAATAAGGCAGTGATGCTTTCTCTTATACTGTATGTAATGTATGGTATGTATATTTTATCATTGTTATGAGATGGTTGCGGATGTTGCGAAGCTTATGGATTTATGTTTGTGAGTCTTTCACCTGCAGTCCAATGGGGGTTCTGGTGGGAGAACCGTGCCTGCGGGGCGGTGGGATTATGGGGGATTGACTATTTGTGAGACGTAAGGCTCTGTGTATACACCCCCACGCCAATAGTCCCTGAGTCACTAATAATGGTTCAGGTAAGGACTGCGTGCCTTCTTGGTGGTAAAAGGGGATAAGGGTGGGGGTGTGATTGTGGATCTTGTGACACCAGTCACGCATCATGTGTGGATCTTATGACGTTGGTCACGCATCTTATGGATCTTGTGATGTCGGTCACGCATCATGTGTATACAACCGTGAGTGCTGTCATTTGTGGCCCAAGCCATGCATCACTGTGATTATTGTTGCTACTGTGGTGTGATGATTTACTTGCATGCTATGTGATTATATATTATATGAGTGATTTCTACTGGGATTCTCTTAAATCTCATTCTTTACATTGACTAACTTTTCAGACAGGGCAAGTGGCTTGAAGGAAAAGCAAGCAACCAACGGCTGGTAGTGCACTATTATAGTCAATGGTTGGTTGTTATTTTTCGATTGGGGATTACTGTACATTTGTAAATGTTATTTTGGGTAAGGTCCTGTAATCCCCTGAATGGGAAATTGGAAGGGCGAGTATGCCCCGTAAACCCCTTTTAGTTATGATATGAAACCCGGGGTTGCTGAGAATTTTTGTTTTACACTCTGATATTGATCAATGTGATTTAACTGTACAGGTGAATTATATTTGAAAAGTGTGTATGAGACCAAATTGAATTGGTTTTTGGGAAAAGTTTTGAAAACCCACTTCAGTTTAGGGCGATTCCTGGACGTTAGGTTGGGACTTAATAGATTTGGAATTAACCATTGGTCTCTAATTTAACTTAATTATGCATTTTCAAATCATAATTATGATTTATAAGGTAGGGGATTACACTCCCCTTAGATGTTTATAAGCAAATATTGTGCCTCATCAAAACCTTACTAGGAAAAACCTAATGGGACAAAAACCTAGTGAAGGGAAAAAGTACATGATACATATTGAAGTTGCCTCGTTAAAAACCTTACTAGGAAAACCCAGTAGGATAAAACCTTGGTTAAGGAAAAGAATACATCATGGTCTCTACTTCCTCTGATGATAATATTGTATTTACTCCTCGCATGGTCTCTACTCCCCCTAATGATAATATCATATCTACTCCCCCTAATAATAACATTACTTCCAATGTATTTTTGAGCATATCTTTATTTTTACTGCTAAACTATAAATGATGCATTGTCACCAAAAGTTTTGCTGAGGTGTTGTCGTTTAACATATCTTCTGGATATGTTAAAATATCAGTACATTCTACCTTTATTATGGAAACAATAAAGGAAAATTATTCAAAAAATCACTAAACTATATCTTGTATCCACATATTCAGTTTGTTCTGAACAAAATAATATCATATAATATATTCATAGGACTACCATACCAAATTTCATTTTTGTTATCCACTGTGCGCCTGCAAGAACTAATTTTTATCAATAAAATCATTATAGATGTCAGATCCCTTAACATTTCGATATATACAAGTATAAGCACACAATTTCATCAAGCGTATAGAAATAGCGAAAACATACTTACGTTAAGTACTTGTTTACAATACAAGAGTCTCCCCATAGGGTTTGATAATATATACAATTTTGTCCAAAATTTCAAAATAAACTAATTATAACCAAAAGCTCCATCGTCTTGAACCAGAGACCTTAGTTACCTATATTTACCGATTTTCCCTTAGAGCTGCTAGTTTCTGCTAGAAAAATTTTTAATTTAAAAAAAGGTGAGATTCAAACGAATCTTAGTAGTAGCATGCAACCAGTCATATAAAATGCAACAAATAAATATGCCCTATACCATGTAATACAGCATAAAACAAACAACACAGCATGTGCACATGAGTCGGGGCTAGTTTCCCACTACCCTTAAACACCTTGTTTAGGTTCTTGCTCGCAACTGGGTAAGTATGCCTCCACTTACTCCAGGCCCACAACCCGTAAACACCTCAGTTGGGTTCTAGCTCACAACTGGGTAAGTGTGCCTCCACACACAATTGCCCCTCCAAGAAAAAGTGTTCATATCACATAATATGGCATAAACAAAACATATAGACAATCACATAGTATATGAAAGAAAGTGCTACTACCTTTTGTCCAATTAAGTCCTTAATTCGATATAGCTCAAGCTCAACAGTCTGTCCTTAAAATTCTTAATTTACAAGATTAGATTAATACCCATTCATGTATCCCTTTAGACTCTTTCAAATTACTTGTGTTGGTTATATTAGTCTAAAACTACAAAATTACCAAAATGTCCCTAGGGACCTGGTCTAAGCCCTTTATTACCCGGTCCAACTATACTTTTTTAGAAATTTTGACTCAGGCTATTCCTACATAGTTTTTCACTTAGAATCTATTTTTGACCTTGGTTTTCTCAAAATCACTACCAAATGACAGTTTGGCCTTTGACAGCCCCTACTAAGGGTTTTAGGGTTTTTTTATCACTTCACTTTCTACGGCTTTTCTTACAACATGATCAACATCAACCCTACACAATTTTCCCTCCTGAACATAATGGAACTATCATATTCGTGAAATTCCAGCTCCTACCCCTATTTCTTGAGCTGGCCAAAACTTGAAGGAAAAGGGAAAATTTTTTGATTTCATGATCTAACCCTTAAAGCTTGCTCCTTTTCCCTCCTAACCACTTGTTAAACCTTTTAAACACTTATTAGGCATGATTTGAGGAAATTTGGATAGCATAACCCTTTAGGGTTTCACCATCCTAAATTTACAAAATCACCAACCAAACCACAAATCAAGTCAAGAACTACAACAATAACATCATACCCGCAAAAGGATTAAAGTTCTTGAAGTTACCTTTTGATCGTCAAACTTTCTCTCTCAAGGAGTCCTCCCTTTCTCTCTCTTACCTTGATGTCTTGCTTTCTACACATGATTTACATGGAGGAAAAGGACATAGGAGAGATCCTACACAAGATAGAAAGCATGAACTCTTGAAATCACAAGACTTACCTTAAATTTTTGCTTCTTGTGCTCCCTTTCTCCAAGTTTTCCTAAGCTCTCCTCTCCTCTCTCTCTCTCTCTCTATTATGGTGTTAGACGTGAAAATGGAAGAGGGAAGATAAAGATGAGGACTTAAAAATATCCTACATCATCTTTAATAGATATTTGTTTAATGGTTTATGACATAAGCTTGTACTTATGCCTTATCATTTGCTAATTGTGTCATAACCTTCCATTGATTTTGAACCATTTTTCCTCCTCTCTTGTTGGCCCAAAATGATGCCAACTAGGGCCCTTCATCAACCTAATTTGGTTCCTTTACTTTGTCTAACCAATTGCACAAGATATTATATTTTATGCTAATTAAACATGTGCTCATATCCTTAATAAATTCTTATTTAATCCTTTGGCTTGAGATAATGACACTTTGCATAATTATTGTCCAAGCAATTATTTTCTCTCCTATTTCCTTATTTAGGTGAAAATGACAAGATTAAAGGAAAATAATAATTGTTTCAACATTTTCCACAATCTCTCTCTAATTAATTTGTGTACAAGTTCTCCTTTGACTTTTCAAACCTTGTATATTTGTCCATAATTGCTCTAAAATTGGGATGTTTATCCATAAATATTTATTTGCCCCTTCTTTTCTTCATTTGGTCAAAAATGGCCCCAAATTATTGGGAAAATAATTAGCTCTTGGCGTAATTGTAAAATTATCATTTTGCCCTTACATTTTTGCATTTAATTAGGCCAAAGTGTTTCTTCCTCCTTTTGGGCCGAAATCAACCCTTAATATTGGGCCAAGAGTTGTGCTCTTTTATTCTCCAATTTGGGCTTTAACAATGGGCTTTAGTGATGACCTTCTTTTTTTGAAAGACAATAACTTAGTTTATGTCTTGCTTTAGCTCAATTCCATGTGACTTCAACTAAAAGTGTTGTTACCATTTCAATTGCATCAAAATCCACCATCTTATTTCATTGAATGCCATAAGTATTCACAAGGCATATTGGGGAATAAAAATGGGGTGTTACAATTAATACAATATTAGCATGATACAAAAATATTCTCATAAAATATAAGGTACTTTTGGACCAATAAATTGAATATATGTTTACAAAAAAATACATCGTGGCAAAAATATGTGATTTTGAAATCATTGATACATTCGATAAGTTGATATACAAGTTAAGCAAAATGCAAAATTACTGAAAGTGCTAGTTCGAGCCTAGCTTGTGACTTGAAAAAAAGAGAGAGGAGAAAGTATTTTTCAATAAATTATATATGCTTGAATTAGTTTCAAACTCACATAATATTTTATATATAGAATGATTTTCTTGTATATGCTTCTGGCATTTTAGAACCTTTAAGGATTCTCATATAAATTTCACTATTTAATGAGCCATATGAATAGACTATATATAACAACATCTAACATATGCAAAATTTTATTTTCATATGCTACTAGAAACACAAAATTATTATATCCACCACAAAGTAGTATACCTCATCATAGTCATCTTTAGCATTTATGAAAATCTTTATTTTTACTTAAATATTTATATATTTCATATTTCAGTTGAGACTATAGGTCTATAATTTTCACATATCGAAATAATGTGATCTTATTTTCACTACATCTTTTCCCTCTTACTTTTCCTTTTTGTCCAATTACCATTCTGTCCACTTATAAGACAGATTTGTACACTAAATTTGCTATTCAAAAAATAGGAATTCTACCATAAATTTGGGACTTTTCTAAAAAAAATGGGGTTCTAAAGCTTAGAATCATAAATTGAGATCACAGAAATGTTAGATAAGGCTATTATAACACTTCAATGATCCCAATTCTCAGATATAATATAGTTCCATATAATGGTTCCTACTTGTAGGAAATTCTGAGCAACTAAATGGAGGTAAAATTATGAATGTATAGTGTTGCTAAATAGTTTTGTTCTAATTAAGTTTCTCGTTTCTCTGTAGTTGAGTTCGAGCTTTATGATAAGGACTTCTTTCTCAGTTGCAACTTAGAGAATACTAGGTAACGTGGTCCTATCTATCTTAGTTATCAGTGCTGCTTATGGGTTTTTCTAAAAACTCTACAAGCTTATATTGAGTAAAGCTTGTATGAACCATATGATTTTAAGACTAAAATTGCCTTATGGGACCTTTGTATGAACCCTAGGACTAGATAGATCGATATGTGTGATAATTAGAGACAACCATAGGCATGAATGTGTGAACTAAATTGAAATTTGTATGGTTTTGACTTATTCTTTGTTTCATAATACAATACTCTTGTCAAAGCAAGATTGATGTAGGCTCACTCCAGTGAGGGACATACTTGGCAAGGCAAATGACTTAATAAGGACAAAAAGTGATTTCCATGTTATGATGACCATAATACTACTGCATTATTTATTCTTATGTGTTTAATGTGCAAACATGTGATCTTTTGATATATAGTGGAAGTACACTTGGTATATGCATAAGAGTTGAGTTTATGACATTGATTGACATGCATTAGCTTGAAAACATATGGAAACCCCTTAAGAATAATGTGATATAAATGGCAAAGTTAGTGATTAGGTTGTGATTTGTAAAAATTGAATACCATGTGGCAGGCCACTAGTTTGATTATTGTGCACCACTAGCTGGCATCTATTTTATAAGGAAGAATTCTCTGATACAACACTCTAAGGGTGTTTGGGCAGTATCTCAGGGCTCAAGCTATAACTTTACTAGAGGAATTCATGGTCCCTGTTGTGCTATATAGTACTTTGGTCAGTCTATATCACATGGTAGAGAGCTCATGAGAGTAACTAGTAACATGGAGTATACTTAGCCCATGGGTTCAATCGGAGGATATAAGGATGGTTAAGGGTTCATAAAAGATAAAGAGTAACCATTGCATTATGACATCTTGTGATATAGTATGTTATGTTATGAATAAACGTTCTCTAAGGCATATGAATCTATACTATTATAGTCCTACTTATTATATTTGCTTGCCTACTTGCTTATTATATATGTTTAACATGCCTGTATAGTAGTCCTACCTAGCGCCTTACTGGTGGTGCCGGTAGTAAAGGTAGGTAGTGACTATATTATTAAGACAGTAGTCTCATCCCGTTACTTGTCATACTTTTCAGGTGAGAGCTTGAAGGGTGACGTGACTGGGAATACACCTGAGGCCTAAGGCTATAACTATTAGTAACTGCAATGTACTCATTTGATTCCATTTATTGTCATAGTTAGGATTTGTAATTTAAATTCATGATTGTGTTAAACTCTGAGTAGTCCTTTATTTGAATTTTGGTAGTAGAAGGCCTGAGGCCTAAGGTTCTCCTAGAAATGTATTATTATAGCTTATAAATTATTATAGTAAAAGGGCATGGATTTTGATATTTGTTATAAAGGCATGTAATTATACCCAATGCATCATGATAAATGAAAAGTTTTCTTAAATTCACTCTAAGAGTAGGAAATATGAGATAAGGTATTACCTCCCTCCCTCTCCCACTATGGCTCCTCCTTCCTCCCTCCCTCCATCTACACCGTCGGTCTACATTGCTGCAGGTTTGATTTTTTAAAAAAAAAAATACAATGCTTTGTATTTTTTGGAATAATTCTAAAATTCTCTTTGTTGTTGCTGTTAGGGTTGTGAAGAGAAAAGAAATTTCAATCATCCAAATTTAAAGTTGAGGTAATTAAAGTTAAACATTATTGTTATTTACGGATATGCATTGTAATACCCTGAATTTTGAGACTTAAGGCTAGAGAATAAGCCTAAAATAAGTGAATTGCTAAGCCCTAGTTTAGCAAGACTCCAAATGTGGATTAATGTATAATGACTCCAAAAGTGGATTGGTTAGTGATAAATAAACCCTTTTTGGAGAATATGGAGTGGATTATAGTCGTCTGTGTTATGAGCAGCGCCGAAACCCTATATTTAAGTTCAATTATGGATTAACATATAAATTGACTTAAAATATAGGGAGGGCGCATATTGTGGTGAAAAGCAAAGATATGAAGTGTTTGGTGGTGATTCAGTGAGAATTATCTTAATTAGGGCCAAAACGGTAAAGTTACCGACCGATTGATCGGTTACCAAAGAGAAAGCTGACTGGTAACTCAAAGATCAATGGTTACAATTCATTGTGATGAGATTAATAGGGTGGAATCCCATGTGTTTGTGTACATGTGAGCTCATGAAGATGAAGCAAGATCTTGACAAGTGTCAAGACAAGAGCCATGGATCTTGGGTCAACAATTCAAACTCACATCTCTCTCCTCTCTTTGTGAAAGTCGGCCAACTTAGGGAGGGAATTAAAGATCTGATTTCCCTTTATCATTTTCACCATCTCATCTTCTCTCTCTCACACTCCATGGATGTCTAACTCAAGGGGAGGAAAGAGAAAGCTATAGGTGAAATTTTGGTTGGTTTATGGTTCTCTTTAGCTTAAACACTCTTCCTTAATATTGTTCCTAGTAATGAGAGCTTCATTGCTATGGTTTTAGATTTGTGATTGGAGGTGTTTGATAGCTTGAGGAAAAGTGGAAAGATGAAGAATCAAGGAATTGGTTTGGGAAAGAGGAAGAGGTGAGTATTTGAAGCCTTTTGATCTAAGTTTTGTGAGTTTTGGTTGAGTATTGTGATTTGTAGAATTTGACCAGATTTTATGGTATTTTTGAATGGCATGAATTGGCATGTGTGTTGTGTTGTAATTGGTCTTTTGTTGAGCATTTTGACCATTGGAATTGGTTTTAGAAGTGAAATGGAAAGAATTGCATTGTGAAGATTTATGTTAGGCTTTGTGTTGACATGTTAGGGTTGTTGTGAAACATGTCGATATGATTTGAATTTGGTTGTTTTGGTGATTCCAATGGATTCCTTGTGAAATTTTGTGTGGGAATGATGTTTGATGTGAAAATGGAACTATTGGAAGCAAATGTGCAAAACTTGAAAATCTGTCAATTGGAAGTCTGTTTTGGGCAGTCTGCTCGTGTGGACGTTTTGACTGGGCAAATGATGTCAGAAAATTATGAAACTTTTCAGTCTTAAATTTCACATCCCAAGCTTCAAAATGGATATATAATTTGTGTCATTTCGTTTAGGGAACTGGGAGATATGACTGTCCAAAGTTTGAGGTCGAAAATGAACATTGTTTTGGGACAGTCTTGAGTTTTGGGGAATTATGTATTTGTGTTGTGATTTCTAGTAATGGCCAATATTTTTCCTGTGTAGAGGACTTAAATATCTTTCATTTGGATTTAGAATCACCTCATTTCAATTTTTTGTAGAATTAGTTATGATTTTTGGAAGTTCAGCCAAGAAACAGGATTTTCTTGGCTGCGGCCCATAACTTTCTATGTAGTCATTGGCCACGGCCAGTGGATTTGTGGGCCACGACCAACCCCCAAAAATCAGCATTTTGGACTTTTAAAAGGTGATCTTTGGTCAAGTGCTTCCCAAGCCTTTAAGCATGTGTTTAGGCTTTGATTAGCCACCTAAAGGTCATGAATGGTAACCAACTTTAAGTGATATGAAAGTAAGGTTTTGGAATAGAGAATAACCCCATGTCCTTGCTTTGGTATAGGGTTGATATTCGCCCTGGTCATGGTTTGGTATTCATTCTGATCACGAGTAATCGGAGCTGGAGCATACATGGAAAGAACAAGTGTAGGGAACTTACCTCTCTTGCATGCTTTGATATTTGTGTTTGTGTATTGATGTATGTATTGCTTTGCTTGATTATGTGAAACATGTATGAATGATTGTAGCTCTGTTTCCAGTTATGCTATGGCCATGAGTATGTTGTTGAAACATTGAGCACGCAGATATGTCATTGTGTGAACATGAGTTATGTATTGCAAGCATGTCATGCATTAAACACTTATCTTGTATGCATACTGGTATTTGTTTCCTACTGAGATTCTCTAGAATCTCACCCTCCCTACCAACAGTTAGACAGGACAAGCAGATCGAAGAGGGAGCAAGCAGCCGAGGGCGGCAAGGACTCCTTCGGGATATGATTGTGGCTATTGGTTATCATAGTTAGGATGTATATTTGGATATTTGTATCTTGAATTGGATTTGTATATGTGGATGAGGATTTAATTATGTGTATTTGAGATGAGATTTGTGTAATCCCTTATGCGGGCTTGTAATGGGCGAATGTGCCCTGTAAAGCTTGAGTTAATGAATGGAACCCGGGATTGTTGGGATTATTACATTACGTACTCTGATATATTTAAATGTGATTTATCTTCGTGTAGTAATTGTATTCAGAATGTGAATGTGAGATCAGGTGAATTAGATTTTGAAAGGTATTTGTGAAAACCCCGTATGGTATATGGGATTGTAAATGAGTTTTGTTTCTTATTAGTCTCTATTTCACTTTAATTGTGTATTTCGCATATAATTATGGAAGGGGGGTTACATGCATTGAATTAGTTAAACTTTGTAAACTTGTATGAATGTTGATGCTTTGAAGTCTATAATTTATAGTTTATGACTTAGACAACTTAGCAATAATTTTTATATTATGTATTAATGAAATTGCTTATATTGCCTTGAATTGCCTCAGTTAGTTAGTTTTGTTTGAATTAAGCTGAATTGCTTTGTTATTGTAATTTTGGGATGTCTTACTTTTAAGGATAAATGATGCCAACGTTTTTTTAAAAAATGAGTAAAAGACAATATCTTCGTTGACAATTGTTTTAAACTTGAGTGTTTTGGAAATGGCTTAGGTGGTAATAAAATGGATTATAGGTGGATGAATATTTTGAGAACTAGTGAAGAATATGAGAATGGAGTGGAAGAATTTATTGAATTTTCTAGAAGGAATGTGCCTATAAAAAATGGGATGTATTTTTATCCTTGTATCAATTGTTTAAATGAAAGTCGATGGGATATTAATGATATAAGGGATCACCTACTTTGTGATGGAATAAATCTTCCATACACAAGGTGGATATGGCATTGTGAGGAAGTAACTACTTGTCTATCGCAATGGAGAAAATTATTCATGATGTTGAGGTTGAATTCTTTGAACAATCACATGAATATAATAGCCTATGGAGTGATACAGAGATACCATTATAACATTGGAGTAAGTATACATGGTTGACAACAACCTTACATTTAGTCAACTTAAAGGCACCTTATGGGTGTACTGATAATAGTTTTACATTGTTGCTTGAATTGTTGTATGATATGTTTCTAGATGATAATGTACTTCCAAATTATATGTATGAGTCCAAGAAAATCTTATCTATGATAGGTATGGAGTATAAAAAGATACACGCTTGGCCTAATGACTGTGTATTGTATAGAAAGGAGTATGAAGGTCTTAGGAGTGTCCATTGTGTAAAAATTCACGATACAAAGTAAAGAAAGATGGTGTTTGTGGTAATGGGACAAATAAAAGGTAACCTTTAAAGGTATTGTGGTATTCTCCAATAATACCGTAATTTAAGTGTTGTTTGTGAGTGCAACAAAAGCGAAGAAGTTAAGTTGGCATTTTGATTAGAGAACATCTTATGGCAAATATCTTCGACACCCGGCTAACTCTCCACAATGTAAGAAAATAGATGAAATATTCCCTTAATTTGGCAGTGAGCCAAGAAAGCTTCTGCTTGGGCTTTGTATAGTTAGAATCAATCCATATTAAACTCTTAGTAGTACACGTCGTGCTTGGCCAGTTCTCCTTGTAATATAAAACTTATCTCCCAGGATATGTATGAAATACAAGTATGTGATGTTTTCTATGATGATTTCAGGACTAAAAAGCCAGGGAATGATATCAATGTCTACTTGGATCCTTTGATTGAGGACTTGAAAGAGTCCTATAAGCTAGTGCAATAATTTTCACCACGATAAATGACTTTCCTGCATACTGAAATTTGTCAGGATACAATGTGAAAGGTCATAAAGCATGTCCGATGTGATACCCCAAAAAGTAATTAAGGGTTAAGAACTTCAAAAGTGATTGTAATTATTGATAAATAAACACTTTTGGAGAATGTGATTTGAATTGTGATCCAAATGCGTAATAATTAGTGCCTAAACCCTGTATTTAATTTTAATTATGGATTAATATCTAAATTGAATTAAAATAGAGGGAGGGCACATCATATGGTGAAATGGAATAATAAAATATGTTTGGTGGTGATTCAGTAGGAATTGTCATAATCAGTGGCAAAATGGAAAAAAAGAAAAGTTACGACTAATTAGTCAATTATGGAAGAGGAAACTCATTAGCAACATAAGATATTAAGAAGTATGACAATTGTCTAAGTTGGCATGTGCATGCAAAGAGTTGAGAGGAAGCTCAAGATCATGACACTTGTCAACATGTGAGCTATTGATTTTGGTCAAATTGTCAAAACTCTTCCTTCTTCCTTCTCCTCTCTAAGTCGGCCAAGAGAGCCATTTGAAGCCCAAAATCTTCTTATCTTCATCATCTTCACTCTCTCTCCCATTCTCCATTTTCATTCAAGATCAAGGAGGAAAGAAAAAGGAAAAGGTGAGATTTTGGCTTGTTTGATGACCTCTTTAGCTCAAACGCTCTTCTATAATGTTGTTCATGGTGATGAGAGCTTCATCTATATGGTTTTAGATTTTTGAAAGAAGGTGTTTAGGTGCTTGAAGAAATTTGAAAGTGGATGAATCAAGGAGCTAGCTTTGGAAAGAGGAAGAGGTGAGTAATAGTTGCATTTTGACCTATGTATTGTGATCATTGGATGAGTTTTGGAATTTATGATTTTTTCCCTGATTTTAGTGTGATTTTGGAATGAATGAATTTCCTAGTGTAGTGTGGTGGATTTGGTGACATATTGTGTCATTGGAACAATGGAATTGGTTTGGAACTTGGAATGGAAAGGATTTCAATGTTGAGACTTGTGTGGTGATAGTTTGTGGCCAATGTGGAACATGTTAATGTTATGTGATTTTTTTTGGTTTGGTGTTTCTAATGGGTTCCTTGTGAAAATTTGTGTGGGAATAGGTTTAGTTGTTGATTTTGGAGCCATTGGACACACTGGTTGAAAATTTGAAATTTTGTCTATTGAAATTCTTTGCTGGGCAGTTGGGATGCATGGACTTTTTGAATGAGCAAATGGTGTCCAAAAATTCTAAAAATTTCCAAGCTTAAAGTTCACATGCCAATCTTAAAAATGGATATATAATTTATTTCATTTCGATTTGTGAGCTTAGAGTTATGATTTTCCAATGTTTGGGGTTGAAACTAGAAGCTATTTTGGAGCAGTATGGGATTTCGTGTAATTCTGTATTTTTGTGGTTATGAACAGCATTGATTCATATTTGTCCTGTAAGGAGGACTTAAATAGTTTTCCATTGGCTTTAGAATCACCCCATTTCAATTTTCCTAGAATTAGTTATGATTTTTTGAATTTTCCTTGACTGCAGCCCAAAACTTCTCTTGGCTGTCTTTGGCCGCAGCAAGAAAATATTGGCTGTAGCTAAAAACTCTCTATGCAGTTTTTAGCCATAGCCGGAAGATCTTGGCTGTAGCAAAAAACTTTCTGTGCTCTTTTTGGCCTTAGCCAGAGATTTTTTAGCTGCAGCCAACCCCTGTTTTCAGCACTTTGTGATTTTAAAAATTGGTTTCTAGCCTAGTACTTCCCAATCATAGCCACCTAAGGGACTCAAATGACAACCAACCTTAAGTGTTTTAAAGTTAAGAAATTGGAAAAAGGGAATAATACTATGTTCTTGATTTTGAATGATAGGATTCGATATCTGCCCTGAACGTGAGCAGCTGGTGCCAGAGCACAATTGAAAAGAACAAGGTAGTATGACTTTATCTTATACTGTGTGTGATGGATTATATGTATGTGATGTCATTGAACTATGGATTGCTAATGTTGCAGAGCTTGTTGTTGTGTGTATGCTGTGAAGATATGTGTATATTGTGACGTTAGTCACGTATCATGTGTATATTGTGACATTTGTAATGCATCATATGTATATGCCTTTGAGTTGCATCACCACACCAAGAGTCCTTTGGTAGCTAATAATGGTTCAAGTGAGGGTTATGTGCATCCCCGGTAGTGAAAGAGAATGAGGGTGGGGTGTGACAATGAATTCATTGTGTATGTGTAAGCCGAAAAGCTATGTGTAAGCCATAAGGCTATGTGATTGTTGTGAAGATTATGTGTATGCTGTTAAGGCTATGTTTATACTGTGATCGTTGCTATTGTGCTGATTGATGTCTTGCTTGCATGCTATGTGATTATATACTGCATGACTGATTTGTTAGTACTGAGATTCTTTTGAATCTCATTCTTTCCATTGACAAATCTACAAATAGGGCAAGCGGCTCGAAGGAGAAGCAGGCAACCAAGGGTGGATAGTTCCTTATTTTGGTTGTTGTTTGGTTGTCATATCTGGAATGGGATTACTGTACATTCGTAAATGTTATTTTGGATATAGATATGTAATCCCCTGAATGGGAAATGGTAAGGGGCAGAAATGCCCCGTAAACCCTTTATTTAATATATGGAAACCCAGGGGTTGCCGGGAATTTTGGTCTACACTCTGATTTGTATGAATGTAACTTAACTGCACAGGTTAATTATATTCGAAATGTGAGTATGAGACCGGATCGAACAAGTTTTGAAAGAAATTTTGAAAACCCACTGCATTTCAAGACGGGTCTTTGTCTTAAAGCGGGATTTAAACAGATTTTGTATAACTTAATTATGCATTTTTTAATTATAATTATGGATTATAAGGTAGGGTGTAATATCCTGGATTTTAATCAAGGAATAGTAACTTCAAATTATGTAATTAATGCTAATTAAGCATATTTGAAGTATATGTTTCGCAAAGTGAAATGAAGGCAATTATTCATAAATTAATATGTATTGCACTAATCAGGGGTAAAATGGTAATTTACCAACCGTCTGGTTAGCTATGGATGAGAAAACCCCTTAGTAATCAACATCAATGGTTGAGATTGAAAGATCTAAGGGTGGGATCTTGTGTATGTGAGAATATGTGAAATTAGTGTGGAAGAAAGGAGATGATGCCAAGTGGCTAAATGAGAGCCATTGGATGAGTCAAGGTTTCAACTATTTTCTCTTCCTTCTCCACTCTTAGTCGGTTTTGCATGGGAAGAAGAGAAGCAAATGATCATCACCTTCACCTACTCATTTTCTCTCTTCATTTCTTCCATTTCCGGCGAGTAAGCAAGAAAGAGAAAGGAAGGGCTTGAATTATAGGTGAGTGTTTGACTCTAAATGCTCACTTTGCTTTCATTAAAGTTGTTCAAATGTTCAAGAACTATACTTCCATGTTTTCAGACTTGGGATTGGTGGTGTGTGACAATTTGAGAGAATTTGGAAGTTGAGGAATCCAAGTTCTGATTTCAGCAAGTTGAAGAGGTAGGTTTGTAATGCATTTTGATATATATGTCAAGATGTTTGCTTGATCAATGAAAAATCTGGAAATTAGACCTAATTATGATGTTAAGTGAAGGGTAGGTTTTGAGTAGAGTGTCACTGTTCATTTGGTCAGTTTTGACACTTAGGAGTGATTAGAAATTGATTGGAAGTTGAATAAGAGAAGTTGTTAGAAGGAGGTTTTGAGTGGTTTGATGATTTAGAGAGAGAATGTGTTAAATGGGTTGAATTTGGGTTGTTTGTGGTTGCCAATGGGTTCCTTGTGTTGAAATAAGTGAGAATGAGCTTTGGCACAAGTTTTGGAACCATTGGAACTCATTTAGTGAATTTTGGAAAAGCTTACCAGTTGCTGCGTTTTGGTTGCTGGTGTGATTTCTCGAGTGAGAGAAGAACTCACTCGAGCACAGGATGAACGTGCTCGAGTGAGCATGTTGTGCTCGAGTGAGGGTGTGTTTTTGCTGTTGCGGGTGTGTATCTCAGGGTATCACTCGTGGGAGGTTGCCAAGAGTGCGCCTGGCACTCGCGAGCATTGGGGGTTCACTCGCGAGCACTGAGGTTGTGCTCGAGTGAATCTGTTGTCTGGGAGTTGGGGTGCTCTCGGGCAGGCACTCGCTGCTTGTGCTCGCGAGCACTGGGGGTCAGTGCTCGAGCACAGGTGTTTGTGCTCGAGTGAAGGTGGAAGAAGATGTTGAGAGATGCTCTCGGGTTGTCACTCGCAGGCCTCACTTCCGTGGTTCTCGAGTGTGCTCGGGGTCTCTGCTCGAGCACAGCCTCTTGTGCTCGAGTGAGAGTGAGAGAGTGTAGTGAAGTTTGCTCTCGGGCAAGCACTCGCGGGTGGTCACTCGCATGTGTGCTCGAGTGAGAGCGAGGGTCATGCTCGAGCACGGCCTTCTGTGCTCGAGTGAGGGGACCCAGAAATTAGTGATTAGCTTTCCAAAGAGTGATCTTTAGGGATAGTTATCCCAACCCTTTAGGCGTATGTTTAGGCATTTAATGGCCATCTAAAGAGTCCAAATGAATACCAACTTAGAGTGTTATTGAAGTAAAAACTTGGAAAAGGAAATTAACCAAATGTCCCTATTTTGATTATAGGATTTGACATCTGCTATCCTCGTGAGCCTACTGTGCCCAGAGACATCAGGAAGGGATCAGGTAGTGACTTTTCTTTCGTACCATATGTGATGCATTGTATGTGTGTATTATCATTGCTTTGTGATAAGTTCATGTGTTGCGACTTATATGGATATATGTGAGCACCGTCAGTCCAATAGTCCCTGAGTAGCTAACAACGGTTCGGGTTAGGGCGGTGTGCCTTCCCGGCGGAGAAAGGGGATGAGGATGAGGTGTGATTATGTGGGCCGAAAGGCTGATTTGTGAGCCGAAAGGCGATTTGTGAGGCTGACGAGCCGTTTGTGAAGCCGGATAGCTTATGGGCTATAAGGCTGTATATGTATGCACTGCCACGCCAATAGTCCCTGAGTAGCTAACAACGGTTCGGGTTAGGCAGTGTGCCTTCCCGGCGGAGAAAGGGGAGGAGGCTGGAGTGTGATATGTGTTGCTGCTGCGTGATGATTTGCTTACATGCTATGTGCTTATGTGTGGTATAATTGCTTAGTTACTACTGGGATTCTTTTGAATCTCATTCTTTCCTTTGAACTAACCTTTCAGACAGGGCGACTGGCTCCAAGGAGAAGCGCGTGACCCGGAGTGGTTAGATCTTCCTAGGGATATTAGTATGGTTTTTGGTTGGTTAATCATTTTGGATAGGGATTACTGTATTGCATTTTGAGATGTAAATAGTGTGAATATTTGGTTTGTAATCCCCTACTTGGAATTTGGAACTCTATATATATCTAGATGAACCCGGGGGTTGCCGGGGTTTAAATTACGAACTCTGATATTTGTGAATGTAAATTAACTGCACAGGTGATTATATTCGGTAATGGAAAACGAGACCTGGATAGAAAAGAAGTTTTGAAAATTTTGTAAGGTCCTACTGCTTTTAATACGTTTTGAACTATCCGACGGTCTCAAACCCCTTTTATTATGCATTATCGAATATTAATTATGGTAATTAAGGCAGGGGGTTACATTTTGGTATCAGAGCTGTAGTTCCTGGCAAGGGTAGAATTTGCTAGGATAGATCCCTTAGTCGGCTTTAGGGATAGAAGATTGTTTGTGAATGATCGTTGTGGGTGCACATATGTGTTTAAATGATTTGGATATAGATGAGTTTTATGACTATATGTGCATACTGTCTCTGCTGGATTAATGGGGTAAGTTGTTTGTAGAATGAAGAAGACTAGAGGACGCCCCAGTATTCCGCGTGCAGACCCTGTGGTGGAGGTTGATAATGAAAATCCACCGGATCCAATGCAAGAATTAATGGGTCTGATAAAGGATCAGCGGGACATGATCACTGAGCTGAGAGACGAGCTCAGAGCAGAGAAGGCAAAGAATAAGGAAGTTCCGGTTCAGTCTACTCCGGAAGAAACTCAAGAAGAGATTCGATATGAAGACACTGCCGAGGGGTCAGCGCGACAATCAGAGTCTACACCTCATGCTATTCCGAATCGTGAATCTCACGGGATGCCACCTAGAGAGGAAAAAGACCTGCAATTCTGGGTCACAAGATTCTGCAAACATCTGCCTCCGGCGTTCAGAGGGAGGTTTGATCCACAAGTGGCAGAAGACTGGTTGTATCGTCTGGAGAAAATATTTGAGGTACTTTGTTGTCCAGAGGAGGTAAAACCACGACTGGCTGTCTACAAACTTGAAGGTGATGCGGATCGTTGGTGGCGGAATATCGCCCTAACATTGAAGAGCGGAAATGTGCCACTGACTTGGGAGTTGTTCTTACAAGAATTCAACGAGAAGTACTTTCCGAAGTCGGTTCAGCTTGAAAAGGAGACAGAATTCCTTAATATCAGGCAAGGGGACACGGAGAGCTTTGATGACTACTTGTCCCGATTCATCCGTTTGTCCCGATATTCCTCCTATCTCCGGTACAAGGATGACGGAGAATGGAGCTCAGATATGCTCATTCGGGGTTTGAGACGAGAGTTGCGAAAGCGGTTGGTTACTCACCGATTTAAGAAGTTTAATAAAGCTGTGGAGCAATGTCGAATCACGGAAAACAACCTAAGAGAAGTATATCCTGGTAAGGCTACTGGCCACCGCAGTGAGCCTAGTAAGGGCAACGTTCCCCAGAAGCGGAAAGGCCAAGGATCTTCTTCGTATCGGGGCGGTGATAAGAAGCCCTATCAGCCTGGAGGTCGTGAACCTCAGAGATTTGCGACCGAATGGAGATGTCGTCGCTGCAACAAAGCACATTATGGCCAGAACTGTCAGGGAGAGATGGTTTGTTTCAACTGCAAGCGGCCAGGACATCTTTCTAGAGATTGTCAACAACCACGAGCGGAGCAAAGGCCAAAGACACAGGGCCGAGTGTTTGCTATGACCCACGAGGAGGCTCGTAGATCTCCTGAGTTGATACAAGGTAAAATCTCTCTAAATGGTTATTTGTTGCAAGCATTGTTCGACTCGGGTGCCAGTCATTCCTTTATTGCGTATGATTGTGTGAGACGCCTGGGTATGCATGTGCATAAGTTACCATTCGATTTGGTAGTGTCGACTCCGATGGGAATTAAAGCCTTGACCACAGAAGTTTGTCTGAACTGTGTCATAACTGTGGAAGGGCATCAGTCTGTTGTGGATTTGATTTGTCTGCCGCTTTACCAATTGGAAGTCATTTTGGGATTTGATTGGTTAACGGCAAATAACGTATTGCTTGACTGTGGGAATAAGAGGATAGTATACCCTGTTTCTCAAAGCGCTGAAGCTGTAGGTGCTAGTATGAATTTCCTTTCTACGGCCAAAGCTGAGAGATATATTGAAAAGGGTTGCCAGGGGTATATGGTATTCTTCTCCGTTCAGGGGGAAACTGGTGAAACATTGAGTAACATACCCGTGGTAAGTGAATTCCCAGAGGTGTTTCCGGATGACCTTAGCGGATTGCCTCCTGAGAGGGAAGTTCAGTTCCCGATTGACATTGTGCCTGGAGCTGGTTCTATTTCCAAAGCCCCATACCGTATGGCCCCAAACGAGATGGCGGAGCTAAAGAAGCAAATAGAAGACCTGCTTGAGAAAGGGTTCATCAGACCCAGTGTGTCGCCTTGGGGAGCTCCAGTACTGTTTGTAAAGAAGAAAGATGGAAGCCTACGGTTGTGTATTGATTATAGAGAATTGAACAAGGTTACTATTAAGAACAAGTACCCACTTCCTCGAATCGACGACCTTTTAGATCAACTCTCTGGATCGTGTGTATTCTCAAAGATTGATCTAAGGTCAGGGTATCATCAACTGCGAGTGAAAGCAGAAGATGTTCCAAAGACTGCTTTCAGGACCCGGTATGGTCATTATGAGTTTCTGGTGATGCCATTTGGGCTAACCAATGCGCCTGCGGTTTTCATGGATTACATGAACCGTATCTTTCGGCAATATCTGGATCAGTTTGTTGTTGTGTTTATCGATGACATTCTGATATATTCCAAAAGCAAGGAAGAGCATGAGCATCATTTGAGAGTTGTATTGAATATCTTGTATGAGAAGAAACTATACGCGAAGTTGAGTAAGTGCGAGTTTTGGCTATCGGAAGTGAGATTCCTAGGCCATGTTATCTCGCAAGAAGGGGTCTCTGTGGATCCCAGTAAAGTGGAAGCAGTACTAGACTGGAAGAGGCCAGAATCTGTGGCAGAGGTACGCAGTTTTCTGGGTCTTGCTGGTTACTATCGGAGATTCATTCAGAATTTCTCCCGTATAGCGTTGCCGATGACCAAGCTCACGAGAAAGGATCAGCCGTTTGTGTGGGACGATAAATGTGAAAACTGTTTTGTGGAGCTGAAGGAGAGGTTGACGTCGGCACCTGTGTTGATTTTACCCAATCCCAGTGTGACATATGTTGTGTACTCTGATGCCAGTGGGCAGGGATTAGGGTGTGTCCTTATGCAGCAGGGACGTGTGGTGGCCTACGCCTCTCGACAGCTCAGACCGCATGAATTGAATTATCCCACTCATGATCTGGAGCTTGCGGCTATTGTGTTTGCTTTGAAGATTTGGCGTCATTACCTGTATGGTGTGACTGTGGAACTGTACTGCGACCACAAGAGTCTTAAATATCTATATGATCAGAAGGAACTGAATATGAGACAGCGTCGCTGGATGGAATTACTCAAGGACTACGATCTGGAGATTAAATATCATCCGGGTAAAGCCAATGTAGTCGCTGATGCTCTTAGTCGGAAGACCGTACTCGTTGCATCTATGATGATACGAGAGAAGAAATTGATTGAAGATTTTCGTGATTTGAATCTGACGAACCAGATCATCTGTGCCCATTTCACTATTTCCCAGGGGGAAAGTGATCTAAGAGCGGAGATTGAAGAAGCTCAGAGGCAAGATGACTGGATACAGCGCAATCTGACTCGGATTGAACGGGGAGAAGTCCCAGGTTATGATTTGTCGCCTAGAGGATTGGTTCGCTATCAGAACAGAGTTTGCGTTCCACTTAAGGCGGAGTTGCGATTAAAGATTCTAGATGAGGCGCACAAGAGCCGGTATACTCTTCATCCTGGTATGACCAAGATGTACCATAATTTGAAATCTGTGTACTGGTTGCCGGGTTTGAAGAGTGATGTGACCAAATATGTGGCGAGATGCCTCACTTGTCAGAAAGTGAAGATTGAGCACCAGAGACCACCTGGTTTACTCCAGAGTCCCGAGATTCCAGAATGGAAATGGGAAAGTGTGACCATGGACCTTGTGACGGGATTGCCCAAGATCAGGAATTATGATGCGATCTGGGTAATTGTGGATCGATTAACGAAGTCGGCGCACTTCATACCAATCAATGCTGGTTATTCTCCTGATAAACTAGCAGAGATTTACATCAATGAGATTGTAAAGCTCCATGGTACACCGAAGAATATCATTTCTGATCGAGATCCTCGATTTACTTCGAGATTTTGGAAAGCGCTGCATGAAAGCTTGGGAACTCAGTTGAGGTTCAGTACGGCTTATCATCCACAGACGGATGGACAGTCAGAGAGAACAATCCAGACGTTGGAAGATATGCTTCGAGCATGTGTTCTTGATTTCAAAGGAAGTTGGGATCGCTTTCTTCCACTTGCGGAATTTGCCTACAACAATAGCTATCATGCGAGCATTCAGATGGCTCCGTATGAAGCGTTGTATGGAAGGAGGTGTCAATCGCCTTTGTGTTGGAACGAGCTATCCGAAAGAAAGCTTTACGGACCAGATTTGGTTGACCAAACCTCAGCACAGATTCAGATTATTCGAAAGAGGTTACTTGCAGCGCAGAGTCGGCAGAAAAGCTACGCTGACAAGCGAAGACGACCTCTAGAATTTGAGGTTGGAAATCACATATTTCTGAGAGTATCCCCTGTTACGGGCATTGGACGGGCTATCAAAAGAAAGAAGCTGAGCCCGAGGTATATAGGTCCTTTTGAGATCCTTGACAGGATTGGGCCTGTTGCATACCGAGTAGCGCTACCTCCAAGCTTGAGCAGACTCCACAACGTGTTTCACGTTTCCCAACTGAAGAAGTACCAACCAGACCCATCTCACATAGTCGAATATGAAGAAGTAGAGCTACAAGATAATTTCACATATGCGGTAGAGCCAGAGCAGATCATTGACCGAGAGGAGCGACGGCTCAGACACCGAAGCATCCCATATGTGAAGGTGGTCTGGAAGGGAATGACTCCGAGAGAGGCAACCTGGGAAGCAGAGGAAGACCTGCGAAGAAGATATCCGGAGTTTATGGCTCAAGTAGTGTAACAATTTCGAGGACGAAATTAAATTTTCGGGGGGAGAATTGTAATATCCTGGATTTTAATCAAGGAATAGTAACTTCAAATTATGTAATTAATGCTAATTAAGCATATTTGAAGTATATGTTTCGCAAAGTGAAATGAAGGCAATTATTCATAAATTAATATGTATTGCACTAATCAGGGGTAAAATGGTAATTTACCAACCGTCTGGTTAGCTATGGATGAGAAAACCCCTTAGTAATCAACATCAATGGTTGAGATTGAAAGATCTAAGGGTGGGATCTTGTGTATGTGAGAATATGTGAAATTAGTGTGGAAGAAAGGAGA
This sequence comes from Inga oerstediana, assembly GCA_963210345.1. Lineage (NCBI taxonomy): Eukaryota > Viridiplantae > Streptophyta > Magnoliopsida > Fabales > Fabaceae > Inga > Inga oerstediana. The sequence goes on along the minus strand of OY723405.1, from coordinate 67,810,651 downwards.
TGATGCCAAGTGGCTAAATGAGAGCCATTGGATGAGTCAAGGTTTCAACTATTTTCTCTTCCTTCTCCACTCTTAGTCGGTTTTGCATGGGAAGAAGAGAAGCAAATGATCATCACCTTCACCTACTCATTTTCTCTCTTCATTTCTTCCATTTCCGGCGAGTAAGCAAGAAAGAGAAAGGAAGGGCTTGAATTATAGGTGAGTGTTTGACTCTAAATGCTCACTTTGCTTTCATTAAAGTTGTTCAAATGTTCAAGAACTATACTTCCATGTTTTCAGACTTGGGATTGGTGGTGTGTGACAATTTGAGAGAATTTGGAAGTTGAGGAATCCAAGTTCTGATTTCAGCAAGTTGAAGAGGTAGGTTTGTAATGCATTTTGATATATATGTCAAGATGTTTGCTTGATCAATGAAAAATCTGGAAATTAGACCTAATTATGATGTTAAGTGAAGGGTAGGTTTTGAGTAGAGTGTCACTGTTCATTTGGTCAGTTTTGACACTTAGGAGTGATTAGAAATTGATTGGAAGTTGAATAAGAGAAGTTGTTAGAAGGAGGTTTTGAGTGGTTTGATGATTTAGAGAGAGAATGTGTTAAATGGGTTGAATTTGGGTTGTTTGTGGTTGCCAATGGGTTCCTTGTGTTGAAATAAGTGAGAATGAGCTTTGGCACAAGTTTTGGAACCATTGGAACTCATTTGGTGAATTTTGGAAAAGCTTACCAGTTGCTGCGTTTTGGTTGCTGGTGTGATTTCTCGAGTGAGAGAAGAACTCACTCGAGCACAGGATGAACGTGCTCGAGTGAGCATGTTGTGCTCGAGTGAGGGTGTGTTTTTGCTGTTGCGGGTGTGTATCTCAGGGTATCACTCGTGGGAGGTTGCCAAGAGTGCGCCTGGCACTCGCGAGCATTGGGGGTTCACTCGCGAGCACTGAGGTTGTGCTCGAGTGAATCTGTTGTCTGGGAGTTGGGGTGCTCTCGGGCAGGCACTCGCTGCTTGTGCTCGCGAGCACTGGGGGTCAGTGCTCGAGCACAGGTGTTTGTGCTCGAGTGAAGGTGGAAGAAGATGTTGAGAGATGCTCTCGGGTTGTCACTCGCAGGCCTCACTTCCGTGGTTCTCGAGTGTGCTCGGGGTCTCTGCTCGAGCACAGCCTCTTGTGCTCGAGTGAGAGTGAGAGAGTGTAGTGAAGTTTGCTCTCGGGCAAGCACTCGCGGGTGGTCACTCGCATGTGTGCTCGAGTGAGAGCGAGGGTCATGCTCGAGCACGGCCTTCTGTGCTCGAGTGAGGGGACCCAGAAATTAGTGATTAGCTTTCCAAAGAGTGATCTTTAGGGATAGTTATCCCAACCCTTTAGGCGTATGTTTAGGCATTTAATGGCCATCTAAAGAGTCCAAATGAATACCAACTTAGAGTGTTATTGAAGTAAAAACTTGGAAAAGGAAATTAACCAAATGTCCCTATTTTGATTATAGGATTTGACATCTGCTATCCTCGTGAGCCTACTGTGCCCAGAGACATCAGGAAGGGATCAGGTAGTGACTTTTCTTTCGTACCATATGTGATGCATTGTATGTGTGTATTATCATTGCTTTGTGATAAGTTCATGTGTTGCGACTTATATGGATATATGTGAGCACCGTCAGTCCAATAGTCCCTGAGTAGCTAACAACGGTTCGGGTTAGGGCGGTGTGCCTTCCCGGCGGAGAAAGGGGATGAGGATGAGGTGTGATTATGTGGGCCGAAAGGCTGATTTGTGAGCCGAAAGGCGATTTGTGAGGCTGACGAGCCGTTTGTGAAGCCGGATAGCTTATGGGCTATAAGGCTGTATATGTATGCACTGCCACGCCAATAGTCCCTGAGTAGCTAACAACGGTTCGGGTTAGGCAGTGTGCCTTCCCGGCGGAGAAAGGGGAGGAGGCTGGAGTGTGATATGTGTTGCTGCTGCGTGATGATTTGCTTACATGCTATGTGCTTATGTGTGGTATAATTGCTTAGTTACTACTGGGATTCTTTTGAATCTCATTCTTTCCTTTGAACTAACCTTTCAGACAGGGCGACTGGCTCCAAGGAGAAGCGCGTGACCCGGAGTGGTTAGATCTTCCTAGGGATATTAGTATGGTTTTTGGTTGGTTAATCATTTTGGATAGGGATTACTGTATTGCATTTTGAGATGTAAATAGTGTGAATATTTGGTTTGTAATCCCCTACTTGGAATTTGGAACTCTATATATATCTAGATGAACCCGGGGGTTGCCGGGGTTTAAATTACGAACTCTGATATTTGTGAATGTAAATTAACTGCACAGGTGATTATATTCGGTAATGGAAAACGAGACCTGGATAGAAAAGAAGTTTTGAAAATTTTGTAAGGTCCTACTGCTTTTAATACGTTTTGAACTATCCGACGGTCTCAAACCCCTTTTATTATGCATTATCGAATATTAATTACGGTAATTAAGGCAGGGGGTTACATAGGGGATTACATCCGATATGTGAACCAGACACACACTTCCATCAACTTAAGAATGATAAAAAATAGTCTACCATAGTCACGGGCGGTTTCTTCATTGGTTCCACCTGTGTCATAGGTTAAGAAAATATTTCAACTTCTTGCTGGAGCATGGAGGGCTCTAAGGCATTAATTGGAGAGGAAGTTTACATTCGGGTGGAATGTATCAATGTCATCTTTGGTAAGAATAAGAGGACTATGGGTAAGAACAACATGTAGAAGCAGAGATTAATTTTCTTTGATCTTCCAAATTGGCATAATCTTGATGTGAGACACAGTATTGATGTGATGCATATGGAGAAAAAAATTTATGATAGCCTTGTCCATATGCTTTTGCACATTTAGGGAAGACTAAGGATGGAATTAGTGTGAGACTAAACCTGGTTGATTAGGAATAAGAGAACGGTTACGTCCATAACTAAGAGATGATTGTAAGAGGACATACATAAAGCCAGCAACGCATACACTATTAGAAGCTGAGAAAAAAAGTTTGTGTAGGTGTTTGCATGACATAAAGGAACCATAAAGGTATTTTTCTGATATGTGAAGGTGTGGCTCAATAGGTGATTTGAAGTTAGTGGAATGAAGTCCCTTGATTATCATGTGTTGATGCAACAACTATTACCATTAGCTATTACAGGCATTATGAAAGATGAAGTGCAAACTACTGCAACAAGATTGTGTGTTTTCTTTAATGTTATTTGCAATAAAGTTATTGACACCAAAAAGTTGGATGAATTGGAAAATGAGGGTTATATTATTTTTTCCAAACTAGAGATGCATTTCCCTCCTTCATTTTTTTGATATAATGGAGCATTTAATAGTTCATTTGGTAAGGGAGGTAGGGCTCTAAAGTCCATTTTACCTAAGGTGGATCTGTACTTTCGAGTAATACATGAATATTTTGAAAGGGTATTCTAAAATTCTTATAGACCTGATTGCTCAATAGTTGAAAGATATATAGTTGAAAAGGCTATATACTTTTCCAAATATTGTCTACAAGGGGTGAGGTGCAATCTCAGCATGAAGAAGGGAGAAGCAAAGGAATATGAGGACTTAAAGTAAAGAATATGCCTCGTGAAAAGGTGTTGCAATCACAATTGTATATCTTGAATAATATGGAAGAAGTTTAACCGTATATAGATGAACATAGAAAGAGTTTGAAGAACATGAATCCAATGAGGAATGACATGCAGATAGCTAATAAACAAAATAAGACATTTATAGAGTGATTCAAGGAAAAAGTTTTGCACGAGACCGGTGTGTCTAAGACAATCGAGTAGTTAACTTGGGGGTCTTCTTTTCAGGTAATCACTTAGAGTGGTTATGATATAAACGGGTATCTTTTCTACCTAAAAGACCAAGATGATAGAAGTACTATGCAAAATAGTGGGGTGATGGTAGAAGCTAAAGCCATGCACTTTTCCAGTTTGAAAGACAAAAACCCAATATTAACATCCATAACCTATTTGGAGTTATTGAAGAAATATGGGAGATGACCTGCAACAAGTTCAAAGTTACTTTATTCAAATGTAAGTTGGTTAGCAATAATTCTATTATAATAGATCAACAATTTAGATTTGTCTCACTTGATCTTTAAAGAGTTTGTTACAGAGATGAGCACTTCATTCTTGCAAGCTAGGAGAAACAAGTGTTTTATGTCACATCCTGCAAATAAAAAAATGTCCATTGTACTTTAAAGTAAAAAATAGAAGTATGGTGATTCAACCTTCAACCTTGATGACACACCACCTTTCGCAACAAATCCACCTAGATCAAGTGAAGTAGAATTGGTAGACGATGAAGAATAAATTGCAAGAAATGATTATTGTAAAGGAGGTGTTATAAGCACCAAATGAAGTTATAACCCACCAGAGGAACCACTTGGTGACCCTTCTCCCACTCGAGAGCTTGGAGAACCTTATACTCTCTATTTAGATGTCCCACTGTTACATCTAGTTACCGGTACTCTCATAACCCACAAGCTACCACCCACCATCATAAGCAAATTTCAGACGATTTATGTAGGGTTATTGTGACATGTGTTCGAAAGGAGGAAGAAGATATAGATGTCTCGATTCCTGATGAAGAGGTTGCCACACTAGGTTGGGCTATAGGATCTTTTATCCTTTAGCTGAAATATCTTATTCACACAACGACAACACCTCAAATGGTAGGAAATACCTTACTATTACTTGAGTTTTCTTGGCATCCTACTATTAATCTGTATTTTATGTTTTAATAGAATCTACAAGATGCGACAAAAATTCCCTAATACCTTACTATTACTTGAGTTTCCTTGGCATCCTACTAATAATATATACTTTATGTTTTAATAGGATCAACAAGATGCGACAAAATTTCCTTTCTTGGCACCATTGCAATAACTCCATGAGGTCATGGGCCAAATTGACATGCATATACCTTATGGAATTGTGGGCACAAGAGTGTCAAATCCCTTTACAATTGACAAGAAAGATCTTAGGGAGTTCATAAATTTGGAGGAGATAAATATAGGATAGGTTACACTTGCACTCATGTAAGTTTTTTTTTATTTCTTCCTTTAATTAATCCGTGGTTTTTTGGTTTTATATATTCAATAATTCATTTATTATTTTAATTCTATTATAGCTTCTTCCACAACATATGCGTCGAAATGGAAGAAATGGTTTATATGGATTCATATGTCCTATAAATGTGACAAAGAGGAATAATAAGTTGGAGCTAAAGATGACCTATGTAGGCTACACAATAGAGAGACTAAATTGACTTGTTATCTAGCACCAATTCTTGAAGGGTACGTAATTTAGTTTTGTCTATTTAAGATGTTTAAGAATAAATTGCCTTGTTATATAACTTCATTTTAATCTGTATATGTTGTTATAGTTACTATTGGAGTCTGTGTCTTATTTCTCCCATCATAAACACCCTCTATTGGTTAGATTCCTTGGGTTACAGGCCAAAAGAAGAAATAAAATCCATCTTCAACACAGAAGTTAATTTTTTTGTAAATCATTAATTCTTGACTTAAATGAATTTTTTTAATGTCTATTGATTTCATTTTAATGATAGTGCACTTAAGACAAACAGACTACTTGGTGGGACACGTGAGGGTAAAAGTAGAGAGCGAAAGTAGTTTTATCTAAGAGTAAGTAGTTTCAATTCAAGTTCTTTCATTGATAGTCACTTTAGATATGTCTTTATTCATTTTAACTATTTACTTTTGATTTATAGTGCCCTTGACAACTAGGGAGCACTGAGTACGATTGCTGTATTATACTTTATATATATAACTTCATTCAGAACGGAGTTACTACAGATTTTGAATAGGTAATCGCTTCTTCATTCTCAAATGATAATATTTTTACTTTTGTAATTGAATTGTTAATTCATTCATTCACTTTATTGATTTATTTTAGCTTATTTTCCAATTTATAGATTTTTGGTAATGATAATGCCTACTTAGACGAAGACATTAATTTGGATCGAGAACTTTTGGCTGGACATCTTCTTCAACATATAGATGAGTAAAGTTTATTTTTGAATTACTTAGTAGTTGTGGAGACAACTTTTTGACATTTTGTGGTGATTATTGTACCTAGTAGTAGCAGTAGTAGTAGTAGTAATGGTAGTAGTAATAGTTAACACTTTAATTAGCTAGTGCTAGATATTTTCTTAATATTTGTAAGAAAAATTTTGGTTTATAAAGAATTGTTCGATGATGTTTCTGTAGGGTTTAATTACTGGGCAGTGAAAAATATACAAAAAAATTTTTAAGAAAAAAACCTTTCAATTTTCATTAAAAAAGCGACGCCGGAAGTCTATTTTGTCAAAAGGGATGCCTTAAGTGACCAACTTACGTTGTCTTTTTTATGAAAAAGGGATGCCTTAAGTCTCTTACGGTGCCCTTTTTTTAACAGATGTTGTTCCTAGAATTTTACTACATTGCCCACTTAGGCGTTCCCCTAAAAAGGGATGTAGAAAGGGTCTAAAAACAAACATTAAAAGTGCTTTCTGTAGTAGTGTTGGTTTCATGATAGGTTTTAACAATTTAGTGAATTGATATATATTTGCTTTTATGACATCCGGTCATATTATAACATTCACTCATAATGTCATTGATCATATGGGTACACTATTATTCCAATCCTAACAAGACAACTATATTCTTTTTCAATAGCTAAACCTCAATATTATTGGCTTTTGATTGTCAATTTTGCTCATGCAATGTGATCATATTCATTATCACTTTTGTAGAACTATTATTTGCTTTCAATAACACATCATCATTTCTTCAAATATTAGTCTTCAAGATCATAGTAAAATCTTTCAAAGCTACATATTTTTATTTTTTGTAATTTGATATTAGGTTAAGGTGAAAAAATGCCTATATACTTTTCACAAAAGTGCATCCAACACCATAAACTTTATTTCGTACAAAAGTGCCCATAAACTTTTAAAAATGGAGCAAAAATACAACTTGAGTCAAATTTGACAAATGGTGTTACTTTTGGTTGTGTGGGCCCCACATTATTATTTTTAAATGATTATTTAAAGAAAGCCACACCCTCTCTCTTCTCTTCCCTCTTCCTCCCTATTCCCCCCACCTCCGTCCCTTCTCCTTTCTCACAATTTCTCAATAGATACGAGAGAAGGTGTGGCTTTATTTAAATAACCATTTAAAAAACAATAGGGCGGGCTCACACAACTAAAAGTAATACCTTTGCCAAAATTAATGGAAGTTGTATTTTTGCTCCATTTTAAAAAGCTCATAGGCAATTTTGCACCCAAATAAAGTTTATGGTGCTAGACGCACTTTTGTGAAAAAGTATATAGGTATTTTTGCATAATAACCCTTTGATATTTGAACCTTTAGCCTTCTAGCCTTTGTAACCATTAGACCATCAAATTATCACAAATTTTCCTTGCATTGTCATCTCATTTATTGGAACACATAATGTAACGCCCTTATCTTATTTTCACTTTTCTCAAAGTGTTTGAAGGCAATTCGATGGGCACACAAAAATAGCACAAAAATACTGATAATAAATGCTTGATTACATAAATTCCCCATAGGGATTGCACATAATAATTACAAATAATGTAGCCGTACAACAGGGCTACTAGGGTGTCTAAACCCATTTAATGAACTCAGACATCTTTTCATCCTCGTTCCACTATAGCATTCCTCTGCGTGTAGTCCTCTTTTCTATTCTCAACATGCCTACTGTGATCACCTGTCTAATCGGTTGGTTGGGGGAGGGTGAGATTTGAGAGAATCTCAGTAGTAAACAATACCAATATACATGCAAGATAAGTGCTTAATGCATGACATGCTTGCCTTACCTAAACTCATGTTAACACAATGACATTTCGCATGCTAAATGTTTCAAACAACATACCCATGGCCATAACATAAATAGAAACAGAGCTTCAATCATTCATATATGTTTCACATAATAAAGCAAAGAAATTAAATGCATCAATACAAAGGCATAAATATCAAATACATGCAGGAGAGGTAAGTTCAATACCACTTGTCTTTGAGTCCTCCTCTTGTACCTTTCCTTTTCCAACCTTTGAAGATGTTTCCTCTTGAATTATCATGGTCCTAAATAAATAACCATATCATAAAGCCATGAAAATGAATGTCCAACATGGCAACATGGGCCTTTAGGACATGTCTCTTATATTTGGGCCCATATTGGCCTAAATTACTTTAATTGTCATTATTTCGTAGGTTTGACCTATTCTACCAATTTTGCTAACCCAAATTTGAAAATTCATAATGAATTCTAAAAAAATCCAAATAGGCTCATTTTAGGTTCTATAAAAATTTATTGAAGTCTTCTTTCAAAGAAAAATATTATAGAGCATCAATTACAGCCACACATGTTCCAGAAATTCGTCATACTCAGACTGGGATAGATTTCATTCTAGAATCATGGTCAAATTTTGAAAAATCATAAATTTTAATCTACTAGTCTAAATTGCTTGTAATATATATCAAATTCAATCCCAGGATGTCTACTTTAATGCTGTAAAATTTCATAGCATTTGGACTAAGTTTGATAGATCAAAAACACGTTACAAGTTCTCTGCTTCCAGAAAATAAATTCAAGCAGATTTGAACATAAACTTCCAAAATCATCATAAAACCTCTTTTAACATCATAATCATTATCATATGAACATCAAACCCTAAAAGACTCTCTGGCCAAAATTTAGGGTTTCAGTATCTCAAGAAATACTCAACAAAATCACAGGATATTCGGTTCAAATCAAAACATAGACTTACCAAAACACGAATCTATGATCTATTCTTGATTCCAACAGCTCCTCCTTTGAGTAGATGGAATGAAACACCTCTAATTGAAAATCCAAAACCATAGAAATGTTGCTCTCCATGAGAAGAACAACATTAGAGAAGACTCTGGAAGCTGGAAATGCCAAATCGGAGGTGAAATCAGCTCCAGAGCTCAAGAACTTTCACTATTCATCTTTTATCTTTCCTCTTCCATTTTCTCTTGATTTTCTTGATTTTCCTCTCTTATATTAATTGCTTCTTGCTTTATTGGTCAAAGACCATTTTGCCCTTACATTTTTTCTATTTTCGCACTTTACTGGAAATCTGTTAGAATTTTCATTAAACTTTGAAAATTCATATATTTATTTATAGATATCCAATTGGTATGATTCCAAAGGCTATGTGACCCTTATTAAGTATATTTTTAGGGGAAAATATAAACTTTAGCCAACTGGAAGCTCATAATTCTCAGAATTTCCATCTTTGGATGCTGTCACAGAAGCTACCTAGTTTTACTGGGCTAATTTTAAAAATTCATAACTCTGTGTACATCTCTATTTGACTTATATGACCTATCAAATTAAAGCTTGATAAGTCTACTTTCATTTTGGAAAATATCATAGCTATTGGACATCATTTACCTGTTTAAAAATGTCACACAACTAGACTACCACGCTGGAACAATATACTGGCAGCAAACCCTCAGTTTACAATTTGTGCTCCAAATATAATCATGTTATGTGAGACCATTCATTGCATGATTCTGTCATTTCATGTGCCATTTAATGCACCATTTTATTCCCTTTAATATAAGATATTTTGGATACTGAAATTCAGGATGTTACACATAATGTTCTTTTGCACAAAAGTACCATTTTAAAATTATGTGACTTCTGGTCATCTAATCTCATAATCAAGAATATTGTCGCTGTTCACCATTCAATGAAATTAAAATAATATTGTAATGAAAATAAATTAAGCAAATTCAAATTCATAATCAAATATAAACTCATATAGTTAATAATCATATAAAACAATATAATATAAATTACATAGATGGATAAATATAAGCCAACATCATCAATTGTCTATGTGTATGTGTCAGTTATAGTTCTGAACATGATAGTAAGCAACTAAAAGATAACATAAAAACAGATAACAAAATAAAAGATAACAAAAGGAAAGATTAAACTAGATAGCATAAAGAAAAATAATAGAAATAATAGGAAACAACAAACAACGTAAAAGTAAAAGGTAAAATAATGTTAGAGAGAAAAAACATTACATAATAAATATAGATAACAAACAACATAAAGAAACACTACTACAGATTCGGGCATAATTGACACTACATACTTAATAGTTTTCATGAAACCGAGAAATATACAGAGGCGGAGTTAAGGGAATAAAATAGATAATGGTTATTTAAGACAATTGTTAAGTATATAAGACAACATTTGATGGTTTTATATGAGTATCGTGATATATAAGTTTCTTCAAAAAAAAGCCATCATTTTCTTGACGGTTGTATCTAAAAAACCGTTATATATATGCTACCAATATATGGTTGTTGTTTATCAAAACATCATGAAACTTAAACCCATCGTTTACTTGATGATGGTATATAAAAACTATTATATATATGCTACCAATATATGATGGTTGATTATAAGAACACTATGAAACTTATATATTTGATGGCTTTTCAACATAAACCATGAAATGTATGGCTTTAAAATCCCTTTCTGAACCATATTCTTGCAATTTCAAATTTCCCACCATTTCTCCACGTGCTCTCAAACATCTTTGACCACTCTTTTCTGGCATTACATCATTATTTCCCTCTCTATTTTTGTCAAAATCATGATTCTCCTCATTCTCACATTTGTAGTTGTATGTGAAATTGTTCATGGCTTGTTCTAGGTTATAGGTTCTTCAAAACTCTAAACCTGATGCTAATGATTCAAACTTGAATGAGAAGCTGTGAAATTGATTTGAACAAGAAGCTCTGGGTTCTTTGAAGCTCTGAAATTGATTCAAGCTTGTTTTGGGTTATGGGTTCTTTAAAGCTCTAAAGCTTTGGATTCTTTCATGGCTGTCTGTGTGCATTCGTCCATTCACATAAAGGTGAAAAATTTCATCCCTAAACTAGAGTTAATGATTCAAACTTGATGCAATAGTCATATATGCATAATAATTTATCTGCGTTATGGGTTAGTTTAGGGTTCTTCAAAACTGAAGAACCTATATGCTTGTTGTTCTATTTGTGCTCTTGGGTCTTCTTACATATTCTCTAATATTTTACAGCTTGAGCAGCTTGTTAGATCTAGGAACAGTAGTTGTTGCTTGCTGAGATTATTGTTTTAACCTTCTTGCTATAGTTTTGTAAATCAAATTTTTGAGCGTTTACATTGCATTGGGTTTGTGACTTGCAATTTTGATATTATTAAATTGAGTTTTGGCGGAACTTTTACTTGCTAAAAATTGGTATTGAGCTATCTAAAAGTAAATGCAAGTTGAATTTCTTGCAAGTTATTACCTATATGAACAATTGTTTTGTTTTTGGCTCAAATTCTAAATCTGAATATGTATGTTCTTGCTAATTGTTTGCTAAGCATTTATAATTGGAACCTAGATTAAAGGTAGTTAATTAGTAATTGTGATTTTGCTTAACATGTTAAGATTTACTATATGTTAATATGTCGGCATCCTATATCAATAGTGGCTCAAGTATTGAGGGTCCTAGCTCCTCCACCTAAGTTGCCCCCTCCACCCATGTAGCTGCCTTTACTAGCCATTCTAGTGCCCAGAATGATTGTAACACCCCAAATTTTATTCACCAATATGCCTTGTAATTAATTTTGGCATTTAATGAAATGGAAAGGTGAATGTTTGTGATCAAAGGAATTAAACACTAAAAATTGGAATGTAACAGTGCTACCAGTGAAATTTCCTGTGAGGCAGTGAGTTTTTCTGGTGGTTTTGGATGACCAATGATGTTCGAAAATTGTGGAATTTTATCGAATGAAAGTAGACATCATAATCTTTAATTTGATAGGTAATGAGTAATTTTTGGAGTTGTGTGCAAAGAGTTGTGGATTTTTTAAGTTAACCCAGGAAAACTAGCTATTTTCATGAACAACGTCCAAAGATTAAAATTCTAGGAATTGTGAGCTTTTATTTGACTAAAGGCTATATTTTTCCTTGAAACTAGACTCAATAAGGGTTTCACAACCTTTGGAATCACTCCAATTTGATTTCTACAAATAAAGTTATGATTTTTCAAAAGTTGGTCAGAAAATCTGCCAAAATTGCCAATTGTTGCAAATTTGAAAGAAAAATTAATGGCAATTGTGTAAATTATGGAATAAAAAAATAGGAGGGGGAAAATAATTATTTGGCTTATAAACATGCCAAGTGTCATCAATCCAAGGCAAAGGATTAATTTATAATTGTTAAGGTTGTACATGTGTTAATTAAGCATAAAATACAATATAATTGTACATGTAGATTAAACTAATGTAATGAAGCCCAAAATTGGAGTGTGAAGGACCTATTGGGATGTCACTTTGGGCCAAGGAAAAAAGGAAGGAATTGGTTCAAATGTGATGGAAGGTTATGACATAAATTAGCAAGGGATAAGGTCAAACAAAAAGCTATGTCAGAAATTCAATTTATTAATAAAATTAATAAATGAAAGATGGAGATATTTTGGTTAAACCTTCATCTTTCTCTTTCCTCATCCCATTTCACATTCAACCAAGAGAGAGAGAGAGAGAGAGAGAGAAAGATCTTGAGAAAACTTGAAGAAGGAAGAGCAATGGGAAGAAAATCTCAAAGGTAAGGCTTGTGATCTTACGTTCAAGCTTCCTCTTTTGCATAATAGTTTCTCTAATCTCTTCTTCTCCAAAAATCACCATGCTAGCAAGCTAATCTCAAGCTTAAGGAGAGAGGAAAGTGACCCGTAGAGAGAGAGGGAGAGAGAGGAAGAGAAATCAAGAGGTAACTCCATAATCTCCTTCTCTTTGATATTGTTGTTGTTGAAGCTGTTGTTTGGATTTGTGGTTTATTTTTGAATTTGTAAATTTGGGGAGTGATAACCCTAAGGTGTCATACTGCCTAAATTTCCTCAAATCATGTATATTAGTGTTTAGAAAGTTAACCAAGTGATTAGGAGTGAAAAGGAACAAGCTTTTGGAATTGAAAATCAAAAATTCAATTTTCCCTTTTTATTCTATATGTTTTGGCCAAGTCGGATTGGGGGTTAGGAACTAGAATTTCATGAATCTAATGGTTCCAGGGTGTTCAGGAGGAAAAATTGTATAGGGTTGATGTTGAGCATTTTTTCAGAAAAGCCCTAGAAAGTGAAATTACGAAAATACCCCTAAAAACCTAAGCTGAGGCTAGGGGTGTTCAAAACCGGGACCGGGACCGGGATCCACCACTCCCGGTCCCGGTCCCGGTTTTTGGCCGGGATGCAAATTGCATCCCGGTCCCGATCCCGGTCCCGGTTTGGTCCCGGTTTGGTCCCGGTCCCGGTAATCCCGGGCGGGACCGGGATCAAACCGGGAAATCCCGGTTTTCTTAAAAAAAAAAGTTAAATTTAAAAAATATTATTTTTTTAGTTAAATTTTCTATAATCTAGTGTTTAAAGTAATTATTTAACATCTAATAAGGTCATAATAATCACACAAATTGATCTAGAATTGAAGAATAACATTTTATTATTATTATTATGATCACCTTCATCATTTTTGTTATTATTTTTATACATTATATAGTAGGATTAGTATCACAATATATATAGTTTAACTCCAACTAAATATGTGATACACATTTTATCAAATGATAACTTAAATTATGGGATAAAAAATACAAAAATAAAACAATAACTTAGTTTTTAAGAAAAAAATTTAAAATAAAAATAAAAAAACCGGGACCGGGATCACAAGGTATGTGACCGGTCCCGGTCCCGGTCCCGGGTCTCTTAGATCCCGGTCCCGGTTTTCCCGGTCCCGGTCCCGGCCGGGACGGGAAATTCCCGGGATCAAAATTCCGGGACCGGGACCGGACAACCGGGACCGGGATACTTTGGACACCCCTAGCTGAGGCTGTCAAGGGCTAAATTGTCATTTGGCAGTGACTTTTATGAAAATCGAGGTAAAAAATGGATCTACAAGAAAAACTGTGTAAGAATAGACTGGGTCAAGATTTCTGGAAAAGTACGATCAAACTAGGTTCAAAGGGGCCGGACCGGGTCCCAGGGGCATTTTAGTAATTTTTCAGTTTAGACTAATGTAACTAATAGAAAAACTTTGGAAGTGTCTAAAATAGTCCATGAATTGGTTTTAACCTAATTCTTATACTTTTGGAATTTTGGGATCGAATTGATAGCCCGAGCTATCAGAACAAAATCCAAAGAACGGTCTACAAACAAAAAAGAGGTTTAAGGTAGTAACTTTATCCTTCATACACTATGCCATTGTATATATGTTTGTGTATGCTATCATTTATAGTTCAATTAATCAACATAGTTTTGCCGAGAAGGGGAAGTTAGTATGAGAAGGGCACTTTTACCTAGTTGTTAAGTACTAATCCAACTGAGGTGTATGGAAAGTGGGGATTGAGCCCTTAACGCTTGTATACATGTCATGATATTGTTAATTAATTTGTGCATAACATGAAGTATAACATATTTAATTTCACATTTTATATAAATGATTGTATGTTACTACTTAGATTCTTGTGAATCTCACCCTTTTTCAAATAAATAAATATTCCAACAAAAGCTAGTGGCTTCAAGAGCAAAGCAGTAAATACGGGCAATTGAAGGGTGTGGATCCCGAGTTCGAAGCTGTTTGGTTATACATAGTCTATTTTTGAATATTATGGATAATTTGGGATAATTTTTATATATTATCAAACTTTGTAGGGAAAACTGGTAATGTAATCAAGTACATTGTATCAATCTATCAGTATATTTTTACTATTCTTGTGTTGTTCACTGAACTATACCAAGCACTCTGAAAAATGTAAAAATAAGATAAGGGAATGACAATGATGACGCATAACTTATAACACAAGAGGAAGAGCACCAAGGAAGGGTCTTGTTGTGATAAAGGCAGTCCAGAAAACAAAGAGAGAAGGGAGGAAAATTAATATGAGATGGAACAAGAAACGTCAAGTTGTAAAATCTGACAAGTTCATTAGCTAACTCAGGCATCTGGTAGAAAGCAATGTGCTTATCACTTTCAACAATTGAAAGAAGGCAACTAAGTCAATAAGGAAGGTGTATGGGATAAATGGCGGTAAGATATTATGCTATATAGTTAATAATATCTTGTTAACTAGTATACCTAACACTAACAATGATGTGTGTGTTTGGTATTCTGGACTCCAGATAAATAATGATAAGAAGGATTATGTGCTCAGGAAGGCTGGTAGGGCATTGCGCCTGTTCCAATTGTTTGTGACAAAGAAATATTTGTTAGAACCCAAACATTTAGATTAGTCATTGGTTTTAATGCTACTAAAGGAAGTTGTCAAATAGCATGAATCGACTGCTTTTATATGGTCACAACACAATAGAGTGTTCAAGGTAAATTAAGTAAAAATGTCAATGGTACTTATGTAACTTTGATATCTTTGATGTCTCTTTTCATAGAAATTAAGCAAGGAGAACTATGAGAGGGTGAAGAACAACGTATACCCATACCGTGGAAGCTGCATGGGGTATACGAACATCGAGCAGTATTAGATAGAGAGGCAGAGGTCAGTCTCAGATGTCTCTATCAACCGTATAGTATTTTGGGCTGCTACAAGGTAAAACAAAGAGGGCAGCATTGACCATCCTCGTGTTCAGGAGGTTGTCTCAAGAATGATAAGTACTAATGATTTTGATTCAATTATAATTGAAATTTTTTATGTAAAAAGGTATTTAATCTTTTATTTTGCTATAAGAGAGACCTTAAGTCAAGAAGTAGAGTGAGTCGAGCTTCTTGGGGATGAGGATATCTTAGAAAGGGCATTGGGTCCTGACCTCAATGGTCTTTTAAGTAGTGTCGGCTATGGAGTCAGCAGAAAAGAATAATTTAGGAAGTAGAACAGGCTTATAAGGGTGCCTAATTAGAAGCTTTAACAGTATAAGGAGATGACCGAGATGCTAAAGCAGCAGCTTGAATCACAGTAAGCTATTATTGATCATTTCATGAGCGGAGACCTAGCACAGAGCAAGGAATGGCTAATACCCTAAGTGCCAACGATAGCTGCACATCCATGCCCTTCTCAGACTCTACCTGGGGTAGTATGACTAATAACGAAAGCCTAGGCTTTATTTACTTTTACTTTATACTAATTGTATTTTCTCTTTGTTTAAGGCAAGGTAGAGGTTAAGTGTGTAGTAGATAGCCTCATGCGGCATACGGTTGCTATAGGCCGCATGTACAACTTGCAAGAGGAGAATATGATTCACAATATAGTAGTTCCTCATATAACCATGTTAGGGTAGAGTTGAAGACTGCCAATAACCCTAAGTATTCCCTTTTGATGCCCACCCTAGATGCAGATTGTAACACCCCACCTTACCGACCACCTTTTATCGACATTAATCAAAGTAGAAGGTGCAGTTCGGTGGGCACACAAGAATAGCATAAATATACTGATAAAAAGTGCTTGATTATAGAAATTGCTCACAGGGATTGTACATAATTACAATTAATGTAGTCGTATAAGGCTACAAAGGTGTCTAAACCCTTTACAACAAAATGCAGACATCTTCCCGTTTTCGTTCCACCACTGTATTCCTCTCATGCAGTTCTCTTCTCTGTTCTTAGCATAGCTTCTATCTTCACCTGTCTAAATGGTAGGTAAGGGAGGGTGAGATTCGAGAAAATCTTAGTAGGTAAAGAGTTACCACAATGCATGCAAGATATATGCTATGTGCATGACATGTTAGCTTTAACTAGATGCATGCCCCATAATGACATTTCTACATACTCAAAGTTCCATGCAACAAAACTATAGCCACAGTATAAATAGAAACAGAGTTTCATTATTCAAATATGCTGATCACAATCAAGTAAAGCAATCACATACTTCACTACACAAGTAAAGATATCAAATACATGCAAATAAGGTAAGTCCCCTACCTTCTGTCTTTAAGTCCTCCTCTTGTACATTTTCTTCCAACCATTATAGCTTTTTGGAAATTCTTCCATTGCTTCTTCCAAGACTTTTCACGGCCTTAAATAAATAATGACATTATTAGAGCCATGGTCAATGAACCTCTAGTGTGGCTACGCTAGCTCCAAGTGCTCAACTTAACCCTTAGAGTTCAAAGAAATTACATTTGGCCCTTTCCTTCTTAAATTCGCATAGTAGCTAAAAGCTGCCAGCATTTTGACTACACTTTGAAAATTCATAACTAATTTTAATAAATTCTAAATTCATTGATCCAAGTCCTATGTAATCCTCATTAAGTCTACTTTAAAGGAAAAATGCCTTCCATAATCTTTTATCCACACATCATTCCCAATTTTCATGTTTTCTCGTGCTGCCAGAAAATTTGTCTAGCTTTAATGGTCTAACTTCAAATACTCATACCTTTTAGTATACTTATTTGATTTCTATCCATTACCTATTAAATTATAGGTCTTTATGTGTACTTTAATACTGTCAAGTTTCATAATTTTTGGACAAGGTTTGACCTACAAAATACATTGCACAACAACATTGCTTCACTGAATTCAAGTTAAACAACACCTCCTTTCAACTTCAAAAATTTCCAAATTTGCATACAATCATCCAAAAATCATGAACACATATATTCCCACATAATTTTCCCTTTTAAATCCAATAGAATTATCAAAAATATAAAATTACAACTCTAACAGGACAAAAATGCCCCTGGACAAAAATCAGAACCTTAGAAGAAAATTTGTGTTTTCTTGATTTCTCTTGATTAATCACTTCCTTTTTACTTATAATCACAAGATTAACCATTTAAACACTTAATAAACATGGTCCATAGAAATTTTGACAGCATAACATTCTAGGTTTTCATCTTTCAAAATTCTGAAACCAAGCAAAATCAACCAACCAACCAAATCACCAACCAACCAACAACAACCAATATTCATCAAGATAAGCTACGTTTCTAAACTCACCTTGATTTCTAAGACTTTCTCTCTCTAAAACATCAATGTTCACTCTCTCTTCCATCTTGATTTTTCTTGCTAAACATGATATTTATAGAGAAAAAGAGGTTAGAGGATGTTCGAAGGTGATTAGAAAGCAAAATCACCAAGATTACAGGCTTTTATCTTTGATACTTGCTCTTGGAACCCTAGCTTCTTCTTGGTGTTCTTCAGTTCTTGAAGCTCTTCTCTCTCTCTCTCTCTCTATTCTCTCTTACTCCACCAAAATATGGAAGGAAAGAAGAGGAAAAGGTGTATTAAAATATCTCCTCTTGCCTTTTGAAATATCATTGTTAAATGTAAATCCAACATGTGCAATTTTACTTGGCCCAAATTTTCCTTCTTGAATTAATACCCACCAAGCAATTCATTTTCCCTTCTCTTTCATTTTGTTGGATGAAACTGTGGCCTAAGGAGGAAGGATAATGATTCATTAAAATATCATAATTTCCACTTCCTTATAGCATGAGATATTTGACTTATGCTTTCATCTTTTGACCTTGTCTTAAAGTGCTTCCAATTATCACTATTATGTCCAACCATATATTTTCTCTCTCCTTTCCATGTTGGATGAGATATTGCTTCTTAGGGGAGCTAATTAGCCTCTTACAATAGCATTATCCATCTCCTTGAATATAATATTTAATTGCCAATTGAACACGTCTTGCTTTTTGATTTTTTCGCTTCAATTTGCTTGGCCAAAATTGCACTAACTTCTAAAGTATTTATCTCAAATATTTATTCCCTTTGCCTCTCTTGTTGGACGAAATTTATCCATGAGAAGGGAAAAATTAATTAGCTTCTAGATTTATGGCAAATCTACCATTTTGCCCATATATTTTTTTATAATTAAATTGGGCTTTCTTCTTTCCCTTTGTATTGGGCCAAAAATCACTATTAATTGGGCCCAAAATTATGCTCTTCCAATCTTTATGTTTTAGGCTTCAACGATAGGCCTTTATGAAGACATAAATTAAAATTTTATATCTTATTATGGCTCAATTTCATGTGGTCACTATTTGGCCATTCAAAGTATGCCAAAATTCACCATTTTATTCCCTTAAATATGAGAAATTTTGGTGACTGAAATTCAGGATGTTACACAGATACAATAGTAGGAGCTGTACTTGGCTTTGTTACATGACCTGACCACCTTATTATCATACCATCTAAGATAAAAAAGGTATATCATCATCTTATAACTTGCTAATAAAGTGTGAAATAGCTATTTTGCTAACTTCTCAACTTGCTTAAGCGAAGGGGGAAAGAGCAATATGGAAGCTCAATCTGGCCATAGTTTGATGTCTTGTGTGTCAAAGAAGATGGATGAGCTTGTGCCTTAGTCGCCTATTTCACCATTTTCCCATAAATACCATATAGCTCTTGAGGCAAACAATAGCATATTTTATGAAATAAACCCTAAGAAAGAAGACTAAAGCAAACAAGTCCCCCTTGAGCAAGATATTTATGGTGTAGAAGGCACATTTGACATTATCAACCAGTTGTTAGTTAAAGAGATCATCACAGGCAATATGGCAAGCTTGACAGCTTGTAACCTTTATGTTTGGTATTTCTTCAATTGTGAATGAATACTTAGTTACTCATAACATTTATATACATTGATTTGCTTGTTTTTGTATGTAAGGTACCTCCATAAGGAGCACATAGCCTACAATAGCCTATAGAACACATTTATGTTCCTTATGTAATGCCCCAAAATGTGATTAAGGGATAATGACTCAAAAAGTGAATGTAATTAATGTTAAACAAACACTTTTAGAGAATACAATATGAGTTGTGGTTGGATGAATAGTAATCAGTACTCAAACCCTGTATTTAAGCTTAATTGTGCTGTTAAAGCTTAAAATGAGCCACAAGAGGGGGAGGGCGCATGAATGAGGGAATGTAATGAGAAATTGTGTTAAGTGGTGATATAATGGAAATTACCATAGTCAGGGGCAAAATGAGAAAAAGAAAAGTTATCAGCTAATTGTCAGTAACCGAAGTAAGCACCCACTAATAACTCAAAGATTAATGGGTGAGACTAATTAGCAAGGGAAATAAGAGAGAGTAATCACATGTAGCAAGCTTATGGAAGGAGTCACAAGATTGTGACACATGGCCACACCTCACACCATTGATGAAAGTCAAACTTTCAACATGTTTTCTCTTCCCTCTCACCTCCAAAGTCGACTAAAAGGGGCATGGGAGAGGCAAAATCTGATCATCATCATCTCTTGTTCTCTCTCACCTCAGCCACCATTTTCGTCCAACCAAGGAGGAAAGAGAAAGAAGAAACTTAGGTAAATTCTTGACCTTTTAGCCTAATAGATGACCTTGTATGCTCTAAACCTCTTCATTAATCTTGACCACCTTGATGAGAGCTTTAATCCTATGATTTTATATTTTCAAGAGGAGGTGTTTGAGTGCTTGATAAAAATTGGAGGTTGAAGGAACAAGGAACTAGCTTTGGAAAGTGCAAGAAATGAGTAAAGACTACATTTTGATATATATATATATATATATATATTGTGACCATTATTGAGACTTTGAATTTACGGATTTTAGCCCTATTTTTCAAATAATTAGGGTCTTAGAGGATTCATAGTGTTGTGATGGTTAAAATGGTATTTTGTGCGGTGTCTAGGACAATGGAAATGGTTTGGAATGTTGAATGTGAGTTTGGCAATGTTGGGACTTTGTGTTGTGGTTTTGTGTTGCAATGTTGTCAAAAAAGGACATGTGTAGATGTGATAGGAATTTGGCTGTTTTAGTGTTTCCATTGGTTTCCTTGTGGAAAATTTTGTGAGAATAGGTTTGGTTGTGAATTATGGAGCCATTGGACACTTTGGTTAAAAAATGGAAATTCTGGAAAATTGCTAAGTGTAAAATGTTGTGTAGGGGACCAACTTTGCCTGGTGATTTGAAATAGCAAATGGTATTAAAATGTTATGAAACGTTTTAGTTTTGTAGTTCACATTGCAAGCTTTAGATTGATATAAAGTTTGGGTCATTTTGATGTCTGTGCAAGAAGTTATGGTCATTTGAAAATCAGCCAGGAAACAAGCCAAAGGTTGGCCACGGCCTATAAATGTTGGCCAGCTCTTGGCCGTGGCCCAAAACTCTTTGACCTATTTTTGGCCATGGCCTAAGGATGTTGGCCATGGCCTAAAAGTTTTTGACTTGCTTTTGGCCATGACTAGAGGATCTTGGCCGCAAGCCAAAACTTTTTGACTATATGTTGGCAGTGGCCAGTGGATGGCTTGGCTGTGGCCAACCCTTAAAAAATGACATTTTGAACTTTCAAAAGGTGGTCTTTGGTCAAGTCTTTCCCAACCATTTAGGCATTTGTTTAGGCTTCTAGTAGCCACCTAAGGTCTCAAATGATAACCAACTTTAAGTGTTTTGGAATTAAGAACTTGGAATATAGATTAACACGTCATCCTTGATTATGGTTTTTAAGATTTGATATTTTCCTTGTATGTGATCAATCGATGCCAGAGCATATCCGGAAAGAACAAGGTAGTGACACTTTCTCTTATACTATGTGTAATGCATTGTATAAATGTCTTATCATTGAATTGTGTTGATTGCCTATGTTGCGGTGTATATTACTGTGAACGTTATGTGTATACAGTCGTGAGTATTGTCGATTGTGACACTGGTCATGTACCATGTGTATATAGCTGTGAGTGCTATCGATTGTGACACTGGTCACGCATCATGTGTATACAGCCATGAGTGCTTAAGTTTGTGATGAAAGTCATGCATCACTATGATCGTTGCTGCTGCTGCTGCTTGGTGATTTGCTTGCTGCTATGTGATTATATATTGTATGAGTGATTTGTTACTACTCGGATTCTTTTGAATCTCATTTTTTCTATTGACTAACCTACACTAAGGGCAAACAGCTCAAAGGAGAAACAAGCAACCAAGGGCGGCTAGCACTCCGCTAGGGATCTAATTTTGGTAGTTGGTTGCCATATTTTGGTTGGGATTACTGTATATATTATAAATGTAAATTTTGGATAGTGTTTTGTAATCCCCTGAATGGGAAATTGATAGGGGCGAAAATGCATGTAAACCCTTTAGTTAATGCATAGAACTCGGGTGTCGCCAGGAATTTTGTTTACACTCTGATATGTATGAATGAAACCAAACTACACAGGCCAAATATATTCAAAATTTGAATGTGAGACTAGGTTAAACAGGTTTTGAAAGAAATTTTTGATAACCCTGTCTTGAGGATGGGAATTTAATAAGTTTTAAATTATCTGTTGGTCTCTAATTCGACTTAATTATAATTTTGGATAATAAAGTAGCGCGATACACCTTAATCCTTACCACTATTTAGGAATGTTAGGCATAGTCAATAAGGCAATTTAGTGGAGGGAAAAGTGCGGGAATTGGCGGATATGGTCATTAGAAGAGCACTAAAGAAGAAGGATAATTTTTTCTTGGTGTTGTACTGCTAGGGGTAAGTATACTACTTCATTAAATTGTTTGTTAATTAAGTAGTTTTTTCTTGTTTGTTAATTCATTGTTCTCATTTTGTTTATTGTACTTAGGTGTCATTGGCTCCTCATCGTGCTAAATCCCTTCAAATAAAGGATTTAGTACTTTTATTTGGTTCATGGGGATGTGGACAATCGACCACAGATGGTTAAGGTTTTCAATAAGTAACACTACTAAAACAAATACGAGCTATGGCAGTTAATTTAGAGAACATTATGGCGCTTAGGAAGCGTCATAGCTTCCAGTGCCATTAAAATAAGCTATGACGCTTCTTGAATATACGAAAGCACCAAAGCATGAGTATTTTTTTTAATAAAAAGATATGGCGCTTGTCCAGAGAAGCGCCATAAAAAGTCCACAAAGTTTACTACAAAGTGCCATTAGAGGTGCTATACCTCCAACGGCCCTTCCCAGGGGAAGCGCCATTGGAGGTACGTTTTTTTAACCACCCGTAATGCATTCAATCCACAACAATTTACATTTTACAAATCCACAGCAGCAAAAACCAACCCAAAATCATACTAAATCAAAATGAAATAACTCAAATCAAAATAATTAATTCATAAAACCAGTACTAATGTAATTTGATTACAACGTAACAAATAAGGACAACTAATTGTAAGTACCTATGTATGTAGAATGTAGGCAAGAAATAATATTAATGTACAACTAATTCAAAAACAACCAAGATGAATATGCAAGAAACACTACTATAAAAAAGTTGAAAGGTGGCGCACATTTTGTGGCCCTTCTTTAAAGAAGTGCCACAACTTCTTTTTCTTTTTTTTTCTTTTTCTGTATATATATTTTTTTAAAATTTTGGGTACCAGTTGTGGCACTTAGTGAGATAAGGGCCATATTTGGGATGGCCATGTGTGGCGCCTGTATAGGCAGGCGCCACACTTGGTGCCACAAACGCAGCTGGGCCAGGCGCCACACATAGCCCTTATTTCCAACTGTGGCACCTGGGAATATCTTGGCGCCACAGCTGGTTGAGCAAGTGTGTAAAGGCAGGTGCCACACTTGCCTATTACTTTTTTTTAAAAAAAATTTCTACATAAGATAGTGTAATCCATCTCCAACCAATGGAAATTCCCCCCGCCCCAACCCTTATCTCTTAATTTCACTTCTCACGTAGTATATGGTCCCGCGTCCTCATTCCCTATCTTTTTGACTACTACTCCACTTTAATTATTCAACTACTCTTCCTCTATTAAACTACTTTCTCTTTCTCATCTTCTTAGTATCCGTTGCCCCCTCCCTCCATTTCCTATCATCTTCACACTAAAAAACACACCCACACGCTCACACGTCTTTATCAACGAATCTATACTTTGTTTTAATTTGTTTCAACTGCCATCCATCCCCACTCCTGTCCCTTCCCTTGTCTTTGTACTGTCTTCCACTTTTGGTTCCCACTCCATCCATTTGGTCCCAACTGCTTAAATTTCCTCTTCCTCCTCACTTAGGATTGCGTCACCAATGGGCAACGTGGTCCCCCACTACACTGCACTGCACTGATCAATAAAGCTGTAAGTTCAACGCGCTTCCTTTTTTTTTAAAATTGATCTGCTTTTTTTGTTATCACATGCACGTGTGTGTGTGTGTGTGTGTATATATATATGTTGATTATATTATATTCTATGATATACTTTTTTTTCTTTTTATGACACGCACGTATTTATATGTTAAATATATTAACTAGAAACATAAGGGAAAAAACCTAAAATTTGACCTTAAATATATTAACTAATCAATTAAGCTGAAGATTGAAGAGTAATGGTGCAATATTAGAAGTTGGAAGATTTTAATTGGGGGAGATGGTTTCATGTTTGGTTGTTACAACACAAAACAATGTATCTTTGACAGGGAAATTTAACCGCTGTGCTGGCCACAAATTAAGAAGAGAAGAAATGATTGCAAAGTCTAATATAAAGAGCTTTCCATATAATTATGTGCTCATTTTTTTTTTTTGGGATGATTTTTAAAAACATGTTTTCTCTCCAAAAATTTTAACTAATAATAAAAGGAAAACATGTGAACCACGTACGTCTCCTTTTCTCCTTCACTTTTCATTTCTTCTAATCTTATCTTGCTAACCAAATAGGTTAACATCTATTTTCTTTTCTTATAAAAAGAACGTTATTTTCTTTGTATTCTCTTCTCTAGTTAGTTTTCTCTTTCCCCATTTATTCTCCATTCAAATATGGGGCTAAGGTAATTCAACTAGTAAACAACTAGATTTTAACTCTACATGGTTTGATATTTCTTTTATCGAAAGAAGTCCATATTGCCTTGATGAGAAAACAACTAAGTACAACAATAAAAGGGTAATGAATTAAGTTATATATATTAAATAATTATTTGTTTGTATCATTTTGAAGTTATCTATTATTGTTGTTTACTTTTCTTCATTCTGCAGTACTATGGATGTAGATACAAAATGTTTATTACACCATGCAATGTGAAATACTGTACAATTATGGGAGATATGATCGAACAAAAAGTACTAAAAAAAAAGAGTTTCAATGGCGCTTTTTTAAATAAGGGCCATAGGAAGAGCCCAAAAAAAAGAAAGAAAAGAAAAGAAAAAAGACCCTCATGTGGCTCTTGCGTCATCAAGCGCCACAGGAGACCCCCCTCCTGTGGCACTTGATCCCACAAGAGCCACAGGAAGGTATTTTTTTTAAAAATTTATAATGCTGTGGCGCTTACCAGTGTCACAGCTTCTTTTAGTGGCGTCCAGATATGTAGCACTTCTCTAGTGCCACAGCTAATCAATTATAAGCGCCACAACTTTGCTTTTTTGTAGTAGTGAAACAATCTACGTATGTACCTAAATATTAGCTAATTCCTTGACCATATATTCACACCTTTCTTCAATGATTTCATCTATTTATTGGTCAATCAATTGGTCATAACATTGATCTTTATAGTACTACATAAAAGGCATGCACAAAAAAATTAAATTCACTACAAATTAATTAACTTAGACACTTGTTGTCATACCCTTATCTTATATTAACTTACAGTGAAATATTAATGTGTGGTTTGTTGGGCACAATAGGAATAGCAGAAATATACTGATACTATTGATACAAGGTACTTGATTATAATATAGAAATTTCCAATAGCGTTATATATAAGATTACATACCTTTAAAATAGTTTAAAGTCTGTAGGTAACCAACTCCTCTTCCCGGTCTGAACCAAAAGCGTATGTGGCTGGAACTTACATCTTTACCCTTAGAGCCACTTTCTTCTGCTTCTACTTGTCTAAATTTTTCGTAGGGGAGGGTGAGATTCAAGAGAATCTCAATAGCAAAACAGTACCAATATGCATGTAACATAAGTACTTAATGCATGACATGCTTGCATTACATAAACTCATGCTAACACAATGATATATCTGCGTGCTCAATGTTTCAAACAACACACTTATGGCCATAGCATAATAGAAACAGAGCTTCAATCATTCATATATGTTTCACATAATCAAGCAAAGGAATAACATACATCAATACACTAGCACAAATATCAAATACATGCAAGAGAGGTAAGTTCCTTACCTTCCCCGTTCCTTAAAGAGGCTCCTCGAACTTCGTGTTCCTTGATTTATGTGCCAATCCCTCAAGCTCTCAAATTGGCCCTAAAATGTCAAATGTACAGTTTAGACACTTTTGTAGTGTTTCTAGTGGTTATACTAGTTTGTCGTGAAATCCCGACCCCACCATACTCGGTTCGACCATATTTTTCTCGAAATTTAGACTGGGGCTATTCTAACATATTTTTTCCTAAGGAATTCATTTTCAGACTCAGAATTACCAAATTCACTACCAAAAGATGAGATGCCCTTGGCAGCCCCGCTTTAAGGGTTTCAAGGGCGTTTTTGTAATTATGCTTTTTCAGGCTTTTTCGAAAAACTGGCCAACTGTAACCCCACCTAATTTCCTCTCCTGAACTCAATGAAACTATCAAATTATTGAAAATCCAAATCTAAGGCCCATTTATGCCCCTAGCCAAAATCCTCTTATTCCCTAAGAAAAATTGGGGTTTTCAAAATCTAACTCCACAGATGTGTTCATTTCTATTCTTAACTACTTTATTGACTATTCCTTTAGCTTAAAACTACCATTTAGTACCAATTTGGGCATCATAACCCCTATGGAAACCCATTTACAAAAATTACAAATAAAGATAATCTGGCAAAATTTCACTGATTAAATTGTCCACGGCAGCCAGAATAGTCAATATACAAAAGTTTGAAAGTTACCTCAAGCTCTCACTAGCTTTTCCTCAATGTGGCTGAACCCTAAGTGTTCAACATCCAAATTTGAGCCTCTAAAGCTTAAATCATATGAAAAGTAAGCTTAGGAACGGAGTTATACGCGTTAGGAACCAATTTACCGAAGAAAGTACCTACCTTTGTAAGCTTTTCTTCCTCTTCCTCTTTCTCTATGCTCTCAATGTTTTCTCTCTATTTCATCTGAAATAAGACATTGGTTTTGAGCATATGAGGAGGAAGGTGATGTTTTATTATGCTTATGTCATATATACTTCAATTATATATTTTTCCAAAAATACAAATTTTGCCTTTATGTACATAAATCCCTATATACATATAACCTTGTCCATTAAGCCAACCTAATATTTCCTTCTTCATGCTACATGTAGGAGACACCTAAGGGTCCCTCCCAATGGTCTCAATTGACTACACAACCTGTTCCGGTTACGTATATAAGTAAAGTCTCAATTTTTGTCAAAATTTCACTTTTTGCTCAAATTTCCATAAATTCATATTAAATTGACCAAAATATTCTAAATATATTTTCCCCTTTTATTTTCCTTAACTAATTGAAATTAAATTCAATTAATTGGAAAATAATTAAGTTAGCACTTGTTTGGCAAAATTACAAGTTTGCCATTACATTTTTCTCTATTTTCGTATTTCCTGGCAGATTTTCTGTCCAAATTTTAAAAAATCATAACTAAATTTGTAGACATTATATCGGAGAGATTCTAAAGGCTATAGAACCCTTATTGAGTCTAGCTTCAAGAAAAAATATAACCTTTAGCCAAATAGAAGCACAAAATTCCCAGAATTAAGTTCTTTAAATGTTGTTCCAAAAAATTAAAAGTTTTTCTGGGCTAATTTCAAAAATTAATAACTTTTTGAAAATAGCTTCAAATGATTCATATGACCTGTCAAGTTAAAGCTTAGGATGTCTATTTTCACCCTGTAAAACTCCATAATTTTTGCTCATCATTAGATTATACAACATCACATGACAAACTCACTGCCTCATAGGAAATCTCACTGAAAACGTTGTTCATCTTTCCAAAATTCACCATTGTATTTCCTTTAATACCTCAAAGATATAAGAAATGTTAGGGAATATGTTTGAGACACCTGTTAAACCAGGGCTTAGCAGTTCGCTTAATTTAAGCTTATTCTCAAGCCTCCAATCCCAAAATTTAGGATATTACACTTGTCAATTAAATTTAAAACACAGTAACTGGAAGTAAAAGAACTTACTTGTGTAGGAACAGAAATGTTATCATGAGTAACTACATCTTTCATAAATTTCATAATGTAATAACTACAATCATTATTGTTTGGTTGGAATAGGCACTAACAATACAATGAAATAGTTAAGTAAACATTTGAAAAAATAATAATAACAAATTGGAGTAATTAAATTCATATATTAGTATTGCAATCTTCCTTCAGGGATAACTACTAGCTGGGTCTTTGCCTGTAGAATAGCTCAATCTAACGTTGCTTCGGTAAGCAGTCAATGAACTAACAAAACTAGTAGTGAAGGCAACTGTTGGTTGCTTCGGTTGCTGGTTGAGGGTTGGGACTTATGTTCAGTTATGAAAACTTTAAGTTCTTCACACACCCTTCAATTCATTTTCCTTTAAGATGAGCAGCAACCTAAAAATATGATGAAATTAAATAATATGGTTTTAGACGGAAGTGTATAGAAAAAGTAAAAGGAATTGTAAATTAACTACATTTTCATATGGCTTAATCAGACTTATTGTCCATGCAACATAACCACCGACGATATCTTTCACTATTGTTGCTTCATCTAAAGAAGGGATTGGTAAGGGGGCATCATCATTTGTGCATACATTGACCCTAACTCTGAGTGTGTTCGGTGGCAATGGTGAATAATGCAAGATATCACTTTCAATGTTGTAGGCCATGCCGATAGCAACCGCGTGCTGGAAAGAATCATCAATGTGCAACTTGTAGTCCGATTTGCCCTTATGAAAAATATAGTTAAATATATTAAGGTACATTAATATATAACACACCAAAAAATTGAAGTGCAGAAGAAATTAATTACCAAAGGAATAGGGACTTTAGGCATGGAGGACCAACTATCCCTCACACTCATGTTGTCACACACTAGACTTGGTGTTGGCCTAGACTGTAGTAAGGCCTCAATTTGTGCCTTCAATAACGTGTTTTGCTTTTGCATCAAACGCATATGATCGGTGAATTGTTCTATTTGATGCTCATAGCCACTAATCTTCTAATATACATGATGCTTGTAGTCATAAATTTGCTCTTGTACTTGTAGTAAGTCATTTTTTATGGCTTGCTTTTTGGGTCCGTAGTACGATGTTTGGGTCATGCAAAACCAGTACCCCGAACATGACCATTATACTTAGGAACTCCAAGTGCTCTACTGAGTAAATCATCACGACCAACATAATGCACTAAGTCTGGCTGCTCCTGCGTCATTAAGTACTAACACAAAAAGAATTACATAATATTAATTATTATAAAATAGAATCAGTTAAGTAAAGCTAAATCTTTATTGTATGTATAATCCACTACTTACACAATATTCGACAACTTTTCTGGCTTGTTCACTGGGAATTTCACCTTTTCATTCATGTAGCCAGCCAGCCACAAATCATGCTGAGGTATATGTGTGACATCATCATAATACAATTCTTGCAGCTATATATCAAAGTAAGTTGTAGTTAAACATAAGTCATAGATATTATATTCATATGAAATAATCATTAGTTCGTACTAATGGTTGCTCCAACGTTGTATATGAGACCAATCCTCTTATGTATTGGTGTGGTGTGTTGGATGCATTTTTGTGATTTCGCTCACTTCTTTCATGTTTAGATCTAAATGATTCATATCAATAAATAGTAATTACTACACAATACAAGTATGTAAAGGCTAATATTATATTACCATAAATTACAGAGTAGTATGTGAGGCCACAAACTCATCCCACTGCTCTTAAGTTATAATTTCATCGTACATCTCTGGCGATGTATGAATGATAATATCATTGTTGTCCTACAAGTAGAATTTGACAAGAGCAGAGCAAAAATTTCTCAAAAGTCTGCCGCATTTTTGTAGCACAAATTTCTCTTTATCTTCTTCAATCATAAAGCAAGACTAGAAGAAAAACCACATATAATTTGTTTGATTGAAATTGCATGATACAAAACAACCAGAATAAAAAAGTAAGTAATGTTTACCTTGACTAAATCGAAGAGCATATCACCATAATCTTTCTTGGTGCAAATCTAAAACTGTAATGAGGACTCTTTCTCTTACCGATGTCCTAATGTAATTAATAATGGAGCTGGCATTCGGTCAGACTGGATTTCCCTTTTCATTCCACTCATGCTCTAACCTAATGCCCTTACTCCTTAGTTTGATAAGTTTTTTCATTACAATCTTGCCTCGGGCTACCTCGGCCTCAAATGCTGCCTGATCATCATGTTCGATGGGAACAATATCATCTCCGGTGTGAGAAACTATTTTCCTACAAGTTAAATAAACCAAACAAAATATTAGAGCATGCACTTGACTAGTTCTTTTTTGTTTGATTTAAAAACCAAGTCCCCTCTTTATGATCATGTCTCGTGTATAAGGGTTAGTCTTCATTTTCATCTTCATCTATATCAATATATTTTAACCACAACATTTCAAAGGAGAGATCATCCTCTAATATATTCAAATATTCATTATTTTCATTATCAACTAGTTCTTGATGATTCTTGTTCGATGGAAGTACAACAAACGAGTTCTTCTTAGAAGGATCTGAAATAAAAAACACCTGTTGTGCCTGTGATGATAAAATGAAAGGATCATCTTTATACCAAATTTAGAAAGATCCACTTGAACAAACCCTAAATTATCTATCCATAATCCACTGTTGTTGTTAATCTACTTATATCTAAATATAGGGATGCTCAATATAGTGTAATCTAACTCCTATATTCGTTCAATTACACCAAAGTATGACATTGTTGCATAGATAGGGTGTACGTCTTTGGTACTGGATTTGTGCCACAAATCAGCAACAAGTGTTACCCCACTGTTCTGCATCGTGCTCCTTGTATCATGTTCTTGTGTATAGAATGTGTAACTGTTGATTGCATAACCATTGTAAGACAATACATTTCAGCTTGGTCCATTCAATAGCCATATTAAGTTTTCAGAAACTAAATCAGGATTCCTCTCTACCTCATCATTAATGCGCCTTTTTAACCAAGTTGGAAAATTTCGATTATGCTCTTTTGTTATCAAATTTTCACTCCTCTCACCATGTACTAATCAAAGAGCATCCTTTGTTCTTCAACATACAGTTCAATCTCATCAATGTTATGTAGCACATATAAGTGAGCTGCTCCCATTCAGTCACTGATAACTTGATTATATCATTCCTACTTGTTCCTTTCCTTGATCTTTGCTTATCATGATGAGACTTTGGGATCCCTACAGGGTCAAAATTTGATAAAAAAAATTAGCAAAAAAGTCACTTACTTCTTCAACCATGTAATGCTCAGCTATACACCCTTCTGGTTGATATCTATTTTTCACATACGCTTTTAAAATTTTCATAAATCATTATTTGGCTACATCCATATCAGGCACACTGGACCACACAATTGAACCTCTTTCACTAAGTACACAGTTAGATGGACCATAATGTCAAAAAATAAAGGTGGAAAATACATTTCAAGTCACATAGAGTACAAACAATCAGCCTTTACAAATCTTGTAACTTTTTTGAATCACCCACTTTACTGCAAATCAACTTGAAGAACAATCAAAGTTTAGTTATGGAATTCCTTACTTTTTTGGGTAAGATTGATCGTATACCAACCGGTACAAAATTCTGCATAAGCACATAACAATCATGAGATTTAAGGTTCTTTAGTTTCAACTCTTTCACTAATACAAGATTCTTTATATTTGAAGAATAGCACTCTGGAACTTTGAGTCCTTCAAGACACTCACAAAATAACTTCTTCTCTTTCCTCGACAAAGTGTAAGCCACTGGAGGTAGATAAGTACGGTGCCCTTGCTCAATCAGAGCCAACTCTGCTCTGATTCCCAGGTTATCCAAATCCAACCTAGCATTGGCACTGTCCTTACTTTTCCCTTGCATACTGAGCAACGTTCTTATTAGACTATCAAACACATTGTTTTCTATGTGCATCACATCAAGAAAATGTCTCACATATAAGGACTTCAATATTAAAGTTCAAAGAAAACATATTTCTTCTTCCAGCCCCTTGTCTCGATTTTTCTTGCAAAAGGCTTGTCAAAATTGTTATCCAAATGTTTGACCTTCTCAAAAACCTGACCACCGGCCAACATCTTTGGTGGGCTACCTTCTTATCACTCACTATTGAAAGCCTTTTTTCAGTTCCTCCAATGATGTTTCAATGGTAAGAATCTTTGATGTCCTATGTAGACATTTTTCTTATAATGATCTAGTCGCACTGAATGAGTGTCATCTTCACATATAAGGCACACATAATATCCTTTGATGCTATATCCAGACAAATTACCATAAGCAGGGAAATCATTTATTGTGCGATACAACATGGCTTTCAAAGTGAAACTTTCTTCCCTGTACCCATCATACACATTGACGCCTTCCTCCTAAAGCAGCTTCAAGTCATCAATTAAAGGAAACAAGTATATATCTATTTCATTCCCGGTTGCCTTGGCCCAAAAATTAACATGGACAGCATCATAAACTTATATTTCATGATTAAGTGTGGAGGAAGGTTATAAATCATCAATATCACTGGCCACGTACTATGTGTACTACTCGAACCACATGGCGATTGATTCCATTAGTTGACTGTGCAATGCGTAAGTTCCTTGCTGTACTCCAGAAGTCAAGGTGGTCATGATCAATTTTTTCCATTGAGGGGAATCTGCAGGGTGCCTAAGGTTTGTGTCTTCAACCCTTTCATCGGTATGCCACGTCAATAACTTAGCAATCTCTACATTACTATATAGTCACTTGAATATCAGAATAATGGGAAAATATCATACGACCTTCAATGGATATTTTCCTTTCTTCTTCTCATATCGAGATGCATTGCATTTAGGGCACTTCTCTAACATTGCATACTAATTCTTAAATAATATGCAATCATTAGGGCATGCATGTATCTTCTCATAACCCATGCCAGTTGTAGAACAAATTATTTTCTTTGACTCACAAGTCTTGGTAGGAAGTAAATTTTCTTCTGGGAGCATATCTTGTACAAGTTCAAGTAGTGCAGTGAAACTCAAATCACTCAATCCATATCACTTTAAAGTTGTACAATTTCAACACTGCTAGCAATCTTGTGTATTTAGTGCTATCCACATATAATGGTTTCTCAGCATCACCTTTCACCTTCTCAAATTCTTTAGGAAAGTTATGAAGCACCCCTTTGACTACATTTAGCATTTCTTGAAGACCATCATCCTCATCATCACATATGCTTGGGTCAAGCTCATTAGAAGGACCAATCATGGTATGCACTCGATCAGTACATGCATCATCCTTCTCACCATGCCTTATCCATCGTGTATATGATTGATCAATTCCATGAGACACTAAATGATCTAGCAAATCAAGTAGACTAATTCACTTTCCATAACAACAAGATAAACAAGGACACAAGATTTTGTTAGGATTGTTTGTATGCTCGCTTGCAAATCTAATAAACTCTTTCACCCTATCTATATATTACCTTGAGCATCGATCAGATGATATCCATTTTTTATCAATCTTTACCTTAAACATATATATATTTTTAAAAGTAGTTAGTTGCTTGCCTCTTGCAGTTACTAATTACTGTTATCTTCTACCATTGATTTTTTTAAAAAAATTAGGCAGCATAATGTCATCAAATTTGAAGTTTTTCAAGTATTAAACACTATTAAAGTCACAAATAATCAACCAATTAATTCTCGTAGCATAAATCATACTAATTTTTCACAAATCAAAACAAAAATAAATCAAAAGAATATTACATAGTTCAATGATATTTAATGCTCTGACTAGCTAGTTCAATAATACTTTAATTTAATGATTGGCAGGACACATAAGAAATCTCAAGCAATCAACTATTCTAAATTGATGACAAATCTTCAGGTACCCAAATTTAAAAAGGTGCATGAAAATGTACGACTTAAGGTTCTATAAAAAATATATACTTGAAGACTTACAAGCTAGCAAAAACTTCTGTAAGAGGCTGAGACAGAGGAAAAAAACAATTAGGAGACCAATCTTTAAGAAAACAACTAAAACTTCAAATAAATACCTAAAAAAATCATGCGACAAATTTTACCAACCATAAGAAGAAGAAGAAGAAAGCGTACCTAAAAAAACTTAGGAACTGGGAAACTTCTTGTATGAGGCTAAGACAAAGTAAAGAACATGTGGGTAACCAAGCTTTGTACTGTAACAGAAGTGCAATGGCCAAAATTTTTTGAAGAAATGCGCACGTGAAGACAAGGAAAAACAAACAGTGGGACTAATAAAGCTTCCAATAGTAGCCATCAAATAGAGGAGGGCGTAGGGACAATGGATAAGGAAAGGTAGAGTGGGTACTAGTTAGATCTGGAAAATGGAGTGGGGGAGGATACGGGAGAAAGGTAAAAGATGACGATAATGGCGGGGCAGCAAATTTGTATACCTTGTATGTCACTTTTACCTTAAGCGGCATAGAAGGTATATAAAAGCTACGGTACTTGGACACCAAGTGCTATAGCATCCCTTTAGTACATAAAAATAAATAAATAAATAAAATAAAATGGTGAAGGGATCTATGGCGCTTGTTGTACAAGCACCATTGCATCCCTCTTTAATCTATCTTAGATGCCTTATTATTATTAGCCTTCAAATGTAACCTTAATTGATATAAAGTAACCATTATTATTATTATTATTATTAAGTCAAACAAATGAAAAGTAAATGCCTTATTATTATTAGCCTTCAAACATAACCTTAATTGATATAAAGTAACCATTATTATTATTATGAAGTCAAACAAATGAAAAGTAAGACTAGAAAGTACATTATTGCCTCCATTATTTGCGTGAAAGCTAAGTGAAGAAATGAATGGTGATAGTGAAACTACCAACTTCTTAGCTTGTAATTAAATGAAAAAAAAAATTGGATAAGTTAAAATAATACAAAAAATAGAATCTAAATTCCCCCTATTGAAATAATTCTAAGGGAAATTAAATCATTGGAAAATTAAATGGAAGTAAAGATAATATGACAATTAATGCCAAAACCATATAAATTAAATAAGGAAAGAAGGATACTGGCAAAATAAATAAATAAATAAGGAAAGAAGGTGTTGAAGCTTACCTTAATTAACGGGGTGCCTTAGCTAATAATCAGCTTACATGTCCTTAGCATATGAAGGAAGAATGAAGGTGATGATTGAAGCTCAATCGCCTTCTAAGATCTCTCTGCCATGGTGGTAGTAGCTCTTAACTCTTACTCTAAGTTTCTATGTGCGTGGTGTCTAATCTTTTGTTCTCTTATTAGTCTAGATAATATATAGATCGAGAAGGAAGACAACATTTATACATGCAAGGCTAAAAGGTTGCATTGCCAAAAGGCTACATGCAATTGACCAAAAAAAAAAGGCTGCATATGGTGTCGGCAAGGGGTCTTAGCCGGCGCTTGCCCCACTAATCGCTAGCCAAGGTTTATTCACTAAACTTTGGCTGGCACTTGGTGGGGCAAGCTCCGGCTAAGGAGGGGCAGCCAGTACTGGCGCTTGGTTGGGCAAGCGCTAGCCAAGGAGGGGCATATAACACCGGCGCTTGGGAAAGCAAGCGCCAGCACTGGCCCTTACAAGGCCACAGTAGCCTTGACGAAACGCCAAGGTTGACTATGGCCATGTGCCTACCAAGGCCATAGTGGCTTTGGCAGGCACGCGAATGGGGGAATAACATGTGCATGCATGAAGCAATATTGAATTCATCCGTGAAGGAGCAACATAAGAAACATACCTAAAGTAGAGATTAGGTATGTTTTATATGAGAAGAATTTAGAGGGGAAAACATGAGGAGACAATGAGATATTCAGTAATAAACCATATGGAAAAAGGATGAACAATGTACTATATGCTCTCTATTGTTCGAGAAGGAATTTACGGAGCCAATAGCCTATGGCTCCAAAAAATAAAAAGAAAAATATTTTCTAAAAATAACCCAGCTATGGCACTTTCTTAAAAATGTGTCATAGCTGGGACTTTCATATTTCTTTTTTTTCTTATGACTTTTTTGTATGCCTCTTGTTAAAAAGAGTGTCACACAAGCTTAATACAAGCTATGACACTTATTATAGGAAGCGTCGTAGCTTCTTAACTTTTTTTTTGTAAACAATTATCTATGGGATTCTTTAAAGAAATGTAATAGGAGGATCGCCACTAAATCCTTATTTTGTAGTTGTATAAGTTGTTGAATTTAAATTTGTTACTTTAATTTCTTATTGCCCTACCAGAGTTTATTATAAATTTGGTGCTTTAATTTCTTATTGTGATCTTGTCAGAGTTACGTTGTTTATTATTACGCCACGGGTCAAGGCCTCAACTGTAAGCATTACTTGGCAAAGGCATTACACCTACTTACAAATGGAAGAGAATAGTGGTAATTCACCAATACTTACCATTTTGTTAGAGTTGGTTTTTTGTATTAGACTAATACATTTCATTTGTTGTTTATAGTGTCCGCGGTAACCAAATAAGAGCTCTTATTGTGGGTACTGTATCATGAAGTTCATGAAGGACATGGTTACCCACAATCCTAGCTCAATTAATACTAAGGTATGTATATATATACATGTATGTGTGTTTAAGTTAAATTAAAAGTCAAGTCATATGTAATACCCCGAATTCTGAGACTTGAGCTTAGAGAATAAGCCTGAGATAAGTGGACTGCTAAGCCCTGGTTTAGCAAGATCCTAAATTATGATTAAGAGATAATGACTCCAAAAGTGGATGTGGTTAGTGATAAATAAACCCTTTTGGAGATTATGGTGTGATTTAGCACCCGATGTGATTCGTATGTGTTCTGAGCAGCGCCGAAACCCTGTATTTGAGTTCAATTATGGATTAACATCTAAATTGAATAAAAATAAGGGGAAGGGCGCATTGTGAAAGAAAATGAATGAGAAAATGTGTTTGATGGTGATTCAAGAGGAATTGCCATAATCAGGGGCAAAACGGTAAAGTTACCGACCAATTGATCGGTTACCGAAGAGGAAGCTCATTGGTAACTTCAAGATCAATGGTTATGATTGATTTGTGTATTAGATCAAGGGGCGGAATCATGTGTATGTGTGTGCATGTGAGCCCATGGAGGATGTTGCAAGATGTTGACATGTGGTATTTTGTGGACCCTTGGATTGGGTCAACATGTTCAACTCATTTTTCCTCTCTCCTCTCTTTATTTGGACGTTTTGGCTCCCAAAAAAACTAATCCTCTCTTCATCTCTTCATCTTTATCTCTCATCTCTCTCTTCGTCCTCCATGGATGCCAAGCTCAAGGAAGAAAGAGAAAGGAAGAGTTCAATGTTTAGGTGAGATAATGTCCTCTAATGCTCAAATACCCTTCTTTAATGTTGTTCATAGTGATGAGAGCTTCATCTCTATGGTTTTAGATTCTTGATTGGAGGTGTTTGGTGGCTTGAGGAAATTTGGAAAGATGAAGAATCAAGGAATTTGTTTGGGAAAGAGGAAGAGGTGAGTGTTTTCTCCATTTTGATCTATTGATTGTGGTTTTTGGTGGAGTTTTGAGAATTGTGATATTGCCCTGATTTTATGGTATTTTCATGTGGAATGTGATGGTGGAATTGGATGGTGATTTGTGTTGAAAATGATGTCATGTTGTGGTATTTAGTCATTGGAATTAGTTTGGATTGGATTGGATACATTGTGTGCAAAACTGGAAATTCTGTCCAATGTAAATTCTGTCTGGACAGTCTTTTTGTGTGGACGTTTTGACTGGGCAAATGAAGTCAGAAAATTATGCAACTTTCCAGTCTTAAAGTTCACATCCCAAGCTTCAAAATGGACACATAATTTGTGCCATTTCGTTTTTTCTTCTGTGAATTATGGCTGTCCAAATTTTGAGAATGAACACTGTTTTGGGACAATCTTGAGTTTTTGGGAATTCTGTATTTATGTGGTGATTTCCAGTATTGGCCAATATTTTTCCAGTGTAGAAGACTTGAATAGATTTCATTTGGCTTTGGGATCACCTCATTTCGATTTTTGTGGAATTAGTTATGATTTTTGGAAGTTCAGCCAAGAAACTGGATTTTCTTGGCCGCGGCCCAAATATTTCTGAGCGTTTCTGAGCAGTTCTGGGCTGCAGCCAGTGGATTTTTGGGCCGCGGCTTACCCCCAAAAATCAGTATTTTACACTTTTAAAGGTGGTTTTTGGTATAGCCTTTCCCAACCCGTTAGGCATATGTTTAGACCTATAATAGTCACCTAAAGGTCGTGAATGATAACCAACTTGAGTGTTTGAGAGTTAAGGAATTGGAAAAGGGATTAACCCTATGTCCTTGCTTTGATTATAGGGTTGATGTTCGCCCTGGACGTGGTTCGGTATTCGTTCTGATCGCGAGTAAGCGAAGCTGGAGCATACGTGGAAAGAGAGTAGGAAACGTACCTCTTTTGCATACTTTGATATTTGTGTTTGTGTTTTGATGCATGTATTGCTTTGCTTGATTATGTGAAACATGTATGAATGATTATAGCTCTGTTTCTAGTTATGCTATGGCCATGAGTATGTTGTTGAAACATTGAGCACGCAGATATGTCATTATGTGAGCATGAGATATGTATTGCAAGCATGTCATGCATTAAACACATATCATACATGCATATAGCTATCTATTTCCTACTGAGATTCTCTAGAATCTCACCCTCCCCTATCAACCATTTCAGACAGGGTAGGTGGATCGAGTATGGAGCAAGCAGTCAAGGGCGGCTAGGGCTCCCATTAGAGTTTGGTTGTGATAGTTGGTTATCATAAATGGGATTATTTGTATTCGTATTTGGATAAAGGTTGTATATGTATTGTGAAATGTATATTTGAATATATGTTTGGATGAGAATATTTGATTATGTATTTGGGATGAGTTATTGGATATTTGTATATGTATTTAAGAGGATTTGTGTAATCCCCATTTGAGGAGTTGTATGGGCTAATGTGCCCTATGATTGTTTAGCGAAGATATGAAACCCGGGGTTACCAGGATAATTATATTGTGCACTCTGATATTGGTATAAATGTGATTTATCTTCGCATAGTAATTGTATTCGAAATTTGAATATGAGACCAGGTGTATTATATTTCGAAAGGTATTTGTGAAAACCCTATCGTGAAGATGGGATTTTGAAATAGTTTTGTTTCTTATTGGTCTCTATTTCACTTTAAATCGCGTATTTCGGATATGATTACGGCAGGGGGTTACATCATACATATGTTAACATACTTGTTTTTGCATGTAGTACTTTAAGGAAAATTATTGTGAGCATTATTCACCTAGACAAATTGAAGAAGTCATAAACGAGTTGGCTATGACTATTTATCTTTGTCCATGAATTGGAGCATAACGGTGTTAACTATAGAGTACCATTTTTTGTTTAAATGTATGTTAGTTTCTTCGTTTAGCTAGTTCAGATTTGGTTTTGGCTTATGCTTTAGTTCCTACTTTTAGTTTTTGTTTTGTTTTATCTTTTGTTGTAATTGATTTGCTTTTGGATGGTAATTTGGATTAGCTTTTGGTTGGTTTGGTCTTGGTTCTTATATGTTCATAATAAGCCATTTTAACGACTAGAATGAATCTGTTTGGTTTTTGTATATGTATAGGTATAATTGTCAATGTAATATGAATGGGGCTAATAAAAAATAAAAAACCCACTTTTTAAAAAAAAAATTGGCCATAATACTTCACAAATATTAGCTTATAACCATCATATATTCACTGCAAAAAAAATGACTTTTGACGGCGACATTCTAAAAATTGCTGCTGAAGGTTTTCAGTGGCAACAAAAAAGTCGTTGCTGTTGTGACTTTTGCTAAAAGTTTTAGCTGCAACAATTTTTGTCGCCGCTGAAAGTATACTTTTAGCATGAAAGTGTCAATTTGTTTTTTTAAATATAACATTACGCCATGGTCAACAACCACCCGTCGCTAGCCGTCCATGTCATCACTGGCCAGCTGTTGTCCACATCATCACTAAGGCCCACATGTTGCCACCTCGTTGCACCACATTTGTGAGAAAATCAACTCATTTATGGTCCCTCTAAGGTTTGAACCCAAGACCACATCTTTTTATATCCATGCCTTTTACCACTAATCTAGAAAGAACCTATTCATTATTATTGCAAAATAATATATATCTATAATATATATATATATATTATATTAAACAACACAAACATAAATAAATATATATTATGAAATATTATTTATATTGTTAAATATATATTATTTATAATATATTAGTATATGTAACAAATACATATATACATATATATATATATATATGTATATATTAACATGTGTATATATATACTGATATAATATTTTAAATTATTTTTGAGTAAATCAAAATAAAAATTTATTAATTAAAATGTACTAATTTTTAATATTTATTTATTTTATTAAGTGTGTTTATATAAATGAAGTAATTAAAAAAGAAACCCAAGTATAAGTCATATGTATTAATTGATACATCTATGAAATAATTTTTTTTAGATAAAAGTGTCATTACATGTCATTAATCTATAGAGATATATTGATGGGAGTGTGGGGAATATATAATACATCTTGAAGAACTTAATAGATGGTAGGTTTGCTTATGTGTTTGAAAGTTTAGACTTTACCTAACAACCGCTTGTTATCATATATATTTACGATTTGAGTTAGCTATATGTTAGTTTTGTTCATTAATTTATATTCTTCTCCTTTGAATCTAATTTCATTTCATCTATTCATCTTAATATGTAAGTGTGCAAGAGAAGAAAACTTGTGTAGAGAAATCCCACAGACATGCAAATGTATAATTATCTTATTTGTTTATAATAAATAACATATTTAGTGTCCTCACATGTTAAATATCATATTTAAACAAAAAATATAAAAAAAAACATTTGTTGGTCTTTAAAAAATCCATAAGAAAAATAAGCTAAAATTGACTTTCCACAGCGACAATTAAAGTTGCCGCTGAAAGTATGGTTTTTGGCGGTGATAATAGAAAATGACACTTTCAGTAGTGACTTAATTATTGCCGCTGAAAGTTTCAGTTTCAGCGGCGACTATCAAAAGTTGCCCACTACTACAAAAAAGGGGAATAGTGGCACACATTTTGTGGCATTTCTTTAAAGAAGTGCCATAAGTTCTTCTCCTTTTTTTAAAAAATAAGCATAAGGATGTTGTGGCACTTATTTAAGTTTGTAGGTATCCTTATGTGGCACTTGGTCACATGACATATTAGAGCAGCTGTGGCGCTTCCTCAAGGAAGAGCCATTATTGTTGCTTATGGAGCTTGTGTGGCGCTTGATAAAC
The DNA here is from genome assembly GCA_963210345.1 of Inga oerstediana. Taxonomy (NCBI): domain Eukaryota; kingdom Viridiplantae; phylum Streptophyta; class Magnoliopsida; order Fabales; family Fabaceae; genus Inga; species Inga oerstediana. The sequence continues at coordinate 67,769,241 of OY723405.1, read as the reverse complement.
CAAGCGCCACACAAGCTTATAACACCATTAATAGTGACTGGCTCAATCAGCGACAACACTAAATAAGAAGAAAGAATTATGATATTAGCAAAAAGTGCAATGTCCCCTGCACTGAGGCAGAGATGGCTTCAACCTTCCTATCTGTCACCATCGTCTTTATCTTCGTACATGAAGCTCGATAAACCCTAAAAATCGGATGGTGGCGAAGAGATTGACAAAGGGTTGGAATGGTTCATTCATTATCGCGAAGACGCAAGTCATTACATAACCAAATGATGGAAGCTCAATGAATTGCAGCCCCATTAGACAGATCTAAGGACGATAAGGGCCCAAAGTGGAGTATGTGTGCCGGTGGCTTATTGTGGTGATGGAACAGAATGCGTGCCGATAATAGTAAGATGGAGACAACGATGATGGAGTATGTGTGTCGATGGCTGATTATGGCAACAGGAAAGAATGTGGAGGCGGTGGTGCTGGAGATAGAAGGAGCGAAGGAGTTCGGTGGGCTGATAAAGCATACGAGCTTGTACAAGAATAGTGAAGAGTTGAGAGGGAAGAAGGTTTTGGTGGTTGGCTGTGGGAATTTAGGCATGGAAGTTTTCTTAGATCTTTACAATCATAATGCTAGCCCTTCTCTTGTGGTATTTTGGTAAAAAAAACTTTGTGGTATTAATCCTTCCTACGTATGCTTAAGATGATTAAGTTCTGGATAATCTTATCCTTTGATGTTATCATCCTTCTTGTAAGTTAACTTAGTAATTTGAGTGCCTCCTAATGATGTATATTTTGTTATCTTCATCATATTATGTTGTTAAGATATGTATGGCTAACATAATGTAATTTGTTTTTCCAGACGTCATCAATACTTATAGACTTATACTATTATGGAAGATGGACTTCTTCTGTTTTGAATATGTTGATATATAATATCGCTGGAGGTAGTCAGAGTCATTTATATGGGAAGCAAATTTAAAATAAAAAATATCACTTCCTATGGCACTTCCTTGAGTAAGCACCACAGGAAGTTTGCACTTCCTGTGGCCTTTCCTTGACAAAGTGCCACATGAAGGATATTTTTAAAAAAAACATGTGGAGCTTGAAAGTGTCACAGCTTCTTTTAGTAGCAATAGAATATGTGGTACTTCCTAAGCACCATAATTATTGTTAAAATAAGTGCCATAGCTTTTTTTTTTTTTTTTTGTAGTAATGGCTGCTGAAACTCAGACTTTCAGTGGCGACAATTAAGTCACCACTGAAAGTGCCATTTTCAGCGATGACAATAAATTTCACTGCTAAAAACCATACTTTTAGCATGAAAGTGTCAATTTGTTTTTTTAAATATAACATTACGCCATGGTCAACAACCACCCGTCGCTAGCCGTCCATGTCATCACTGGCCAGCTGTTGTCCACATCATCACTAAGGCCCACATGTTGCCACCTCGTTGCACCACATTTGTGAGAAAATCAACTCATTTATGGTCCCTCTAAGGTTTGAACCCAAGACCACATCTTTTTATATCCATGCCTTTTACCACTAATCTAGAAAGAACCTGTTCATTATTATTGCAAAATAATATATATCTATAATATATATATATATATATTATTAAACAACACAAACATAAATAAATATATATTATGAAATATTATTTATATTGTTAAATATATATTATTTATAATATATTAGTATATGTAACAAATACATATATACATATATATATATATATATGTATATATTAACATGTGTATATATATACTGATATAATATTTTAAATTATTTTTGAGTAAATCAAAATAAAAATTTATTAATTAAAATGTACTAATTTTTAATATTTATTTATTTTATTAAGTGTGTTTATATAAATGAAGTAATTAAAAAAGAAACCCAAGTATAAGTCATATGTATTAATTGATACATCTATGAAATAATTTTTTTTAGATAAAAGTGTCATTACATGTCATTAATCTATAGAGATATATTGATGGGAGTGTGGGGAATATATAATACATCTTGAAGAACTTAATAGATGGTAGGTTTGCTTATGTGTTTGAAAGTTTAGACTTTACCTAACAACCGCTTATTATCATATATATTTACGATTTGAGTTAGCTATATGTTAGTTTTGTTCATTAATTTATATTCTTCTCCTTTGAATCTAATTTCATTTCATCTATTCATCTTAATATGTAAGTGTGCAAGAGAAGAAAACTTGTGTAGAGAAATCCCACAGACATGCAAATGTATAATTATCTTATTTGTTTATAATAAATAACATATTTAGTGTCCTCACATGTTAAATATCATATTTAAACAAAAAATATAAAAAAAAACATTTGTTGGTCTTAAAAAAATCCATAAGAAAAATAAGCTAAAATTGACTTTCCACAGCGACAATTAAAGTTGCCGCTGAAAGTATGGTTTTTGGCGGTGATAATAGAAAATGACACTTTCAGTAGTGCCTTAATTACTGCCGCTGAAAGTTTCAGTTTCAGCGGCGACTATCAAAAGTCGCCCACTACTACAAAAAAGGGGAATAGTGGCACACATTTTGTAGCATTTCTTTAAAGAAGTGCCATAAGTTCTTCTCCTTTTTTTAAAAAATAAGCATAAGGATGTTGTGGCACTTATTTAAGTTTGTAGGTATCCTTATGTGGCACTTGGTCACATGACATATTAGAGCAGCTGTGGCGCTTCCTCAAGGAAGAGCCATTATTGTTGCTTATGGAGCTTGTGTGGCGCTTGATAAACCAAGCGCCACACAAGCTTATAACACCATTAATAGTGACTGGCTCAATCAGCGACAACACTAAATAAGAAGAAAGAATTATGATATTAGCGAAAAGTGCAATGTCCCCTGCACTGAGGCAGAGATGGCTTCAACCTTCCTATCTGTCACCATCGTCTTTATCTTCATACATGAAGCTCGATAAACCCTAAAAATCGGATGGTGGCGAAGAGATTGACAAAGGGTTGGAATGGTTCATTCATTGTCGCGAAGACGCAAGTCATTACAGAACCAAATGATGGAAGCTCAATGAATTGCAGCCCCATTAGACAGATCTAAGGACGATAGGGGCCCAAAGTGGAGTATGTGTGCCGGTGGCTTATTGTGGTGATGGAACAGAATGCGTGCCGATAATAGTAAGATGGAGACAACGATGATGGAGTATGTGTGTCGAAGGCTGATTATGGCAACAGGAAAGAATGTGGAGGCGGTGGTGCTGGAGATAGAAGGAGCGAAGGAGTTCGGTGGGCTGATAAAGCACACGAGCTTGTACAAGAACAGTGAAGAGTTGAGAGGGAAGAAGGTTTTGGTGGTTGGCTGTGGGAATTTAGGCATGGAAGTTTTCTTAGATCTTTACAATCATAATGCTAGCCCTTCTCTTGTGGTATTTTGGTAAAAAAAACTTTGTGGTATTAATCCTTCCTACGTATGCTTAAGATGATTAAGTTCTAGATAATCTTATCCTTTGATGTTATCATCCTTCTTGTAAGTTAACTTAGTAATTTGAGTGCCTCCTAATGATGTATATTTTGTTATCTTCATCATATTATGTTGTTAAGATATGTATGGCTAACATAATGTAATTTGTTTTTCCAGACGTCATCAATACTTATAGACTTATACTATTATGGAAGATGGACTTCTTCTGTTTTGAATATGTTGATATATAATATCGCTGGAGGTGGTCAGAGTCATTTATATGGGAAGCAAATTTAAAATAAAAAATATCACTTCCTATGGCACTTCCTTAAGTAAGCACCACAGGAAGTTTGCACTTCCTGTGGCCTTTCCTTGACAAAGTGCCACATGAAGGATATTTTTAAAAAAAACATGTTGTGGTGCTTGAAAGTGTCACAGCTTCTTTTAGTAGCAATAGAATATGTGGTACTTCCTAAGCACCATAATTATTGTTAAAATAAGTACCATAGCTTTTTTTTTTTTTGTAGTAATGGTTGCTGAAACTCAGACTTTCAGTGGCGACAATTAAGTCACCACTGAAAGTGCCATTTTCAGCGATGACAATAAATTTCACTGCTAAAAACCATACTTTTAGCATGACTTTTAGAGTCACTGCTGAAAGTTAGTTTTTTTTTGTTGTTGTGATGACATATATATCATGGTTTTTTCAAACAATCACTAATTATATACATATATTTTATGGTTAATTACCAACAACTGCCAAATATACATCTTACTGATGATCAAAACTGGTGTCAAATACTTAACCACTGATAATATGAACAACAATGCATTTGGTAATATATTTCACTGGTTTTAATGAACAATCATTGAATATAGTTTGCCATATGTAACAGTCATTGACTAAAACCGTGAAATATAGCACCCTATAAATAACGGTTCTATTTAAACAATCATGAAATATATTGTCCAATATTTAACAATTAAAAAATGTTAAATATAAATGTTTAGCACTAGGATATTTAATAGTTAAAAACTATTAAATATAGACAAATCTACAGTAGTGACAAAGATTAGAAAATAACATAATTCATAGTAAAAATATAGAAAGCATGATAACTGGGAATAAGGAATAACTAAATAAGAGGAAGCTAATAGAGAGCATTCTTATAGCATGATAACTGGGAATAAAGAATAATTGAATAAGTGTAAGCTAATAGAGAGCATTATTATGTACCACAAGAACATATTAATTTATGAAAAGCTTGCACCTCAAATGTTTAGAGCAAATTCATGCATGCTAATAACGTGTTATGAAAATAAAAAAGTTGGAGAGTAAAAAAAGAGAATAATAATACAGAAAAATTGGGAGAGGAAGCAATGGAGTATTTCTCATTTATTTGTTTTTCTTGGTACCAATACCTTGTACATGACCTCTATATTTATAAGCATCCAACCATTGAAGTCAATATATATCTATGGTTACAATGAAATAAAGATGAGCATAATGGTATTAATCACAAGAAACTTCCACAAGTCATTCATTGGGGAAGTTATAGGTTTAGAACATTGTAACATATGGAATGCATGGACATTCACTCATACAATTTACAATAAATAATAAATATTGTAATATTTTGTAAATGTTATATAGCTTCCTAAGATTCAACTAATTTAATAATAACTTTCATGAACCATTGTATCTTATTTAATTTTCCTCTTACATTCATGAATCTTATTAGTTTAGGAACGTTCATATATACTCTATATATCAAAATTCAATGATTTTATGAATTAGCATGCGTGAAAGAGACTTTGGCTCTTGCCCTCATCCATGGGGAGCACAACGACAACGTCAGAGACAAGGGTTATCAACAACCACATGTTCTCGTAAGAATTTCGTAATAAATTGAAAATATTACAACGGATCAATCAATACGTTTTGAAATAAACTATATTCATTATACTCCATTTAATCGAATCATATAATAGCAAGTTCAAAAAATAAAAAATAAATAAATTATATATTAATAATCATTATTTGAGATAATTGGTTAAGTGTGATTGTCCTTCTATTTACTTTAAATTACATATATCTACCTCTTCTGTTTTGAAAACCTATATGCATCACCCTTTAAATCAAAATATATGTAGTATAAAACTCTCTTCAAGTTTAAGCATTTATCTTCCATTCATCAAATCATTAGTTGACCATTAAATCACATCATTAACTTATTATTCTGACCAAAATGCCCCTCCTTAACATAGATATCACATACTAATCATTAAAGCCTGTCTTTGTCAAAAAAATTTTAAAAATAATTTTCACATATATTTTTAATTTTTTTGTCATACTATTAAATTGATTACCATATTACAAATTTAATTAATTTTATAATTATAAATTTTTTATTTTTCAAATAAATTTAAATTTTTAATCTTGTTTATTTATTAAACTTACTTATAAGTTATAATATAATCTTTTAAATATATATATGTTGGCTAAAATGTTTTACAATCAAATATTTTTATTTTCAATACAATTACAAAATTATAAAATGATATAATGTTGAGATCCTTATATTAATATATTATAATTAAAAATTTTTAAATATACTTCATTAACATATGTTTGTTAAAAAATTTACTAAAACTTTAAATGAACTTGTTAATATTTTCAAGGTAAAAATTACCTAATTTTGTTAGTATTAATATTAAATAGATCATTGATAAATATTAATGTTAAAAATATAAATTAGGGATTTTGTATAATGAGGGGTAAACTAGCAAATAAGGTTTGTTCTAATATGGATTTTAATTAAAACATATACCTCAAGAATATTTTTAGAATATTCTTTAACGGTGTTAATGGTTTGAACTAAAATATATGCTTTCAAAATGGAGGGGAGTTTTTTGAAATTAAATCAAAATAGAAAGGTGGTTAGATTATCTTACTCTAAATTTTATATTGATCTATTTTGGACTTCTAACTAAATTGTCCAATAACTTTTCTTCAACTTTTTTTTGGGAATGAATATATCTACATTTTTTTTTTTGATTGACGGAATATATCTAGATTTAATAATGATGAAAAACATCAATCCAAAGGAGAATAAATACATTGATCCCTCTTAATTGATATGACAAATTGACATTTGACAAATGATGGGCTATGTGTGTGGGTGTGTGTGTGTGTTAATACAAGATATTTTCAAAAGTATAAAATGTTTTTATTTACTTCAGTATTTTAATAATTGAGAGAGAGAGAGAGAGAGAGAGAGAGAGAGAGATTTTATGTAATTATTTTTCGAGACTCATTTTTAATTATTGAGATTATGATATGCGTAAAAAAAAGATAGTGATTTGGGATTTTGTGAAGAAGTTGTGGACTCAGTTTTCTATCATTTTCTTGTTGTCACTTGCCATTTATGTTTTTTTTTATAGTAAATAATATTCTACAAACACATCAGAAGCTATCCTCTTGAGTCAACATGCAATCGCATTCTATTTACATCATTAATTAAAAAGTTGGTAATAGCACCAGGGGGCAATTCTGTGATATGAAAATCAATCGCCATCTTCCAAGCTTCTTTTATCATAGCGTCTGCAACTGTGTTAACATCCCAGGTGCAATGTGAAATTTCTACTTCCCAATCTCTATCCAGCAGCATGTGAATCTCCACCACTAGCTGTAAATCAGGGTGTTCCCGAGATACCTACCCTAAACAAGATCCATTACTTCACTACAATCTCTATCCATTTATGTTTTGTTGGTTTCTTTCTTGTTCTTTCTGCTATAAACAAAACATGAGTGGCTACGTATATACTTAACCCAATGCATATGATGGTTGGTGGCATTAAGATTTCTTTGATGTTGAAAATAAAATCTAGTAATTTAATCTAAAACTGAAATTAAATTTTCATTTTTTGAAAAATATTAAAATATTATTTGTAATATCCAAACATAAAAAATGTTGAAACCTTAATTAACTTTAAGATTATAATTGTTTTGAAATTTCAAAGGATATATTATTTAGTTTTAATAATATGTCATTAATTTTTTTTTAATTTGAAAAGATTTTAGTCTAATGTTTCTTTTAACTTTTAGTCCTTATATTTTAATTTTCATTGCATTATCTCAGTTTTCATGTTGAAGTAAATTAGATCATTCTTTTGATGCTAGAATTTCAAACGAAATTGTTGGGTTATCATTTTAGGATATATACAATACAATTAGAGGTTGAAATATGTCAAACCTTTAACAAAGGCCCATAGCCTGATAAGGCCTGACACATTTAATAAAGAGGTTAAACTTCATGTCTATTTAAAAGCCTACTTGATTAAATATACTAGACTTTTTTTAAAAGGCTTAGCTAGCCTGCAAACATGCAAGCTTGACTTGATCTATATATATATATATATATATATTATTTTTGTTCTAAAAATATGTACATTTTTTATTTAAAATTATAATTTAATTTGAGACTTAATTTGACATAGGGGTAGAAATATGTTAGGCTTATTTAATGTAGGCTTTAGCAAGCTTAAAGCCTACTTATGACCTTTAAAATTGAAATATGAAAAGGCCTACACGCATGCATGCCTTGTAAAAAGGCTTCAGGTATTGGTAGGCTTTTTGAAGGCTCGGGTCAGAATTTTTGCCCCTATTTCAGACCTATTTGGCTAAAGTGTTGCCTAACTAGACCTATTTCCGCCTTACGACTTCCTTTATCGTTGAGAATTGTTAGAATTCTTTTGATACATGCTCACTAAAACTCGGGAAATAAGTATCTTCACTAACCCCATCTCCAATCCCTCTTCTCCACTCAACGTCTTCATTATTAGATTAAGTTTCAATGGTTAATATTTATTTTTAAAAAATATTATTGTAATAATATTAAATATTAAATAATAGATAAATAAATTATTATATTGATGCGAATAGTTTACAAGTGTATATTTTTATTATATTTAATATTATAATAATGATTTTTATAGTATTAAATCTTAATCATTAAAAACCAATTAATCTAATGGTACATGGATAATAAATGGAGAGGAGGTGGAAACCGGAAACTAGAAACGGGGTTAGTCAAGTGGTGACACTCTTCTCCCCTAAAACTGTATTAGTTAAGTCCCGAAAAAATTGTAGAAAAAATTACCAAGGACTTGAAAGCCATTAATTTCCTTATTGGAATGTAACCATGGTTATGCCAAAACTCAATTCATTGGTACTCTAAAAGATAAGAAGAACCGAAAATTCTTACTTTTTAAAACAAAGATGATAATAACTTTATCTCATTATATATAAGCTCACGCCCATGAGCGCGATTATTCAAACATGTAAATGAACAAGAACAAAGACCACTTTTTCATCACAAACATGCCAAGACAGATTACCCAACAATACCACTCATCGAAGTTTTTGATTTTATAGACAGGGACTTTCTTGAAAACAGTGAAACCATAGTTTGTGATTGTGTAGCCACCATCTGCCACAAGATTATGGCCGCTCACAAACTTAGACTCATCACTTGCCAAGAAGAGAGCAGCCTCAGCTAAATCCTGAGGTTCAATCTTAGCACCTCTCAGAGGTGCATATAGATTATGGATTTCCTCTTCATTAAGCCCGAAGAAATCCTTCGCCATCGGAGTCGCCACCACGTACGGCGATACGCAATTCACCCGGATCCCGTGCCGGCCGAGCTCAACCGCCATGTTCTTTGTCAGCCCTAAAACACCATGCTTCGAGCCCGTGTACGCATGTGACGCCAACCCACCGGCGATGCTGCAGACACTAGCGGTATTGATGATGTTGCCACGCCATTCCGGAATCATCACCCTCGCCGCGTGCTTGGTGCCGAGAAACACGCCGGTGAGATTCACGCTAACGACTCTCTCAAAATCCTCCAAGTCGTTTTCGAGGATGCTGTCTCTGTTCACAGCGCTGTTAAGACCGGCGTTGTTGAACATGATGTCGAGCTTGCCGTACTTTGAAACGGCCGTATCCACCGCGTTTTGTACGTCTTTCTCTTTTGTGACATCGCAGTGAACGTAGAGAGAATCAGGTATGGTTTTGGACACAGCTTTACCTAAGTCGTCGATAATGTCTGCAATTACCACTTTAGCCCCGTGCTCGGCGAAGAGTCTTGCCGTGCACTCCCCGAGTCCTCTTGCCGCGCCGGTGATCAGGGCCACCTTTCCTTCAAGTCTGTAACATTCAAGCTTCAACTACGTATATTAGAAAAAGTTCCATTGATGCGGTGAGAGAGTGTGTGTGTGTGGAGGTGAAGTTATAAGTTTTGGTTACCTTCTAACGGCAGGTGGGGCAATCTGAGATGCACTTGCCATTGTTGAGATAGTGAGCCTTCTTTTGATGCTATATGATCTTCAACTGCACACAGGTGATATATTAGCGGATATGAATTTCCTTCACTGTTTGTTCGTGCATACATACATAGATGTATGCGCATAAATATATATATATATATACATAAAATTGATTCGTAAGTCTTTTTTTAGTTTTACTTGATTAGGTCGTAGTTTTTTATTAGATCTTTATAGTTTTCTTCCTTAGAGGCATTAGTTCCCATCTTTTAAGTCAATTATTAAGGCTAATATGAATGCTGACTAAGTGATATATATGTTCCTACAAATTAGAGTTCAAAATAAAAAACGTTTTTTAAAAAATGAAATAATTTTTTAAAAAAATATTCTCATAACGTTCTCTTTGTACTTTTTTGTAATATACCTGATATTATTTAACCTAGATCCGTGTGACAAAAAATTAATCTGTGTATGCTTAGTGAGAGCCACATCATTAGTTACTATAACATATTTTTTCTTACAAATTAACAAATTATGAATATAGAAAACTGGTACCTATAGTTTAGAAAAGGGTTAAGATGCAAATCTGTCCCAGGAGTTTTTGTTAAGAAGTAACGTTGTCCTGGAAGTATTTTTAGGTTAAGTGTCATTCTGGAAGTTTCAAACTGTAGCAATGTTGCTTTATTCGGCTAAAAAACTAATGTTTACAATTAAAAAATTGACATTGACTGTTAAGTTTTTAACAAACATAGGCAATATTGTTCCATTTTAACATTTCCGGGGATATATTGAACCTAGAAAGCCTTTTAGGATTACATTGCTCCTTTTTAGCAAAAACTTCCATGACAAATTTTCACTTTAAGCTTTTGGAGAATTATAAAGACTCAATAAAAGACAAGAAAAAAAACACTACAACGACTTAATTTAAAATGAGGTGAAGAGAGTGTGTCTCAGTAAATTCAATTGCAGTGAACATGCATGTATGCCGAAAGAAGCCAATATGAAGTTCACAAAACAAAAAAAGAAAAAAGAAAAAGAAAAAATAAAGGAGGGAAATATGAAGGTTATTGTCAAAGTGGTCAGAGAAGATAAGTTCAAAAGGATAATTAAGATAAGCTCAACTCTGTCAAAATTGGTGATTATTGAATGTGAGTAGTCAAGTTTAAAAAATGATGAATAAATTCTTTATTCATATAAAATAACTTTTAATTTATAGTACTCTTTCGGCCCCTATATATAAGGTTCCATTTTTTTGAATGAGCTTATCCCTTTTTGCTAGGTCCCATTTGAGTTGGTCTAAATAATAAATGCATTTTTACCTATTTTACCCTCAATTAATTTCATACATTACATAATTAAATTATTGATTCATTCCCTTTATTCTCTCACATCATTGCCTTTCCTCATACATTCTCTTTCATCATTTTCTTATTATTATTCTCTCTTATTCATAAATGTATGTGTTTTTGGAAAAAGAAAATTATATTTCCAAAATATTTATTACTTTTAACTAACTTTAATTTGGTTAAAATGACCTTATATGTAGGGATAGAGAGATTGAGTATCTTTTTTCTATACTCATTAAACAAGTTAAATTTGAAAAAGTCAATCAATTTAAGGCATATTAAATAGCCTAACATCCATTTTTTGGTATGTGAGATTTAGTCAAACTAAACTTAAACTCCCTTCTATTCTTAATATAAGACATAGTTGATTTTTTTTTTTTTAAGAGATTAAGGAAGCTAAATAAGTGACTTAATCATAATATATGTTGTGTATCATTAGATTATATATTAGTTTATAAGTTACACAAATTAGTTTGTTGGACAAATGATAAATATAAATACTCTAAATTAATTTATTTAGTTTCCCTAATCTTTACAAAAAAATCAACTATGTTTTATATTTAGAACCAAAAATAGTAATATCCCCCAAACCCCGATCCCAAATTTAAGCCACTTTAACTAATTCATCGGAACCAATAAATGATAATTAACTCATTAAATGTGTCCTAAATTGAATGTACGTAATTTCCAAATTTATATATATTAAATGAGATTTTGATTAAGAGAGAAAGAAATACAATAAGTCATATTTAAACATTAATTATAGGGATAAAATTGACAAAAATAAGCATTAACTGCTCTCCAAGTGACTTATATTATAAACTAAATCATTCTTCTAAAAGCGACTTGTATTGTGGATTGGAGGGAATATGGACCAAAGAGGTAGCATTTTGTGAATGTTCATAATCTCATAAAATTCAAATAATTTAATAATATTGTAATGACTTTCATGAATCACTATACCTTACAACACTAGTCCAATTTATAAGTTCAGATTAATTATCTGATTCTCACTTACAATGGAAAGTTAGTTAACTCAATAAATATGGACTAGATTGATAAATGTTTCTAATTTTACTTTCGCTTTATGAATGGGTATTTTTGACATATTTCTTCTCTCTCTGCCCTCATAATCTCAATTTGAATTTATAAATAGTACCAGAGTAGTATATAACTATTTATTTTTCTCCTTCACTCATGAATCAAGTGCGTGTAGGAACATTTATCGGTGTTGAATATACATCAATATTCATTAATTTTGGGAAATGGACATTGCAATTAACACTAGATTTTGTGAATCAGCATGAAACAGACTTTTTATCTCGCCCTCGTCCACATTCCACAGAGGCAACAAAAACGTCTGGGACAAGGGTTTTTCAACTACCACATCTTCTCTCATATAGTACGTTTTTTAAAAATGTATATATATTCATTATCTTCCATTTAATCGAATTATAGAAGAGAAAATTCAAAAAATAAAAATAAAAAATCATCATATTTTTAAATTATATATTAATAATTATTATTTGAGATTGGGTTAAGGGGAAATTTTACTCGGATATTGTCACCAAGGGGTAATTTTGCCTTTGTAGTTTTTCGGGGAGCAATTTTGCCTCATTCGTTATCCCAGTTAATTTTGACCACTAGTTGAATAAATATGCTGAGCTGGCAATCTACATGTTATTTATATCATTTTTGTTTATGTGCAAATTTGCCCGGAAGATAATATGTCATCTACATTATTAATTTTCAAAGTGGGATTTAAAACTTTCAGGGCAAATTTGCTCTTTGACAAAAATGATGTAGATGAAATGTGGACTATGAACTCATCATATTTGGTCAACTAACTATCAAAATTGACTAGGATAATGGTTAGGGAAAAATTGCCTCTTGGTGGCAACTTACGGGACAAAATTGCCTCTTACACTACAAAAAAAACGTGATTGAGTAGCGGTTAAAAATGGGTATTAGTAGCGGTTCTAACCGCTACAAACTAGGTTAGTAACGGTTACTCAAACCGCTACTAAATCGTACGTTGCAAGCAGTTTTGTAGCAGTTTTATAGAACCGCTACTCAATCAAAAATAACCGCTACATACTTTGTAGCGGTTCAGCTTAACCGCTACAACACCCAGAGATATTTGTAGCGGTTATATAACCGCTACAAATATAAAAAATTATATTGAGAGCTAAAAAAAAAGAATTTTTTATTTTGTAGCGGTTAAGAAACCGCTACAAATATAAAAAATTGAAAATTTGTTGGCGAAAAAAAATGACATGTTTTTATTTTGTAGCGGTTAACAAACCGCTACTAATTTCATGAAATTCAAAATTGGCGCCAAAAAATTTAAATTGAGTCGTAAAAAGGCGTGTTATTTAGTAGCGGTTTAATAACCGCTACAAATATTTAAATTTTTTTTTTAAAATATACAATTATTTTTTTCTTTTTTTTTCAATATTATATTAAATAGTTTATTTTGTTATTATTTTATCTATTTCAATTAGTTTATTATTCAATAGTTTAACTTATTAATAAATAAAAAGGAAAAATGTAATTGAATAGGATTAGTATAAAATTTATATTAATAATATTATTAAGGATAGGTAGGTAATAAGGAATTATTATGTTTTCTAATATAATGTAATTGTGTATGAAAAATAGATGAAAATGAGATACAGTTATGATATATCTAGAAAAAAAAATGATTAGAATAAATTTTATAAAAAGGAAAGAAGTATTTTTAAAAAAATTAAAAATCTTGTTACCATATTTGATTATATTATTCAGCTCCTCTACTCATACGAAAGAAGTTGTAAATGAGAGGAAATGAAAGAAAGGTAAGGTGAAAAGAAATTGGGGAGTGTTTGAAATGAGTTGTGGTAAGGGTATTTATAGGGATCCACGTACTATTTGTAGTGGTTAATGTAGCGGTTATTTATATTTTTGTAGCGGTTTAATATTCATAGTGCTATTTGTAGCGGTTAATGTAACGGTTAATGTAGCGGTTATTAATTAGTAGCAGTTATTTATATTTTAGTAGCAGTTCAATAACCGCTACAAATATTTTTTTAATTTTTTTTTAATTTTTTTTTTACATTTTATTTTAAAAATTTTTTTGCATTTTTTGTAAAGACAAAAACATAATTTGAATTTGATCACTCATCATCGCCATCCCTACAGAAATTTTGTAGAAAAATTATTGTTATTGATGTATTATTAAATTTAAAAAATTTAATTCAAATGACGTGGACTTAAAAAAACTCACCGCAGTAGAGGTAAATTGTCATCGCCTTCAGGGAAGTAGTTTTCAAAATCAGCTGGCTGAAATGGCTCACTCTCGTAGATGATGTTATCGCCTTCACCCATGTTGTAAAGGTCTCTTGGCTTTAAATGAACAACCATGTGCCAATCCTTATGCCTCTCGTCCTCGACATAATAAACCTGATGTGCCTCTGAAGCTAGAATATACGGCTCATCATCTTGAGAAATACCAGTATGAATCGGCCATGAGAAATTGACTGATGTGATCCCTAGGTCGTCAGTTGTCAGTCCCCGAGAAGTAGTGGTATTTGCCCACAAACACTTGAATAGCGTCACGGTGAAACGGCCTTGATAATTAAGCTCGACCACATCAAGAAGCTTGCCATAGTAAGGGACGCCTCCGAACTGCATGTTGGCGTCACTGCTGCTCGCATAACTCCTTGTCCCAAATGTGCCATAAACACCCGAATTCTGTGTTTGCAATCCTTGATCCCGTGAAACCGTGCAAAACTTAAAACCATTGACATTGTATGTTGTAAACCGTTTTGCATGATCAAGAGGGCCGATTGCGAGAGCTCTGAAATCTGGTGAGTGTGGGTTGTGGTCATTTAGTATTCTGCGCGCAAACCAGCTCGGGAATTCTCTGTGGACCCTCCTATCAACTTCCGAGGATGTCTGTGTACAGATCCTGAGTTGACGCTTTACATGACTTCTGAATTCCCTGCAATTAATAATGGAAAGGCGTTAGTGAAATGAAAGTGAGAAATGTTACTAAAGATATAGATCGAATAACATGTGAGTGTACAATCTTACCGTATGAAAGGTTCAACTTGAGTGCAATTAATCAAGACATGTCTATATGCTTGGAACTTCTCAGTTACCGTTAGTTTGAAGTTCTCAGTTGCTCCAACTGGTTTACCAACACGAGGGACAAATTCTCCTGATGTCAGCGCAGGTTCCGGACAATCATCAACACGAGGCGGGCGGTTGAAAGCCGTCTCAAGATCATCGAAATACCTTGAGCAAAAATATAGCACCTCATCCCCTATATAGCCTTCAGCTATAGAACCTTCTGGCCACGCCTTATTCCTCACGTAAGATTTTAATTTCCCAAGGAACCTACGAAGTACAGAAGAGAAAATTGATATAAAATGATGAAAAGGACGACTAGCAAACATTAAATACGGACAATAAATTAAAGCACATATTTAAAATGAGTACCTCTCAATCGGATACATCCAACGATATTGTACTGGTCCAGTGAGCTTTGTTTCATGAACGAGGTGGACTGTGAGGTGAACCATCACAGTAAAAAAGGACAGAGGAAAGATCATCTCCAAATGACAAAGCGTAAGAATGATTTTCGACTACAGCTGATCGAGCTCATCAACGATCAAAACCTTAGAACACAACTTCCGAAAGAAAGAACAAAGTTCCACCAAAACGATGGAAACATCGGGAGGAAGTGTATTCTTTATAGCCAGAGGGAGTAACTGCTGCATAAGAACATGTGAGTCGTGACTCTTCAGGCCAGCAACCTTTCGAGCCTGCAAGTCGACACATCGAGAAATGTTGCTTGAATACCCATCAGGAACTTTTAATTTCTTCAACGTCGCGAGGAACACTTCCTTGTTCGGTTTTGTGAGGGTAAACTTTGCCGGTGTAAATCTGTCATGCTCATCTGGCCAAGCGTCTTCACGAACTCCCATGTCGCGTAAATCTTTCCTCGCTTGAAGGTGATCTTTTGTCTTGCTGGGTTCGTTAAGCAGCGTATACAGCACATTGTCGCAAACATTCTTTTCAATGTGCATTACATCAAGATTGTGGCGAAGTAAATTAGATCTCCAATATGGAAGCGTGAAGAAAATACTTATCTTCTTCCACTGCTGAGGCACCGAAGTCCTGCACGTCTTTTGGCGAGTTTGTGTTGAATCGTCGCTTTTTCCAAACTCGAAGTCAATATGCTCAAGCTGCTGTAAGATATCTGTACCGGACAAAGTCTGAGGTGGTCCTCTTTTCTCTGGTTTCCATTGAAGCGATTCCGTTGCAATCTGAACTTATGCGTTCCATCGAGAAATCTCCGATGCCCCATAAAGCACCACTTTCGGCTGTGGGGAAGGCGCAATGCGTCAGAGTCAAAATTGCAAGCTGGACACGCCGACCCAGTATGCACATTCCAACCAAATAATGTGCCAAGGCCAGGAAAGTCACTAATCGTCCACATCAAGGCTGCACGCATGTTGAACAAAGTCTTGCTGTAAGCGTCGTACGTCTCCAAGCCGACATTCCACAGGTCAAGCAATTCCACAATAAGCGGTTGGAGATACACATCGATGTCATTGCCCGGTGCCTTTTTGCCTGGAATGATCATAGACATAATGAAAGAGCTTTGTTTCATACACATCCAGGGGGTAAGTTGTAGGGAACTAAGACTACCGGCCAAATACTGTAACTTGTGCTAAGATTCCCGAAAGGATTGAAACTGTCGGTCGCCAACGCAAGCCGAACATTTCTGGGGTCAGTCGCAAAATCTGGAAAGTCGTTGTCAAACCGCAGCTGAAAAAAATTATTTAAATATCAATAATTATAAAAACCATAATTTAAAAAAAAATTAATTAAATAGAATTAATTACAAAAAATATTAATTAAATAGTTTTAATTACCTGAACCACCTCCTCCCAAGCCTGGTCCTTCGGCCCCCTCGGAACGTGCCTCCACGTCGGGAAGTGAAGGGGGCACCGCATCCAATTCGCGCCCAGGTCGTTCAGGAAGCGGTTGAGCAAGTGACCGCCATTGTGGATCGGCTGGTCAGTGCCCTCATTCCACGGCACTATAACTCGCAGGGTCCGGTCCATGCTGTTCAGACCGGCCACATCCAGCCTCCTCGTCGACACGTTCCCCTGCTCATCTGCACAGTTGACCGCACGTTAGATAAATTGTAATTCAAAGTTAACATTTCTAATTTAAATAAATAATTTACTAAATTAAAAAATTAATTTACCTTCGACCTGCACCTCAAACCCAGTGGACCGCGAAGACGACCCTCGTGGGTTGTTCTGCTCCAGAGCGTCCTCCTTATCGAGGAACTGCTCCATCTCCCTGAACCCAATCGGGATCTTGAACTCCTCCTCGTTGAGGAAGTCCTCAATGCTAATATCTGGCCTCTCCACCTCAGGCACCTCTGGTGCGGTCGTCGCCTGTGGGATCGTTTGCGGTGCCTGTGGGGGGATGGGCTGAGATGCCGCGGTAGCCCTGCCTGCGCGCTGCCCCCTCCCTCTGCCCCCTGCCTGGCTGCTGCCACCCCGTAAAATCGGTCTGGGGACCTCAGGGGCCTTCCCCTTATCCTGTCCTGAAGCCATATCAACTGTAAAAATTAAAAAAAAATTAGTCACATTATTATGCAAAAATATAATAAAAATACAAATATAAATAAAATACGTGTTATATACATACCTCAAGTGCAAATACTGAGAAATACTGAGCAAAAACTCCTATAGAGACGTCTGAACGCTCAAATCTCGAAGAAATCACTCAGAGAAACCTCAGGAAACAAAATGAGCAAAAGGAGAAATGAAGGACGCGGGGGTTTAAATAGGCCAGATATTAGTAGCGGTTATTAAGATAACCGCTACTCTAACCGCTACAAATAATTAAATTTGTAGCGGTTCTACAATAACCGCTACAAAAGATAACAACGTTTGAAATTCTGTAGCGGTTATTGCCCAGAACCGCTACAAATGTCGAGACTCTTGAAATTCTGTAGCGGTTATAGGGGCATAACCGCTACAAAATTCTGACCTTTGGTATTTTGTAGCGGTTCTGTTGTTGTAACCGCTACAAATAACCGCTACACTGTTAGCGCGCCAACTGGCGGGAATATTGTAGCGGTTTCTGTGCATTAACCGCTACAAAATCACCGCTACAAGTTTTGGCGGGAATTTCGCGCCAAATTTGTAGCGGTTTTTTATAGGAAACCGCTACAAAAAAACCTTGCCGCTACAAATTTATAGCGGTTTAGGTAAAAACCGCTACAAATACTATAATTTGTAGCGGTTTAATATAACCGCTACAATTGCACCGCTACAAAATACCTTTTTTTTTGTAGTGTTAACCCTATTTGTATTTACTTGAGTATATGTTTATTGTTATTGAGATTGTGATATGTGTAAAAAGGATCCAGATTTGGGATTTGATGAAGTTGTGGACTCCGTTTTCTCTCATTTTCTTGTCATTACTTTTGTATTGTTGGCATCTTTCTTGTTCCTTTTGGGATTGATTTCTCTCTAATATCCTTCCCATCTTTTTCCCTTGTTTACCGTCATTTACCCTTATCCACCATTAGATTAAAATCTCAATAGTCAAGATTTAAATTATTATCATTTAACTTATAACATACAAAAATAAATTTAAGCTACTAAAATTTAATTTGAACAATTGATAGATGCTGTGAAAAAAATGAGAAGAAGTTCTACTCTTAATAATATATACCTATTCAGATCAAATTTTTGCACTTTAAACTTATTTTTGTATTTTTAAATAAAATTATAATAGTATTTTTATAAGATGTTAAATCTGGACTGTTAAGATTTTAATACCATAAGGAAAAATGAGGGTAAAGGAATAAAAAGGATGGGAAGGATATTGGAGAGAAACCAATTCCGTTCTTTCCACTATAAACAATTCATGAGTGTGGCCAGTTTTGCTTCATACCGAACCCAAGGCCTAGGATAGTTTGTCCCCTTCATATTTGTTTGAAGGAGAAAATAAAATCTAGACATTTAATAGAAACTGATTTAATCTAAATCTGAAATTAATTTTTATTTTTAAGAAATTATTAAAATATTAATTGTGAATATCCAAACATCAAAATAATGTTGAAACATTAATTAATTTTAAGATTATAATTGTTTAGAAATTTTCAAAGGATATATTATTTAGCTTTCATAATATGTCTTTAGTTTGTTTGAAAAATAATTTTTATAATGAATCTTTTAACTTTGAGTCCTAATATTTCATTTGTTCTTTCATTATCTCAGTTTTTCTTGTTGCGGCAAATTAGATCATTTTTCCAGACTGAAGGCAACAATTAAATTGTAGGGTTATCATTAATGAATGAGGCCTAAATGGGGTGAATTTCATCCCGTCCGGAAAACTGAGATAATTGATGGCGTTCTGAAATATCTTAGATATTTTATTATTGAAGTATGATTTTGCAAGTCCCACACATAATTGATCTGCAGATACAAATAAATGAACATCATGTTTCTCTAAATGCTATCCAAATCTTCAACCTTTTGAATTTCAAAATTCAAATACACCTGAAATAAAATGGGTTAAAGCACATTTTTGTCCCAAAAGTTTTTCTTTATGCGTAATTGGCGTCCTAACTCTCAGTTGGAGCAATGTAGCCCATGAAGTTTTAATAATGGTGCGAAAAATGCCAAATGTTTAATAGTATTTTGACACAACAATGCTTATATCGATAAAATTAGATTACCAAAAACATAGGGAAAAGAGGGGAGGAGCACAAGAGAAGCAGCAAAAACACTTTGTTCTAATAGGATTTCAAGGTTTGACCACTATGGGCACGTTTTTAGAGCTTCAAATCACTGAAGTTATTATTTCTAATCTTCTGCATCTCTCTCATATTCAATTTCTTGTAGTTTTCTGAGTGGGTATCTGGGTTTTTCGTTTTTAGAAATGATTTCAACCGTTAAATTTAACTTTTAATGGTTAATTTGATGCTTGGTCTGGCAAAACCTTAGGTTGAATATTAGGGTTTTGGGTGTTTTGGAGAATGGGTAGTGAAATCTTGATACCAATGGTTAATTAATAGATGCAAAAATACATTATAGTAGCTTAGGGTATATAATATGAAAATGAATATAGAAATGATGTTGAAGGGAATGAGCATTAGGATTAAAGTAATTATTGCGTATTGTAGATGTATATTGATGTTTGGACCAAAAAAAAGCTGTATATTGATGAGGACTTCTTGCGAATTGTCTTCAAGTGTTAGCAAGTGGCATTGCTCAAGGTTTGAATATCTTAGCAAGGAGTTGAGGTACCCATTGCTCAATTTTCTTGTGTAATTTTATGATTAACCATTGCTCAAGGTTGTGTCTAAGATACTATCTTTAAGAGTTATTCCTCTACACACAATAAGAAATGCATCAACTCCCCAAGAATATGATTAAACAAATCCTTCTTACAGAAAAAACAGGAATATAACAACCATGCTTTTATAGGATATTGATACATGTCATTGGGACGGGCTTTTTATGTGTTGGAACCATGCTTTTATTAGCCCAATTTCACATCTTAGGATATATACACTTATATGTCATTCCTTTAGTAAATTAAAGGCTTACAACCTGCCTTGATGGTAATGAAGGCGTGACCTCTTTAATAAACAGATTAGACTTCAATTTTGTTTAAGGGCTTGTTTGTTTAAAATCTTTTGTTTTTTTTAAAGGCCTATCATATAAGCCTGTAAGCTTGACCTATTTAATATGTATATTTGTTTATTTTAAATTATATTTTAATTTGAGACTTGATGTTAGGTGAAAAGAGATTAGGCCTGTTTAATGTAGGCTTTATTACGCTCTTACAACCTTTAAACTTGAAATATGGGGCCTTTTAAAAAGCTTACCTGCAAGTTTACTTCTAAAAAATTATTAAGCATTGACATGCCTCCTAGCATAAGAAAACAAACGTGAATTTAGGCTCAGGGCTAGACTAAGACTCTATGCCTTTATTGGGCTTAGACCTATTTGGTTAAAATCTAGCATGTCATAACCTATTTCTACCACAAACTATGACTTCCTTTAACTTATAAAATTGAGGGAATTCTTTTGATATACACAACTAAAATTCTAGAAAGGAGTGTCTCCATTAACCTCTCTCCAATTTCTCTGTATTTAATGTCTCCATCATTAAATCAAGTTTTAAAGGTTTGAGTTTTATTTTACAATTATAATATTAGATATTAAATTATAAAACATAGATAAATAAATTTATATTGTTAATTAAAATTTTATATGAATAGTTTACAATCGTAGATTTTTATTATATTAAATATAATATTTTATAAAATATTAAATCTCAATATTTAAAAGTCAATTCAATGGTGGAGAAATTAAGTGGAGAGATGGTTAGTGGAGACACTCCACTAAAACTCCATTAGTTAAGTCCCAAAAAAAATGCTAAAAAAATATCACAACAAAAAAACTTGCTATTACAAAGGGAATATTTTCCGTCGGTAATGATGGAAAGTCCATTAGAAAAATTACCGACAAATTATCAATAGAAAAATTCCTTTGCTAAATTCTTTACCTGATAAAATTACTGATGGAAAAAATTCCTTCAGTAATTACTGATGAAAAAAAATCTGTGGGTAATTTACTAAACTGGTGGAATTTACTGACAAAAAAATCCGTTGGTAACATTAATAATTTTATATTATTATATTTAATAGTTTATAATAGATTAAATATATATATATATATATATATTAATAATAAATATTTAAATGAAATAAGAAAATATAAAATATAAAATTATAAATTATAAAAATGAAATATATAAATATATAATAATATTATATTTATTTTTCAGTTGTTATATTATATACTTAATTATGTGAATAAGTAATGTTAAAACAGCTCAACGGTCAAAACTGAATTCTTGGGTAACCTAGAGACACAAGGAACCCGCAAATTCTCACATTAGAAAACAAAGTTGATAATCATAACTTCATTGTGCTATAAGCTCACGCCCATGAGCGTGATTATTCAAACATGTATATAAACAAGAACAACGACCACTTCTTCATCACAAACATGCCAAGACAGATTACCCAACAATACTACTCATCGAAGTTTATGTTTTTATAGACACGGACTTACTTGAAAACAGTGAAACCATAGTTTGTGATTGTGTAGCCACCATCTGCCACAAGATTATGGCCATTCACAAACTTAGACTCATCACTTGCCAAGAAGAGAGCAGCCTCAGCGAAATCCTGGGGTTCAATTTTAGCACCTCTTAGAGGATTATATAAATTATGGATTTCCACCTCATTAAACCTGTAGAAATCCTTCGCCATCGGAGTTGCCACCGCATACGGCGACACGCAGTTCACCCGAATCCCGTGTCGGCCGAGCTCCACCGCCGTGTTCTGTGAGCCCACCGACGATGCTACTCACGCTAGCAGTGTTGATTATGTTGCCACGCCGTGCCGGAATCATCACCCTCGCCGCGTGCTTGGTGCCGAGAAACACGCCGATGAGATTCACGCGAACGACTCTCTCGAAATCCTCCAAGTCGTTTTCGAGGATGCTGTCTCTGTTGACAGCACTGTTAATACCGGCGTTGTTGAACATGATGTCGAGTTTGCCGTACTTTGAAACGGCCGTGTATGTCCACTGCGTTTGCTACGGCTTTTTCCTTTGTGACGTCGCAGTGAACGTAGGTGGAATCAGGTATGGTTTTGGACACAGCTTCTCCTAAATCGTCGAGAATGTCTGCAATTACCACTTTAGCCCCGTGCTCGGCGAAGAGTCTTGCCGTGCACTCGCCCAGTCCTCTTGCCGCACCGGTGATCAGCGCCACCTTTCCTTCAAGCCTGTAACATTCAAGCTTCAACTACTTATATTAGAATAAGTTCCATTGATGCTGAGAATGTTTGTGTGTGTGTGAAGGTGAAGTTATTAGTTTTGGGTGTTACCTTCTAACGGCAGTTTTGGCAATCTCAGAGGCACTTGCCATTGATAAGATAGTGAGCCTTCTTCAACTGCACTCAAGTGATATATATTAGCTTATATGAATTTGCTTCACTGTTTTTTTTGCATGCATTCATACATAGATGTATGCATGTGTGGTATCAAAAATTAATTAGCAAGTTTTATTTTTTAAGTTTCGTAGTTTTTTGTATTAGGTTTTTATAGTTTTCTCAATTAGAGGCATTAGTTCCTTTGTTTTTAATGTATTATTAAGGCTAATTTGAATGCTAACTTAGTGATATATGTTGCTACAAATTAAAGTTCAATTTTTTTAAAAGAAAATATGGGATAGTCAATATGTAAGTCCTTATAGTTTCAATCAATTTTTAATCACGTCCTTAAATTTTTGTTTTCTTTTTATCAGGCCCCTATATTGTCATTTGTTTTAAATCAAGTCCCTATAGTTTTTTATCTTTTAATTAGGTCCTTATAGTTTCATATTATTTTTAATTAGCTCCTTATAAGTTTTTATTCTATTTTGTTATTTATCCTATAAATTCTAATAATATTCTTATATTTTTGTAGAGTCTAATAATATTATTTTAAAAATATAAAATATAATATTATTAAGTATAATATGCTTTAATATTATAGTATAATAATAATATTTTATAAATAATAAGTTATTCTAATAATTTTATTTTAATATTTTAATATTTTTTTAACTAAACGTAAATTTATATTATTTATTTTATTACTCTAACTTTTATTTATTCGTATAACTATAAAATTTGAATCATAAAAATAAAATTTTCTTAAAATAGAATCAAACTATAATTAATCATTTTTATTAGATTAATAATTGCTATAGTATTAATTTGAATTTATATTTTAATGTTATTTGTTTATTTACTTTTAAATTAACTTGATAAATAAAAAACTACAAGGACGTGATTAAACATCATATGAAAATTTAAGGATCTAATAAAAATTAAGAAAACTATAGGTACCTAATTAAAAACATATGAAAGTATGAGAACACAATAAAAATAAAAATAAAATATAGGGACCCACTTAAAAATTAGTTGAAACTATAAGGACTTGTAGATTAATTATCCAAAAAATAAAATTAGCTAATATGAATTTGCTTCACTGTTTTTTGCATGCATACATAAATAGATGTATGCATATATATATATATATATATGGAAAATACTTAGGTCAAGTTTATTATATTCATTTCATCAAGTTCTCCAATCACATATGACCATATGTCCTATTTTTGAATTATTATGATTTAATTATAGACCCATATGAAAAAAAATAGGACACATAGCCATATGTGATTGAAAAACTTGATGTGATGAATATAAGGAACTTGATATAAGTTAGGTGTGTGTGTGTGTGTGTGTGTGTGTGTGTGTGTGTGTGTGTGTGTGTGTGTGTGTGTGTGTGTGTGTGTGTGTGTGTGTGTGTCTGTGTGTCTGTGTATCAAAAAATGATTCTTGATTTTTTTTTAGTTTCACTTGATTAGGTCTTATTTTTTTGTATCAGGTCTTTATAGTTTTCTCAATTTGGGGTATTAGTTCATTTGTTTTTAATGTATTATTAAGGCTAATTTGAATGCTGGTTAGTGATATATGTTGCTACAAATTAAAGTTCAAAATAAAAGAGTTTTTAAAAATATAATATAAAATGATGGAATAAAATTTTATATTATCAATATAAAAATTAATAAAATATTCTCATAACTTTCTCTTTGCATCTATGTATTAATTTGTAATATACTCGATCTTGATTTCATTTAGATCCGTGTAGCAAAATTAATCTATGTGTGTGCCGAGTGAGATCCACATCATTAATTACAATAACATTTTTTTCCTTACAAAATAGCAAATTATCAATATAGAGATCCGTACTTATAATTTAGAAAATTATAAAGACTCAATAAAAAGGAAAAAACCATACTACAAGGACTTAATTAAAGTGCGTTAGAGAGGGAGGCTTAGGAAATTCATCTGCAATGAACACGTACGCCGAATGAGGATAAGGAAGTTTCGAAAACAGAGAGAGGTCGGAATCCTGATCCAAACAGCTACCTTTCTGACTTTGTTACAATAAGGATTGAAATTTGGATTCCAACGTTGTACTGCCAAGTAATGGCCTTGGATTAGCCATGGACCGTCAAAAAGTAACTTAGAACACAGCATTCTGTCCACAGTTCTAAACACAAAGTAATTATTTGGCAAATCAATTAATTCGAAATTCTCTGATCGGAGAAGACTCTTTAGCCTATCCTTCATCATATAGAGGTTTGTTCTTCTCCCCAATACTGTTATAATAAGTGCATCTTTCCACGGTCTGCACAGCTCCTTCAATTTGTCATTGGAGATATTTAAAGAAGGAATGGACTCTAATTTCTCCCTTTGTTCCTCTGTTACTTCTGGAGTTAGTTCTTCCTCTTCTTTTAACCATTCACACATCTGTTCATCAAAGCTCTTATCCAGAGATTCCTTCGCCTCCCCCAAGAGTTTTGCTTTATATGAAATTTGACTCTTGCTTCCTTGTTTCATGCTCTGTTTTTGCTGTGCTTCCTGTTCGACATCCATCATTAGTTCATCAGAGGGCTGCATTCTCTTTCCTTCATTACTCCTTCCTCCTCTGTCCCAGCATTAGACTACATTTTCTTAATGCTCCTCCCCAACAGATCGTCTTCCTCTTTGGAATTCCCTTCTTCATCTTCAGGATAATTCCCAGCAAGTTCAGTGTTGGTTTGCTTACTCTGTCTCTCACTAGCTTTCTCTCTCATCTTTTCGCTTCTCTTCAACTGTTGGTGTTTAGGTTCCTTCCTTTCAAACACCAAAGGCCCCCAAGCTTGCTAAGTTGAGAATACAAGGAAAGCAACTCTGAAAATAGAAACTCACCTCTGCAAACAGCTCCAAGATCACAGAAGAGAAATTCCAAGATATGATATTTTGACAAAATGCATAAACCCAATGACAACAGCAACGTTATGGCTGATCGAAGATGACAATTACTCAGCAATGTCAGACTGCTGGCCGCAGATACAGAGCACAAGAACACCGATCAAGCAATCTAGTTAGCTTGGAGATGATCACTGTTGATTGATCCAAACTTCAAATCTGAACAAGAGAGAAAAATCGATGGCGACGCCAAGGAGCACCCTTCATCGATCAACAGCGCTGGAACCAAAAAGAAAAGATGACTGTCGAATCAAAACTGATGACCGTTGAACGACTGGAGGCCAGCACCACCGAACGACACCATCGGAACCAGAAAACCAGAGGCCCACTATCGAAAGATGACCAGAAGTATATTTATTCTGAAGAGTGCATGTTAAAGATAGAGAACTTAATAGGGAGAACCCTTAAAGTGGATATGAACACTCTAGCCAATCAAGGAAACAACAAGCAGACAGTGGAAAGAGGGACATTTGCAAGAGTTAGTATTGAGGTTGATCTCAACAAAAAATTACAATCAAGATTCATCCTCAGGAACAGAGTATACATAGTAGAGTATGAGGGGCTTAATGCCATTTGTTTCAGATGCGGACTATAAGGTCATACAGTAGAGACATCCTCTTTGAACTCACCGGAGTTAATTATTTCACAGTCTCAGACGGCGTCGGAAAAAATTTAGACCGGGGTTGAGAACAGAGAACTTACCATGAAGCAGCCCATACTTGCCGTACCTGGCATATCGGTGGATGAGGAGTACGGATCTTGGATGCAAGCTAGATATTCGGTAAGAGTGCGCCCCCAGATCAACAACCGAGAAAGAACTCAAAATGGCAGAATGGCTACTTTAGCGCAGACAAGCGGGAAGAACGTTGACCGAAGCTCCGGAGCCAGATTTAGTGTATTACAAGAGCTTGATTCACCTGTTTTGTCTAAAGATAACATGAAGCCAAAGAAGAAGAATAGAAGCAGTGAGGTTCAGTGGAGGAAGAAAGAAAATCAGGGTATAAGTATGAGTGGAGGAGACGAGAAGAAGACTAGGAAAATGGAAAGTTTGATCTCCATTTTTGAGGCAAGTGGGTGTAGCGGCTCCAAGACGGTTGCAGTGGAGAGAATTGATGGAAAAAAGAAGGAAGGAATGGGTACAGTGGAGAGAGATGATGGAAAGAAGGGAGGTGATGTGGGACCCAACGATCTGATGCAAGAGGAGGGAAATGATAGTTTATTAAAAGAAACTAATGGGCTGCATGGAAGAGTGGAGGAAGGAAGTGGGCCGAGTGGTTTGATAGAGAAAGGGAGTGGGCCAAACGGTATTGGGGAGGAAAATAGTGGGCTGTGCAAAGATAAAATTATGGAAGTGTCCAGGAATGAAATTGAGAGAAGGAAAGGCCCTTTTTGGGAGAAACTAAAGTGTAGGAAAAAAATATCAATGAAGTTGGGCCAAAAAATTCAGACTAACGGTTTAAAAAGAAGCAAATGGGCAAAAATCATGTTTTAGTTTTTAGATCTGCTGCAAAAAATGAGTCTAGTAAATTGGACTTAAATGACAAGACCATGAACATGGAGAATTTGACTCAATTTGAAGAAAAAGCTGATAGCTATTATGGAGGCATTGAACATCAAAATGAGCCTTATTTGCACCCAACGAGACAAACGGAGCACATAGCTATTCAACAAATTCCGAATTCTACCAAAGTTAGTGATGCGGATGTTGGAACTGAGATTGAAGCAACCAAGGATGCTGGCGAAGATATACTGGTGGAGGTAGAAATTATGCAAGCCACTGATTTAAGCCATTAGCTTCACTATTTTCAGGTACTTATTTCTATCCTATTTAATTTTTTTTATGGATTACATAAATATATTATCTTGGAACTATAGGGGTGCAGTGTCTAAAACCTTTCCTGATAGAGTTAGAGATGTGTTAAGAAATAACAATGTGCAGATTATGATTCTGATAGAAACTCGTGTGAGTGGTAGTAAGGCTAATAGGATTATTAAAAATTTGGGTTTCAATACTTGGATTCGGTTGGAAGCTACTGGATTTGCTGGAGGTATATGGGTTTTATGGAATGCGGAGGATATCTCTATCCAATATATCTCCTCTACTACTCAGGTAATCCATACGAGAGTTGTGGTAGTCAAAAGCTCTAAGGTGTTTATGCTATCTTGTGTCTATGCTGAGCCGAATCGTATTCTTCGTCAATCCCTTTGGAACGATCTAAATGATTTTAGTAGATCGGTCAACATTCTATGGATTGTGATGGGGGATTTCAATGCATATATGTATGGTGATAACAAATGTGGGAGCTCTGAGCCTAACTTTAGATCCATGCGGCAGTTTCAAGATTGTGTTTTCGATTTCCATCTTATTGAGACTGATACTATTGGTGAAAAATTCACTTGGGAATGTGGGTTTGTTAAAGAAAAAATTGATTGGGCTTTATGAATTCAGAATGGAATCAAGCTTGTCCTCTCACAAAGGTGCATCATCTATGTAAGTTCGGTTCCGATCATCGCCCTATCCTGTTGAAATCTTATCCTACGGATTTCTAAAGGCCAAAAACATTTTTCCGATGCCAAGCGGCTTGGTTCTTAGAAGAAGGTTTTCGTGATATGGTTGAAGAAGCTTGGACAGGGGATCATTAGAATGCAAAAGTCAGCAATTTTGCTAACAAGGCAGGAGATTGGAATAAAAGAAGAGTGGGCAATTTAAAGGAAAGGAAATGGAAGACTCTTCAAAGGATTGGGGGTATTGAGAGAGCGAGAACCAAGCGTGATAGCCAGTACTTGATCCAGACCGAAAATGAGTTATGGAAAGAATATAACAAACTTCTGGCTCAGGAAGAACTAGTGTGGTACCAGAAATCGAGATGTCAGTGGTTGAAGTGGGGGGATCAAAACAGTAAATTCTTTTACAATGCAGCAACTGCCAGGAGGAGACGTAATAGGATTGAAGGCCTGAAAAAGAGCGAAGAGGAATGGACATTTGACCAGGAGGAGCTTAAAAGTATGGCTGTTGAATATTATGAAAACCTGTTTCAGAGTGGTCTTCAAAATGTTGTTAGCTTAGATACCCGTATCAGATTTCAAAGTTTGAGTGAATCAGAAATTACCAAGATTAATGCAGAGGTGTCGCATGAGGAGATTAAAAGAGCAACCTTCGACATTGGTTCTTTTAAGGCACCGGGACCAGATGGTATTCAAGCGGTGTTTTATCAAGAATTTTGGCCAGTAGTTAGGGAACATATTGTTGAATTGGTGACTGGTGTATTTCAAAATCCAGAACGAGTTAGGGACATCAATAATGCAAATATTGTGCTTATTCCGAAGATGGACAATCCAGAGAGTATCACGGACTTCAGGCCCATATCGCTGTGTAATGTAAGCTACAAAATCATTACCAAGATTCTTAGTTGTCGTCTTCGGGATGCAATGCGGAATTTGGTTGGGCAACATCAATGTAGTTTCATTGCAGGGTGCCAGAGCAGTGATAATATAATCATTACGCAAGAAGTCATTCATTCGATGAGAAGCAAGATGGGGAAGAAGAGTTGGATGGCAGTAAAGGTAGATCTTGAGCAGGCATATGATCATCTGGAGTGGTCTTTTATTCAAAATACGCTTCAAGAGGTGGGAATTGAAAGGAAAATCTGTGAGCTTATTATGGCGTGCATATCGAGCCCAACTTTTCAAGTGTTGTGGAATGGTGAAGCTACAAGTACTTTCAATTCTTCCCGTGGAATTAGACAAGGAGATCCCCTTTCTCCTTATATCTTCACCTTGTGTATAGAGCGGTTAAGCCACCTTATTCAGGATGCAGTTAATGACGGCTTTTGGAAGCCAATCTGTCTTAATAGAGGCGGTCCTCCGTTATCCCATTTATTTTTTGCATATGATCTTATTCTTTTTGGCAAGGCGTCAGAGGAACAGGTAGAGAGGATGCTGAGTTGTTTACAAGAGTTCTGTAATGTCTCCGGTCAAAAAGTGAATAGAACAAAGACTAGAATTTATTTTTCAAAAAATGCTCACTTCAACAAGGCTTATGGGCTTAGTAGAGCTATGGGAGTGCGATTAAATGGAGATTTGGGCAAATATCTGGTATTCCTTTATTTCACAAAAGGGTATCCAAGGTTCTGTTTTATCCCATTATTGAGAAAACCCAGAAGAGATTATCAGGCTGGAAAAGAGGGTGTCTTAGCATGACGGGGCGAATTACTCTAATTAAATCAGTTCTTTCTGCTATTCCGTCTTATCATATGCAAACCATGTTATTGCCGAAAGGAATTCTTAG
Source organism: Inga oerstediana (assembly GCA_963210345.1). Lineage (NCBI taxonomy): Eukaryota > Viridiplantae > Streptophyta > Magnoliopsida > Fabales > Fabaceae > Inga > Inga oerstediana. The sequence continues at coordinate 67,738,885 of OY723405.1, read as the reverse complement.
GGAGATTGAAAAGAGGAGCAAGAGCTTCCTATGGGATGAGAGTAACGATCACAGAAAACTCCATCTCATATCATGGGATCAAGTTAAGAGGGATAAGAAGGAGGGCGGACTAGGTATAAAGGATATGTGTAAACAGAATGAAGCGTTCATAATGAAGCTGTGCTGGAATCTTCTGATAAATATGGACACTTTATGGACGAAAGTGCTTCGGGGTAAATATAAATGGGATCATATGAATAGACATATGCCGAAGAGAAATGCTTCTTATACGTGGAAAGGGATTTGCTCTGTTTGGGAGAGTTTCCGGAAAGGGGTTAGAGTTAAAATTGGTAATGGTGTATTAGCCTCTTTTTGGTATGATAATTGGTCTGATTTAAATAGACCCTTGATTGAACTACTTCCTCATATGGAAGCTTTCATGGATATCAATGAGAAAGTTCAAGAGTTTGTGAATCCGTGGGGTGAGTGGGATATAAGGAAATTAAGCAGATGGTTCCAGTGGCCGGATATCGAGCGTATTGTAAGCACTCATCCACCCTGTGTGGAGAGAGGTGATGATAATTATTTTTGGAAACCTGCTCCTGATGGTCATTTTTCTGTTAGATCTGCGTATCATTTTTGTTTTGCAGGGATCCAGAATCAAAATCAGTCAGGCTGGAGAACGCTGTGGAAAAGCAAGGTACCAGAGAAGATAAAATCTTTTATGTGGCTTGCAGCACATGGAAGGGTCCATACGACGAAGCTGAGGGTTCAAAGAGGCTTGATGGAGAATGCGGAGTGTTCGTTTGGATGCAATGCGGAGGAGGACATCATGCACTTACTGAGGGAATGTGTCAATGCAAAGGAGAGATGGATATCCTTAGTCAATCCAGTATTGTGGGATAAATTTTTGACCTTACAAGGATTGGAGTGGATACAATGGAATCTCAGGAATGAGGCTGGTAGAAATTTCACCATAAAGGTCAACTGGCCAACCTTGTTTGGTTATGTGTGTTGGGACATCTGGGTTACTCGATGTTCGAAGTTGTTCGGAGATGATCAGTAGACTGGAGATTAGACGGGTCATTCGAGCTTCTTCCGAGCCAGTTGGGATATGAATCTACAAAATAACTGCCGCTTCTACAGAAATGATATAGGTGATGAAAGATTTGTTTTAAGAGGTAGACCTGGTTTTGCTTCATTGGAAACAGATGCATCGGTGCTGGATTCGGGTATGACAGGATGCGCGGGAGCAATCAAAGACGAAGAGGGTGGTTGGATTAGCGGTTACATTAGCAGACTTATTCAGGTGCCTCCTATGGTCGCTGAAATCATTGCAATTATCCAGGGCCTTCAGATCTGCTGGAACAGGAACTTAAAGAATATTAATATTTTCACAGATTGTTTGGAGGCCATTAATTTAATTATGAGGGGCTCTGAGAGAGATCACCTGTTCAGGGATGTAATAGAAGATGCCAGACTTTAGATGTCAAAGGACTGGCAAGTTCATCTTATTTTTGTTCCTAGGGAGGAGAATGTTCTGGCTGATCATCTTGCTGGATTAGCTCATAGCATTACTGAAAGTTTTGTTATCCTTGACCAACCTCCACCTTCTTATACGGAGGCAGCGGTTGATCAAGCTTGATGTTTGTGTATTTTGTGCTCCTCTTGGGGCGTGCTTTGTTGTAGCCTTTTATTTGGGCAATGAATTCCAGTTTACATTAAAAAAAATAGAGAAAGAGAGAGGCTAATATGAAGCTTGTCAAAGTGGTAAGAGAAGATAAGCTCAAGTCAACGTCAAATGGGTTAGTATTGAATGTGAATAGCAGTTGGCAGGAAGAAATATGAAAAGTATCTAAGTTTAAAAAATGCTGAAAAATTCCTTATGTGAAACCCTAACAAAGTCCAATCTCACTTGAAATCTTTGGCTAGAGTTCTTGATTGCCATTTTTGAGCTTCTTGAGTATAGGCAACACCTCATGTGGTGGCTAGTTAACCATGAGAGGAATATAAACAGAGAGGTTGCGTTGGGACTAATTCCTGCATAATCTACTATAAGTGCGAGAGAAAAAGATTGAGTTGATAATGTTTTGAAGTTAGGTTTTTTGTATTCCCAGTAACAACCCTATTTTTGGTATTGCCCAATCTTGTAAAGGGATTGACAATTGCTGTTTAACTTATTCACCAATCATAATATTTTGGAGTCACTTAGTTAGGCAGGGTATTTTCATAGTCACTAATCTTGCAAAGTGATTCGGAATTGTGGTCGTTTGGAGTTTACAGTTATTGTACGCCGGTTGACTAAAGCTTTACATCTGTGCCTTTACTACTAATTGTGGAATTGAAAACATTATGACTAAAGGAGTAGACTACATTAGTATAGATATTGACTTAATCAGTAATGATTTTGACATAATGATGGTTTTGACAAAATGAATAATGGTTTTGACTAAATGAGTAAATATATTGACTAAAAGGGTAATAATTTTTACTTAATGAATAATGGTTTTGACTAAACCAATAAATGTATATTGACTAAATGAGTAAAGTTATTGACTAAGAGTAATGATTTTTACTTGATGAGTGATAGTTTTGACAAAATGAGTAATTGTTTTGACTAAATGAATAAATATATTGACTAAATAAGTAAAGTTATTCACTAAAAGAGTAATGGGTTTTGCTTAATGAGTAATGGTTTTGACTAAATAAGTAAAGTTATTGACTAAAAGAGTAATGATTTTTACTTAATGAGTAATTGTTTTGACAAAATGAGTAATTGTTTTGACTGAATGAATAAATATATTGACTAAATGAGTAAAGTTATTGACTAAAAGAGTAATGATTTTTACTTAATGAGTAATGGTTTTGATAAAATGAATAAATGTATTGACTAAATAAGTAAAGTTATTGACTAAAAGATTAATTAATGATTTTTACTTAATGAATAATAGTTTTGACTGAATGAGTGAAGTCATTGATTGTAGGATTAAGGGTATTGACTAAATCATTAAATGTAATGACAAAATGAGTCATGATTTTGATAAAATAAATAATGGTCTTGACTAAATAAGTAATGGTAATTAATAAACCTAAAAAGTCACAGATGCATGATTTTTTTCACCGTTGACAAAAAAGGGTAATGAGAACGGCAAGTTCACTAAAGGCTTTGACAAAAAAGCCAAATTTTTCATGACAACAACTACAATACATATATTCTAATAACAAGTGAATATTAAGATTCCACCTATTCCTAATGTTTTATTGTCATTCCCACCAGAGAACATGTTCATTTCCATATACATTACTTACAATAAAATGTCACTATTCACTACAATAGATTTGAACATTTATAACTCCCAACACATAATGGTTACAGTTAATAAATATCAAGTATGTTGAGGAAGAGGTTGCATAAACATAACGGCTAATTATGTGCATCGTCATGTATTGCAAGAGGGAATTCGTGAAAACACAAAAATAACGATTGTAGTTAATAACCATTATTTATTTAGTGACAAAAGTGGTTGCACTTTCGAAACAACTACTATATAACACTTACAAATGATTCAACATCCAACCTCTTATATCAACGAAGACAAAACATAACGGTCTTCAGAAACAACCGTCGTGTAACATTTTCAAATGATATATCTTCCCCAAGTACCAGTTCATTGGTCATAACCCCTTCGTAATATCGCCAGACTTTCATAAGTCATAACCCTTCATAACATCCATTAGACCTTTATTTAATTTCACATATTCCTTGTAATTCTTACTACTTTTCTTTATCGGCCTCCTCCTTCTCTCCATCATGTTAACATCCAAGGGAGCTACTCTGCCGCCTCCGCCGCCGCCACCTCCTCCTCCACCTCCTCTTGAAATGGAAGCTCTGATGCAACTGTTGTCAGTCCTTAACTGCCACACAAGGCATCTCACAGCATATGCCAACAGGCTAAATGAGAAGTTGAGCCTCACACTTTATCACAATGAGATTGAATATGACTTACAATCAGACCCTTCATCTCCTTCCTCTGATGATGAGAATGAAGAGGAGGAGGAGGAAGACGGCAGTAGTGGTGATGATGACTAAATACCACTATTGTATTTTTAAAATATTTTAAAAAAATAAGTTGATAAAAAACAACTTCATACTTCATGGTTATTAATCAATAACTGTAAAGTATTTTTTGCCTTGATTTTAAAAAACCAACATATTTAATGGTTCTAACTTAAAAAATATAAATTAAAGCTTTTAAAACATTTCATCTTCCCTGCATTGATCAACTTTGGGTGCTACCTTGTTACCCAATGATCGTTAGGAGAACCAGGTACCCTTTCATTACGTCTTTTTCAACTTCCGTCCCTTACAGAGTTCCATATGTCTATTTAAGATCCTCATTTTCATTTTTTTCCCTATGTTTTCTTCATCATCCTCCTCTTTTTGTTCTCTCAATTGCAAAGATGAAACATCATGCAGAAGAATTACCAGAAAGCTCTCGGCGTTATCCTCCACCTCCTACTTCTCCTTCCCAAGTTATATTTCTTCTTTAAGTCACTTTGTAGTAAAGTTATAGACCCTCAAAAATTGTTGAGGTTGCAAAACCAAATCGTACACACATTATGTGAGCTTAAGATTTATTTTTCTCCAGTATTCTTTGACATCATGGTCCACCTAACAACTCATTTGGTTAGAGAGGTACAACTTTGTGGCCTATCCTATTTAAGGTGGATGTACACGGTTGAATGTTTCATGAAAATAATGAAAGTGTTTATGAAAAATCAGAGTCATTTGGAGGGTTACACTGTTGAAAGATATATCTTTGAAGAGGCCGTTGAACTTTCTGCTACATAGTTAAAGCATGCAAGTGATATTGGGCTTCTAGTGTAATACCCCGACTTTTGATACTTGAGCTTAGAGAATAAGCCTGAGATTAGTGGATTGCTAAGCCCCGGTTTAGCAAGATCCCAAATTGTGATTAAGGGTTAATGACTCCAAAAGTGGATGTGGTTAGTGATAACTAACCCTTTTGGAGAATATGATGTGATTTGGCACTCGAATGTGATTCGTGTGTGTTGTGAGCAGTACCGAAACCCTGTATTTGAGTTCAATTATGGATCCAAATTGACTTAGAATAAAGGGAATAATTGAATGGGGTATTGTGTTGGAAATGGTGTCATAGTGTGTTTTGATGTCATTGAAATTGGTTTGGAACTTTGGAATGGAAAAGTTGCAATGTTAGGTTTTGAAATGTGAATTGTGTTGACATGTTGAGATTATTGTGAAAACATATCAATGTGATGTGAATTTGATTGATTTGGTGTTTTCAATGGATTCCTTGTGAAAATTTATGTGGGAATCATGTTTGGTATGAAAATGGGACCATTGGAAGTAAAGATGCAAAATCTGAAATTATGTCAAGTGAAACTCTATTCTAGGCAGTTAGTTTGTGTGAATGCGTTAAATGACAAAATGGTGTCTAAAAATTCTGAAACTTTTCAGTCATAAATTTCACATCCCAAGCTTCAAAATAGACATATAATTTGTGCCATTTCGTTTTGTGAGCTAGGAAATATGACTGTTCAAAGTTTGGCATGGAAACTGAACTCTGTTTTGGGGCAGCGATGAGTTTTATGTAATTCTGGACTTTTTTCGTAATTTTGGGTAATGGCCCATATTTTTTCTATAAAGAGGACTTAAATACCTTTCATTTGGCTTTCGAATCACCTCATTTCTATTTTTCTAAAATTAGTTATGATTTTTCAATGTTTGGGCAGAAAATCCGAAAATGGGAATTATGACATCATCGAAATAAAAGATGACATCAGCATGGAATTAAATATTTTCTCATCATCTTAGGCTCTCATTCCTGACGTGCTGAACCAGCTGAAACTAGTGAGAGAAATTTGAGAGCTCTTAGAGAGAGAAAGAGGAGAAATATCACAAGGTAAGTGATTGAACCATATTTTTATATAATATTTTATAATTAAATTGGGATTTTTAATGGATTTTATGAGACAATATTGCATAATTAAGTTCTAATTTGAGTTAAGGGCATTTGTACTGAATTAAGTGTAATTAAGGGTAAAATAGTAAAAAATTTGTTTAATTATTCATACAAATGATCCATTGAATTTTTTATGCTACATTGTGTTTAATATTGCATTTCATGTGTTTTGGAAGAAAATTTGCAAAATTTTGAAGTCAAAATTGATATTTTAAAGGCTGGGAAAAATTACAGAAAAGGGGCCTTGATTTCTGGAATTTAAAATTTAATGAAGAAAAAGGCCAGGTAAATTACAAGACAAGGCCCAAATTGTTTAAAAATTGTAGTCAGCTCCAAAACATTTCAAAATGTTGCATTCTGGTCCTCTTTCAAACTTTTCATGTCTTCAATTAGGTCCCTGGTCAAAACTTGCGTTTTGACCACGGACCTAGGCTACTATTCATGGTCTTCTTCAGCAAAAGAAACAGATCCGAGAATGGAGTGCTAGGCCCAGCTGAAGAATGTGATTCGGATTTGGGCCTTTGCTGGATAATGAAGTGCAATGCAATGCAATGCTGAAACTAGTAAGAGAAAGTTGAGAGCTCTTAGAGAGAGAGAGAGGAGAAATCTCACAAGGTAAGCCGATTTCTCCGACGATCTAGCTCCTAACACGTATAACCTTGCTCCTAAGCTTCTCTTTCATGTTCTTTAAGGTGTTGGAAGCTCAATTTTCATGGTTACGAAGGGCTAGGGTTTCCGCCACTCTTGAGAAAAGCTAGTGGGAGCTTGAGGTAACTTCCAAACTCTTGTATATTGACTATTCTGGCTACTGTGGACAATTTAATCGGTGAAATTTTGCCGGATTGTCATTGGTTTCAAAATGGAAAATGGGTGTGTGGGGCTGTTATGCTACCAAAATTGGTACTAAATGGTAGTTGTAACCTAATGGAATAGTCAATAAGGTGGTTAGTAGCAGAAAGGAATGCGTTTACAGAGCCGAAACCGAAAAACCCCAATTTTCCTCAGAATACTTGAGAATTTCGGCCAGCTCTAGAAATGGGTCTTAGAGTTGGATTTTCAATGATTTGATGATTCTATTGAGTTCAGGAGCGAAAATTAGGTGGGGTTACAGTTGGGTACTTTTTCGGAAAAGGCCGAAAAAGTATGATTACGAAAACGCCCCTGAAACCCTTAAAGTGGGGCTGCCAAAGGCAATTTTGTAATTGACATTGAATTTGATAATTTCAAGTTTAGAAATGGATTCCTTTGGCAGAAATATGTTAGAATAGCCCATGTCAAAATTTCGGTAAAAGTACAGCTGGATCAGGTACGGTGGGGTCGGGCCGGGTCCCCGGGGGCATTTTAGTAAAATTTTAATATTGCCTCATATAATCCCCCAAAAACACTATGGAAGTGTTTAAATAGTACATTTGACATTGTAAGATCGAATATGAAGCCCTGAGCTGTTTGCACGTAGATTGAGGCACACATTTCGAGGCATAAAAGGGTTAAGGTAGGGAACTTATCTCTCCTGCATGCTCTGATAACTGTATTAATATGTTGATGCATGTTATTGCTTTGCTTGATTAAGTGGAACATGTATGAATGATTTGAAGCTATGTTTCAATATATGCTATGGCCATATGTGTATCGTTCGAAGCATTGAGCTTATAGATTTGTCATTGTATGTGTGCATGAGTTATGTGATGCAAGCTTGTCATGCATTAAACATTTATCTTGCCTGCATATTGATAATGTTTCCCTACTGAGATTCTCTCGAATCTCACCCTCCCACACTAACAATTTAGACAAGGCAAGTGGCTCGTGGAGGGAGTAGCTATGACTCCTTTGAGATGAGAGTTGGTAGTTGGTTATCAATGAGTTGTGAAAACTGTATATGATTCGATTGAATATAGGGTTATGAATTTGAGATGAGATTGTGTAATCCCCATTTGAAGAATTGTAATGGGCAATTGTGCCTTATGTATCTTTAGCGAAGGTATGTATCGGGGATTGTCAGGATAATTATGTTGTGCACTCTGATATTTATATGAATGTGATTTATCTTTGCGTAGTAATTGTATTCAAAATGTGAATATGAGACCAAGTTTATAAATGATTTCGAAAGGTATTTGTGTAAACCCCATCATGTGATGGGTTAGTAAATGTTATTTGATTATTAGTGGTCTCTATTTCATTTTAATCGTGTATTTCGGATATAATTACGGAGGGGGTTAAACAACTCAATAAACATTGTACAACATGGTTTAAAGATCAAGTCCTTGGAGAGCATAAAGCTAATCTTAAATCAGTTTCTAGCAAATTGAAGTTCTTAACATACGGTCCAAGTAATCAAATGACATCTTACACAAGCTACATCATCAATAGGTTCACCTTCTACACCAAAAGCATGATGATCGAAGAAAAATGCAAAATAGTGGTATAACTCTTGTAGCTAACACCATACATGCATTGAGTTTCAAAGATTGTACAACATGGTTTAAAGATTAAGTCCTTGAAGAGCATAAAGCTAATCTTAAATCAGTTTCTAGCAAATTAAAGTTCTTAACATACGGTCCAAGTAATCAAATGACATCTTACACAAGCTACATCATCAATGGGTTCACCTTCTACACCAAAAGCATGATGATCGAAGAAAAATGCAAAATAGTGGTATAACTCTTGTAGCTAACACCATACATGCATTGAGTTTCAAAGATAGAAACCCTATATATGCGAAGATGTCAAACTTTTGGGTTGACTGAGAACATCTGGGAGTTGGATTATATCATCTTTCGGGTTCCAATTTTTAGTTGCAAGTAGGTTGACAGTAATTACATCTTGAGAATTGATGACTTAGGCTTGATATAATTGAATTTGAACAAGGAAAGGTATAAACAAGAGTCTTTCATTTTGGCTTCTCAGGTTAAACAAGTGTTTTATGTCCATAATTCTTCTAAACATGAATGGTTTATTGTTTTGTTAACTAATAAACTATTGATGAGGAGATGAGTGTTGGAATTAAGGATGATCCATTTAAGGGGGGGTCACTATTAAACCATTGAATTTTGATGAAGAAGATGCTTTGTATGTCAGGTATGATCATAATGAAGGCATTTGGGTTTCAAAGAGGGAAAATTATTAATTGACAAGAGAAGAATTCAAGCTATAAAAAGTAACTTACAAGAAGCTAAAACTAGGAAAAGAAAAAGAGGTACTTAATTTCTATGTTTTCACTGTACATTGCTATTTTTTTGCTACTAGGTTGGGTTAATTTATGTATTTTTATGGATGGTCTATTATATTTTGTTTATTTATGTGTTGCTTATGAAAGTAGGTTGAAATCAACAGGAGTACCCCCTAATTTATGTTTTAAAATAATGTTGCAGATATTGAACCGTTATTAATTAGAAACCATAATATATGCTTTGAAATTACTTTATGGTTTCTTACAATAACTATTATATATGAAATAACGGAGCATACATTATGGGTGATATATTTGGACTGTGACAAAGTTCCTCTATTTAAACATCTCTCTGTTTCTCCATTTCTTTCATCAGTACACCGTCTTAGCCTCTTAGGTCAAATGTAAACCCCCAACCCACTAACCTCTGAACCCCACTACTCCGATCGTCTTTTCTAGTTGTCGATCGTCATTTTTAGTCAAACCACAACATCTATAAAGCCTTCTTTGTGCTTCTTAGCGACAGCTACTCAAGTTGTTTCTCAAGCCCTAACATGTGTTTTCGTTTATTACTTGCATTTTCGTTCTTTAGCCCTAGTCAGGTAGCATTTCTTTTGCATGGTCTATTCTAATCATATAGAGCTATGACTTTCCTTTTCCATTCTACATTCTCCATTATTATTCATTTTGTGTTTTTTAGCTAGGCTTTGACCTAAGTTGTGCTTATGTTTTTCCCTTAAAAAATCTCTGTTCAAAGGTTCCTCTCTTATTACAGGAAATTGTTAAAGATTTATAAAGATTTCACTATGATGAGTATGTGGCAGATAGCCCTAAGCGGTGTATAATTGCTACATGGCACATGTATAATTTACAGGGGGAGAACACGATTCACAACTGTTTCTATTGGCTACATGCATAACCTACAGGGGAATAACATGATTCACAGCTCACCTGTTCCTCATAATCATGTTAGCCTAGAGGGTTAAAGGTTGCCATCGATCCAAATTAGCTCTTCTAGTGTTCACCACAACATGCTAGTAGGAAGAACTATGTGTTGTGTACTTGAACTTGTTACTTGGCCTAGCCACCTTATTGTCATACCATCTATAACAAAAAAGTATTATATATATATATATATATTTGCATTAGATAGAGTTTCTACTTTAGCTTTGCTTGTTATATTTGACTACATATTATAATAGAAGCTCACACATCTAGTGTGTATGTGTGTATACATATGCATCAGATAGAGTTTCTACTTTAGCTTTGCTTGTTGGATTTGACTACATATTATAACAGAAGCTCAAACATCTAGTATACCCATGCAATTTAGGATGGATCAAGGCATTCCCTACTTTATGGCTAGGCTCAATAGAACTCCTTACTGTAAAAGGCTCAAAGGGTATGCAGCCTCGAGTAAGACTTGATAGAGAAGGAGTGATAAGATCTATAGAACCCTATATGCTCCCTAACGAGAAGGAGCATATGGCATATGATACATCCATCCCTTCTTTCTCTATCAAATCTTGCTCGAAGCTGCATACACCTTAAGCCCTTTACAGTAGGGAGTTCATTGAGCCTAGACATATAGCAGAGAATGTCTTGATCCATCCCAAATTGCATGGCTATATTTGATGTGTGAGCTTCTAAAATATACAAATTAGCGTACAATTTCATTTTGCATGCAGGGGTAAAAGGAGAATCCCCATTTTTTTTAAAAAACAAAAGCTGGCTTAAAAGATAATGGTTATTAAATAATAACTGTTATATATTTATACAGTATATATGACAATTGTTTCATTAAACTCGTTAGCATTTATGGCAAATAAATAACAGTTGCTATATAGCAACCATTATGTATGCTAAACTTTTATATGATGGTTATTTTGAAAGCATTGTTATGTATGTTACAAAGTTTTATAATGGCTGTTTACTTGAGACCATTTTTTATTATGACATAATTACATATAGAATAGCCTCACTACATCTTAATGCATAACGGGTGTTATAATAGAATAAATCACAGTTTGGAACTGTAATGTAAATGCGCTAAGCTTTTGTAGCACCCGCATATATGACGGTTCGGAACCATTATGTATGACAGTTAATAACTGTCATATATCGTGATTTCTGTAGTAGTGATTAATAACACTTGTAATGGTAATGACATGTTCAGTGAAGGCATTTACAGAAGACCATATTCTTCATAGCATCAACCACAATACATATAGTCAAATGACACATGAACATTATGATTCCATCTGCACCTAATGTTTTCTTGTCATTCCCACCAAAGAACATTACTGGGAGCTCTATATAAACCCCACAAAAGATGACATCTTCTAGTAAACTATTGAAGAATTGTCTCATCGTCATGACTAAGCTTTCTAGATTCAATATCTAAATACTCCAAATCTTTGTGAATAGCTTTGTGAAATTTAAATATAGTATCAATGGGTCTTTTTGCAGAGTTATCACAAGTTATTATTTGTTTCCCATATGAAAAGACTAGAATTTATAGATGCAGATGAAGAGCTGAAAGACAAGGAGCCTAAGGACTCGACAGTAGAAAGAGAGCTTTGCCCCAAATTATTACTCCCTCTGATCCTAATTATAGGACATCATTCGAGAGTTGATCTTGGTCCTAATTATAGGACAAAGTTCTAATTTTTGTCAATTTCTTCCCAAAATACCCCTATTGATACTTTCTCAATAATAATTTAATAAGAGTATATCAAAAGTTGTTGAGGGAGATTGACAACGCCGGATTGTGTGAGAGCTTGGAGAAGTCGTGTGTGAAGCAGGAGAGGTACAAGAAAAAATAGAGAATTAACGTAATTGGATGTCATTTTAAATTTTAAATAAGGGTATTTTAGGAAAATAATATGATTAACTAATTTAATCACCATTCTTAATTTCTCTAAAGTTAGGTAAATATGTCCTATAATTAGGACCGGAGGGAGTTCTACTTACTCCTGAACATACTATACAACAATATGCCTTTCCATCATAGCGCAACTTCCGCCCTCACTATTCTGTAAAAATATACCCAATTTCGTCGGGGTGGGAGGAGGGAGCTTGAACCACCGGACCTCCTTTCCACTTATAGCAATTTTCTCCGAATATGACACTGGAAAGAGAGTTACGGATATGGCTAGAAGCATACATGCAAAACAAAATACCTAAAAGAATTATTAGACCTTTTTAGGGTTTTTCAAGTTCAAATGATTTTTAACTATCTTTTTTCCCTTCTATAATCTACTCATGCATGGATTAATCTAACCAATCATGTTGTCTTTTATTTCTTTTTTTGTCTTTATATCACCTATTACATGAGTATTGTTGTAAAATTTTCTCACTCTAGCACTGCCTCATCCGGGTAAAAAGAGAATATATGTTTAGAATCCCAAAAAGTACATTTGTTGGAAGAGACGAAACTTTTTATACTTTAAGATTTAAAAGGGGAAACCCTTAATCGAATAAAAAAAAATTGTACCACACTAATCTTATTATAAGTTCAATTGGTCAAAAATTTTTTGTTATTAGTATAAGTCCACTCTAAGAGTCATTAATGAATATTTTTTAATTTTACCTTTATTAATGAAAGAAATAAGTAAGACAAAATATATAGCTTATTTTTTCAATACTCATTAAATAAGGAAAAGTTGGAAAAGTCATTCAATTTAAAACATTAATTGTCTTAAAATCCGGTTTTTTTGGTGTATGAGATTAGGTCAAACTAAACTTGTAACATATGAACTGTGTGAAAGTATTTTGTGATCTCACTAAAATTCAAATAATTCAATAATATAATGACTTTCATGAATCAATACACCTTATATATTTTCCTCCCCCATTCTGAACCCAAGTGCGTGTAGGAACTTTCATCTGTAGTTCTGTACTGAATATACATCAAAATTCATTGATTTTGTGAGTCAGCGTGAAAGAGAAAATATTCGACCTCATCCATATTCCACAGTGGCAACAAAAACGTCCTGGACAAGGGTTTTTCAACAACCATATAGGACTTTTTTAAAAACAAAACTATATTCATTATCTTCCGTTTAATCGAACTAAATAAGGGAAAGTTCTAAAAAATATTATATTTTAAAATTATATATTAATATTATTATTTGAGATAATTGGTTAAGTACGCATATGATTGTTGATTTTATATTGATATATTTTGAATTTCTTAGTAAATTTTTAATAATTTTTCTTCGCTTTAATTTTTTTAAGGGAATGAATATATCTAGATTTAAAATTTATAAACGTCAATCCAAAAGAGAATAAATACATTGACATCTCTCTGCTGAAGTATTAATTTGATATGACAAGGGGTTTATTGATAGAAGATATTTTTGGAAGAATAAAATATTTGTATTTACTTCAGTATATGTTAATAATTGAAATGAAATAAAAAGATTTTGTGTAATTATTTGATGTGACTCATTTGTAATTATTCAGATTGTGATATGTGTTAAAAAAAAAATCGAGATTTGGGATTTGATGAAGAAGTTGTGGACTCCATTTTCTCTCATTTTCTTTGTTGTTACATTCGAACTTGTTGGTTTCTTTCTTGTTCTTTCTACTATAAACAAAACATGAGCGTGGCCAGTTTTGCTTCGTACCTAACCCAAGGCCCATGTTGGTCCCCTTCACAGTTGTTCGTAGGTGGAAATAAAATCTAGTAATTTAATAGAAACTTATTTAATCTAAATCTGATGGTAAAAGAAAATATTTAATCTAAATCTGAAATTAATTTTTATTTTTAAAAAATATTACAATATCATTTGTGAATATACAAACATAAAAATGTTGAAACCTTAATTAGTTAATATTAAGATTATAATTGTTTTGAAATTTCAAAGGGTATATTATTTAGTTTTCATAATATCTCCTTAATTTGTTTGAAAAATAATTAGTAAAATGTTTCTTTTATAACTTTGAGTCCTTATGTTTCATTTTCCCCCCTCATTATCTCAGTTTTTCCTGTTGCAGCAAATTAGATCGTTCTTTTGAGACTAAAATCTCAAACTAATGGCCCATTTGCTACAGTAAAAGAGTTTTTATGGAAGCATAAATGGAAGTAGAAGCGGAATGGAAAGTGGAAATGGAATTAAAAAAAATTTTTGGTATATCTATGAAAGTAGAGTGTTATTTTAATTTAATATTTATATTTATAATATAAAAAGACTTATATATCCTTGAGATTACAAAAGCCTAGCTAGCCACCACAAAGGATCACAAGCCGTCATGGATTGGGCGCCATAGAAATGCCGGCCACCATAAACACCGGCACAGTGGAGGAGGCAACTGAAGTTCCACCCTCCAACTTCCCGAATCTCTCTCTTGAACAAAACAAATCACACCCCCTTATCATTATTTGTTTTTAATTTCCCTTGTTTGTTCCATGAACCAAAATCCTAAACCCACTCTCTTTGATCTGTTAAATAAGAGTGCAAAGCGCATGCATATAGAATATGGCATGAATCAGTTTAATCTATACATATATAAACAAACAAAAAGATCAAAAGCTGAAACATTTGCGGCAAGGGTGACGATGAATAGTACAATGAACAGTGCAGTGGTAGACCCCTTTGGGTAGAGGGAAAGAGGAACGACTTGGTCAAATCCAAGGAGAATCGTGGAGCTAAAATCAAAATCATGAATCACCGGAACAAGAGAAACAGAAACAAAATTTGTGTTATTGCGAATAGAGACAAGAGGGGAGGGTGCCGTCCTAGGTGAAATCTAAATTAAATATCACAATGGTAGTTGGGTTCACAAATTTGAATGTCGATTTTGCAAGGTGATTCACCATCATCGTCAATTCTGCACATCCACTGGGCGTTTGTAGTCACCGGATGAACGTTTGTTGCCGTCGCCATCATCGGACAACTTGGAAGCCTGAAGATTGCGCTAGAAAGCTTGAGGGAAAAATTGAAAAACAAAATGAGTTCTATGGAAGTGTGGCCAGTTCCATAAGGGGTTAGATGGAAGTGACTTCCATCAATTTTGATGGAAGTGAGTTTTCTAGTGAAGTGGCCTCCAATATACCAAATATACAATAATCCCAATTTCACTTCTATTTCTACTTCCCACCTTCCACTTCCATGCTATAAAACGGGGCATAAATTGTTGTGTAGAGACGTTGGTCAAGGTTTGATTATTATCCTTAAAGGAGTTGACGTAATTAATTACCACTGCTCAATTTTCTTGAGTACTTTCATGTTGGTGTTTATGAGTTGTTTTATATTGTAAAACTACTATATATATATATATATATATATATATCAATGATAAAATCATGATAATTTGTATTTCATTGATAAACTTGTTTTGGTAAAGTGGAAAATGGGTCTTATATAGATGCTCTGTGTTTTGAACTATGAAAATGTTTATTCAATCCATCAGGTATGATTATTAATAATTAATATATATTGTGTCGTAAACTGGCCTTGGTTACAAGGACTTTTAGTCTCATCCCGTTATTTTGCATTTTCCAGATGAAGGTTCTCGTGCGAAAGCCAGGTAAAAACATGGAAGGCCAAATGTTAGTGTAGTGTTAATATTTAAGCCACCCTAATAGCGCTGTTGCACGTGATTTTATTGATGTATATTATTACCATTTGTAAGCCTTTTGTCATTAATGAGCATGATATATATAGACTCACTTTAGGACAAATTAATTATGAAATTAATTTTGAGTATGTTGATTATTGAATATGTGTGAAACTAATGACTTTTTGATGCTCTTATCATTATTTTCCAACAGACGTATTAATTTGAATGAAGTATAATAGATTGCTAGATTTGGGAGTTTGAAATCAATCTCATGTACGGAAAAATTCATTTGCTTTCTTTTCGTCTTCGTTCCTAGGGAGATTTACGTGACTTCTCTATTTATGCTTCAAAACCTATATTATCTCTCATCTTAAAAAAAATACTCTTCGATTTGGTGGGTGTGATTTTCCTGAGTTTTCTTTCTTCTTTTTTAGTTTTTCATAGGAGGGAACCGTTTTTCTTCTAAGTGCGTGCAAGATACACAATTAGATTTTTTTCCCCAGCCCGATTACAATTATAATCAGGCACCCCAAAGATTCAAAGTCCACACACGTGTGATATGGGGACAGGAGAAAAAAGGGCAAAGAATTTTTTTTCCAATTTTGAGTATCGGCTTCTAGCATCCTCTCCTTTCAATATTACTTGTGATCCGCTTTCGTATGGACCGGGCAACACAATTAATCAGTCAAATTCAAGGTTATGCGTAAAAGCCTTCAAAAAATGCTCGAATTCACCCCTATTAGATAAAATATTACATAATTTGAGTGTATGTTTGCTAGTAATTAGATAATAGGGAAAATTATATTGCACTCATGTCCCATGTAAGACAAAATTACATCTTTAATTAAGGTCACATTAAATTTCCAAATTATTCTCAAGTCTCGAGAGATCTAGGGATAAGAGATTCCAATTATAAAAAGACGTCATTACCATTGTCCTTACCCTTTCCTATATTCATTTGTCATTACCGGCTACCTCACTTATTAATTCATGCTCTTTCACATGTCAACTAAAATGAAATTATATAGTAGTTATGATTCAAAATATGATATAAACCTATTATATATATATATATATATATTGTTTTGGTTTATATATTATAAGCATACATGAGTCCAAATCAGGAGAACGTAATTAAAACATATATACCATATTTTAATTGGTTCACAAGTGATAGAACATGAATGCACAAGTAAGCATATAATAATGACAATTGAATAAGGGTAAGGACAATGATGTCTTTTTATCATTAGAATTTCTTACCCTTAGGTCCCTTAAGACTTGCTAGTAATTTAGGGCTTGTTTGGTCTGAGGAGAGGGGAGGGAAAATGGGCGGATGGAACATTTTTTTGAGTTGAATTTAAAAAAATTAGAGAAGTGGGGTTAAAAATTTTTAATTAATTTTTCTTATTCTTTTATCTTATATATTCTCTTTATTAAAATTTTATTACCCCACTTCTTCAATCTTTTAAAATTCAACTCATAAAAATTTTCCCTTCCCTTCCCCTCCAAATCCCTCACACCAAACAAACCCTTAGAGATTTTAAGTTACAGTAATAATTTGTCTTACTCGAGGACTGAGTGCAATTTCCTCTAGATAATAACCTAGTAATTTCATAGTAGCCACATGTTAGTGTGATATATATCTTCGACTTCAGTCCAAAAAAACAAAAAGGATACATATCTTAAACAATTGAAAGCATTATTTATTGGCGAAGAGTCTAGCTGTGCCCTCACCGAGTCCTCTGGCCGCACTGAGTCCTCTTCAACTGCACACAAGTGATAAATTTTATATTCCTCAAATATATTATAATTATTTAATAAATTCAATAAAATAGTGAATATTCATAAATTTGGAATGTATGAGTTTAAAAAATGTATGTCCATATTCCTAAGAAAATGGATAAAATAATTATAAAATTAAATTGGGTAATTTTAAAAGCTCAATATTAAAGCAAAAAAATGGAGAAATAATAAAGAAAATATTCAATCCAAAAATAGATGAGAATTGACCAAATTAATTCAAGAAAAGAAATTAGATTATAAAGGCAATGGCAAAATCGTAATTTTGCCAATTTAGTACAAGATTAATTATTTTCCAATTTTTTGAAGTTAATTTAATTAATTAATGAAAATAAACGAGAATGTATATTTTAAATATTCTTGGTGGAATAAATCAAGATTTGTGAAATTGGAAGGACTTGTGCATAATTCAATCAAAGGAATTATGGAAATGTTGAAACAATTTATATTTCTCTTTTTCTTATAAATTTCGTGTAGCATAAGAAAAATGGGAGGGAAAAATGATTATTGGAATTAAACATGCCAAGTGTCATTATCCTAAGGTAAATGATTAGTTTATAATTATTAAAGTTGAGCACATGTTTAATTGTGTTAAAATAATATTTCTTATATATGGTAATTATCATTATGGTACAACACTTGAGCATGTAGTTAGACAAGTTGAATGAAGCCCATTTGGTTTGTGAGGGCTTGAGTTATGCGTTTTGGGCTAGAGGGAAAAGAGAAGAAATTGGTTCAAATGCAATTGGACATTATGACATAAATTAGATGAGGATAAGACTTAAGTACACAAGTGATGTCATAATTCAATTTACCACTCATTATTAAATGAGGAGAAAATGTGTAAGATATTTTATGAAGTTCTTCCTTCATCTTTCCGTGCCATTTTCATCCAAAGCCAAGCGAGGGGAGAGAGAGAAAAGCTTAGGAAACTTCAAGCTCTAAAGAAAAGGAAAAAGAGAAAACTTAAGGTAAGACATGCTTTCTTAAGCATTTTCTTATAATCTTGCATGAAATCTTCTCTAAATTCTTCTCCTCTATGGAATCAATGGTTTAGAAAACTCATCCTAAGCTCATGGAGAGAGAGAGAGAGAGAGTAGGACACATAGAGAGGGAAAGTTCAAGAACTCAAAAGGTAACTTCACAAATCTTAAATCCATACTAGTATGTTGTTATTGTTGATGTGTATAGTTGGATTTGGTAATTTTTGTTGAGTTTGTAAATTTGGAAAGTCCTAACTCTAAGGGGTTATGCTGCCCAAATTTCTTTAAATCATGGTTAGAATGTGTTTAAATAGCTTAATAAAGGATTAGAAGTGGAAAGGAGTAAGCTTTAGAGGTTAAAACACAAAACTCCAATTTTCCTTTTCCTTGAGTTATATTTTGGTCAGCTCTGTTCTTGGGGGAAGGAGTTAGATTTTCAATAATTTGATGGTTCTATTAAATTCAGGAGGCAAAATTAGGTGGGGTTATAGTTGTCCACTTTTTCGGAAAAATATGAAAAAGCATAATTACGAAAACACCCTTAAAACACTAAAAGTAAAGCTGACAAGGGTAATTTTGTAATTTGACATTGAATTTAGTAATTCCAAGCCTGGAAATAGATTCCTTGGGTAAAAATACGTCAGGATAGTCATAGTCAAAATTTTGGGAAAACGTGCAGTCGAGTCAGGTATAGCGGGCCGGACCGGAGTCCAGAGGCATTTTGGTAAATTTTCACCATAAGCTAATATAACCACAAAAAACACTATGGAAATGTCTAAATTGATGCTTGGATATGTTATGACCTATTTCTTATAAATTTAATATTTTAAGACCAAGTCGGAAGCCGAAAGCGCATGTTTTATTAGGCACACAAAAAGGGGTTGATATAACTTTGAGGTAGAGACTACTATCTCTCATATACTATGTGATTAATTGTATTATGTGTTACTGGATTTCGTGATATGAATGCGTGTTAGAGGCACAATATCTAGTTATGGTTTGGTGCCCAGCCAAGGTATATCAAAAATCCTAGCTGTGATTGGTGACTTGGCTGAGGTACATGTAGGAGTTCTAACTCGGTTTTTGGCCCTGAAACTTGTGTATGCATAAGAATCGAATTGAACTTTAATTTTATTTGATATGGAGTACTGCATATTTAATTTTCACATTTTATATGTTGATCGTATATTTCTACTAGGATTCTTCGGAATCTCACCCCATTTTTTTTAAACAAATATCTCAGTGGGTGCCAGTGAATCGAAAGGCAAAGACATAGACATAGGGAAGTGATTGTCATGTGTCTCGAGGCAAAGTCAAAATTCTTAGTTATAGTTAGTTGGTTTATGTTGGAAATACTTTTGGGATATCCTGTACATATTAGAAATACTATCGCATTCTGTATTTTGTCTATAGACGACTCTGGATTGTAAATGAATACTTTTATCAGTATACATATACTTTTTCTGTATGCATGTGGAACTTGGTCTATATTACTCTGTGAATATTGAAATAGAAACAGGTGTTGATATATTTACATGCATACATCCATAGATGTATCCGCGCGCATATATATATATATATATATGAAAAATTAATCCGTAAGTTTTTTTAGTTTCACTTAATTTTTATTAGGTCTTTATAGTTTTCTCACTTATAGGTACGATCCTGTGTTTTCATTTTTCAAGCTAAGCGGCATATAAGTTGCAACAAATTAAAGATCAAAATAAATTAAAAGAGTTTTTTTAAAAAATAAAATGATGGAATTAAATTTATTGATTATCAATATAAAAATTAAAAAAAATATGCTCTTAACCTTCCCTTTGTATATCTATGTATAATTTGTAATCTACTCCATCTTGATTTTGTTTAGATGTGTGTAGTAAAATTAATCTACACGTATGCCGAGTTAGAACCACATCATTAGTTAGTATAACTTTCTTTTTCTTTTACAAATTAACATATTATGGATATAGGGATCAATACTTATAATTTAGAAAACTATTAAGATTCAATAAAATAGAAAAATTAGAACTAATTTAATTTCAATGCTCATAGTAATAATGAGAATCAAGAGCTTGTCACTACAGTTAGATCTACATTGTTCAAATAGAATTTCATTGATCCGGATTTTGGATTTCCAAATAATGATTTTTTAAAAAAAATAAAATTGATAGTTAAAAGATTATATCTATTTTAAATATTTTACAATGGTAATGAGCGATAAGTACTAAAAGTAATTCCCAAAAAACACTACAACGACTTAATTACAAATGGGAACCAGTTTCCATGCAAACCCTTTGATTAGCAGGAAGATCTAATCATATCTAAATCCTTCTAGATTTGATATGAACTATCAAAATCTTATTTTTTTTTTAAGAGTCTTAACTTTTTAAAAAAAATCATTTTAATGAATATAAAATCTAAAATAAAAATATTTTTATTATTATCATATTTCTGTAGAAAGATTTTTTTTAAAAAAAATCTTCATTTTAGAAAATCAAATCGAAACCGTTCATATTAGATCTGGAAGCTCGGGCTATAATAAACACTCTGCTAAACTAATTTCTTAAAAAATGAAGGGATGTTAGACACACAGAGACACAGAGACACACAGACACATAAAGAGCCTGCAGTGAACACGTGGAAAGAGTATAATATGCAGGGAATCAAAGTGTTCGGAAGAGATAACTTGGCGGGTTAGGTTGGCGTGAGTGGTAAGTACTTTCGTCCCTTAAGTAGGTGGGAAGGGGTTCAATCCCTACCTCTTGTGAATGGAGCAAATCCACAGGTCAGTTATCTACCCTCTCTTTGGAATTTCCGTACAACGAGGGATTAGTCTCACCTGACACGCGGGATGGGGATACCCTGGGCAACCAAAAAAAAAAAAAATGGTCGGAAAAGATAAGTTCAAAAGCATAAGATGAGCTCAACTCAACGTCAAATAGGTGATTTTGTGAATCAGCATGAAAGAGACTTTTTGTCTCGGCCTCATCCACATTCGACAGAGGCCACAAAAACGTCTCCGACAAGGGTTTTTCAACAACCACATGTTCTCCCATATTGGACTTTTCAAAACAAATTGAAAATATTACAAAGTTTCGATAAGTATTTAAATAAAATATATTCTGTGGGCCAAAAAAAAAATTTCATTATCTTCCGTTTAATCGCAAATTAAAAAATTCACTGTATTTTTAAATGATATATTAGTAATTACTATTTGAGATATATAATTGGTTAAGTATATGATTGTTAATTTTATATTGATATATTTTGTATCTCTAACAAAAGTTTCTAATAATTTTTCTTCACTTTAATTGTTTTCAGGAAATGAATATAATCTAGAAACGTTGATCAATAAATACAGATCAGAAACGTTGCTCCAAAAGAGAATCATCAATATATCGATCTTTGAAATATCTTCATTTGATATGAAAAATGATGGGTTTCTTTTTTTCTTTTTTTTTTGCTTGCCAAGAGAGAAATGATGGTATGTTGATACAAGATATTTTCAAATGTATAAAATATTTGTATTTATTTGAGTATATGTTAATAATTGAGTATGGGAGAAAGTGGTTGTGTTATTATCTAATGTGATGTAATTATTGAGATTGTGATATGTGTGAAAAAAAGACCGAGATTTGAGATTTAATGAACTTGTGGACTCCGTTTTCTCTCATTTTCTTGTTGTTACTGATGTTTTGTTGGTTTCTTTCTTGTTCTTAATATGGGTGTGGCTAGTTTTGCTTTGTACCTAACCCAAGGCATGGGATGGTTGGCCCCTTTCAGATTTGGTTGAGGAAGGTGGTAATAAAATCTAGTAATTAATAGAAACTGAATTAACCTAAATCTGAAATTAATTTTTCTTTTTTTTAAAACAAGCAAATATTGCCTGTAAATATCCAAAGATAAAAAATGTCTTTTTACCAGAAAAACATAAAAAATGTTGAAATCTTAATTAATTAATATTAAGATTATAAAAGTTTTGAAATTTCAAAGGATATGTTATCACTATTGGAAAAAACCTTTTTTAGATCGTCACATTTAGACCGGTTTTGGAAGATAAGGTCTTAAAAATTTGCGCGGTGGCAGTTTTGTAATTATATTGAACTTTTAAGACCGGTTCTTAAAAAATCAGTCTTAAAAATTTATTTAGACTAGTTATAAATAAAACCAGTCTTAAAGTGTTAAAATTTTTATGAATTTAAAATGTTTTAACATTTAAGACCGGTTTACATATAAACCGGTCTTAAATGTTAAAACATTTTAAATTCAAAATGCGATAACATTTTAAAATCGGTTTGTACAAAAACTGGTCTTAAATGTGAAATTTCCCTCTTTTAAGACCGGTTTTTAATAAAAATCGGTCTTAAAGGTAAGATTTTTCACCCTTATTTTTCCTCCCACGCCTAGATCACGCGCTCTGTGAACCCTTTCTTCTCTTCTTTCCATTTCTTTGTGAGCTCTGTCCGTGTTTGTTTTGAACTCGTCCATGGCGTCCCGTCCCTAATTTGCTCAACTCTCCTCCGTCATTACCGTGGCCGTTGCTGTGTTCGTCATCGCTGTTCTTTGATTATCGTCAGTCTTCTCTACCACCACCTCTAATCTCCGCAGTGACCATTTTCCTCTGACTTGACTTCCCTTTGTCAGTGCCGTGAATTTGAGGACTTCATTTTAACCTCAGTCGACGCCATCGTGATTTTGGGTTGAAGCTCACTCCTTGATCTTCAATCAAGTTAGATTTCGATCTATTATTTAGTTGTACGTTGTTCAATAATTAATAATGTTCTATTAAAAAATGGTTCTTGTTGTTGCTTTGAGCACTTAAACGTAATATGGAAAAAATTAAATCTGCACATTCTTGTTAGATATATGCTCTGACTTTTAATTGTATCCCTGTGTTATTTGGCTTGGATTAGTACCACTCTATGTTCTGTTTTAATTTAGTGCAGTTGTTTGATTATTGTCCGTGTTATTGGTTTGTTAAAACAATACTAGTTTCAAATGGTGCTTGTTAATTTTGTTGAAATATCTAAAACTCTATTGTTGTTGTTTTTTTGTCTATCCTTTTGTTGTTGGATATAGGGTGCTAGAAGTGTTGACATATATATGGATCATAGTTAGATAAACGCTAAATGAACGAGTGTTGAATATGATAATGGGGTGAGGGGTTTTATAGACTTCGCTAGTAGAAATGCCGATGATGGTAGTGGGAAGTTTTATTGCCCTTGTGTAGTATGTTTGAATGAGAAGCGACTAAGTACTGTAGATATATATACACATTTAATTTGTGAAGGATTCTGTAAGAGTTATACAGTGTGGGTATGGCATGGTGAAGAATTAAAAATGTCAAGTTCATCTCAACAAGGGGGAGTGAACTTTGATGATAATGACACGGATACAGATGATCGGATAGAGGATATTATTCGTGATGTAGGAGAAGAGACTTTTGAGCAATCACATGCATATGGTAATATTTGTAGTGATGCTGAGACGCCGTTGTACCTGGGGTGTAAAAAGTACTAATTGTTGAAAGCAGTATTGAAATTGGTAAGCTTGAAAGCACGGCATGGATGGAGCGACAAGAGTTTTTCAGAAACGCTTGAGGCTTTTAAGGATATGCTTCCAGATGATAATGTGTTGCCTTCTCGATACTATGATGCTAAGAAAATATTGTGTCCACTAGGTATGAAGTATAAAAAGATCTATGCATGCCCTAATGATTGTATATTGTATAGAAAAAAGCATGAAGAAGAACAACAGTGTCCAATATGTGAAACCCTGAGGTACAAATCAAATAACGCTCCTGTAAAAGTATTGTGGTACCTTCCAATCATACCAAGGTTCAAGCGCTTGTTTGCTAATGAAAACGATGCAAGAAATTTGAGATGGCATGTGGATGAGAGGATATCCGATGGAAATCTTCGACATCCGGCTGATTCTTCTCAATGGAAGAAAATCGATCAATTATTTCCTGCCTTCGGTGAAGAGCCTAGGAACCTTAGGCTTGGCTTAGCACGGATGGCATGAATCCTTTTGGTAGCATGAGCAGTATACATAGTTCATGGCCTGTTCTATTGGTAATTTACAATTTATCTCCTCTGTTATGCATGAAATGAAAGTACATCATGTTATTTATATTGATTTCGGGACCAAAAAAACCCGGAAATGATATAAATGTTTACCTGGAGCCCTTGATCGAAGACTTGAAAGAGTTGTGGGACGAAGGTGTTGATGTTTTTGACGCGAACAAGAAGGAAGTTTTTAAAATAAGAGCCATAATCTTTTGTACTATAAATTACTTCCCTGCAAATGGAAACTTGTCAGGCTATAGTGTTAAAGGCCATAAAGCATGTCCGATTTGTTAAGAAAGAACATGCTACCATCAACTTCAACATGAAGAAACACAGTTTATCTTGTTCATAGGATATTTTTTAGACAAGGCCACCCGTATCGCAAATTAAAGAAAGCTTTTTTTGGTGGACAAGAGTTTGAAGATGCTCTGAAGGCATTGACTGGGGAGCAAGTTTATGAAAAGGTGAAAAATATGAATGTTATCTTTGGTAAGACTACAAAGAATAGTAATGAGAAAAGTAAATGGAGAAAGAGGTCTGTCTTCTTCAATCTTCCATATTTACCGAAGCTTGATGTAAGACACTGTATTGATTTTATGCATATGGAGAAAAACGTTTGTGATAGTATTGTTGGGACACTGCTTAACATACAAGGTAGTTCTAAGGATGTCGTGAAGGCAAGATTAGATTTGCAAGAAATAGGGATACAAGAAGACTTGCATCCAAAGCCATATAGTAAGAGAACTTTTTGTCCTCCAGCTGCTCATACTTTGTCTAAGGATGAGAAAATAAGCTTTTGTCAATGTTTACATGACATCAAAGTTCCTTCAGGGTATTCTTCAAATGTTAGGAAGCTTGTGTCGATGAAAGACTTGAAGTTAGTGGGGCTAAAGTCTTATGATTGTCATGTCTTAATGCAACAATTGCTCCCAGTAGCTATTCGAGGCATTACCGAATATGATCTTCAACATATTTTGACTAGACTTTGTTTCTTCTCTAATGCTATTTGTAGTAAAGCCATTGAGACAGAAAAATTGGATGAACTGGAAAATGAAGGATATCTGATCTTGTACCAGCTTGAGAAGCTTTTTCTTTCTTCTTTTTTTAACATCATGGTACATCTAATTGTTCATCTAGTCAAGGAGATCAAGTTGTGTGGTCCTATCTATTTACGATGGATGTACCCAATTGAAAGAACTATGAAAATCCTAAAAGGGTATGTGAAGAACCCTAATCGGCCTGAAGCATCTATTATTCAGAAATATGTTTCTGAAGAAGCCATGGAGTTTTGTCAAGATTACTTGTCAAATGTAGGACACATTGGACTTCTTGAACGAAGGCAGTAGACGCGGGGCTTTAGTAAAGAGTATAGATCTGATGAATTGCAACAAGTCCACTTGTACATCTTGAATAATGTTGATGAAGTTCAAGATTACATTAATGCTCATAAATAAATTGTACGGAAAGGAAATAGTCGAATGACTGAACAAAGGTTAATTAGGGTGCATAACAAAACTTTTGCACATTGGTTCAAACAAAAGGTTGATGGTGAAGAATGTGTTTCTGATACAATTAAATGGTTAGCACGTGGTCCTGAGGCTGATGTCATAAATTGGACTTCATTTGTGATCAATGGTTATACGTTTTACACGAAGTCCCTTGATAATAGGAGTACCGTCCAGAACAGTGGGGTTATGTTAGTGGCTGAATCTATGCACTTCTCTAGTTCAAAAGATAAAAATCCTAGATTGGTAGCAATACCTTATTATGGGGTGATTGAAGAGATTTGGGTGGTTGATTATGTTAGTTAAACTTCCCATTTTCAAATGTAAGTGGGTTAATGTCAACAATGGTGTGATGATTGATCAGTTGGGATTTACATTGGTTGATTTGAATAGTAGAAGTTTTAGAGATGAACCTTTTATTATGGCATATCAAGCAAAACAAGTGTTCTATGTTACTGATTAGGCAAACAAAATGTGGTCTGTAGCTCTCCAAGGAAAAAGAGTCGTTGATATTAATCAGGAAATTCATTCAATGAATGATCTGCTTGAGACTCCTTCTTTTTCTAGGGGTTTACTAGAATTGAACAAAGAAGATGAAGCAGACAATGAACACGGCATAAGAAATGATCATCATGAAGGGATATGTGAGGATATCCCTTTATAAAACTACATTGAATGTTAGTTAGCTAAAATAATTATCATGAACTATATTTGAAGTATGTATATTGTTATTGGTGTATATATAAAACTACTTTTTTTTTTGTCACAGGAAAATGAAGGATATGAGGTGTACGTCTTAGTGTAGATTCTCCGAAGCCAGGCCAGCTAGTGATCATCAACCTGAGAAGAGTGTGTATAAAGTATTTTGGCCCTAATGAATAACAGCATTGTCATTAATGTAATTTAATCTTTGATGTATGTATGTAAGTGAAAAGATAAGGAACTTGGTCAAAACAGCATTGTCATGGTTGTATGATTTCCTTGCATTATGATTCTGTTTATGATTGTGAGTTTATTATCCATGGTTGTTTTCCTTACTTCTGTTTTAGCCAGCACTGTTTAAGCACAAGGGAGTTGAGTTTTAATATGTTCCAATGAGTTTTGAATCTCTCACATGTCATTAAGATGTTAGTTATATAATCTGTAAGAGAAAATTTCTTTGAATGTCGTTGAACTGGCTGCTACTTGTTGAGTAAAATGTTTTAACAGGGGAAATGGCTTACTGGGTATATATTTTAAAAGAAAATTAAAAAAATTCAACTTTTAAGACTGGTTCTCTCCAAAACCGGTCTGAAAAGTACATTTAAGACCGGTTTTGGAACTTTTTAGACCGGTTTTCTGAAAACCGGTCTTAATATTTCACATTTTTAGACCGGTTTTTCATAAAACCGATCTAAAATTTTAACCTTTTAGACCGGTTCCTCTTATAACCAGTCTAAAAATATTTATTTTTAGACCAGTTTTATAATAACTGGTCTTAAAACGTTTTTTTAAGACCAGTTCCATAACCGGTCTAAAAAGTAGCAAAATGTTTAGACCGGCTGTATCAAGACCGGATCCAGAACCGGTCTAAATTGTCTTTTTTAACCGGTCTTAAAAGTGATTTTTCCAATAGTGTATTTAATTTTTATAACGTCCTTCATTTGTTTGAAAAATAATTAGTATAATGTATTAATGTTTCTTTGAATTTTAAGTCCTTATATTTTATATTTTTTCATTATCTTATTTTTTTCCTATTGCAGCAAAATAGATCATTTTTTTGAGACTAGAATTTCAAACTCAATTTTTGGGTTGTCATTAATGAATGAGGCCTAGGAAAAATTGTATGCCGTCTGGAAAACTGAGATAAATGATGGCGTTTTGAAATATCTTAGATATTTTATTGAAAAAATTCTAGAAAAATACAATCAAAATTAGGAAAGGACAAAAAGGTGTGGTGAATTTGTGAAATGCCAAATTAGAGCAACCGTAGAAATCTGGGTTTTGAAATCTTGAGACAATGATGGAAATGCCCTCAGTTTAGTTAAAAAAAAAATAGAGGGAAGCCCGAAATTGAATTGGTTGGTTAAAGAGGAAGTGAGAAATGACAACCCTAAGAGGGGAAGGGGGTGAAGGGCTCAGCGTGCGACAAAGTTGGAAGGTGGTAACTAAGAAATTACAAACCTAGGAGGGGAAGGGGTGAAGGGCTTGGCACAGTGATTGGAAGGGAACAACGGTCTTTTGACCAAACTTCAGCGGCGTGCGGCAGAGTTGGAAGGTGGTAACTAATAAACAACACCTTAGCTTCAGCTGGATTATTGTCAACTGGGTTGTTTTACTTTGAAACTTTTTTGGCTTAGTTTTCAGTTGTAAAAAGCTTCGGCTGTCAAATGTTCTCTGTCTTCACCGTTATTCTTTAATCCCTTTAATTTGATCATCTTACTATTTATATTTATGCTTTTATTAACAACACAATCATCTACATTAACGATTTCACAACCTTGTTTAACATCTTCGTATGAAAAAATGGAAAAGTAACAAGTTCGATGCCAAATAATAACACCTTTTGCTTTATTAACAATACCAGATTTTACATTAACGACTTAACTTCCTTATTTAACATCTTTATAGGGAAAAATGGGAAAGTAACAAGTTTGATGCCCAATAACAACACTTGTCGCTTTATTAATAACACTAGATTATACATTAACAACTTGACTTCCTTGTTTAACATCTTCATAGACAAAAATGAGAAAGTAACAAGTTCGATGCCCAATAACAACACTTCTTGCTTTATTAACAATACAACCTTCTAAATTAACAACTTCACTTCTTTGTTTAACATCTTCGTATGAAAAAATACACTACTACAAAAAAAGGGCAGCTGTATCTGGTGCTTATTTTTAAATTAATTGTAGCGCTTAGAAAGTGTCACATATCCTATCGTCATTAAAAGAAGCTGTGGCGCTTTCATATATATATATATATATATATATTTAAAAAAAAACACTTCTTATGGCCCTTCTTTTCGAGGAAGTGCCAAACCCTTCCTCAAGAGAGCACACAAGAAGCTTATATTTTGTTTTAAATTTTTGCTTCCTGAAGGAAGTGCCACAGGAAGTATTATTTTTTAAAAAAATAATTTTTTTTTTCATATTTTTCTTTTAGAACCCTATAATTATAGTTGATAACAGATTTTAAATACATTTCCATATCCACAACAAAATGAAAAAAAGCAAACCACAATCAAATAACTCCAAAATGATATAAATTAACAAAATCACTACTAAGTAAAATACAAGTGTTAAAAAGAAATTATTTTATTTATGTAAATCATCAATGTTAACAGTTACTACAACTAAAAATTATAACTATTGCATATCTTCATATACAACTTATACATAATGACATTTAATTTTAACTCATTTATTTTTCAGTATATAAAAATGAGAATAATTTTTTCAGGTTTCATAATAAATTAAATATAAAAGGTATTGAGAAAATTAAACTATTAACTACTAATAAAATTAGATTTGTAAACTCAAAAATTAAAAAAACTTACATTGTATAGGAATCTAGAATAGAGTGAGCTGAAACCTCAAGCACAACACCTGAAAAAAATTAATAAAGGAAAAAGACAAAGACAAAGTAAAATGCATGTTTAAAATTTTTTTTAAAAAAAGGTGGTTAAGAAGATAATGTGTTGTACGTAGCTTTAAGATATATATATATATATATATAAAGGAAAAGTGAGTAGGTATGTACTTACAGGATGAAATGAAACTATAAGGAGGATAAAATAAGACCAAAAGGGAGGAGGAGGAGTAGGGTCAGTTTGGTGTAAGAAATGAGACGAAAGGAAGGGTCACATCATGCCAATTTTAGAAATAAATAAATAAATTCAAGAAGGAGTTGTGACACTTCTTTAAAGAAGTGCCACAAAAAGTGCACCACTATTCCCTATTTTCGTAGTAGAGATAGGAAAGTAACAAGTTCAATGGCTAATAACAACACCTCTTACTTTATTAAAAACATCAGATTCTACATTAATGACTTCATTTCCTTCTTTAACATCTTCATAGGAAAAAAAATGAGAAAGTAATAAGTTCAATGCCCAATAACAATACTTCTCACTTTATTAACAACACAACCTTCTGCATTAACGACTTCACTTCCTTGTTTAACATCTTCGTATGAAAAAATAGGAAAGTAACAAGTTTAGTGCACAATAACAACACCTCTCACTTTATTAACAACACCAAATTCTACATTAATGACTTAACTTCCTTGTTTAACTTATTCATAAGGAAAAATGGGAAAGTAACAAGTTTGATGCCCAATAACAACACCTCTCGCTTTATTAACAACACAACATTCTACATTAATGATTTCACTTCCTTGTTTAACATCTTTGTATGAAAAAAATGAGAGAGTAACAAGTTCGATGCCCAATAACAACACCTGTCACTTTATTAACAACCCCATATTTTATATTAACAACTTGACTTTCTTGTTTAACATCTTCATAGGGAAAAATGGGAAAGTAACAAGTTTGATGCCCAATAAAAATACCTCTTGCTTTATTAACATCACAACCTTCTACATTAATGATTTCACTTCCTTGGTTAACATCCTTGTATGAAAAAAATGAGAAAGTAACAAGTTCGATGCCCAATAACAACACCTGTAGTTTTATTAACAACACCATATTCTACATTAACGACTTCACTTCCTTGTTTAACATCTTCATAGGAAGAAATGGGAAAGTAACAAGTTCAATGCCCAATAACAACACATCTTGCTTTATTAACAACACTAGCTTCTATATTAATAACTGCATTTTCTTATTTAACATCTTCGTATGAAAAAATTGGCAAAGTAACAAGTCTGATGCCTAATAAAAACACTTATCTCTATATTAAAACACAAAATTCAACATTAATGACATGAATTTTTACTTCCATAACTAGCTATATTTATCAGATGCTATCTGATGATAGTCTACATTATTACATTCACTAATAACCTGAAACCAAAAAATGTGTGACATTGACTTTTTTACACATTCACATTTTTCATAACAAGGGACAATAACACTGCAGTAGTACATAATTTTTCCTTGTTACTAAAATTGCACTACATAAGACATTGTGAACACATTAATTACAAAATGGGTTAGGCATATGACAGCAATCCCTCTCCCAAAAAATTATGAATGGGTTGACAGTCACTTTACAGCAACATAAACATTAGTTTCAAAAGTGTAAGTTCAAAATATTGTAGGTCCTTGTATTTGCAAAAGTGTTACTTCAAAAGATAACTGTATCGAATATCAATTTGTGTTTGGATATTTGCATGCCATTCTAGTGTGACAAGCTTCAGTGTTATCACCTGTTTTAGTCACTTCTCCTTCACAGAACCACCATTATATTGAATTTTACCTTCATCATTATAACCAAATGTCCCTCCAATATTGAAATAACAAAATAGTTCCTTCAAAGATGATGGCCCTTCATTACATATCTTTTTATATGCTTACTTGAAAAAAATACAATTTACACCACTCTTGATAATGTCAGTTCAGTAAGCTTATGACATAATGTTTATTAAAACAAGTAACTTCCCATATCATCACCCACCACCTACTATTAACAACAACGCTATATGTTTTAACATCTCCATCTTCACTAATAACAACACTCCCCCCATATCATCACCCTACGTCTACTATTAACACTAAGACAATAACTTTCACATCTCCATCTTTACTAATAACAACACCCTCCCCAACCTTAGTATTGATCACCGGAAGAACTTTATATTGAGACAACACCCATCACCATTCATCCTATAATCAGTCGCGAATAACAAAAAAGGCACAATCTTCAATAATAATGCAACCAAACACAATGAAATCGATCACACAACCATCAACATTGTAAAGCCACTACCTTTTCTCCATCTTCACCTAAGAGCCCCCTTACCCATAAAATGAAACCTCCGATATGATAAACCCCAATCACAAACTACAACCAATTGTCCATAAACATTGAAGAAGCACAACACAAAAATAATTTTTGTCTCAGATTTACTTACCCGTGGCTTAGGTCTCGTTTCCAACCCTTTTCCTCTTTCAGCTTCGTCACTTTTTGGTGTCAACTTCACTCTTTGTCCTCCCACTCATTGTGCGCTCTCTGTCTTTTTGTTGCTTATCACTAAACTGAGGGCATTTGCATCCTTGTCCATATTTTGATCTACAAATACAAATAAATGAAAATCATATTGCTTTTAAACGCTATCCACACATATCGTTGTAACACCTAGTAGAATAAAGCATTTTTTCTACTGCTTCTGTGCTCCTCCCTCTCTTTGAGGTTATTCAAGTGTTCTAAGGGTTTAGATGATGATTTCTCATGGGTTGATGATTGGTTTAGCAAAACCCTAGGTTGATTGTTAGGGTTTTGGGTATTTAAGGGAATTGGTAGTGAAAATCTTGATACCTAATGGTTTGAATATTAGGGTTTTTTCTAAAATATATTATATTAGCTGACGGGTAATATGAGTATATGAAAATGATTATAGAAATGAAGTTGAAGGGAATGAGCCCTTAGGGTTTAAGGAATAATTGTACTTATTGTAGCTATATATTGATGTGGAATTCTCTTGAATTTTGTTGAGATGTTGACAGGTGGCATTGCTTAAGGGGTCTGTATGCCCTGCTTATCGCATCTATGGGCAGGGCATGCACATCCCCCAAATTTACAATGAGGGAACCCATTATTATCATCATCATCATTATTATTATTATTTATTTGGATTAAAAAATGATATGCTGCACCCTGAAATATTTTTGCACCTGATATGGTATCTCAAATTAATTAATTTTCAATATAACCAGCTTCCAAAAATATTTTTCCTGTACCACCCTGTATCTTGAAATGTTTTCCTAGTACAACCTAATATCTTGAAATAGTTTTCAGTGGCACACAATATCTTAAATTATTAGTACATCCATCACTATGGAGTATAATTTTTTTTGTTAATTTACAAACAATACTCCATGGTGTTGGATGTACTAATAATTAATTAATTTAAGATACTAGGTGTTACTAAAAAATACATCAGGCTGTAAAATACAACTTAACTCAAATAAATAAAAAAAGATTAATGAAAATTTAGGATAAGCAGGGAATGTGGATTCGTGCTTAAGGCTTGATTATTATCCTTAGCAAGGAGTTGAGGTAATTATCGTTGCTCAATTCTCGTGAGTGCTTGCAAGTTGGTGTTTATGAGTTGTTTTATATTGCGAAACAACAATATTGTTTGAATTAATGATGATGAAATCATGATAAGTTGTATTTAATTGGTGAACTTGTTTTGGTAAAGTACGTAGAAAGTGTTGGGAAGTTGTGTTGTTAGGAAGTAGGTCATATATACAAGCTATATGCATTTTGGACAATGAAAATGGTTATTCCATGCATTAGGCCTGATTATTAATAATTAATCTATATTGTGTTGTAAATTGGCCTTCGCTACTAGGACTTTCAGTTTCATCCTGTTGTTTAGCACTTTTCAGAGGAAAGGTCTCGTGCCAAAACAGGGTAGAAACATGGAAGACCAAATGTTAGTGTAGTACGTGTTGATATTTAAGCCACCCTAACACGGTCGTTGCATGCAATTTTATTGATTTATATTACCGTTTGTGAGGCTGTTGTCATTAGTGAGCATGATATAGACTCACTTTAGGACAAGTAGTTATGAAATTATAAGTTTGAGTATGTTGGTTATGGATATGTGAAACCAATGATTTTTTATGCTCTTGTGATTATTTTCCAACATATGTATATTAATTTGAATGAAGTATGATAGATTTTGGAGTTTGGAACCCGTCTCATGTTCGGACAAATTCATTTGCTTTTTCTTCAACTTCGTTCCTAGAGGGATTGACGTGACTTCTCTGCTTCAAAACCTATATTGTCTCATATTCATTATATACTACTCCTTTCAATCCTTAATATAAGATAAATTTATATAATTTGATTATATTAAGGAAGTTAATTAAGCTAGTTAATATAACATATTTTTCTAAATACCCTAGTTATCTTCCTTAATTCCATCATTCCCTCTCTTTTTTGATTATTGTTGAGGGGAGTATTTATAGGAGTATTTAGAATCAATATCTACTCCTCAAATATATTTTATATTAAAGACCAGAAGGAGTCACTACTATAAAATTAACTATATTTCACAATTACTTTTTCAATATTTTATGGTTTTAAAATATAAAATATTTTATTGCTAAAAAAATATTTTATGGTTATCTACCATAAAACCGTAAAATATAGGGCTTGATATTTCACGGTTGTTCATTAAAAACCGTTAAGTATTTGATATAAACTTCACGATTCTTGGTCAATCATTGTGAAATATAACATACAATATTCGATGCTTATTCACAAAGGATTGTGAAATATATTGACATAAAATATTTTATGGTTCTAATGCTAAACTGTAAAGTATTTGACACTAGGTTTGGTCATATGTAATAAGTTCATTTGACGGTTGTTAGTCTATAACTATAAAATGTTTTGAAATACTTCATAGTTATTTTAAAGAACCGTGAAATATTGTGAAATACTTTACGGTTATTTACAAGTAACCTTGAAGTATCTGAGAATTTTTTTTAAGTTAGGGGCCTCACTTTCGATTGCCCCTACAAAATTACCTATAGAAATAATATATATACACTAAACACCAAAGCAGATCCAGTTCTAAAGGCATCATGTATACAAAGTAATCAATTCCAACAAGAAGTCTATGAAATAATGCACAATAATAGCAAATTAAAGCAGATCATCCAGTACTATATATACAGTTATCAATACATCAATATCAATATGGACCAAGTGCATGTATGTAGCAAGCTGCATATCTATAGACTCAGTAGCAAATGTCCATCACTACTGAAGCCACATATCAAAAGGAAAACTTATTTGTAACAAG
The DNA here is from genome assembly GCA_963210345.1 of Inga oerstediana. Lineage (NCBI taxonomy): Eukaryota > Viridiplantae > Streptophyta > Magnoliopsida > Fabales > Fabaceae > Inga > Inga oerstediana. The sequence continues at coordinate 67,703,824 of OY723405.1, read as the reverse complement.
TTGACAAACAAAACAAAATCATCATTAAGATTAATATTTAAGTCAAACAATGATTAACACAAACAATAATAGTCAAGCAACAAAGGTAAGGGCATTTACATGATCAAGTGCCCTATTTTCTTTTCCTAGTCTTAATAATTTTAATGTTCATTTTAGTTACAATTATTTTCTTCAACTTGTAAAGCAATTTTCCTGTCTTTGAAATCCAAATTCCTTCATTGTGGTCATGCCTAATGTACAAAGCATCATCCTTATTGAAATGTGTATCAAGTGACGTATCCCTTGAAAGGATCATCCTCAACTGGATTGCCTTCACCTCCTGCATCCGCATTTGTTTTATTTAATAACAAAACAATAAACCTTTCTTAATTAGCAGGATTAGGAACATAGAACACTTGTTTAGCTTGAGAAGTTAAAATGAAAGACTCTTCATTTTACCCTTCTTTGTTCCAATTTAGTTGTATCAACTTTGACTCATCCACTTTCAAAACATTATTATTATCAACTCACTTGCACCCGAATACCACAATTTGAAATCCTACATAACACAACTCCCAAATGTTTCAACCACCCCAACATATGACATATTCGCATAGATAGGATTTTTATCTTTCACACTTAATACATCCATGGCTCTAGTTATCTTGCTCTTTAGTGTAGAAGGTTTATCCATTCATGATGAAGTTTGAGAAAGAAAGTACCAACTTGATCGAACCATTTGCCAAGAACATTACTTTCTAAGAAATTGAATTATAATCATCATTATATTTCTCATCCATGTGCTGCTTTAACCATGTTGTGAATTGTTTATTATGTTCTTTGGCATACCAACTCTTTACTCTGTTAAGGTTTCCCCTCCTTAGCTCATTCATCTGAATATCTATATACTCGTCAATCTCTTTGGAGTTGTGAAATACATATAGGTGTGCTTGATCCCACTATTGGTTTGAGATAGTGATAACTTTCTTTCTCATTAACCCTTGTCTAGATGTCCTTTCTTCATGTCAAGACACCAAAAGGCCAATATATATCTTATGCATCTTTTAAGTAATTGATACAAAATTTAGCAGCCTTTTCACAAATATATCGTTCAATAATGCAACCCTTAGATGAATCCATTTTTCACACACCCTTATAAGTCTTTCATCTTGCGATCGACTGGGTACATCCTTCACATATAGACTTGGCCACCTAGTTGTATCTCTTTAACCAAGTAAACAATTAGATGCACCATGATGTCAAAGAAAGCTGGAGGAAAAAACATCTTCAACTCACATAGCATAGTCACGATTTAGGTTTGTAACCTCGACAATTTCTTGGGGCCAATTACTTTACTATACAATGACTTGAAGAAGAAATATAGCTTCATGATCATAGCTCACACTTCATTAGGTAAAATACCTCATATTGTTACCGAAATAAAGTTTTCCATCAACAGATGGCAATCATAGGATTTAAGATCCTTTAGCTTCAAGTCATTCATTGACAAAAGGCTGCCAATGTTTGATGAGTAAGCCTTTAGCACTTTCACTACAACAAGAAAATCACATAAACTTTTTTTTCCTTATTTAGATAGGGTGAAAGCCACTGGCCAAAGGAATGTACAAGATCCCCTCTCTTATAGTGCCAATTCATCCCTTATTCCCTTCTCAACCATGTCTAACCTCACATTTATGTCATCCTTTATCTTCCCCTGTAATATTGAGTAACATCCTAAAGAGACTCTCATCCACATTTTTTCAATGTGCATGACATCAAGAAGATGTATAACATTTAGGAAAGTTCAATATGGCAAATTGAAGAAAATAGACATTTTCTTCCACCTGCTTGTCCTTACATATTTCCTAAATGGCTTCCCAAATTTACAACTTATAGCATTCATTTTCTTTCTAAAACCTCATCCCAATCAAGGCTCATGTGCCCTTCTTTCCTCTAATTTCCCATTGAAGTATTTCCTCATATGGTGATACGGATGACCCTTTTGCAACCATCTATGATGTCCCATATAGGAATTCCTTATACCATGATTTAACCTTATTGATTGTGTACCCTCTTCACAAATCTCTAAGTTGGCCTTGAATGTTGTATCATGACAAATTGCCATACACAAGAAAATCATTGATTGTGCCAACAGCATGGCCTTTAAGTTGAATGTTTCTTTCCCTTAAGCATCGTATACATGAACCCCACTCTTCCATAACTGCTTCAAATCTTCAATTAGTAGTACAAGGTATACATCTATGTTATTCGTTGGTTGCCTTGGCCTTGAGATTAGAATTGATAACATAATATACTTCCATTTCATCGAGAGCCATAAAGGGATGTCATATACAAACAATATAACCAGCCACGAACTGTGGGTACTGCTTTGAATCCCATATGGGTTCATCCTATCAATAGCCAATACTAGGTAGAGATTTCTTTTTTCTTTAGCAATTTCAACAAACTCAAGATCAAACTTACTCCATTTAAAAGAATTAGTAGGATGTCGAAGCATGCCATCTCAAATTCTTTCATCTGCATTCCACCTTAAATTTTTGCATCATGTATATTATTGTACAAGCATCTAAATTTAGGTATAACGCCTTCTCTAGACTCTTCCTATTCTCTTGGTCGCATGAGGTTCAATGCTTTAGACACTCATTTAATGATTCGTATTCTTTTCTAAAAAAAATACAATGGTTGGTGCACACATGTATATTGTCATAACTCAAGCCAATAGTGTGCGTCACTTGTTTTGCATCATATATCATCCACAGATAGATAGACAGTCAGAGAGGACATACAAATATTAGAAGACATGTTGAGAGCATATGCACTGGATTTTAAGGGAAGTTGGGATCTTTTCCTTCTGCTAGCTGAGTTTGCCTATAACAACAGCTATCACGCGAGCATTTAGATGGCTCCGTGTGAAGCACTATATAGAAGGAAGAGCCAATAGTCTCTCTGCTGGACGGAATTGTCTGAATGAAAACTATATGGGATAGACCTAGTAGATCAAACCATAAAGTAAATCAAGATTATCAAAAAGAGGCTCCTAGCAGGGCAAAGTAAATAGAAGAGCTACATTGACAAAAGGAGAAGACCTCTAGAATTTGAGGTTGGGGATCATGTATTTTGGAAGGTATCTCCAGTTACTAGAATTGGCAGAGCAATAAAGAGGAAAAAGCTAAGCCTTTGGTACATTGGCCTTTCAAGATACTGCCAAGAGTTGGGCTAGTGGCGTACCGAATAGCCCTACCCCTAAAATTGAGCAGACTCCACGACATTTTTTCATGTCTCACGGTTGAAGAAGTACCAACTAGGCCTTGAGCATGTCATTGCATATGAAGACATTGACATGCAGGATAACTTCACATATGAGGTTGAGCCAGAACAAATCATTAATTGGTAAGAAAGATGGCTCAGACACCAAACCATACCATTTTTAAAGGTGTTCTGGAAGGGACTGTCTCTAAGGGAAGCAACCTAGGAAGCAGAAGAAGACATGAAGAAATGTTACCTAGAATTTATGCCTCAAGATGTGTAACAAATTTTGAGGATGAAATTTATTTTACTAGGGAAGAATTGTAATATACTAAACTTTGTAATGGTTAGAGTTTGTATATGTAAATAACTTAAATGAAATAAAAACTGGTGCTAATGTATATAAATATGGAGCTATTTTCGTGATTCTCAAATACACATGGTGTCATTTACTGAAGTTAAGAAGTTAGAGGACATAAGGGGTTCATAATGTCATTTGGCAGGCCTTGATATATGTGTTGTAGTCCTAAGTAAAACCCAAGTAGGATCCAGAGTAAACACCGACAAAGTAACTTTATTAAAGTAGCTTTAATAAAGTAACTAATAATGACTCAACTTTTGTGGTAGCTCCATAGAAAGTGACACATGTTCATTCATCACGAGATACACTAGTTAACTTTTATGCTGGCTTTACAAGAAAGTGCCACGTGTCACTCATCATTACACTTGCCTTTTTAACTTTTAAGTTGGAACTCTAAAAAGGTGCCACCTAGCCTCTGAGTCAGGGGAAACCACCGGTCTTCAGTTCGATCATGTACTTGACTTCCCAAACACCAAATCCAGGAGTCTGGGGAATTCATCAGGTTCCTCTTGTTAGGTTCGGCAGGCACAGCGGAAGAATTTTAAAATTTTACCAATCCTAATCGAGGATCTATCAATGGCGTTTAAACCAAGTTGGAAGGATTCATACCTTTTATGATTCAGGGTTTTCACGATCTCTAGGAGCCGACACGTCAGGTCCGCTCCCTCTACCGGTATCCACACGAATGCTCTCCCTCTATTGCATACTAGCTCCTCTAATGTCTCCTAGGGTTTTCCTTGCGGCTCTCAATTCTCATGTGCATCTCAATATATCTGCTCTATCAAGTTTATAACCTATGAGGGCTATTTTCAAATTTCAAAATTCAAAATTAATCATCATTAATTTTGAAATTAATTAACTATTAATTATCTTGATGAGCTAATTAAATAAATTCAGTTTAAATTAAATCTTTCTAACAGTTTTAATTTAACCTATTTATTTAATCCAAATAAAGAGCCATTAGGTTTAATTTATCTTCATAAATTAAATCTGAGATACCATATCTCTATCATGTTAGTTATTAAATTTAATATATCTTAATAAATTAAATTTAAAACTAACACAATATAATATATATATATATATATATATAAGATATATATATTTCAAAAATATATATCTATATAATATTATTAATGAATTTTATATTATATATATATATGTATAAATATAAAATTCGTCCACCCTAAATTAAACATTATCTCGTGTTGGGCCATTCTTGTGTGCGACCCTGTAGTGGGCCAATAACTATAGTAACCCAAAAGTTGCAAGCGGCATCTAGCAAGACATTACGACTACTCAATTCATATGAGGATCATTATCACGATGCAACTTGTCATACAACCATGTCACGTCCCTTTTGTCACACGATATATCGATCAAGGATAAGGCATGGATAATGTCATCCTCTTGTTCCTGACCATTACTTTCTCGATTCCTGAGTAGCCTGATAATAGAGATAGAAACCCCTTTCCATCATAGTATGACCAAACATTTCTCAGACTCACTCATCGAGGGGCCCAGTAATATCTCTCTACTAATGTGAGGGACAAATTCCATCTTGATCATTCATATTCCTATGCATAAAAAACCACCAAGCCCGATCGTAGCCTTTATCATCACCCAGTCAAAAGTGACTTTTGACTAGTTCAAAGCTTAGCAACTCTCATGTAGGAATCCATGATGACCTCAGGTTTAAGGGCATTGTGATGTTGTTATACATGAGAAAATCTTATGACTTGATCTATGTAGCTTTCTCATAGTGGGTCAGTCCAGTACCTTGTACTCTTACAAGTGCCTAAAACTTTGATTCGTATCTCCATATCTTATCAAAGTCATACTGATCTTGTTTCATCTCTACTCCCGCATAGATGACCGACTAGGGACATTTTAGGACAATCTTTATGAATTATCCAAGGATACAATTATCACAGTTAACATGCAAATAATATGATAACAGAATGGAGAAATTTCATTAAAATAATGTTCAAAGTACAATGATTGGGCCTTAGGACACAATTTCCAACACCTCTTCCCCAGACCCTTCAAGGATGCCCAGGAGAGAGAGAAGAGAGAGAAAAGATTATACAAGAAAGACACTTGTTACTCTATGGCACCAAATCCAACTCATCCCTTCCTCTTTATGAATTTGGCCTGCTAAGAGAAAGAAGAAGAAAAATGTAACATCTCAAATTTCAGTCACCAAAATTCCTTTACACCTTTATGGTATTAAAGGGAATAAAATAATGAACATTGGCACACTTGAATTAGCCAAACAGTGTAATTAGTGGCCACACAAACTTTGGACCAACATAAGACATAAAGTCCTATTTTTGACCTCTTAAAAGCCCATTTTTGTAGCCCCAAAATGAGATAATGGAAGAACACAATTTTTGAGCCCAAATAATAGTGAATTTCGACCAACAATAAAGAAAGGAAGAAGGTCCAATCTAATTACAAAAATGTAGTGGCAAAATGGTCATTTGACCAATAAAGCAAGAAGCCTTTATTTTCTTCAAATTAAGGGCTATATTTCGTCCAAACAAAGGAAGTAAGAGGGAAACAAATTCTTGGTCCAAATTAAGCAAAATATAAAGAAATTGTAGCCAAGTAAAAGAAGAAGGAAAAGTCAAAAGTTGTCATGTGATTAATTGGCATTAGAATAATATTGTTCAAGGAGGTGGATGATGATAATTCAAGAAGCCTTTCAGTCCCTTCAAGGGCCATATTTACGCCAAGACAAAGAGAGCAAGGAGGAAACATTTGTGGCTAAGTAAAAAGGATAAAGAAAAGTCAAAAAGTAGAACATGTTATTGATTGCAATTAAATAATATATTCTTAAGGAGGTGTAAAGAGATATTTTAAGAGCTAACTAAGCTCTTCCAAAGGCCAAACCTTATATCCAAAATAGAAGGGGGGAGGGAGAAAGTGGCTTGAAGAACAAGAACACAAAGGGAAAGCATAAGAGTTCAAGAAGCCAAACAAGGTAAGTTAGTTATAAAAGTCACTTGTCCTTGCCTTCAATCTCTTGGAAATCTCTTCTAATTTTCATATCCTCCTTGGAAACATATGTAGCAAGCACAAATCAAGAGGAAGAAAGAGGAACAGGGCCACGATTTTGAGTCTTGAGAGAGAAAGCAAAGGTAAATCATGAAACCTTGCCTAACCTGTTGATTTATGTTTGTTGGCAGTCGTTGGATGATTGTTGGCTTGGTTTTCATGACTTTATGATTTTGGGAATGCCAAACCCTAAGGGGAGGTTCTGTCCAAATTCACACTAATTATGTGCAATTGATGTTTAAGTAGTTAAACATGGGATTACAAGTGAAAAGAAAGTGCTTAATTGAATAAAAGCATGAAACTTGAATTTTTCCCAAAAATTCCAGAATCTTGGCCAGCTGTGTTTGGTAGTGTTTGGATTGCATTTTGAATTTTCGATGGTTCCATTCTGTTTAGAATGGAAAATTGTGTAAGGAACATTTGAAATATGAATCGTGAAGGCTTTAGGGTGTGAAATAACAATTTTACCCCTAAAGCCCTAAACACAGTGGCTAACAAGGGTAAATATGTAATTTGGACATGAATTTGACTAATCTGAGGTAAAAAATATATTCTACATGTGAAATTGTGTAGGAATAGCCAAGTTCATAATATTTGGTAAAGTACAGTTGGACCAGGTATAAAAGTGCTTAGATCGAGTCCAAAGGGTATTTGGTAATATTGCGTTTTTGAGTTAAGATAAAAAACACAATGAGTTTAGAATAGTTAATAACTCAATTATCATAAATTTTGAATTTTAGGAAATATCAATAGCCTGAGCTGGACATAGAATATTGGATAGACAGACAAGCAAGGAAAGTGCAATTCTAGGTAGTAACTCTATCTTTCATACACTATGAGGTGGTATATATGTTGTATGTTGATATATTATGTGATATGAATAATGAACACACAATATCTAGCTGTAGTGCGAGAAAAGTACAAGTATCATCTAATGGGGAAAACACAAGTACCATTCGGCCTAGTGAGAACCCAGCTATGATACACAGTGCTAGGGGGCACATTACCTAGTATGGTATGAAGTACATGGACAAGTAGGGATTTGGCCCTGAATTTTGACACACACTGGTATACAGTGTTATTGTTATATTACACTATATGGTGCATTCCATATTTATTTATCACATTTTATATTATTGATAGGTTGTTACCATTGAGATTCTTTTGAATCTCACTCTTTCCATAAATGTATAAAGTTTTTAGTAGCAGGTAGCGGCTCAAGGAGCAAAAGTAGTAATTACAGACGATTGAAGGTTCTGGTCCAGATCAAGCACTAACATTGGTTATCTGCAGGCTTTGATTATATTTTAAGTCGATAATTATTATGTACAATCCTTGTAGGGAATTCTGTAATGTAATCAAATACTTATTATCAATATTTTTATGCTATTTTGTGTGTCCACTGAACTACGTACAAACGCTCTAATGAATGTTGAAATAAATAAGAGTTTTGACAATTCTCTCCATTTGTCCATTAGTTTATAGATGAATGGTTGTGCTGAACTTCAATTTAGTACCCAGAGCTTTATGCAGAGACTTCCAAAACTTTGAAGTAAATCAAGGGCCATTGTAAGATATAATGCTGCTTGGTGTATCATGGAGCCTAACTATTTCCTTTATATATATATATATATATCTTCTAGCTTATCTGGAGAATAGCTGGTGTTGATTAGAATAAAATGAACCGATTTCATTAGTCAATCAATGATTACCCATATTACATTGTAGTTCTTCATCTAGGTAATCCTACCACAAGATCTATAGTAAAGCTTTCTCATTTCCACTTAGGAATTTTAGGATTTTGCATTAGCCTTAGTAGTCTTTGATGTTCTGCCTTTGCCTTTTGGCACGTGAGGCAACTCACAACATATTTGGTTACATCCCCTTTTATTCCTGGCCACAAGTATAAAGACTTTAGATTGTGGTACATTTTGATTACTCCTGGGTAAATAGTGTACTTCGTATTTCTATGATAGTTTCTGGTCTCTTACAATTCAGTATTGCTTATACTTTACTAGGATCTACTGAGACCCCATCTAGTAAGATAACATGACCCAAGAATTTGACCTTTGAAAGCCAAAACTCACATTTGCTCAACTTTGCATAGAGTTGCTTTTCCGTCAGGATTTCCAGCACTATTCTCAAGTACTCTTCATGCTCTTCTCTACTTTGAGTATATCAAAATGTCATCGATAATAACCACTATAAATTGATCTTAGATATTCTCAAAAAATATTATTCATATTTTCCATGAATACGACAGGTGTATTCGTTAGTCCGAATGGCATTACCAAGAATTCATAATGCCCATACCTTGGTCTGAGAGCAGTTTTTGACACATCATCTACTTTCACTCGTAATTGATGGTATCTAGACCTTAAATCAATCTTTAAGAATGCACAGGAACTAGCCAACTGATCTAGAAGATAGTCGATTCTAGGAAGTAGGGAAGAAATACATAATGGTGTGGATCCACTCCTTTTATTTCCTTTATCACTCATAGTGCCTAATCACAATATCACTAAATCTTGTCATTAATCAATTCATCAAAATATACATTTTGCATTTGAGCAGAGTATTCTGACCTATTGCTAAAACCTCTGCTCTGATACCAACAAGTGTGACACACTATTTTCATCACTATTTAGATGAGTTATATATATAATTGATTCAATCTACTAAGCTAGGTTTAGCCCAAACAGAGGGTTTGAACCTGTCAATGAATGGGCTTTTTTGAAATTGATGCTTTTTAAAACAATTATTCAATGGTTCAAACTCTTTATTATAACTCATCAATTATTTAACCATAATTTGATATTATCAGAGTAATATTCTGCTCTCACCTAAGTCTACCGCTTGTTAAATTAGGGCTTGAATCATGCAAATGCCCTTTCCCATATTGTTACTTAGGCATAGTATACTATGGCTATCCCTACTATGTATGCTCATACTGCTACTATGTGTACTACTTTCACTACTACTATATGTACTATTTTAACTATGTGCATCTCTATATTTGTATGTAGATACATATGTACAAAAGTTTTAGCCACACAAGGCTACCAAAAGTCCTAAGTCTAACAAAATAATTATACAAATAACCAATAAAATACTAACCATGCTTTTCCACCTTCTTAGTTATCTACAATTATTACTTCTTTGTCCCTCGAGTTGCTTGCTTTAGCTATATGTCATTTAATAGAAAGGGTGATATTCGCAAGAATCTTAGTAGTAATAATAGAATATCATAAAATATGCAAGTTCACGAAGCGTACAAACTAAATCATCAAAAAATAAGCATTTGGCAATCAAGATGCGGCACAATTAGCAATCACGAGACACACTGGTCTAATACAACTCAACTGGTATATCAGATCTTACAGCCCAGGGATACATCCTATGCCAAAGGCACATCAAGACTTGTGGCCTTAGGACACAAAGTCCATGACAACACAAATTACATAGCAGGTCTTACAGCCCAGGAATACACCAATGCACATCGGGACTTATAGCCCAGGGATACACCCCATGCAACAATGCACATCTAGACTTACAACCTTAGGACACTACACAATAATCAAATCATATATTCATGAAACAAATATAATCAATTGGTACAAACAAATATGCATAACAATTACATAATATATGAGAGTAAGAGTTACTACCTGTCGACCCTTCTGACAATTTACCTTCACCAATTGGCTTTCTCTTCGAGCTCGAGTAGATATCAAATGCTATAATTTGAAATTCATGTAGAAATGGGTCATTACTCATTCCAATCTTATTAACATAATTAAAATTATGTTATCATTGACCCTCTCATAACTCTTATCCTTTAATTTGAAATAGTTTATTATCTTTAATAATCTTTTATACTTAGGTATTTATGTATCTAATTATGACATGTTGAATGTAACCCCCTTACTTAAAAGCCTTGAAAATAGTTTGAAAATGTGTCATAAAGTCAAACTAGAGACTATAGAACAATTTTGCAACTCATTCGAGGTCCCGACTCCAAACACGGTTCTACCCTATACTAAAGTGGGTTTTCAAAAACTTTTCAAATCACGTTTAATGATGTCTCATTTCTGTTTTTCAAATCTATTTGGCTTGTTCGGTTCTATTCCATTCATTAATATCAGAGTACTTAACAAAATTTTTCGATGAACTCTCAGGTTACATTCATTGACTAATAAGGTCTATAGGGCAAGATTGCCCATTTGTAGTTCCCTTATCGGGGTTGGATACAATACCCAGGTTTATACTCGGTGCGACCACCATTACTACATTTTACTTACATTTACATCAAGTACATTATATATATTTTTTCCCAAAAGTTTGATAACAAAAAAATCCCTAATCTTCTATCAGCCTACTCTAGCCGTCCTTTTTTACCTATTTGTCCTTTGATTCACTTGCCCTAGCTGTAGGTTAGTCATGGGAAAGAGTGAGATTCATATGAATCTCAGTAGTAACATTTCACTTATATGACAATTAATTTCACAGAGCATGTAAGATATCATCACATAACATCATTCTCAGCAGCAACACATTCTTGACATTCATAACATTCATAGCATTCTTGACATTTGTAACATTCATAACATTCTTGACATTCATAACAATTGATGATATGCACATAAATACAAAGTATCATACATGATATAAGAGAAAGAGTCACTACCTTGTTCTTTCTGATCTCATTCTAGTACGGATTTCTTACGCTCAGGGCAGATGTCAAATCCTATAAATAGAATTAAGGATGATGAGTTATTGCATATTTCAATTCTTAAATAACTCCAAAACACTTGGGGTTGGTTATCATTTGAGTCCTTTTAAGTGTCTATGGGAAGATCAAACAAATGCCTAAAAGGGTTAGGGAGAGCTAGACCAAAAATCACCTTTTAAAAATTCAAAGTGCTCAAATAGGGGTTTGGCCATGGCCAAGGGAAGGTCAAAAACTTTTGAGCTACGGCCAAGAACCCTTGGTTGTAGCCAAGAAATTGCCTGTTTATTGGCTGAACTTCTAACAACCATAACTTCTAGTGCACAAATCCCAATGATACGCATTTTATATCGTTTTAAAGTTGACACACCCTCTATTTAACTGGAAAGTTTCAGAATTTTTAGACATCATTTGCTTATTTCAAAACACCATGCAAACTGGTTGCTTTGCGCAGAATTTTCAGTGACAAAACTTCCAATTTTCAACCAATATTTCCAATGGTCCAAAATTCACAACCAAGGCTACACCCCACACAGTTTTTCATGTGGAACACAATGGAAATATCAAAACAACTAAATTTCCACTTCTTTAAAATGTTCTGTTTTGGGCAGAAATTCAACATAAAATCCCATAATTACCAAACTTTCCATTCAAGTCTCAAACTATTTTCATATGTTTAAGACACACCACAAGACACCATTAATACCAACAAAACACCATGAAGCTTCAAAACTCTAATACACTAAAAAATAAGGCAGATTCACATAAGCCAAAGCTCTCAACCAATCATCACAATATATACATCAAAGGATGGCTCTTACTCACCTCTAGCACCTCCTCGAGTTTGTTCTTTGATTTTCAGCTTCCACCACTTCTTAGAACACACAAAACACCTTCTTGAAAATCTAAAACCATAGAAATGAAGCTCTCATCAAGATGAACAAGATTAGAGAAGAGGTTTTTAGCACTAGAGGTGATCTACAAGGTTAAAACCTAAGGAAAAGAGCTCACCTTCAACCTTTGCTTCTTTCTCTTTCTTCTTCTTTGCTTAGCCGACTTGGATAAAGCTTGAAGAGAGAGTGAAGTGTAATAAATGATCCTATCTTCAGCCCTCCTATTCCTTATAGCCAATTTGGATAGGAGAGAGGGAGAGTATGAGAAGTTTAAACATTTGACCTCATCCCATGGTGCCAAGTGTCATAATCTTGTGACTTTTCCAAAAGCATGTAACCATGTAGTTACTTTACCTAGTTTCCTTTGCGCTTAGTTATACTTCTAGTTCTTTTACCTAATAATCAATTTCTTCTTCCAAAAGGAGAGGAAATTGCTGACTAATTGGCTGATAAATTTCTTTCTTCCCATTTTACCCCAGACTATGGCAATTTTAGTTAGATTGCCACTTGGTATATTACCTAACTCTGTTTCCCCTGGCCATGCACCATTCCCCTCTCTTTTAGTTCAACTTAGACTTTGTGTCCATAATTAAACTTAAATACTGGGTTTGTGCACTTTCTATTGCTTATTTGGGTCATAATTCGCACTTAATTTCCTGAAAGTGTTCATCCAACTTTCATTATGTTTACATTTGGAGTCATAAGCCCTTATACATATTTTGGGGCATTACATTGAATGTCTATTTCCCCTGCAATTAACCCTTTAATTCAATTAAATTAACCCTTCTAACTTATCCCAAACTCTCAAACCATCACTAACTTTAGTTCCCTAAAATGTGATCAATTTCCAGACTTAACCAATGCTGCCTCAAAATTTTAGGGAAATTTGAAAAATCATATCTTTTGCTAGAAAACTCCAATTGACATAGTTCAAATTCCTATGTAAAGCTCTTTCAATCCTTAGCAAAGAAAAATTAATATCTGGTATTATATCGTAGACCTAAGCTCGAAATTTTGGCGTGCAAACTAATTGTCCATTTGGTGAGACAAAATATTCCAGATTGTCTACCTAAATTTTAAAAATTCATAACTTACGATATACACATCCAATTTCTGTGTTCTAGTACTTGGTTTAAAGCTCTATAAGTATATTTTTAAGGAAAAATAATCACACGGACAAATTACCACTACTACAAAAAAACTAAAGCTGTGGTGCTTATAATTGTATTAACTGTGGCGCTAGAGAAGTGCCACATATCTGGACGCCACTAAAAAAAGCTGTGGCACTTGGAGACGCCACAACATTTTTAATTTTTTTTTAAAAAAATACCCTCCTGTGGCGCTTGTTAGAGGAAGTACCACAGGAGGGGGTCTCCTGTGGCGCTTGCGTCAGCAAGCGCCACAGGAGGGGGGTCCTACTGTGGCGCTTACGTCAACAAGCGCCACAGGACTTTTTTTTTTTCTTTTTCTTTTTATTTTCTTTCCTGTGGCCCTTTTTTATGGTTCCTGATCGTGAAGCTTTATATAAAATGAGTTGCTTTCGTGTTTATCATCTGTACAAATTGTCAATCTTTCTATTTTATATTTCAACCTATTATATATATATATATATATAAATTTTCACATTTAAAACTCAAGTTCCCCAACAATAATGTTCTTACACAACAATATATTTATTGTCATTTCCCTAACAATAATGTTCTTACATTAATACTCTCCAAAGCTAACATAAAAAATATCACAATACAAGAACTTGATATGTGAACACAGTACATCAATAACTAATTAAGTAAATTAAAAGATTACTAAAAAATGCAAGCTTGTCTGCCAAAAAATTTAAACAAAGCAAAAAGGTAAACGTTATATTACGGTTTATCTTGACTGTACTAAAAAGAAATTTAAACAAAGCAAGCTAGAATGAAACAATCTTCTTCTTATGTTGGTGACGCTAGCTTGAGTGACGAGGATGAGCAAATGTGAGCTGTGGAGTGGAGTAGGGATCAACTGGAGTGGGGTTCAAAAGAGGAAGAGAGACAGAGAGTATAAAGAAAAGGACACAACTAGGGACAAAAGTGGGGACGGACGAAACAAAAATGGAAAAAGGGACAAGAGAATTTAATGAAGAAGACGAGTGTGTGTTTTTGTTGTGCAAGAGAAAGTGATATCTTTTACAGGGGGAGGGGCGTCAACGTGAGCTGAGGAAGAGGGAATAAAAAGGAAAAAGGGAGGGAAAAGATAAAACGTAAAGTTAAAGGAGGGAAATCTGATTGGTGGGAGAGTTGAAAATTCACATCCAGCCAATTGTGGCATTTCTTTAAAGAAGTGCCATAGCTGCCTTTTTTTTCTTTTTCTATTTAATTTTTTTAAAAATTTTGGGGACCAGCTGTGGCGCCTGGTGGAGGGGCCAATTGTGGCGCCTGCCCACCCTTGGGTAGGACCAGCTGTGGCGCCTGGTGGACCAGCCGCCACAGTGATAAATGTATATTTTATAATTAAGTAGGTATAGATTTTATGATATAATTGATTAAATTTATTGATATTTTATACCTATTTAATTATCTTTTATATATTTTCTTTCTTTTAATTAAGTTTAGGATAAAAGGAAATTTTGGCATAAAATCTACCCATATCTTATTTTATTTTGTAGGAGATAATATATATATATATATATATAAAAGAAAGTATCCATGAAGAATAACAAAGGCCTGGCAGCAAAATTGAAGAGAAAATGACGTGGACCCCACACGATTGAAAGAGGCTGATACGGGAACTTGAATGTTTAGGGGATAACAACATATCCATGATGCAGAGATATTGAGTTGATTCTTAAATATATATATATTATAATATAATATATATGATTGATATATTGAAGGGAAAAGATTTGGATAGAGCCGGAAAGCCCTGTGCACCCGGCCCAAGCAATATATATTAGGGGAGGAGACCAGCGAAAAAAAAACATATCAGAACAGAAGGGAGCAGAAGTCGAGTGGAGATCAAGAGAAATAGAGGGAGTTTTTCACATATTTTCTCTCTCTCTTATTCTTTTTCTTTATTCTTTGAATCTGAATTTCTTTATTTCATTATGGATTTTATTCTAGCCATGTGTGGCTAATTTTCTTTTTAGACCTAGGGAAACTATGAACTCACTAGTGAACTATATTTTATTTCTATGATTATTTAGTTATGATTTATGTTAATTTTGGTTACTTAATCTTGATTTATTATGTCCGTTTGATGGTTGGCCACCATTAGATGTGAATTTGAGTATTAGAATTTACCTTGACGAAGGGGATTTTAATTAGGCTCTGAGATTAAGTAATATGAGATTAAATTACGATTTAATTTGCGATTAGGATAGACATATACCTAATAGCCCCATATAATTGTTGAAGAGTGTGTTTGAATTATCTTGCCTCTTAAGTAATTTGGTTAGACATAACAATTATACTTAAGAGAGGGTTGTGAGTAAACCGACAGGCACTTATAACTATTTATACTCGAGATTAACAAAATCAACATTTGAGATTAACTAATTAAATGGATTTGAGATTTGGGGTGCTAGTGAGGGATTAGTGACTCTAGGTTGTGTTTGATATTGATAGTTTTTTTTAATTAATTTCCTTTGAATTTACTCATAAATAGATTCGTTTAACTTAAAAGAAATTGAGATTTTAATGTCTAAAAATTAATTGATTGATTCCTCGTGGGACGATACTCTACTTATCACTTTATTACTTGGCACGACCCGTATACTTGCGGAGCGCATCAAGTTTTTGGCGCCGTTGCCGAGGAGTTAAGGCAACTAATTTTTAGTATTAAAGGACCTTTAGTATTTTAAGCTTAAGCAATTTTTTTTTTCTTTTTTTCTTTTCCAATTTTATATTTGATCTTTGTCTCTTTGTCTTTGCAGTACTTTACATTTTATGTCAGGGACAGCAAAGAAAACATCTAAGAAGACAAGGAAGGTTAGCGAACTTTTAGAGAGAACTCCACCTCAGCATTCAGATCACGAGGAAGAAGAAACCATAAGCAAAGAGATGGCTGAGGATGAAAATGATACCTTGGGTGTCAATGATTTCCTAGGAAGGCAATCTCGAGGTTATCAGTCCGGAATCAAAGTACCTGCGTTTCAAGCCAACAATTTTGAAATCAAGCAAGCTACGCTTAAGATGCTTGAACTACAGGGTCAGTATGCAGGAAACAACACAGAAGATCCAAATCGGCATCTCATACAATTTCTTGATGTTTGTGACTGTTTCAAACAAAATGGAGTTTCTAGTGATGTGATCCGTCTTCAGCTTTTTCCATACTCTCTACAAGGAAAAGCCAAAGAATGGCTCAATGGTTTAGAAGAGGGTAGCATAACTTCTTGGGAGACATTGGAAGAGAAGTTCAGATCAAGATTCTTTCCACACAACAAGATGGTCGATGCAAGAGCTGCTCTTACTAACTTCTGCCAACAATTCGGTGAACATTTGTATGAAGCTTGGTAGAGATTTAAGTTGCTTGTCAGGCAGAGTCTAGGTCATAATCTAGAAAAACGGGTATTGCTTCAAATCTTCTATACTCGTTTGACTCCTAAATCTAAATCTGAATTGAACGCCGTCACTAATGGGGGAATTACTAAGCAACCAGTAAATCATGTCTGGAAATGTTTAGATGACTTATCAGCTAACTTTATCCAGAACAACAATGAAAGAAGAGCAGTGAAGAAAGTTACTGAGGACCCGTCTTCACAGTTAATGGCAATGTTACATACTATCAACAAGAGGTTTGACCACCTAGAAGCTCAAGTAAACCGATCCAATGATGGACACATGAGAGTGAACGCTATCTATACACCTTATGATTATTGTGGAGATAGCCATGCTAATGGACAATGTCTCACATCTCAACAGATAGAGCCAGTAAACTATGTAGGAAATTACCGTGGTAATAATCAAGGTGATCCATACTCAAATAACTACAATTCTGGGTGGCGTAACAATCCTAGCTTCTCTTGGAAACATGGTGCCACTCTTAATCAAGCATCAACTTCTAATAAAAAGCAAGTTTCACCTCCTGGCTTCTATCAATTGGAAAAGGAATCCATTCCTACTCAAGAACCCAAAACTAATCTAGAGGCAATGATATCTCAGCTCACTAGTTTTCAACTAAAGAATACTCAGGATCAAGCTGCTACTAATGCAAGATTAGAATCGTCTATCAAGAATCTTGAGACACAAATAGGACAACTTGCAACTGCTGTGAATGCATTACAACAAAGAGAATTGCCAAGTAATACCGTGCCTAATCCTCGTAGAGATGGAAAAGCGGAATGTAAAGCCATTACCCTTAGAAGTGGTAAAGAATTACTTGAAGTGCAGCAGCCATCAATGAAGCCTTTAGGCTCTAATGATGAAGAAACTTCCAAGGTTTTTGTAGAAAATGATGAAGGGTCGACACAAAAGGTTAAGGGATTAGATGAGGATATGGACTCCCAAACGAAGGAGATAAAGAAAAAGGCGACAACTACTGAGACTCTTACATGGAGACCACCTCTACCATTTCCTCAAAGATTTCAAAAGAAGGCATTTAATGAGCAATACAAGAAGTTTTTGGATCTCTTCAAGCAATTACACATTAACATCCCATTGATAGAAGCTTTAGAGCAAATGCCTAAGTATGCTAAGTACCTAAAGGAGATGTTGAGTAAGAAGAAGCATTTTACTGAGTTTGCAACGGTAACACTAACCAAAGAGATCACTACTGTCATTAAGCCTAATGTTCCTTTAAAATGTAAAGATCCCGTTTCTTTCACTATTCCATGCGTGATTGGTGACAAATTTGAAGGTCGTGCACTGTGTGATTTGGGGTCTGCTGTAATATCCCAATTTTTGATTATGGGTTAATCATGATTATTATGGATAATTATGAATTTAATTGGAATTATTATGTGTTTTATGGCAATATTAAATTAATATGTCATAATTACTAAAAAATTGGAATAGTGGGAATATTGGCCATGAGTTGGTAATTAAGGGAGAAATTAATTACTAACTAAGAGAAAATGAGATGTGTGATAACCAATGAGACTATGACACATGGCAATTTGAGAGGAAGCAAGAGAGTGTGGGAGAAGTCAAACTTTCATTATTTTATTTCATTTCTCTCTCTTTTTCCTTTGTTGTTCGGCTGACATGAAAGATTAGAGGGAGTGTGATCATTTTGCTTCTCCATCAAGCTCATCTCTCTCCTTCTCACCATCTCTCTCTCATTCTTGCTCTCTCTCTCGTCAGCCATTTCTGCAAAAAAGGAGGAAGAAGAAAGCTTGAAAAAGGTAAGGAAAATGGCTTCTATTGCTCAAACTTCCCTCATTAAAGTTGATCCTTGAGTTAAGAGCTACATTTCTATGGTTGTAGCTTGTCCATTGGTTGTGGTTTGTGGCCACACGAAAATTTGAGAAGTGGTGAATCAAGAACTCTCTTTGGAGAAGTTGATAAGGTGTGTGAGACCTATCTATCTATCTAAGTTTCATACCATTTGAAATAGTTTGAATTTTCTGGAATTTTGGGCTCATTTTCGAAAATGAGGGCCATTGAGAGTTTGGTATATGTTTGGTATGGAATTTGTATGTTTGGAATGCATTTTTGGATAGATAGAATGGTTTGGGTTGGAAATTGTTAAGTTTGGAGAATTTGAGATTTTAGTGTTTAATGTTACCCAAAACCAAAGCATCATAATGGAATAGGATTTTGGTGATTTTGACATTCCCATTGGATTCCTTGAGTGATTTTGTGTGGGAATGAGCTTGGTTATTGATTTTGGGTTCATTTGAATCACTTGGGAAAAGTTGGAAAGTTGTCTTGTTTGAGCTCTGTTTTTCGCTGTCTGTTTGGGCGAGCGTTTTGAGTGACCAAATGGTATTGGAAAATTATGAAACTTTCCAGTCTTAAATTTCACATCCCAAGCTTCAAAATGGACATATATTTTGTGTCATTTCGTTTAGTATTCTGTGAGATATGGTTGTCCAAAGTTTGGGATTGAAACAGAACTCTGTTTTGGAGTAGTGGTTAGTTTTTGGTGATTCTGTAATTGAGTAGTGATTTCCAGTGATGGGATATATTTTTCCTTGAAATAGGACTCATATACCTTTCATTTGGCTTTGGAATCACTCCGTTTTGATTTTTCTAGGATTAGTTATGAATTTTGGAAGTTCAGCTCAGAGTCAGGAAATTTCTGGGCCGCGGCCCAAGAGTGGCTAGCCACGGCCCAAACCTTTTTGACCTGTTTCAGGCCGCGGCCCATGAGTGGCGGGCCGCAGCCCATGACCTTCTGACCATATTTGGGCCGCAGCCCAAGGAAGGGTGGGCCGCAGCCCACCCCTGTGTTCCAACACTTTGAGTTATCGAAAGGAGATCTTTAGCCTATTGTTTCCCAACCTTTTAGGGCTTTTATTAGAGGCATTTGTGGCCTCTTAAGGGTCAATTATGATAACCAAAATTAAGTGTTTCAAGTTAAATAAGTCTTGGAATAGAATATAACCCTTCGTCCCTAATTATGAATATAGGATTTGACATTTGCCTTCCTCGGGAGAGACCGGCGCTAGGACACGCACGGAAGGATCAAGGTAGTGACTCTTCTCTCACATTATGTATGATGTCTTGGCATGCATAACTTATCGTTGAATTTGTGAAATGTGTGCCATGGTCCATTACGGCGTGAGTAGGTCAGCGTGAGCCGTGTAGGGATTGACGGTGGTCATCTCTACGTCGGCCGTTGAACTGCCGTTGTAATCGACATGGATATTTGTGAATCCGACCCGTGGGGCGGCGTTTGTGAATCCAGCCGTGGGCTGTGTGGATTTTGCCTTTATGGCTTGTGTATGAAATGCATTATATGAATCCCAGCTGTGGTGAAATGTATTGTGTGGATTATTGTGATGCAATGCAACGTGAGCAATTCAGCGTGAGCAATCGTAAGGGATGACATGTGTCATACTAACCATAGACGTTGTAACTGCCATTGTAACTGCCGTTGTAGTTGCTTGTTGTGGTTAATGATTTACTTACATGCATTATTATTGTACATTATATGATTGATTTGTTACTACGGGGATTCCTTAGAATCTCACTCTCCCAAAAAGCATGTTTTAGACAGGGCCAAAGGATCGAAAGGCAAACGGGCGACGAAGAGCGGATAGTGCTCCGGTTTAGAAGTATATTTTGGTTTTATTGGTTATCATGTATATCATTGGGATGTTTTTGGGAAACGATTGTATATAATGGGATTGGTAGTATAGTTTTGTGTAATCCCCAAGTTAAGGGTAATGAATTGTGGGCTTTATGCCTTTGTAAATCCCTTACTTAATGAATGGAACCCGAGTGTGTCGGGAAATTGTTTATACTCTGATATTTGTGAATGAAATCAACTTGTACAGGCCATTAGTATTGAAATGTGAATATGAGACCGTCATGAACAAATGTTGTAAAAGTTTTTGTAAGCCATGATTTTGGGAAGATTGACTTTGTTTAAGTCCCAAAATCTATTACGGTCTCTAATTCCACATTAATTACATTTTTACGAACTAATCTCGGCCTTAATCGTGAAGGGGGTTACATCTGCTGTGAATCTTATGCCCCTATCTCTTTTTAAGAAGCTTCAGCTAGGGGTGGCCAATCCTACAACTGTTACACTTAAGCTAGCTAATCAAAGTTTCTCTTATCCATACGGTATCATTAATGATGTGCTGGTAAAAGTTGGCTTTTTTATATATCCTGCTAACTTCATTATATTGTTCTTGACATGGAAGAGGATCAAGACATTCCACTAATTATTGGGAGACCATTCCTAGCTACTGCAAGAGCATTAGTGAATGTCGAACAAGGAGAGATAATTCTACGACTTGGTGACGAGCAAGTCAAGTTTAAGAGGGATAAAGCAACAGAGTATCAAAATGAGTTTAAACAATGTGCAAGGGTTGTTGTGATGGATGACCTCAATTCAACTGAATTGGATTCATTTACCACTAAAGAGCCCCTTAAAACAACTATTGTTGTTGAAAACAATATTGTGGAGAATGCTCATAGGCAAAGTAAGCAAGTTTTGAACACCTCTACATCCTTCTCTGCATTACATTGGCACTGCTTGTTTCAACCTCCATGACCTTCTGACATAGTCAGGCTGAAGACTATAAAACAAGCGCTTGTTGGGAGGCAACCCAATAACTTGGTTTTCATTTATTATTTTTCTTTCTTTTTCTTTTCTTATTTTTATTCAGGTTTAAAGATGATCGCTCCTTTTGTGGCTGCAAATTCTTGCTCGTGCACTCTGTCCTCTCTCAAAATCTAGAACATCCTACATGGTGCTAGACGAAGAACTCCACATCAGAATCAGAGACATAAACCAGGGGAGTACTAGTTCCTTTCCCTCTTTATTGATTTTTGCAACATTGAGGACAATGTTTGATTTAAGTGTGGGGGAGAGATATAATTTTTTTTTGTGCTTGTCCTTATGCAATTGAAAAGAATTTTTCTTGACAAAAGTTGAAATCTTTGCATTGTTTAGGATTGACCTTAACTTTGAGCCTTCCCCATCTTAGAGAGTGCTATTGAAAAAAAAAATTAAAATAGAAAAGAATGTTTTAATTAAGCCTCTGAGCCTTGATTTTTTTGTATAAATCTTGAGATGGACTATGAGAAGAGGGAGTAGTTTGTAATATGATCAACAAATTATTAGTTTATGAAAATTTTGCTACCTAATTTCTTTAGGAAATTAGATGATGACCTTTGCTGGCTAAGTAAGATTTTGTTTAAGAACATGACTCAGGTAAAAATAAAAAATAAAAAAAAATACAAAGAATAAGAAACACAACTCCAATGGCTTTTCTAGACCTAACTTAGTAACCGGGGGCACTTCATCACCAATGTTGGCACTCACGTCAAACAGTAAAGTCAAAGAGAGTTATGAGTTGGGCTAAAAGCCTCTTGAGGTATTTGTTGGAATAACTGAGTAACCGGTGCTGCATCACCCATGTGCAGGATCGCGTCAAAAGGGGATCTACAACAGCTCAAGATGATGAAAAAAGAAAAGAAAAGAAAAATAAATGAATCAATTTTCTACCTGAGGATCCTTAATAAATTAAAAGAAAAGCTTGGTTAAGTGTGGGGGCATTTGAATTTTTCTGGAGGAGTTTAGTAGCGTAATATTCCTTTACTAATCTTATTGTTGCACTTATTACTTGCCGATCCTTTGATCATTAGACATTAAGAGATTATCACAATTGTTTAAGGCTATTGGCTTAGTGACCATTCTTATGAGACATTAAACTGAATAGAATTTGATAGTATGATTTAAGTGTGATGGTATGTTGCTCTCTGTTTAGGAATTTCATAAGTAACGTGCTTTTTATTCAAATAATCATTTTCTTTCTTTTGCTTGAGGACAAGCAAATGTTCAAGTGTGGGGGAATTTGATAAATGTATATTTTATAATTAAGTAGGTATAGATTTTATGATATAATTGATTAAATTTATTGATATTTTATACCTATTTAATTATCTTTTATATATTTTCTTTCTTTTAATTAAGTTTAGGATAAAAGGAAATTTTGGCATAAAATCTACCCATATCTTATTTTATTTTGTAAGAGATAATATATATATATATATATATATATATATAAAAGAAAGTATCCATGAAGAATAACAAAGGCCTGGCAGCAAAATTGAAGAGAAAAGGACGTGGACCCCACACGATTGAAAGAGGCTGCTACGGGAACTTGAATGTTTAGGGGATAACAACATATCCATGATGTAGAGATATTGAGCTGATTCTTAAATATCTATATATTATAATATAATATATATGATTGATATATTGAAGGGAAAAGATTTGGATAGAGCCGGAAAGCCCCGTGCACCCGGCCCAAGCATTATATATTAGGGGAGGAGACCAGCGGAAAAAAAAAACATATCAGAACAGAAGGGAGCAGAAGTCGAGTGGAGATCAAGAGAAATAGAGGGAGTTTTTCACATATTTGCTCTCTCTCTTATTTTTTTTCTTTATTCTTTGAATCTGAATTTCTTTATTTCATTATGGATTTTATTCTAGCCATGTGTGGCTAATTTTCTTTTTAGACCTAGGGAAACTATGAACTCACTAGTGAACTATATTTTATTTCTATGATTATTTAGTTATGATTTATGTTAATTTTGGTTACTTAATCTTGATTTATTATGTCCGTTTGATGGTTGGCCACCATTAGATGTGAATTTGAGTATTAGAATTTACCTTGACGAAGGGGATTTTAATTAGGCTCTGAGATTAAGTAATATGGGATTAAATTACGATTTAATTTGCGATTAGGATAGACATATACCTAATAGCCCCATATAATTGTTGAAGAGTGTGTTTGAATTATCTTGCCTCTTAAGTAATTTGGTTAGACATAACAATTATACTTAAGAGAGGGTTGTGAGTGAACCGACAGGCACTTATAACTATTTATACTCGAGATTAACAAAATCAACATTTGAGATTAACTAATTAAATGGATTTGAGATTTGGGGTGCTAGTGAGGGATTAGTGACTCTAGGTTTTGTTTGATATTGATAGTTTTTTTAATTAATTTCCTTTAAATTTACTCATAAATAGATTCGTTTAACTTAAAAGAAATTGAGATTTTAATATCTAAAAATTAATTAATTGATTCCTCGTGGGACGATACTCTACTTATCACTTTATTACTTGGCACGACCCGTATACTTGCGGAGTGCATCACACAGCTGGTCCCCAAAATTTAAAAAAAATAAATAGAAAAAGAAAAAAAACAAGAAAAGGGCAGCTGTGGCACTTCTTTAAAGAAGTGCCACAAAATGTGCGCCACCTTTCAACCTTTTTCTAGTAGTGTACAAAGTTATCCTCATGATATTTGCCTAATTGCTCACTGCTTAAAATCTGGAAAATAGAATGTTACCATTTTTTTGTACAAAATTCCAAAAATTATAATTTTTTATAGATATCCAATTAACGTGTTCTAGGACTCATTTTAAAACTTATGATATGTACTATTTCCTTGCTAAATTTCATAGAAAGAGGACACTATTAGCCCTATCAAACCCACGTTCGATTCTGACTATCTTAGTGACACTACAAATTCGACCCCCTGTCACCAAAACCTCAAAAATGCCACCTTTCTCTTCCTAAAATGAACTCTTCTTGAATTTATCTTTTAAGACACATGTTTAGCTTTCTAATCCGCAAAGAAACCAAATCAAACCCACTCAAACATTTTAGTTTTAGCTTTTGCAAACTCATGCATACAACACTCTGTTTTCAGCAATGGAAGATCAAGAAGAAAAATGGATATGCAACCTCAAACTATGACTCAAAACTCCAGAAATTAAGTAGAGAAGAGTAGGAGACAGGGTTAGTGGAGTCACTCTTCGCCCCTAAAACTCCATCAGTTAAGTCCTGAAAAAATTGTAGAAAATATTATCAAGGACTTAAAATTCCTTATTTTGGAACCTAACCGTTGTTATGCCAAGACTCAATTCATTGGTACTCTTTAGGGGCTGTTTGGTATGAGGGGAAGAGAGGGGAGGAAAAATAAGATATCTCTCTTGCCCTGTGCCCACTCTTCGATCTCCCATTGCATCGGTTCCTAAATATCGACTCTCTTGCCCGCCCTTGATAGACTAAAGGCTGAAGACCGAGTAAAAGGGCTGGCAGGCAAGGCAAAATAGCATGAAAGAGTCCACCGCCTGACAAGCCATTACATATATACCAGTTTCTTATCAGTCTGATAGGAAGGTTTGCTTAGGACCGCGCTCCTCACAAAACACTGTAGCAAAGCCCGTTAGAATTTTTCGTAAATAAAATATTCATTCCTCTAGCTTCTCTTCAGCCGTGTTTGGTAATTAATGGTTCAGCGGCAAGACATATTTTAATAAAAAAAAGAAGTAAGATAAAAGAGTATCAAAAATTATTTAAAAAATTTTAATCCTACTTTTTAAATTTTTTTCTATTCATAAAAATTTTCCTCCCCTACCCTCCAAATCCCCCTACCAAACAAGCCAAAGATAAGAGGAACCGCAAATTCCTACTTTATAAAACAGATAATACTAACTTTATTGCATTATACATATGCTCACGCCCAAGAGCGTGATTATTCAAACATGTATATAAAACAAGAACAAAGAGCACTTGATCACAAACATCCCAAGACAGATTCCCCAACATTACAGTACAGATCCAAGTCTATGTTTTTATAAACAGATACTCACTTGAAAACAGTGAAACCGTAGTTTGTGATAGTGTACCCACCATCTGCCACAAGATTATGGCCATTCACAAACTTAGACTCATCACTCGCTAAGAACAGTACTGCCTCAGCAAAATCTTGAGGTTCAATCTTAGCACCTCTCAGAGGTGCATATAAATTATTGATTTCCTCCTCATTAAGCCCAAAGAAATCCTTCGCCATCGGAGTTGCCACCACGTACGGCGATACGCAGTTCACCCGAATCCCGTGACGGCCAAGTTCCACCGCCGTGTTCTTCGTCAGCCCTAAAACACCATGCTTTGAGCCTGTGTACGCGTGTGATGTTAGCCCACCGGCGATGCTACTCACGCTAGCAGTGTTGATTATGTTGCCACGCCGTGCAGGAATCATCACCCTCGCCGCATGCTTGGTGCCGAGAAACACGCCAGTGAGATTCACGCTAACGACTCTCTCGAAATCCTCCAAGTCGTTTTCGAGAATGCTGTCTCTGTTGACAGCGCTGTTAATACCGGCGTTGTTGAACATGATGTCGAGCTTGCCATACTTTGAAACGGCCGTGTCCACCGCGTTTTGTACGTCTTTCTCTTTTGTGACATCGCAGTGAACGTAGGTGGAATCAGGTATGGTTTTGGACACAGCTTTACCTAAGTCGTCGATAATGTCTGCAATTACCACTTTAGCCCCGTGCACGGCTAAGAGTCTTGCTGTGCACTCGCCAAGTCCTCTTGCCGCGCCGGTGATCAGAGCCACCTTTCCTTCAAGTCTGTAACATTCAAGCTTCAACTACGTATATTAGAAAAAGATGAGAGTGTTTGTGTGTGTGTGTGAAGGTGAAGTTATAAGTTTTGGTTACCTTCTAACGGCAGGTGGGGCAATCTGAGGGACACTTGCCATTGTTAAGATATTGAGCCTTCTTTTGATGCCAGATGATGTTCAGCTCCACACAAGTGATATATTTGTTGTTTGCATACACACATACATAGATGTACGCTTTTATATATATATATATATATATATCAAAAATTAATTCGTATGTTTTTTAGTTTCACTTGGTTTTTTATTAGGTCATAGTTTTTTTTATTACGTCCTTATAGTTTTCTCACTTATACAAGTATATTTTCAGTGTTTTTAAGGAAATAGCATACTCTTATAGTCATTTTTCTCCTTTTCTTCTTAGAATCTCATGTCCACTCTTAGATCAAAAAATAGATGATTTTGATTTAATATTTTCTAAAACTATGATTATGGTGTTTTATAAATTAATTTTTTATTACTTGTGCTTATATTATAATTATGAATTATGTAGATCATGTTTTAACAATTTAAGTTTACTTATTTATGTTTAAAATACTAGTTTTATAAAATATTAAGTCTGAACTATCTATTATTTTCTAAAAAAAATCTAAGGATGGAGATGAGATTCTGAAAAGAAAAAGAGAAAAAAGATTATGAGAGAACCCAAACCTGCTTTTAAGCTGCTTACGTGATATATAAGTTGCCAAAAATTAAAGATCAAAATAAAAGAGTTTTTGAAAAATAAAATGATGGTAAAATTTATGTGTTATCAATATAAAATTTTAAAAAAATATGCTCATAACCTTTCCTTAATTTGCATATCTATATAATTTGTAATCTATTCACTCCAAAATTAATCTATGCGTACGCCGAGTGAGAACCACATCATCAGTTACTAACTCACTATAACAATTTTTTTTTTCTTTTGCAAATGAACAAATTATGTATATAGATATCAGTATTTATAAATTAGAAAACTATAAACACTCCATAAAAAGGGGGGAAAACTAATTTCAATGCTAATCATAATGGTGAGAACTAAGAGCCTGTCACTAAGGTGAGATCTACACAATTCAAATAGAATTTTAACTGTCCGGATTTAAGATTTTTAAATAAAGATTTTTAAATAAAAAATAATTTTTAAAAAAATTGATAGTTAAGATAATATCTTTATTTTGTATCTAAATGGTGTGCAGTAGTGATGAGCACTTGGTGCTTTTCATTCATTGCGATGTGTAATTCCAACAAACCACTACAAAGACTTGATTCCAAACGGGAACAAGTTTCCATGCTAAGCACTTTACTTATCAGGGAGTGCTCATCATATATGGACCCTTTGTGGTATGAACGGTTCATATCTAATTTTTTAAAAATATATATTTGTTAAAAAAAACTATTTTAATGAATATAGAATAAAAGATAAAGATAATCTTTTAACTTTTATATTTTCAAAAAAATTATTTTTTTATTTAAAAATAATTATTGCAAAAAACTCAAATCTGAACCATCCAAATAAAATATGAAGGATCCAAATATAACTAAAATGCTTAATAGGGACACTGGTTCTTTAAAAATAAAGTGATATTATAGAGATTTAGTGTGTGTGAGAAATCGTCTGCAGTGAACAATTTCGCGGAAATTAAAGAGGCTAATATGAGGGAAGGGGTCATCAGAAGATCGAGATGAGTTCAAAAGGATAAGACAAGCTCAACTCAAAGTCCAAATGGAGGATTCTAAAGTGATGAAAGAAAAACTTTGCATCGTAAATGATAAAGTGAATGTGAATAGAATCTAAGGTTAAAAATACTGAAAATTTCTTTATATATATATATTTGATGAAAACCAAATGCATTAATAATTGAAAAGATTTTACATCATATGTTCAATATCTAATAATAACACATGTTTAGTGAATGAAAAAGACTATTGTCTAAACTGCTGAATGTTAAAATACCATTAAACAAAAAATGACTAAGAAGAATGCTGATATCAGCTTGAACAATATTTGCAGTATTAGATTTCGCTCCTTCTAGAAAAAGGAACTGACTTTTCAAGCAAAAAATTTGTAGTTGCTCCATTGTTGAGTGATTGAAAAAAAGGAGATACAGTGATCCAATTCAAGAGTGCTTTGAAACATAGCAGATCACAGGAACTCTTAGATGAGATGTTTCTCCATTTAAAAGATTCTAGTGACTCTTCCTCATAGTATATCCATGCTTTACATAAAGACATCCGGTTTTTTTTTTTCCCCTGCAATGTAATTGTCCAACTAATGCCAAGTACATTTGAAATTGAATAAAATAAGTTTGTTCAGAGAAAACCATTTTGCAAGTAAATATAATGAATTAATGACTTTTAATAATCACTAACCATATCTTATTTTCCTCCTCCATTCTTGAATGCAAGTGCGTATAGGAACATTCATCTTGGGAAAATGAACACTAGATTTCTTGAATCAGCATGAAAGAGACTTTTTGTCTCACCCGCATCCCATTCCACAGAGGACAAAAACGTCTTCCACAAGGGTTTTTCAACAACCACATGTTCTCTCATATTGGACTTTTCAAAACAAATTAAATTGAAAATATTATGAAGTGTCTATAAGTATTTAAATAAAATATATTCATTATCGTCCATTTAATCTAATTATATAGAGAAAATTCAAACAAATTAAAAAATCATTATATTTTTAAATTATATATTAATAATTATTATTTGAGATAATTGTTAAGTATATATATGATTGTTAATTTTATATTGATATATTTCGAATATTTCTAACTAAAGTTTCTAATAGTTTTTCTTCAGTTTATTTTTTTTTAATTTTTAAGGGAATGAATCTAGATTTCAAGATCAGAAACATCACTCCAAAACCGCCCCCCCCCCTCTCTCTCTCTCTGTTGAAGTGTCTTAATTTGATATGAACAATGATGGATATTGATAGAAGATATTTGTAAAAGTATAAAATATTGTATTTATTTGAGGATATGTTAATAATTGAGTATGAGAGAAAGAGACTTTGTTTTGTTATCTAATGTGATGTAATTATTCAGATTGTGACATGCGTTAAAGAGATTTGGGGATTGATGAAGTTGTGGACACCTTAAGGTATTAAAACCCGGACCGGGTATTGAACCGGTCGGGGTACTGGGTTAAGGGTCAGTGGGTCAAACCGGGGCCAAACCGGAGCTAAACCGGGACCAAACCGGTGAGTAATTGAAAATTTTAGACTTATAGTATGATTTTCTAAAGGAAAAAGTTAAAATTTTTTTTTTTTTTTTTAATTTGGGACCCGGACCGGTCTAGTGACCAGTCCGGCGGGTTCCGGGCCAGACCGGCCGGTCCGGTCGGGGTCCCTGAACCCTGGGACCCCGTTTTCACTCATTTTCCTCTTGTTACTTATGTTGTGGAGAGAGGAAATATCTCCATAGATTTATACCTAACCCAAGGCATAGGGTGGTCCCTTTCATATTTGCTTGAAGGTGGAAATAAAATCTCGTAGTAATTTAATACAAACCGAGTTAATCTAAACGGATAATTTTAAATAAATACCATTTGGAAATATAAAATCCTAAAAAATCTATTAACACTTAAAAAATACTTAAAGGTATCAAGAATTAAATTGAGTTTTTTAAGTTTTAACATATTTACTATTTTACCTCTCAAATTTTTTGTTTAAAATAATAGTAGTAACCTACTGGAGCACCACCGCCAGCTAGCCGCCGCCACTTTTGTGGCTGGCCGGCCCGGACCCCCAACAGTCAGAGCTCCGGCCGCCAGCGGTAGGAGCTTCGGCCGGTGGAAGCTTTTTTGGTGGGGAAGGGATTTTTTTTTTGAAAAACATTTGTTGAGAAATGGCAAGAAGTGTGATCGAACTCATCCCACCCTTTTAGCAAATGAGCATAGTGGTGACTGGGCCACCAAAGCTCCTTTGATATATATATATATATATATGTATTATTAAATATGTATAATATAACTAAAGACGTAGTAACTTTGACAAAGTCAGTAATGACTGTGACAAATTCAGTAATGAAAATAACAAAATTCGTAATGGCATTGATAAAATCGTTTGCTGATGAACCTTGACTTGCATGCTTTCATCAGCATTTTTGTACAAAACGCTTTTATCAAAACCATTACAATTCTTGTCAAAATCATTACTAAACTTATCAATCTCATTACTGAATTTGTTAAAATCCTTTTATTTATATTATGAATGTTTTCATAATGGAATCTTATAATGGGATTGTCAAGTTTAACAAGTTTAATAATGATATTGACAAGAATTGTAAAGGTTTTAACAATCTTATTATGAGATTCCATTATGAAAACATTCATAATATAAATAAAAGGATTTTAACAAATTCAGTAATGAGATTGACAAGTTTAGTAATGATTTTGACAAGAATTGTAATGGTTTTGATAAAAGCGTTTTGTACAAAAATGCTGATGAAAGTATGCAAGGCAAGGTTCATCAGCAAACGGTTTTATCAATGCCATTACGAATTTTATTATTTTCATTACTGAATTTGTCACAGTCATTACTGACTTTGTCAAAGTTACTACGTCTTTAATTATATTATACATATTTAATAATGCATATATATCAAAGGAGCTTTGGTGGCCCAGTGGCCACTATGCTCATTTGCTAAAGGGGTGGGATGGGTTTGATCCCACCCCTTGCCATTTCTCAACAAATTTTTTTTTAAAAAAAAATCGCTTCCCCACAAAAAAAGCTCCCACCGACTGGAGCTCCTGTCACCGGAGGCAGGAACTCCGGCTGTCAGGGTCCCAGCAGGCCGGCCACCTGAGCGGCGGCTGTCGGCTGGCGGTGGTGCTCAGGCAGGGGCATCACTATTATTTTTAAAAAAATTGAGAGATAAAATGGTAATTGTGTCAAAACTTAAAAAACCCAATTTAGTCCTTGGTACTTTAAGTCTTTTTTAAGTGTTAATAAGCTTTTTAGTGTTTTGCATTTTCAAATGGTATTTATTTAGGATTTTCCCTAATCTAAATCTGAAATTAATTGTTCTTTTTTAAAAATTTTGAAAAAATTACTTGTGAATATCCAAACATAAAAAATGTTGAAACCTTAATTAATTAATATTAAGATTATAATTTTTTTGAAATTTCCAAGGATATATTATTTAGTTGAGAAAATCCTATATAAAATTGTTTGAAATAGAAAAATTTTAAATTAGGTTGTTAAACTTAACAAATCCTTAATTAATTTATTGACCGGATTTAGAATTTTAAAATATGGGTAAAATAAATTTATTGCATTTCTTATGGTCTACTTTAACCTTTTTAATCTTAAAAGAGTTTTAATGCTCTTTATCTTAGTTTTTCTATATATATATATTAATATATAATAAAATAAAATGTGATTTATTTAATTGAGAAGAATCAACGGAATAATTCAAGTCAAAAAATAAAAAGACAAGCATTAATCCAATATTAATTAAAATATTTTTATTTGAGTATCGTGAATTACAAATTGTAATTTTAGAAAAACTTGACTTAATTTTTTTTGCCAACAAAAAAAATCAAAATTCATTAAATTTTTTTTATATATTGTAATATCTAGCTTGTTTTTTAGGTTGATGAAACTCTTTTTTTAAAATGCCACTAATGAAAATATTTGATATGTAAGTTGATATATATACACACTAGTTAGATTTTTTTTATTAACATAGTCTAATTTTCTTTTTCATCGGAAAAAAATCTAGTCAAAAATAAAAAATTTTATTTTCAACATTCAATTGAAAATAATTTAATTGTTCTTGGAGTTATGCTTTCCTATTTTTTGTTTGAATTATTCTTGATGATCCTTCCAATACACAAAATGTTTTTGATTTAAGCTAAATCATATTTTATTTTATTATATATTGATGTTGTATACATAATTATTGAAAAAAATAAGTTACAGCCTCTAAAACCCTTTTAAGAGGAGAGGAAAGATTAGAAGAGGGCAATAAAGTCATTTAACTCACATTTTAAAATCTTAAATTGGGTTGATAACTTAATTAGGGATTTGTTGAATTCACCAACCTGATTTAGAATTTCCCTATTTCAGGCAGCTTTATATGGAATTTGTCCTATTTAGTTTTCATAGCATGTCCTTAATTTGTTTGAAAAATAATTAGTATAATTTTTTTCTTATTTTTTTTTCATTATCACAGTTTCACATATTGGATCAATTGCGACTAGAATTTCGAACTAAATTGTTGGGTTATGATTAATAATTGAGGCCTAAATGAGGTAAATGGTATGCCGTCCGGAAAACTCAGATAAAATGATGGCGTTCTGAAATATCTTAGATATTTTATTATTAAAGTATCATCTTGCAGGGTCCACACATATTATGATAGGCAAAAAATAAAAGGGGTGAGGGAAAACTACCTTTAAATTTTTTTTAAAGTGTATTCACTGTTATAAATTTTTTTTTTATGTAAAAATAACTATAAACTCTTAAAAATGAGGTAAAAGTGACACTACTGTTAAACTTAACAAATAAATATTTATTCAAAAGTGTTTAAGGGGTAAAAGTACCTATAAACTTTTCTCAAAAGTGCTTCCACCACCATAAACATTTTGTAGATGCAAAAGTAACCATAAACTTTCTAAAAGGGGATAAAAGTAATGATTCTCTTACTGGGTTTAAATGTCATATTTTGATTGTTCTAAATCCAGGAAGAAAACACCCTGACTTGTCCACTATAGTTTTTCCAAACCAAAACTTGAAAAACTCATTCAATGAAGATGACATTGCCATCATACTCTCACCGATATGCCGTAAATGGAATTGTTGAGATCCTTCAATTCCCCATTGTCATCGCAACTCGATGAGAGTAGGATAGCAACATTATCTTCATTGAAGGATGCAAGGTCTACGGAGTTGTGGGGAGAAGAGAAGGTGTCAACTCACTACAATAAAAAACTGTGATTTAGTAGCGGTTAAAAAGGTGTATTAGTAGCGGTTTTAACTGCTACCAATAGCATTAGTAGCGGTTCATGAAACCGCTACTAAATCCACTATTGCAGGTGGTTTTGTAGTGGTTATTTTAAACTGTTACTCAAGCACAATAACTGTTATTATATTTGTAGTGGTTAAAACCCATCACTACAATATTGCCAAGAGTAAAAATCATTTTCTAAGAACTTTGTAGCGGTTATATAACCGCTACAAATCTCAAACCCTAAAATTTGGAAGGCGGGAAATGAAAAATAAAAACTTGACTTTGTTTTGTAGAGGTTCAACAATTGCTACTAAGATGGATTTAAAAAATTGGGCCATTAATTAGTAGCGGTTTTTTAACGGCTACTAATTTCATTGAAATTCAAATTTTGCGCCAAAAATTTAATTTTCATTTTAAAATGGCGCCATTAATTAGTATCGGTTAAATAAACGCTACAAAAATTAGTAAAATTTTTTTAGAAAAAAATACAAGCATTTGTTTCTGCTTTTTTATATTAAATTAAATAGCTATTATTTTAGTAGTTTAGCTAATTTAATTAGCTTATTATTCAATAGTATAGCTCATTTATAATTTAAAAGGAATGATTTAATTTAGTTGGATAAGTATGAAGATTGTATTGATAATATTATTGAGGATACCTAGATGACAAGGAACTATTATATTGTCTACTACAATGTAATTATGATTGTGTAAGGAAAATAGGTGAAAATGAGAAAATGCTCTTAAATATCTGCAAATAAAAAAAATAATGAGAATGAATTTTATATGAAGGAAAAAAGTATTGAAATCAAAAATTTAAAAAACTTGTTACCATATTTGATCACTTTGTTCAGCTTCTCAGCTCAGAAAAAATTTGTAAATGACAGAAAATGAAAGAGGGGTAAGGTGGAAAGAAATGGAAGAGTGTTTGAAATGAGATATGGTGGGGATATTTATAGAAATCTACGTAGCACTTGTAGCGATTAGTATATCAGGTTTTGTAGCGGTTTTTATTAGTAGTGTTTATTTTTGTTTTTGTAGCGGTTTATGAACTACTACAAATATTTTATTTATTTTTTCTAAATATTTTTTCTAAGACAAAAACATAATTTGTTTGATCATTCAACCACGTCATCCCTATAGAAATTGTGTAGAAACATTGTTAATGATATATTATTTTGTTAAAAAAATTTAAATTAAATGATGTGAACTTGAAAAAAGACACCGAAGTAGAGGTAAGTTGCCATCACCTTCAAGAAAGAAGTTTTTGAAATTGGCAGGTTGAAGTGTCTCACTCTTGTAGGTGATGTTATCGCCTTCACCCATGTCGTAAAGGTCTCTTGGCTTTAAATGAACGACCATATGTCTATCCCTGTACCTCTCATCCTCGACATAATAAACTTGGTGTGCCTCTGAGGCAAGAATATAAGGCTCATCATCTTGAGAATTACCAGTATGAATTGGCCATGAGAAATTGACTTATGTGATGCCTAAGTTGTCAGTTGTTAGTCCTCAGGAAATAGTGGTATTTGCCCACAAACACTTGAATAGTGTCACGGTGAAACGGCCCTGGTAATTAAGTTTGACAACATTAAGAAGCTTTCTATAGTAAGGGACGCCTCCGAATTGCATGTTGGTGTCATTGGTGCTCGCATAACTCCTTGTCCCAAAGGTGCCATAAACACCCGAATTTTGAGTTTGCAATCCTTAATCCCGTGAAACCGTGCAAAACTTGAAACCATTGACATTGTATGCTGTAAACCTTTTTGCATGGTCAAAAGGGCCGATTGCGAGAGCTCTAAAATCTGGTGAGTGTGGGTTGTGGTCATTTAGTATTCTGCGCCTAAACCAGCTTGGGAATTCTTTGTGACCTTTTTGTCAACTTCGAAGGATGTTTGTGTACGGATCCTGAGTTGACGCTTAACATGACTTCTGAATTCCCTGCAATTAATCATGGGAAGGCGATAGTAAAATGAAAGTGAAAAATGTTACAAAAGATATAGAATAACATGTAAGTGTACAATTCTTATTGAATGAATGGTTTAACTTGAGTGCAATTAATCAAGAAACCTCTATATGCTTGCAACTTCTCAGTTGTCATTAGTTTGAATTTCTCAGTTCCTCCAACTGGTTTACCAACACGATGGATAAATTCTCCTAATATTGGCGTAGGTTCAGGACAATCATCAACTCAAGGTGGGCGGTTGAAAGCTGTCTCAAGGTCATCAAAGTACTTTGAACAAAAATACATAACCCCATCCCCTACATAGTGTTCAGTTATGAAACCTTCTGGCCACTCCTTATTCCTTACATAAGATTTAATTTCCCAAGAAACCTAGGAAGTAAAGAAGGGAAAAATGATACTAAATGCTGAAAAGAGCTAATAACAATCATATAAACTAACAATGAAGCACATATGTAACATGAGTACCTCTCAATAGGATACATCCATCGATATTGAACTAGGCCAGCGAGCTTTGTTTCATGAACAAGGTGGACTGTAAGGAGAACCATCATAGTAAAAAACGATGGAGGAAAGATCATCTAAATGAAAAAGCATAAGAATGATTTTGAACTGCACCTGATCGAGCTCCTCAACAATCAAAACCTTGGAACACAACTTCTGAAAGAAAGAACAAAGTTCCACCAAAACAATGGAAACATCAGGAGGAAGTGCGTTCTTTATGGCCAAAGGGAGTAACTGTTGCATAAGACCATGTGAGTCATGACTCTTCAGGCCATCAACCTTTCAAGCCTGCAAGTGTAACCACCTTCATAATTATGATTCGAAATACGTATTTTAAAATGAAATAGAGACCAATAATAATCAAACTCATTTACAATCCATTCCTTACGGAAGGGTTTTCACAAATATTTTCAAAATTTATGCCTTACCCTGGTCTCAAATTCCATAACTTGAATATAATCACCCTGTGTAGTTATATCACATTTACATGTCAGAGTGTACAACAAAATCCCGGCAACCCCCGGGTTTCAAACATAAACTAAGGGTTTATAAATTCCCATTAGGGGATTACATCACTGTCTCCAAAACAACATTTATAAGATATACGGTGATCTCCCAACAAAACATGATAACCAACACCAAAATATAAATCTCCCTAAAGAGCCCTATCTGCCCTTGGTCGTCTCCTTTCCCTTGGAGCCACTTGCCCTGTTTGAAGGTTAGTCAATGGAAAGAATGAGATTCAAAAGAATCCCAGTAGTAACAAATCACTCATACCACATGTAATCACAAAGTATGCAAGAAAATCATCAAGCAGCATCACAGCATAAAGCACAGCACGCCGGCTGCCACATATGCACATAATCTCATCCCCCGTATTCCACTGCCCCGAAGGCACGGTCCTCCCACCGTCAACACCGATAGGCCGCGGGTGAAGGTTACACAAATAGCCTTACGGCTTTCACATAGTCTCATCCCCCGGATTCCACCGTCCCAAAGGTACGATCCTCCCACCGTCAACACCTATGGGCCGTAGGTGATAGACACACAAACAATGATCAAACAAACATACCATGTATCACATATAGTATATGGGAAAAGAGTCACTACTTTGTTCTTTTCTGACGTGCGCCGGCACAGGTTGCTTGCGATTAGGACAAATGTCGAACCCTTTAAACTAAAGTCAAGGACGACAGGTTATTCTCTATTCCAAATTCTCACCTTCAGAACACTTAAAGTTGGTTATCACTTGGACTCTTTAGGTGGCTACTAGAAGCCTAGATGGCCAGTCTCCTCCCACGGGCACATCTTTACTATGAAAAACAGAGAGCGCTACGCACCGGTACTGAGCATTGAATGATTTGATTCTCACCCTCAGGGTACGACTTTAGTGATGGGGGAAGACTAACTACTAACTATAGAATTTCCCTATTCTTTCAATGCAATGGCAGCTAGTTTACTAGTTCAATCCTAGCTTTCTAGTTAAAGAGCATTGTTTAAAGCCTTTCACCAGCTACCTCTTAGCAAGGAGATGTGTGATTGGCTATGAAAACTACGATTAAAGCTGGAGTAGATAGATCGACCAGGCAAACTTCCCGCTTGGACAGGATCAAGTCATTCGTAGTTCGCTTTGGATTTAATCCAGCCCCAAGCTAGGAAGGAAGACACCCCACACATTGTTGTGATCCTTTCCTTATAGGGTAAAACACATCGGCTTCGGCTAAAGTACCTACTCTCATGGAAGAAGGGCGCATAGCATAGGTCTTGACTTTGACGTTGGGACTCTGCCCGTTCCAGAATTGACTTCAAACGAAAATGCATCAGTCTAGGGAATAGAGAATCCCGGGAGCGTAGGGAGCAGGGAAGACACTCGTCTTTGAAGTCAGCCCAGTGGGCACTGGCTTTGAGTTCCTTTTAAGTAAGGCTTGACCTGCCTATCAAAGCTCGGCTAGAAGATTAAGATTAAGCCTATCAAAGTGATCCCAGAGGAAGAGAATAGAAATTTGTAAGCCTATAGTATAGTAGATGAGTGTCGGCCCAGTAAATCACCTAACTTTGTATAGCTTTAAGTTGTCGCATATCCGGCTCCAGGCCAAAGCGATGAAGCAGGAAAAGGGTAAATATCTTGAATATTGGCACGCCCATTCAAAAGGCAAGCCAAAAAGGCTAGGCACAGGTTTCAAACCAATGAAGTCAGGTTTTCCAAATATATACAATGATAGTGGCTAGCTTCTTTGGCATCTTCAGTGCCTACTCCTCTCATTCTGATCACAGTTCGAAGCATAAAGCCACGAAGTATGTGATGAATTTGTCTTGGCAAGTGAGTAAGCTACGAATACAAATGTAAAA
This sequence comes from Inga oerstediana, assembly GCA_963210345.1. Classification (NCBI taxonomy): domain Eukaryota; kingdom Viridiplantae; phylum Streptophyta; class Magnoliopsida; order Fabales; family Fabaceae; genus Inga; species Inga oerstediana. The sequence goes on along the minus strand of OY723405.1, from coordinate 67,665,695 downwards.
ACTATGTTTTAAGCAAATGGTGCGGATATTGTGATGTAATGAATAGGGAGGTGCGGCCTTCTTTAGCTTCTTCCTTACATATCCATATGTTATGAAATCACTTAGATAGAAGCATGTTGGATGACGGAACGATGACTGAGTGCAACAAGTATGGATTTCTTCCAAGTCTAAATTACTTAGGTGATAGATCGAATCGTTTAGGACGTTTGAAGATGCTCAACTTCAAGGAGCAGACATTGAGATCATTACTTGAAAACTGACTTTGCGAACTGCATGTGACTGATTAGACTGCCTCAAGAAAGGAACTGAGGATACCAATTAAACACATAGACTACTACGGCAACTACGTAATTACATAGTCTTGATATCCCAGATGGGCTAAAGAGGCTTAAAAAGAGGCCTACACTAACAAAAGGAACAAAGCATCCACTCTTCCTACGTTCGTGCCTGATCACAGAAGTCACTTCACTCAACTTAGAGGAGTAAGAAAAATGATAAGATTGAAGAGATAGTAATAACTAGTTATTACAGATACCAAGCCCACTGGCTACTAGGCCTAGGAAAGAAGGATAATCTTAGAACTCTTTACCACTGCCCTTAAAGCAGCTACAAAGCAAGCAAAGGAAAGAAAAGAGCAGCCCAAGACAAGTCATTCTAATAAAAGCAGTGCGATATTCCTCTTGCTAACTGATATAAAGAAAGACCTTAAAACAGCTAAAAGCGAGGAAAGGATGTATAAGGCATTAGAAGTCTGGTAGTTAAGAAAGCAAAGCATCATATATCGTTCATGCCACATACCCATGGTTCATTGAACTCAGTCTAAGGAAGTGAAGACTGACAACAGGAAGAGTTAGGACTTTTGTTTCAATACAAAGCCCATACAGAAGGGCTAGCAGGGCAAAGGATACTAAGACGTATAAGCCCACACTCACAAATAACCACCAACACTAAGCCCTACTAAAGGCGCAGACACATACTCGTAAAAGAAAGGCCTATTAACCGATGCTGCTACAACCACGCATATTGCCCTAAAAGCAAAAAAGAAGGAGAACTAGTCTTATCTCGTTCCATACCTATAACTCACTTCACTTGCTGTAAGGAAAGAGAATCAGTCTAGCTTCAGGGAATTAGCCAAGTTACTTACTAGCATAGATAGACTTAGCGACACCAGCCATTTTAGTACTAATAAATCTTTCTGCACCATCAATAGTAGGCCTAACAGGAACTACTCCAGAGAAATGAAACTAACTAGTCTATTGATTCACTTACAAACAGGTACTTACCTAACAGAAGAGAACAAAAACAAGTAGTCATTTTTCCTTAGTGACCGGGGAACTTCAGTCCCTATAGAGGACAGGGCAGACAGTTAGACTTTTTAGTTAGAATACAAGGCCCTTTTTGAATGATTAGGCCGAACTATATTTTTTTATTTAGTATTGACCGGGGAGTCCTTAAATAGATTCTTCTCCTTCGAACGAAGTCACAGTTGAAGGTAATAAGATCTTAAACCCAGGGGATTCCATTACTACTCAGCTCTGATCCAAGGCTTAGTTTCCTTCCTTATAAGGACAAGAAAAGGCGTTAGAATAGCCTATATAGGCCAACTGAACAAAATAGATCTATCTTACTATTCCCGGAGATTAGTCATAGCATCCACTTGTGCTAACTCCTTGCCAATCTCTTCAAGCGGGAGGCAAGGTTAGTTACGTAGTTTACTTTCCCGGAGAGGAGGAAGTCTTAAAGCATCAAGTCTCATCTTTCCCCTGCAGAATCCTTATATCCTCTGATTTAGCTGCAAGTTTCTCTTTAGTGTGCAAAGTCCGTCCTTGGAATATGCAAGATGGGCTAGTGTATATGGAAGTATGACAGGCGGTCTATCTAGTTACGTAGGTTAGTGCGTAGTTAGCGTAGAGCCACAGAGGCTTATCCCCATAATGCAGCTAATCTTGTAGGCCTAGAAAAACTCGACCTCGTAGTGTGTTTTAGTTAGACTTTCTGCCGTATAGACGTATTTCTATCTTAGTACAAAGGCCTGGTATCTATGCCCTCGCCCTCAAGAAGAAAGAAAAGAAGCCCGAGGTTTCATGAAGACGGGTTGATCATCCAGATTGAGGAGTACTATCTCAAAGACCACCTTTTAGTATGCATCGTAAAACGTGCTAACCACTGGGCTCACAACTTGTTCCTACAATTCCAAAATACAATTTAGACACTTCCATAGTGTTTCTGGGGGTTATATGAGCCTATTATGAAAATTTACAAAAATGCCCCTAGGACCCGGCCCGGCCGTACCCGGCCGGTTGTACATTTCTTGAAATTTTGACATGGGCTATTCTGACATATTTTCGCCTAAGGAATCCATTTCCGAACTCGAAATTATCAAATTCAATGTCAAATTACAACATTAACCTTGACAGCCCCACTTTAAGGCTTTTAGGGGCGTTTTCGTAATTATGCTTTTTTGGCCTTTTCCAAGAAAGTGACCAACTGTAACCCCACCTAATTTTCGCTCCTGAACTCAATGGAACAATCAAATCATTGAAAATCCAACTCTAACCCTCAGATCTAGCCCTGGCCGAAATCTTGGTATACTTTAGAAAGAATCGGTGTTTTTCGATTTCGGCTCCGTAAACGTGTTCCTTTCGACTCCTAACCACTTTATTAATCATTACATTAGGTTACAACTAACATTAAGACCCAATTTGGGTAGCATAACCCCTAGGCCATATCATTTCCAAACTTTAAAACCAATGGCAATCCGGCAAAATTTCATCGATTAAATTGCCCACAGCAGCCAGAATAAGCAATATACGAAAGTTTGGAAGTTACCTCAAGCTCCCACTAGCTTTTCCTCAAGGTGGCTGAAAACCCTAGCCTTAGAACACCCAAATTTGTGCTCCACAAACCTTGAAGAACATAGAACAATAGCTTAGGAGCAGAGTTATACGCGTTAGGTGAGGATTTACTGAAGAAATCGACTTACCGTACAAGTTCTCTTCTCCTTCTCTCTCTAGAATTTCTCACACCTTCTCTCTCTTGTTGCAGCTGAATGTCACGGTTTTGGGCTGATGGAGGAGGTGGATGATGATTTAATATAATATAATATTATTTTCTAATTATTTACTAAATTTCCATCAATTTCGGATTTTTACAAAATTCTGGCAGATTTCTGCTCAAACTTTGAAAAATCATAACTAATTCTAGAAAAATCAAAATGGGGTGATCCCAAAGCCAATGGAAAGCTATTTAAGTCCTATTTATTGAAAAAATATGGATCACTGCATTTAATAAATTCAAAAATACAGAATTGCACAAAAGTCCATACTGCTCCAAAACGGATTCCAGTTTCCATCCCAAATTTTGGAAAATCATAACTCTTAGCTCACAAATTGAAATGGCACAACTTATATGTCCATTTTGAATCTTGGAATGTGAACTTTAAGACTGGAAAATTTCAGAATTTTTAGACATCATTTAGATATTAAAAACGTCCATACAAATCGACTGCCCTATACAGAGTTTCAATGGATAGAGTTTCCAACTTTTGCACAATTGTTCCCGATGGTTCCAATTTCACAATAAACACTCTCCCCACACAAATTTCCACAAGGAAGCCATTGGAATCATTAAAACATCCAAATTACCATCACCTATTCTCCAAAAGTGTTTATTCAACAATAATTACATTCATTTTTGAAGTCATTAGCCCTTAATCGCTTTTTGGGTTATTACATTTCTCCCCCCGTAAAATAAATTTCGTCCTCGAAATTTGTCACACCACTAGAGCCATAAACCCCGGATATCACCTATGCATGTCCGCTTTTGCTTCCCAAGTTGCTTCTCTTTGAGTCATTCCTTTCCAGATAACCTTCACATACGGAATGCTTCGATGTCTGAGCTGTCGTTCTTCTCGATTGATAATCTGTTCTGGCTCTACTGCATAGGTGAAGTTGTCTTGTAACTCGACTTCTTCATACTGAACAATGTGAGATAGATCCGGTTGGTACTTCTTCAGTTGGGAAACGTGAAACACATCATGGAGTCTGCTCAAGTTTGGGGGTAGGGCTATTCGATACACAACAGGCCCAATTCTTGCAAGAATCTCAAAAGGACCTATATACCTTGGGCTCAGCTTCTTTCGCTTGATAGCTCTCCCGATGCCGGTGACTGGTGACACCCTCAGAAACACATGATCACCAACCTCAAACTCTAAAGGTCTTCTTCTCTTGTTAGCGTAGCTTTTTTGTCGACTCTGCGCTATAAGGAGCCTCTTTTGAATGACTTGAATTTGTGCTGAGGTTTGATCAATAAGATCTGGCCCATAAAGCTTCCTTTTGGACAACTCATTCCAGCACAGGGGTGATTGACACTTCCTCCCATACAATGCTTCGTACGGCGCCATCTGAATGTTAGCATGATAACTATTGTTGTAGGCGAATTTAGCAAGTGGAAGAAAGCGATCTCAATTCCCTTTGAAGTCGAGGACACAAGCTCGCAACATATCCTCTAATGTCTGAATGGTTCTCTCTGATTGTCCATCCGTCTGAGGATGATAAGCTATGCTAAATCTTAGCTGAGTACCTAATGCCCCATGCAAAGCTTTCCAGAATCTTGAAGTGAATCGAGGATCTCGATCGGAAATGATGTTCTTTGGTACACCATGGAGCTTCACAATTTCTCGAATGTAAATCTCTGCTAGTTTGTCCGAAGAATAACCAGCATTGATTGGTAAGAAGTGTGCCGACTTTGTTAACCGATCCATAATCACCCAGATCGTATCATAATTCCTGATTCTGGGCAATCCTATAACAAGGTCCATAGTCACACTTTCCCATTTCCATTCCGGAATCTCAGGACTTTGAAGCAAACCAGGTGGTCTCTGGTGCTCAATTTTTACCTTCTGGCAAGTGAGACACCTCGCTACATATTTTGTCACATCACTCTTCAAACCTGGCCACCAATACATTGACTTCAGATTATGGTACATTTTGGTCATACCAGGATGAAGAGTATATCGACTCTTGTGCACCTTATCCAGAATCTTCTGTCTTAACTCCGCCTTTAGTGGAACATAGATTCTCTTCTGATAGCGAACCAATCCACTAGGCGATAGATCATAGCCCTGAGCTTCTCCCAGTTCAATCCGAGCTAGGTTTCACTGTATCTAGCCATCTTGCTTCTGAGCTTCTTCAATTTCAGCTCTCAAGTCACTTTCCCCTTGGGAAACAATATAGTTGGCATAGTTGATCTGATTTGACAAGTTCAAATCTCGAAAATCCGCTATCAATTTCCCTTCTTGTATCATCGTTGCTGCCACAAGCATCGTTTTTCGACTAAGAGCATCCATGACTACATTTGCTTTACCCGGATGATATTTGATTTCCAGGTTGTAGTCCTTAAGCAACTTCATCCAACGACGTTGTCTTATATTCAACTCTTTCTGATCATACAAATACTTGAGACTTTTATGGTCGCAGTATAGTTCTACCGTCACACCATACAAATAATGCCGCCAAATTTTCAAAGCAAACACAATGGCCGCAAGCTCCAGATCATGGGTGGGATAGTTCATTTCATGAGGTTTGAGTTGTCGAGAAGCATAGGCCACCACACGTCCCTGCTGCATAAGGACACACCCCAATCCTTGCTTACTCGCATCACTATACACAACATAAGTCAAGCTGGGATTAGGTATAATCAACACAGGTGCCATAGTCAATCTCTCCTTCAGCTCCATAAAGCAATTTTCACATTTCTCATCCCACACAAACAACTGATCTTTTCTCATGAGCTTGGTAATTGGCAAAGAAATACGGGAGAAATTTTGAATGAATCTCCGGTAGTAACCAGCAAGACCCAGAAAACTGCATACCTCAGCAACAGTTTCTGGCCTCTTCTAATCCAGTACTGCTTCCACCTTACTGGGATTCACAAATACCCCTTCTTGTGAGATAACATGGCCTAAGAATTTTATTCTAGCAACCAAAACTCGCATTTACTCAATTTGGCATAGAGCTACTTCTCACGCAAGATGTTCAACACAATCCTCAAATGATGCTCATACTCCTCCATACTCTTGGAGTATATCAAAATATCATCAATAAACACAACAACAAACTGATCTAGATACTGTCGAAAGACACGGTTCATGTAATCCATGAATACTGCAGGTGCATTGATTAGCGCAAATGGCATCACCAGAAACTCATAATGCCCATACCTAGTTCTAAAAGCAGTTTTCGAAACATCTTCTGCTTTCACACGTAGCTAATAATATCCTGACCTTAGATCAATCTTTGAAAACACACACGAACCAGACAGTTGATCTAAAAGGTCATCGATTCTTGGGAGAGGGTACTTGTTCTTGACAGTAATCTTATTCAATTCTCTGTAATCAATACACAAACGTAGACTCCCATCTTTCTTTTTAATGAATAACACTGGAGCTCCCCAAGGCGACACACTGGGTCTAATGAACCCTTTCTCAAGCAAGTCTTCAATCTGCTTCTTTAATTCTGCCATTTCATTTGGGGCCATACGATATGGGGCCTTTGAAATAGAACCAGCTCCAGGCACAATCTCGATCGGGAATTGAACTTCCCTTTCTGGAGGCAATCTACTAAGGTCATCAGGAAATACCTCAGGGAATTCATTTACCATGGGTATATTACTCAAAGTTTCTCCGGTCTATCCTTGAATAGAAAAGAACACCATATACCCCTGGCAACCTTTCTCTAAATATTTCTCAGCTTTGGCCGTTGAAATGAAATTCAGACTGCCATTCACATCCTCAACACTTTGAGAAACAGGATAAACTATCCTCTTGTTCCCACAATCTAATAGCACATTATTTGTCATCAACCAATCGAAACCCAAAATGACTTCTAATTGATAGAGCAGCAGACAAATCAAATCAATAATGGATTGGTGCCCCTCCACAGTTGTGACACAATTTAGGTAGGCTTCGACAGCTATAGCCTTGACACCCATTGGCGTCGACACAACTAAATCAAAGGGCAATTTATGTACATGCATACCCAGGCGCTTCACGCAATCATAAGCAATGAAAGAGTGACTCGCACCCGAATCAAACAATGCTTGTAACACATTACCATCAAGGAGAATTGTACCTTGAATAAGATCAGGGGACTTCCGGAATTCCTCATAAGTCATGGCGAATACTCGACCCTGAGTCCTCGGTTGCTGTTCTGCCTGAGGCCGCCGACAATCTCTAGAAAGATGGCTTGGTTGCTTGCAATTAAAGCAGATCATTTTGCCCCGACAATTTCTACCGTAGTGTGGCTTGTTGCAATGGTGACATACCCATTCTGTCAGATTTCTGGGGCTCCCGATCTCTGGGCTGGTAGGGCTTCTTACCAGTACCCCGAGACGAAGAGGATCCCTGGCCCTTCCGCTTCTGGGAAGTATTACCCTTACTGGGTTCACTGCGATTACCAGGAGCTTTGGCAGGATACAATTCCATCAAATTATTTTCTGTAATTCTACACTCTTCCACTGCCTTGTTAAAGTTGGTGAACAAGTGTGCAGCTAACCTCTTCCTCAGCTCTCGTTGCAAACCACGAATAAGCATGTCTGCACTCAACTCTTCATTATCCGCCTTCTGAAGATAAGAAGAATACCGAGACAAACGGATAACACAGGACAGATATTCATCAAAGGTCTCTGTATCCCCTTGTCTGATGTTTAGAAATTCAGTTTCCTTATCGAGCCGCACTGATTTGGGAAAGTATTTCTTATTGAATTCTTGTTGAAACAATTCCCAAGTCAACGGTACATTTTTGCTTTTCAACGTTAAGGCAATGTTCCACCACCAACGATCTGCATCCCCCTCGAGCTTATAAACTGCAAGATGTGGCTTTACCTCATCCGGGCAACCAAGGACCTTAAATATCTTTTCCAGCCTGTTTAACCAATCTTCAGCTGCTTGGGGATCAAATCTCCCTTTAAACGCCGGAGGCAAGTGTTTACAGAATCTTGAAACCCAAAATTGCAGATCTCTTTCCTCTCTAATTGGAGCTCCATACAACTCCTGGTTTAGTCCGGCGTGAGGAGGTGACTCGAGTGGTCGTACCGACCCATCCGCAGTTTCTTCCCTATGAGTCCCCTCCTGGGTCTCTTCTTGTGTGGACTGTAACCCCCTGCCGTAATTAATATTTGGATTACGAAATTAAAGTGAAATAGAGACCAATAAGAAACCATTAACATTTAATATCCCATCTAACTGATAGGGTTTTCATAAATACAGTTCGAAATCATTTAGACCTGGTCTCGTATTCACCTTTCGAATACAATTACTACACGAAGATAAATCACATTCATATATCAGAGTACGCAATATAAATTCTCGGCAATCCCGGAATACATATCTTCGCTAACAATCATAGGGTACATTAGCCCATACAACTTCACAAATAGGGAATTACACAACAAATCTCAATACAAATAATCAAATCCTCATCCACATATACTCATCCAAATAACCAAATACAATTATCCAAATATACATCCCAACTAAGATAACCAACTACCAACTTCAATCCCGAAGGAGTCTTCATCGCCCTTAGCTGCTCGCTATATCCTTGATCTACTACCCTATCTGAAAGGTTAGTAGGGGAGGGTGAGATTCTAGAGAATCTCAGTAGGATAACAATATCAATATGCACGTATGATACATGTTTAATGCATGACATGCTTACATCACACAACTCATGATAACACAATGACAATTTGCAAGCTCAATGCTTCGAACAATATACCTATGGCCATAGCATAAATTGAAACATAGCTTCAAATTACACACAATTATGCAAAGCTAAGACATGCACCAACACATTAACACATATATCAAATACAAGCAGAAGAGATATGTTCCCTACACTCTTTCCACGTAAGCTCCAGCTCCGGCTGCTCACGATCAGGGCGAACACCAAATCCTATAACCAAACAAGGATATAGGGTTAATCCCTTTTTCCGATTCCTTAACTCTCAAACACTTAAGTTGGTTATCATTCACGACCTTTAGGTGGCTAATCAAAGCCTAAACATATGCCTAAAGGCTTGGGAAAGGCTATACCGAAGAACCACCTTTAAAAGTGTAAAATACTGATTTTTGGGGTGGGCCACGGCCCAAAAATCCACTGGCTGCGGCCCAAAACTGCCCAGAAACACTCAAAAACATTTGGGCTGCGGCCCAGAATCCACTGGCTGCGGCCCAAAACTGCTCAGAAACGCTCAGAAACATTTGGGCTGCGGCCCAGAATCTGCTGGCCGCGGCCAAGAAAATCCAATTTCTTGGCTGAACTTCCAAAAATCATAACTAATTTCACAAAAATTGAAATAGGGTGATTCCAAAGCCAAATGAAAGCTATTTAAGTCCTCTTTCAAGGAAAAATATTGGCCATTACTGGAAATTACCACAAAAGTCCAGATTTACCAAAAACCTAACATTGTGCCAAAACAGAGTCCAGTTTTGGTGCCAAACTTTGGACAGTTCAAACTCCCAGCTCACCAAGCGAAATGACACAAATTTTATGTCCATTTTGAAGCTTAGGAAGTGAACTTCAAAAATGGAAAGTTTCATAATTTTCTAACATCATTAGCCTATTCAAAACGCTCACACAAAAAGACTGCCCAGCACAGACCTTCAATGGACAGATTTTTAGTTTTTCACAATTGTTTCCAACGGTTCCCATTTTCACATAAAACACCATTTCCACCCCAATTTTGCCCAAGGAATCCATTGGAGCCATCAAAACAATTAAATTCCATCCATTTAGACATGTTCCACAAAAAATCTTAACATGTCAACACAACATGCACACAATCCACCACAATGCAATTCCTTCCATTCCAAAATTCCAAATCAACTCCCATGGCTCAAAGACACAATTTAACACCACATTCTACACAACACACTAACCAATTCCAGCATTCAAATTGGACCAAAAATCAGGGCAAAAATTCGAAATTCCCAAAACTAAACCAACAACCATAATGAATATACCAAAAGGTTCCAAATACTCACCTTAACTTCTTCCCAAGCTAGTTCCTTGTTTCCCTCACTTCCAAATTTCCACAAGTTCTCAAACACCACAAATCAAAAATCTGAAACCATAGGAATGAAGCTCTTGACACTATGAATAATGTTAATTAAGAACACTTGAGCATTTAGAGACAAATACTCACCCAAAACTCAAGCTTTTCCTGTCTCTTTCTTGTTCAAGGTAGGACGTCCATGGAAGAGAAGAGAGAGGGAGATGAAATAATGAAGCATCAGATTTTTTGAGCTCTTAACACTCTCTTAGCCGACATTTAAAAGTGGAGCGAAGATAAAAATGACTTTTGACCATTTGACCCAATCAATGGCTCTCATGGTGACACTTGTCAAGATCTTAGTCCATCACCCATGAGTTCGCAAACACACATATACACTTGATTCCACCCTTTGATCTCTTTAACAATTCAATCTCAACCATTGATCTTGAAGTTACCAATGAGTTTCCTCTTCGGTAACTGACCAATTGGTCGGTAACTTTACCGTTTTGCCCCTGATTATGGCAATTCCTCTTGAATCACCACCAAACACATTTTATCATTCATTTTCTTTCACAATGCGCCCTCCCCTCTATTTTAAGTCAATTTAGAGGTTAATCCATAATTGAACTTAAATACAGGGTTTCAGCGCTGCTCACAGCACATATAAATCACATCCGACTCCCAAATCACACCATAATCTCCAAAAGGGTTTATTTATCACTAACCACATCCACTTTTGGAGTCATTATCTCTTAATCATAATTTAGGATCTTGCTAAACCAGGGCTTAGCATTCCACTAATCTCAGGCTTATTCTCTAGCCTCAAGTCTCAGAATTCGGGGTATTACATGGACGGACCCTGACCCTCATTTTTTTAGCCTTCTCTTCTCTGAGTTCCTCTCTCAACTCAGCAATCATGTCCCTCTGATCTTTAATCTGACCCATCAATTCTTGCATTGGGTCCGATGGATTATCATTGACCACCTCTACCTCAGGGTCTACTTGCTGAGTATTGGGGTGTCCTCTAGTTTTCTTCATTCTACAAATAACTTACCCCATTAATATAGCAGAAATAGTATGCACATATATTCACAAGTCTCGTATATATCCATGTCAATAGAACGTACAGGTGCATACACAACAATTATTCACAAATGATCTTCTATCCCTAAAGCCAACTAAGGGATCTATCCTAGTAACTCTACCCTTGCTAAGAACTACAGCTCTGATACAAAAAATGTAACCACCTTCATAATTATGATTCGAAATACGTATTTTAAAATGAAATAGAGACCAATAATAATCAAACTCATTTACAATCCCTTCCTTACGGAAGGGTTTTCACAAATATTTTCAAAATTTATGCCTTACCCTGGTCTCAAATTCCATAACTCGAATATAATTACCCTGTGCAGTTACATCACATTTACAAGTCAGAGTATACAACAAAATCCCGGCAACCCCCGGGTTTCATACACAAACTAAGGGTTTATAAATTCCCATTAGGGGATTACATCACTGTCTCCAAAACAACATTTATAAGATATACGGTGATCTCCCAACAAAACATGATAACCAACACCAAAATATAAATCTCCCTAAGGAGCCCTATCCACCCTTGGTCGTCTCCTTTCCCTTGGAGCTACTTGCCCTGTCTGAAGGTTAGTCAATGGAAAGAATGAGATTCAAAAGAATCCCAGTAGTAACAAATCACTCATACCACATGTAATCACAAAGTATGCAAGAAAATCATCAAGCAGCATCATAGCATAAAGCACGGCACGCCGGCTGCCACATATGCACATAATCTCATCCCCCGTATTCCACTGCCCCGAAGGCACGGTCCTCCCACCGTCAACACCGATGGGCCGCGGGTGAAGGTTACACAAATAGCCTTTCAGCTTTCACAAATAGCCTTACGGCTTTCACATAGTCTCATCCCCTGGATTCCACCGTCCCAAAGGTACGATCCTCCCACCGTCAACACCGATGGGCCGCAGGTGATAGACACACAAACAAGGATCAAACAAACATACCATGTATCACATATAGTATATGGGAAAAGAGTCACTACTTTGTTCTTTCCTGACGTGCGCCGGCACAGGTTGCTTGCAATTAGGACAAATGTCGAACCCTATAAACTAAAGTCAAGGACGACAGGTTATTCTCTATTCCAAATTCTCACCTTCAGAACACTTAAAGTTGATTATCACTTGGACTCTTTAGGTGGCTACTAGAAGCCTAGACACATGCCTAAAGGGTTGGGGAGTACTATCTCAAAGACCACCTTTTAGTGTGCATCGTAAAACGTGCTAACCACTGGGCTCACAACTTGGTCCTACAATTCCAAAATACAATTTAGACACTTCCATAGTGTTTCTGGGAGTTATATGAGCCTATTATGAAAATTTGCAAAAATGCCCCCGGGACCCGGCCCGGCCTTACCCGGTCCGACTGTACTTTTCCTGAAATTTTAACAAGGGCTATTCTGACATATTTTCGCCCAAGGAATCCATTTCCGAACTCGAAATTATCAAATTCAATGTCAAATTAAAACATTAACCTTGACAGCCCACTTTAAGGCTTTTAGGGGCGTTTTCATAATTATGCTTTTTCGGCCTTTTCCGAAAAAGTGACCAACTGTAACCCCACCTAATTTTCGCTCCTGAACTCAATGGAACCATCAAATCATTGAAAATCCAACTCTAACCCTCAGATCTAGCCCTGGCCGAAATCTTGGTATACTTTGGAAAGAATCGGTGTTTTTCGGTTTCGGCTCCGTAAATGTGTTCCTTTCGACTCCTAACCACTTTATTGATCATTACATTAGGTTACAACTAACATTAAGACCCAATTTGGGCAGCATAACCCCTAGGCCATATCATTTCCAAACTTTAAAACCGATGGCAATCCGGCGAAATTTCACCGATTAAATTGCCCACAGCAGCCAGAATAAGCAATATACGAAAGTTTGGAAGTTACCTCAAGCTCCCACTAGCTTTTCCTCAAGGTGGCTAAAAACCCTAGCCTTAGAACACCCAAATTTGTGCTCCACAAACCTTGAAGAACATAGAACAATAGCTTAGGAATGGAGTTATACGCGTTAGGTAAGGATTTACCGAAGAAATCGACTTACCGTACAAGTTCTCTTCTCCTTCTCTCTCTAGAATTTCTCACACCTTCTCTCTGTTGTTGCAGCTGAATGTCATGGTTTTGGGCTGATGGAGGAGGTGGATGATGATTTAATATAATATAATATTATTTTCTAATTATTTACTAAATTTCCATCAATTTCGGATTTTTACAAAATTCTAGCAGATTTCTGCCCAAACTTTGAAAAATCATAACTAATTCTAGAAAAATAAAAATGGGGTGATCCCAAAGCCAATGGAAAGCTATTTAAGTCCTATTTATTGAAAAAATATGGATCACTGCATTTAATAAACTCAAAAATACAGAATTGCACAAAAGTCCATACTGCTCCAAAACAGATTCCAGTTTCCATCCCAAACTTTGGAAAATCATAACTCTTAGCTCACAAATTGAAATGGCACAACTTATATGTCCATTTTGAATCTTGGAATGTGAACTTTAAGACTGGAAAATGTCAGAATTGTTAGACACCATTTACATATTAAAAACGTCCATACAAATCAACTGCCCTATACAGAGTTTCAATGGACAGAGTTTCCAACTTTTTGACAATTGTTCCCGATGGTTCCAATTTCACAATAAACACTCTCCCCACACAAATTTCCACAAGGAAGCCATTGGAATCATTAAAACATCCAAATTCCCATCACCCATTCTCCAAAAGTGTTTATTCAACAATAATTACATTCATTTTTGAAGTCATTAGCCCTTAATCGCTTTTTGGGTTATTACAGCAAGTCAATACATCAAGAAATGTTGCTTGAATACCCATCAAGAACTTTTAATTTCTTCAACGTCGTGAGGAAGACTTCCTTGTTCGGTTTTGTGAGGGTGAACTTTACTGGTTGAAATTTGTCATGCTCATATAGCCAAGTGTCTTCATGAACTCCCATAGCGTGTAAATCTTTTCTCGCTTGAAGATGATCTTTTGTCTTGCCGGGTTCGTTAAGCAGCGTATATAGCACATTATCGCAAACGGTTTTTCCAATGGGCATGACATCAAGATTGTGGCGAATTAAATTAGATTTCCAATATGGAAGAATGAAGAAAATAATTATCTTCTTCCATTGCTGAGGCGTCGAAGTCATGCGCTCTTTTGGTGAGCTTGTGCTAAATCGTCACTTTTTCCGAACTCGAATTCAACATTCTCAACCTACTGTAAGATATTTGTACCAAACAAAGTCTGAGGTGGTCCTCTTTTTTCTGGTTTTTCATTAAAGCGATTCCGTTACAATTTGAAATTATGCCTTCCATCGAGAAACCTCTGATGGCCTATGAAGCACCACTTTCAATTGTAGGGAAGATACACTGCATCAAAGTCAAAATTGCAAGCTGGACACACCGACCCAGTATGCACATTCCAACTAGATAATGTGCTAAGGCCTAGAAAGTCACTAATCATCCATATCAAGGCTGCACACAAGTTGATAAATGTCTTCCCGTAAGCGTTGTATGTCTCGATATCAACATTCCATAGGTCAAGCAATTCCACAATAAGTGGTTGAAGGTACACATCGATGTCATTACCCAGTGCCTTTTTTCTTGGAATGATCATAAACATAATGAAGGAGCTTTGTTTCACACACATCCAGGGGGATAAGTTGTAGGGAACTAAGACTACCGGCCAAATACTGTAACTTGTGCTAAGATTCCCAAATAGATTGAAACCGTCAGTTACCAAGCAAGCATAACATTTTTGGGGTCAACCGCGAAAGATGGAAAGTCATTGCCAAACGTTTTCCAAGCGTCTACATCCCAGGGATCTCTTAATTTACCATTTTCATTCTTATCAATGTCATGCCACCTCATGTGCTCCGCCGTTTTGGATGACATAAACAATCTTTGTAGGCGTGGCTTTAAAGGGAAGTACCTAAGAATCTTTGCAGGTTTCTTCTTCTGCTTTTCCTCCTTCTGAATTGTCTTACATCTCAATGTGTGACATTTCTTACAAGTTTCCCTGCTGGAATCGTCTCTGCAATACAACAGACAATTGTTGGGGCATACATTAATTTTTTGATAGTTTAACCCCAACCGGTTGATAATCTTTTTGGCCTTATAGAACGTTGTGGGAATCTCCACGTCAGGGAATGCATCTTCTAATAATTCAAGCAACATTAACATTCCATTATCTGTAATTCCACACAAGTACTTGATATGTACAACTTGATTAAGAAAGATAATTTAGAGTATTTTCAATAACCTTGAAATAAAGGATGATCTGTTTCATCTATCAAGCTGAAAAAATCCTGAGTTGCTTTATTCCTCATGAACGCCAACTCTGAACCGTGTGCTTCTTCATTGAAGTTGTCGCCTTAAAATCCAAACGCATCATGACAGCATCATTAATTAGATCATCTTCATCTAGTTGAACTCCTACTTGTGAACATTGGGGAAAAGCATCATCATATCTCATACCGGCCTTCTTACCATGAACTGCCCAGAACGTATAGTCTTCTGAGAAAGGCTTCACAAGCAAATGTTCCTTAACAACTTTTCATGCATGCCACTTCTTGAACTTGCGTCTCCGACATTGACAGATGATCTTCCCATTATAGCTAGCATGAGTGAATGTGAAATCCAAGAAATTGTTTAATCTGTACAAATATTCTGGAGAATTGCGTCGCAACCTGATCTATGATAAATCCATAACTACTAGTGAGAGAGAAGAAAGTATAGTGAAGAAGATGAGTGAATAGAGAATTACGAATGCTTAGAAGCTTATATTCAGATTTTCCAACGTTTAATATTTTATAGCGGTTACCAAAGCGCTACCATAACCACTACTACATTCGATATTTATAGCGATTATATGCATAAAACCACTATAAATTTTCTGCCCGTTGGCAGGAGTTTAAAAAATTTATGTTAAAACTTGTAGCGGTTTAATTAGTGTAACCGCTACTAATATATATTTGTAGCAGTTCTATTTTATTAACTGCTACAAATTTCTGATTGTAGAAGAAATTCAAATTTCAATTTTTTTACCTTGTAGCGGTTATAAGAAAAAGACCGCTACAAATATTCATAACCGTTGGAAAAATTTGACTTTCACTTTGTAGCGGTTATGAAGGTAATTGCTACAAAATTAGAAGACAGTGGGAGGGAAATTCAAAATTCAAATGTTGAATATTTGTTACGGTTATTACTGTAACCACTACCAATATTCAACATTTAAATTTTGAATTTCTCTCCCACTGTTCTCTACATTTGTAGCGGTTACCCTCATAACCGCTACAAAATGATTAAAAATATTTGTAGCGGTTTGAAAAATGTAACTGCTACAAAAATATTAAAATTTATTTTTTTGAATACTTGTAGCGGTTTTACAATAGAATGGCTACAAATATATGTTAATTTATTTTTTCTTGTGTGGTTATTTTTAGAAATATAAATATAACTGTCATAAATGCAACAAGAATTTAATAAGGCTCTGAAAATATAAATATAACTATTGTAAACACAACAAGAATTTAAGTTCAAAAAATAAAATATCCAGATTTATTTACAAATATTTCAAAAAAATATAAATGTTCTAAACTAACTAGCAGGAGGCTGATCATCTAGTCCTCGCTCAGGTGGGGCTCCCTTAGGTGCAGCTGTATCAGGGTGCTGGGTAGAGTTAACAACACTATCATCATCAGCAGGAGGAGTAGGTTAGATGACGAACTGAGGGACAGGGGGAACCTGTGGTGCTCCTCATCAGTGAACAGGCGACTCCACGATTGCCTGAGGATATAGTTCGTGATATCGTGCCATTGCTCATACTGAGCGTAGTAGAAATCAGCCTGTTGCTGTATTTGCTGCTGCTACTGAGCCACTGTAGCCTGTGTCCTGGACAAATATGAGCGCAGCTCCTCAACAGACTCATCCCTTGGACATGACCCTGGACATCTGTGTTCTAGAGCTGCCAACCTCAAAGGCGCCGCTCCTACCGTAGACCATGCTAGGTTTAATGCTTATCCCCATCCCCCTCACGCATCTGGGGTGCTCAACCTGACCCAGACCCGCTTTAAATGGTGTAATGGGGTCCACTGACCCTTGTGACTCCTAGGTCTAGTTCTCTCAAAGCTCAGTCTATGACTGCTGTATCCGCTCCTGCCATTTTATGAAACAATTACTTATTATTATTTGTCATAACAAAGTTGGTTTTATAAACAATATAATAATGAATTCACTTACAATGGCCACCTTTGCTTGCTGAGAGGTTAGAGTCCTGTCACGGTGTCTATGTGTGATAGCAAACAACTCCCCGTAGTCCGTCTAACGGTTCTCCTACGTGCCTTCCTCTTCTAAAACAATTACAAAATTAAATGAGTATTATCAAAATAAAATATTAGATTTATAATATGAAATAACCATCTAAAAGTAATTGATATTGTGAAAAGATACCAGCTCGCTGTAAGTGACAGAAAAGGTCTTCGATCCTGTTGTGTTGTGGATCGTCTGCTGCCCACGGCACCTTATGTTCTTCTGAGAAAGCACCTGGAAAAAAATGACATTAAAAGTATTAAAACAATATAAAACACTTATAATTAATAAAATCATAAAATTAATTAAATTTAAATTATAATTATAAATACGTTACCTGTCCCTCAGCGCTCCTCCTGAACTAGACGAAACTTGCCCAGTCGTTTGGCGGGACTCCGTCCAGGATGTTCTCAATTAGTTGTTGTAGAGGAATTGTCCTATCCTTATCCATACTATGAAAGAGATGGTTCCTCTTGTTCCTCCAACAGTCACCCATCTTCATTAGTGTGTACCTCTTCCGGTTGTCCTGGAAGGAAAATCTAAGCTGTAACACAATTAAATAAAAAATAATTAAATATAACTAATTACAAATAAGAAAATTAATAAATATTAATTAAATATAATTAATTAAAAAAATATAATATAATTAAATACTATTAATTACTTTCATAACCTCGTCCCACGCCAGGTCCTTTGGGCCCTTCAGAACGTTCCTCCACGTCCTGAAGTGAAGGGGAAACCGCATCCAATTCAAGCCCAGCTCGTTCAGGAAGCGGTTGAATAGGTGACCCACATTGTCGATGGGCTGGTACGTGCCCTCATTCCATGACACTACAACTTGTAGTGTTCAGTTCAGGCTATTTAGGCTGGTCACGTCTAGCCTCCTCATGGACAAGTTCCCCTGCTCATCTACATAATTTACCACATACATTAGATAAATTGAAATTCAAATTTAACATTTCAAATTTAAATATTTAATTTATTAAATCAAAAAAGATATTTACATTGGACCTGTACTTCAAACCTAATAGACCGTGAAGACAACCGGCGTGGGTTGTTGTAGTCTTGCGCGTCATCCGCATCCAGGAACCGCTCTATGTCTGTGATCAGAATCGGGATGTCAAAATCCTCATTCACCTCGTATCGCTGACACTGAGCTCTCCTTCTCCTAGATAAGGCCCCTCTAGTGCGGTCGACTCCTGTAGGATCGTCTGTGGTGGCTATGGTAGGGGCAACTCCTATGGCTACTGTAGGGAGATGGGCTGAAATGGTGCGGTCACCCTCCCTCCGCGTTATCCCCCTCCTCTTCTACTGCCACCCCGTAGAATCAATCTGAGGACCTGAGGCTCCTTCCCCCTTATCCCTTCCTGAAGCCATATCAACTATAAAAATTCAAAAAAAAAACCAATTAGTCACATTTATAATGTAAAAATAAAAGAATAATAAAAAGTATAAACAAAAAATATATATTTTTCATACCTCGAGTGAGATGAATGAAAAATGCTATAGTGAAAACTCTCAGAAAGTCCCTGAACGCTCAGATTGAAGGAAAACTCTCAGAGAAACTTCAGAAAATGAAATGGCCATATGGAAAAATGAGTAAGGCGGCGGGTATTTATAGATCTGGATTTTGTAGTGGTTTTGGAAAAAAACCCTACATAAACCACTACAAATAGCTACATGTTGTAACGGTTATATAATAACCGCTACACATATGCAACTTTTGAAGTTCTGCAGTGATTACCATAACTTAACTGCTACAAATGTGATGACCTTTGAAGTTCTGTAGTGGTTAAATAAGTATAACTGCTACAAATAGATGCCTTTTGGTATTTGACAGCAGTTCAATTCGTAGTAACCGCTACAACCAAACCAACACTATTATCGCGGCTAGTTGGCGCCAAGTGGCGCCACATTTTGTAGTGGTTACAACAAAAAACACTGTTACAAAATAACCACAAGAAATTAAGGCGAGAATCTCGCACCATATTTGTAGCGGATTTATCCTTTTAACCTCTAAACATTATGTTGCCAATCACTCCCGCCACTTGGCATGTGGCTTACCACTACAAGTTTGTAGCGGTTTAAGGAATAACCGCTACAATATCAATATTTGTAGAGGTTAAATATAATCACTACAAACTCACCGCTACAAAATAGCTTTTTTTTTTGTAGTGACTGTTAGAATTGATAGGCACAGCAGAAAATTAAAATTCAAAAGTTTCCCAATCCCTACTACGGATCTGTCAACGACATTTAAATCGAGTAGTAGAGAAGCGTACCTTTCTTATGTGTTTAGTCCCTTTTCAATCTCAAGGAGCTAACAACTCGGATCAACTCCCTCTATCGGTATCCACATGAATAGGAATCTAGCACGAACAACGTGCTAGCGCCACCAACGTCTCTCTCTAGATAACCCTAGCTCACCCTTTTAAAGAACTAGTCAGGGCTTTCTATTTTATGATAGATATTGGATTTTTAAAATTAATCTTAATTAATTTCAAAATCCATATCATATCAATTAATACTTAATTGTCTTTTGATAAGCAAATTAAATAAGGGAAAATCCCTAAAAAAGGACTTGGAAATCATGAAAAGATGAGAGGTCACCTGAATTTCTGATATCCTGCAAAGGTGCTTGGGGACTTGTTAGGGATTTACAAATTCAGAGGAAATGACCAATTTGCCCTTACTTATTTTTATATTAAAATAATAAATACCCCGCTGGCCGACGGGCCCTGCGGCGGTAGGCTGAGGTCGGTGGGCAAGGGCTCCGTTCGGGGAATATTCTAAGGGAATATTCCCCAGCTTTGGGAATATTTCCCAAAGTTGAGGGGGTGGGGATTCAAACCCCCCACCAGTGCATAACCTCTAGGCTAGCAAAGCCTTTCAATATATGTAGTGCACAAAAATTATATCTAGTAACCTTTAATTTTTAACTAAGCCAACCAACAAGTTCAGATAAGGAATTGACAGATTGATAAAAGAAATTAATAAGTTCATATAAGGATTTCACAACTTTTGTTTTTTAAGCAAAAAATCCACTTACTCTCTTAGGCCATTCACCAATTTAGATAAGGAATTCTCGAGTTCATATGAGGAATTAACAAATTGAGATAATGATTTTGCAACTTTTGTTTCAACCAAAAATTCACTTTCGCTCTCAGGCCATTCATAAGTTTAGGTGAAAAATTCCCTACTTCAGATAAGAAATTAACAACTTGAGATAACCAATTCACAACTTTTGTTTAAGTAAAACACTACTACAAAATATACTTACAACTACCCTAAAGGATGTCCCTTTTTAAAAAAGGGATGCCCAAAATATTGGCGAGTGGCATATGTGTAATTATAGGTGAAAATTGGAAAGGTTTGCGCGTTTAAAATAATTGAATCTCACGCCAAAAGATGCCAGGAAGTGTTTTAGACGTCCTCAATCAAAATGGAGACGTCTAAAGACCCCCAAATCTGACAAGGATATTATATACAGAAAAAAAATAGAAAAACTTTAGATGTCCCCAGAACAGTTGGGGACACCTAAAGATCTGACTTTAAATGTCCCTAGCTGGTTTGGGGATGTCTAATGTTAAGCTTTAGACATCCCCAGATGGACTGAGGACGTCTAAAGCTAGATCATATGCACTGGTCTACATGACTGGTGTATGTGAAGTGTCAGAAAATTGCCTTAGGCATCCCAAATATTGACTAGGGACGCCTAAAGCTCCTCTACTTTACTCGTCCCCACTCCTCCCATCTTTATTACTTTCGTCATCCCCATCTTCATGCTCTCATCTCCCCTGGCCTTCTTGTTTTTCTTCTTTATCCAAATATTTCTATATGGCTATCCCCTGTTTCTTCTTGGTCCTCCATCTTACCCTCTATTTCATCCATGGTGTGCCTGCTTGTCGCCATATTTGCTCTGGGTTTGCACCGTTTTCTCTCATTCTCGACCCCGTCGTCCTCCCTCTTACCACTGTGGGTCATCTCCCTCTAAAGTTTCAGCTATAGGTTAGCTAACTAAACTTGTAAATGCTTAGCAAAATGCATTTGATTCTCGACTGGAATTTAAGTGTGATTTGTGCTTGAGCTTTATCTTTGCTATTTTGGTGGTAGACTTGCTGAGACAATTGTTGTCAACGTGAGCTGTGAATTAAAGTTTGACTTGTGCTGGACCTGTACACCTTGCTTGCTATTGAGTTTAATTGGTGATTAAAAGAATAAATTAAAGTGTGACTGTGAATGGCTTGAAAGGTGTAGAATGGCTAAAGAATCTGGAATATTTATATATACACACACATACCAGTAATAGTAATAGTTAGATCAAGTAGAAGGGACTAGATATATATCATGAACAAGGATTTCTAATTTAATTTTTATGAATGATGTGCGTGGGTAACGTTGGGAGAATAACTATTTCTATATTGGCGTCTCAACAATGTTCGAATCTAGCTAGATGAGTCAGTAGTATTAGATATTAATGATGAATATATAGATATATATATATGTGTGAATGCTTAGAAGCACAAGGGGAGCGATAGGAAGAAGGTAATGGGGAGAGAGGGAATGGGGAGTATATTTACAGAGATATTTCAAGGCATGCAGTCATTCCAATGATCATGTGCCCCTCCACTTGCAACTACAACTACATCAACCATATATATATATCCCAAGATGAAAATGCGATGGAGTATGTTATATATCATTTCAGCAATCATAACTACAAGTCATTCTCTTTGACATGATTATTCAATTTCTATAGGGAAAATATCACTGCACCCTCTCTAGCAAATTATTCTCAAACAGTTTCTAAAACTTTCTGAAACTTCATTGTAGCCTTAGGTCTAAACTTCATTCCGCCGAACGACTGGGCGAGTTTCGTCCAGTTCAGGAGGAGCCCTGAGGCGCAGGTAATGTATTTATTAGATTTTTTATATATAATTTTGTAATTGTTAAATATTAAATTATAATTTCAATTTAATTTTTATTTAATTTTAAATTATAATACATTTAATATTATTTTTTTTCCAGGAGCTTTCTCAGAGGAACACCAAGATCCGTGCGCAGCAGACGATCCACCACACAGCAGGATCGAAGACCTTTGCTGTGACCTATAGCGAGCAGGTAACTTTTCAAAATATCACTGACTTTTAGCTGATTATTTCATAATAGTAATTGAATTTTGTAATTGTTTCAGGAGATGAAGGCACAGCAGGAGAACCGTCAGACGGACTATGGGGAGTTGTACACCATCACACACAAACACCGTGACGGGACTGCGACCTCTCAGCAAGCAGAGGCGGCCATTGTAAGTAATTTTATTATTATAATTTTTATAAAACCAAGTTAATAATGAAAAATGCTAATTAGTAATTGTTTCATAAAATGGCAGGAGCGGATGCAGCAGTCGCAGGTTGAGCTGTGACAGACCTAGCCTGAGGAGTCACAGGGGTCAGTGGACCCGACGGCTCCTTTGAAGGCAGGTCTGGCTCAGGCTGAGCACCCCGGACGCATGTGGGGATGGGGATAGGCGCCAGACCTAGCATGGTCTACGGCAGGAGTGCCGCCTCTGAGGCTGGTAGCTCTAGAGGGGTCAGACGTCCGAGGGACGAGTCTATTGACCAGCTGCGGTCAGATTTAGAGCAGCAGATGGCACAGCAGCAGCATATACAGCAGATGTAGCTGCACGCTGATTTGATCTACGCTTAGCAGATGCAGTGGCGTGAAATAGCAAACAACATGCTCGAGCGGTCATGGAGTCGCCTGTTCCCAGACGAGCAGCATCCACAGGTTCCCCCTGTCCCTCGCTACGTCGTCCCGAGTACTACTCCTCCTCCTCCTCCTCCTGCTCTTGCTGATGACGATGGTGCGGTTCACTCTGCGCAGCGGCCCAATCCAGCAGCACCTGAGGAGTCCCACCTGAGGGAGCATCAGATGATCAGCCCCCAGCTACTTAGTTTAGGACATTTTTTTGTTAAAACATTTGTAAATATATATATATATATATATATATGAGTTTGTATTTCAGAACTTTCTTATTGTGTTTAATATAATTATATTTATATTATTAGATCGCGTTGTTGAATTTATGAATTAATTGTAATAATATTATTTATATTTCTAAATTTAAAAAAAACAAAAGCATATATATTTGTAGCGGTTTTAAGTTAAAACCGCTACAAATATATATATTTGTAGCGGTTCTAAAATAAAAACCGCTACAACAAATGTATATAGTTGTAGCGGTTTTTCTTGTGGAACCGCTACAATTATATATATATTAGTAGTAGTTCTACAATAGAAACCTCTACAAATATGTATATATTTGTAGCGGTTTTTCAATAATAACCGCTACAAATACTCATCATTTGAATTTTGAAATTTGCCGCCTTTATGGACATTTGTAGCGGTTATGCTATGTATAACCGCTACAAATTAAAAATTATTTTTAAATTTGCTGTCCAACGGCTTTAATGTTAGTAACGGTTTTATATATATAACCGCTACAAATACTCAACATGCAAATTTTGAATTTCCCACTAATGTATAACGGCTTGAAAATTAGTAGTGGTTTTAGAACCGCTACAAAATTATAAACGTTGGAATTTCAGAATATAAGGTTTTTGGCATTCGTCATTATTTTCTCACTCATCTTCTTCTCTATACTTTCTTCTCTCTCACTTGTAGCTATGGATAAATCATGGATCAGGTTGCCGCGCAATTCTCCTAAATATTTGTACGGATTAAACAGTTTCTTGGATTTCGCATTCACTCACGCCAGCTATAACGGCAAGATTGTCTGTCCGTGTCGGAAATGCAAGTTCAAGAAGTGGCATGCACGAAATGTTGTGAAGGAACATTTGCTTGTGAAACCTTTCCCTGAGGACTATACGTTCTGGGCAGTTCATGGTGAGAAGGCCGGCATTAGATATGACGATGCTCTTCGTCGAAGTTCTCAAGTAGGCGTTCAAGTGGATGAAGATGATCCTGTGAATGATGCTGTGCGTGATGCGTTTGGATTTCAAGGTGACAACTTCAACGAAGAAGTGCACGGCTCTGAGCCGGTTTTTATGGGAAATGAAGCAGCTCAGGATTTTTTCAGCTTGATGGATGAAGCAGATCGTCCTTTATATCAAGGTTGTCGAAAATATTCTAAATTATCTTTCTTGATCAAATTGTATCATATCAAGTACTTGTGTGGGATCACAGATAAGGGAATGTCGATGTTGCTCGACTTATTACAAGATGCATTCCCTGACGCCAAGATTCCCACAACGTTCTACGAGGCCAAGAAGATTATCAACAGGTTGGGGTTGAATTATCAAAAGATTGATGCATGCCCAAATGATTGTATGCTGTATTGAGGAGACGATTCCAGCAGGGAGACTTGTAAGAGATGTCACACATCGAGGTACAAGACAATTCTGAAGGGGAAAAAGTAGAAGAAGAAACCTGCAAAGATTCTCAGGTACTTCCCTTTTAAACCTTGTCTACAAAGATTATTTATATCGTCTAAAACTGCGAAGCACATGAGGTGGCATGCCATTGATAAAAACGAAGACGGTAAATTAAGACATCCGCGGGATGCAGCTGCTTGGAAAATGTTTGACAACGACTTTCTAGATTTTGCGACTGACCCCAGAAATGTTCGGCTTGCGTTGGCGACTAACGGTTTCAATCCTTTCGGGAATCTTAGCACAAGTTACAGTATTTGGCCGGTAGTCTTAGTTCCCTACAACTTACCCCCTGGATGTGTATGAAACAAAGCTCTTTCATTATGTCTATGATCATTCCAGGCAAAAAGGCACCGGGCAATGACATCGATGTGTATCTCCAACCGCTTATTGCGGAATTGCTTGACCTGTGGAATGTCGGCTTGGAGACGTACGACGCTTACAGTAAGACTTTGTTCAACATGCGTGCAGCCTTGATGTGGATGATTAGTGACTTTCCTGGCCTTGGCACATTATCTGGTTGGAATGTGCATGCTGGGTCGGAGTGTCCAGCTTGCAATTTTGACTCTGACGCATTGCGCCTTCCCCACAGCCGAAAGTGGTGCTTTATGGGGCATCGGAGGTTTCTCGATGAAACGCATAAGTTCAGATTGCAACGGAATCGCTTCAATGAGAAACCAGAAAAAAGAGGACCACCTCAGACTTTGTCCGGTACAGATACCTTACAGCAGCTTGAGCATGTTGACTTCGAGTTTGGAAAAAGCGACGATTCAGCACAAACTCGCCAAAAGACGCGCAGGGCTTCAGCGCCTCAGCAGTGGAAGAAGATAAGTATTTTCTTCACCATTCCATATTGGAGATCTAATTTACTTCGCCACAGTTTTGATGTAATGCACATTGAAAGAAATGTTTGCGACAATGTGCTGTATACGCTGCTTAACGAACCCGGCTAGACAAAAGATCACCTTCAAGCGAGGAAAGATTTATGCGACATGGGAGTTCGTGAAGACGCTTGGCTAGATGAGCATGACAGATTTCCAGCGGCAAAGTTTACCCTCACAAAACCGAATGAGGAAGTGTTCCTCGCGACGTTGAATAAATTAAAAGTTCCTGAGGGGTATTCAAGCAACATTTCTCGATGTGTTGACTTGCAGGCTCAAAAGGTTGCTGGCCTGAAGAGTCATGACTCACATGTTCTTATGCAGTAGTTATTCCCTCTGGCTATAAAGAATACACTTCCTCCCGATGTTTCCATCGTTTTGGTGGAACTTTGTTCTTTCTTTCAGAAGTTGTGTTCTAAGGTTTTGATCGTTGAGGAGCTCGATCAGCTGCAGTCGAAAATCATTGTTACGCTTTGTCATTTGGAGATGATCTTTCCGTCATCCTTTTTTACTGTGATGGTTCACCTCACAGTCCACCTCGATCATGAAACAAAGCTCGCTGGACCAGTACAATATTGTTGGATGTATCCGATTGAGAGGTACTCATTTTAAATATGTGCTTTAATTTATTCTCCGTATTTAACGTTTGCTAGTCGTCCTTTTCATCATTTTATATCAATTTTCTCTTCTATACTTCTTAGGTTCCTTGGGAAATTAAAATCTTACGTGAGGAATAAGGCGTGGCCAGAAGGTTCTATAGCTGAAGGCTATATAGGGGATGAGGTGCTATATTTTTGCTCAAGGTACTTTGATGATCTTGAGACGGCTTTCAACCGCCCACCTCATGTTGACGATTATCCTGAACCTGCGCCGACATCAGGAGAATTTATCCCTCGTGTTGGTAAACCAGTTGGAGCAACAGAGAACTTCAAACTAACGGCAACTGAGAAGTTGCAAGCACATAAACATGTCTTGATTAATTGCACTCAAGTTGAACCTTTCATACGGTAAGAATTGTACACTCACATGTTATTCGATCTATATCTTTCGTAACATTTCTCACTTTCATTTCATTAACGCCTTTCCAATATTACTTGCAGGGAATTCAGAAGTCATGTTAAGCGTCAACTCAGGATCCGTACACAGACATCCTCGGAAGTTGATAGGGGGGTCCATAGAGAATTCTCGAGCTGGTTTGCGCGCAGAATACTAAATGACCACAACCCATACTCACCAGATTTCAGAGCTCTCACAATCGGCCCTCTTGATCATGCAAAACGGTTTACAGCATACAATGTCAATGGTTTTAAGTTTTGCATGGTTTTATGGGATCAAGGATTGCAAACACAGAATTCGGGTGTTTATTGCACATTTGGGACAAGGAGTTATGCGAGCAGCAGTGCGCCAACATGCAGTTCGGAGGCGTCCCTTACTATGGCAAGCTTCTTGATGTGGTTGAACTTAATTATCAAGGCCGTTTCACTGTGATGTTGTTCAAGTGTTTGTGGGCAAATACCACTACTTCTCGGGGACTAACAACTGACGACTTAGGGATCACATCAGTCAATTTCTCACGGCCAATTCATACTGGTATTTTTCAAGATGATGAGCCGTATATTCTAGCTTCAGAGGCACATCAGGTTTATTATGTCGAGGACGAGAGGTATAGGGATTGGCACATGGTCGTTCATTTAAAGCCAAGAGACCTTTACGACATGGGTGAAGGCGATAACATCACCTATGAGAGTGAGCCATTTCAGCCAGCTGATTTTGAAAACTACTTCCCTGAAGGCGATGACAATTTACCTCAACTGCGGTGAGTTTTTTTAAGTCCATGTCATTTGAATTAAATTTTTTAAATTTAATAATACATCCATAACAATAATTTTTCTACAAAAGTTTTGTAGGGATGGCGACGATGAGTGATCAAATTCAAATTATGCTTTTGTCTTTAAAAAAATGCAAAAAAATTTTTAAAATAAAATGTAAAAAAAAAATTTAAAAAAATAAAATAAAATAATATTTGTAGCGGTTATTGAACCGCTACAAATATAAAATTAACCGCTACTAAATGAATAACCGCTACAAAATGGATACATTAACCACTACAAATAGTACGTGGATCACTATAAATATTAAACCGCTACAAAAATACAAATAACCGCTACTAACTAATAACTGCTACAAATAGTACGTGGATCCCTATAAATACCCTTACCACAACTCATTTCAAACACTCCCCAATTTCTTTTCACCTTACCTTTCTTTCATTTTCTCTCATTTACAACTTCTTTCGTATGAGTAGAGGAGCTGAATAATACGATCAAATATGGTAACAGGAGTTTTAATTTTTTTTACAATACTTCTTTCCTTTCTATAAAATTTATTCTAACCATTTTTTTTCTAGATATATCATAACTATATCTCATTTTCATCTATTTTTCATACACAATTACATTATATTAGATAACATAATAATTCCTTATTACCTACCTATCCTTAATAATATTATTAATATAAATTTTATACTAATCCAATTCAATTACATTTTTCCTTTTAATTCATTAATAAGTTAAACTATTAAATAATAAGCTAATTAAAATAGATAAAATAATAACAAAATAAACTATTTAATTTAATATTGAAAAAACAGAAACAAATGATCGTATATTTTTAAAAAAATTTTTAAATATTTGTAGCGGTTATTAAACCGCTACAAAATAACGAGCCTTTTTAAAACTCAAATTAAATTTTTTGGCGCCAATTTTGAATTTCATGAAATTAGTAACGGTTTTCATAATCGCTACAAATTTCATGAAATTCAAAATTAGTAGCGGTTTGTTAACCGCTACAAAATAAAAAAATTTCATTTTTTTTCGCTCTCAAAATTTCATTTTTTTATATTTGTAGCCGTTATATAACCGCTACAAATATCTCTGAAAAAAATTTCGTCCATGAGGGTGTTGTAGCGGTTGGGTTGAACCGCTACAAAGGATGTAGCGGTTATTTTTGATTGAGTAGCGGTTTGATATAACCGCTACAAAACTGCTTGCAACATATGATTTAGTAGCGGTTCTAGTAACCGCTACTAATCTTGTTTGTAGCGGTTAAAACCGCTACTAATACCCATTTTTAACCGCTACTAAATCACGTTTTTTTTTGTAGTGGCATGAGAATGGTATCTTGGAATGAGTTTAGGATAGATAGATTGATTGGTGATTGAAATGTGATGTTTAGATGAAATTGGTATTTTGATGATTTTGTTGCCCAAACCCAAAGCATGATAATGGAGTAGGATTTTGATGATTCTGATGATTCCATTGAGTTTATTGGGTGTTTTTCTGTGAGAGTGGCTTTGGGTTAAGTTTTGAGTCCTTTGGGATCAATTGGGCAAGTGTTAGGGAAAATGCCTCTGTTTTCTGCGTTTTCTGGAATCTGATAGATTCACTCGAGTAGTCTGGGGTCTGCTCGAGTGCTGGATGAATATCACTCGAGTGGGGGAGATCCTGCTCAAGTGTGGTTGTGCAACTTTCTATTTCTGCTTCTAGTTCATGTTGCACTTCCGAGGGTGAGGCAAGAGTGTTACCTCACTTGTGAGTGAGTGAAGAGCATTGCTCGGGTGAGCCTCCTTGTGTAACCCCCTCCGAATTATATCCGAAACACGTGATTAAAAATGAAATAGAGACCAATAATAATCAAAATTCATTTACATTCCCATCCTTAAGATAGGATTTTCACAAATACATTTATCAAACACTTTAACCTGGTCTCACATTCATATTTCGAATACAATTACTTCGTGAAGATAAATCACATTTATATAAATATCAGAGTGCACAATAATAATACCGGCAAACCTGGATTCATACCTTCACTAAAGATTCATAAGGCACAAACGCCATTTACAATTCCTCAACGGGGATTACACACAAATCCATCTCCAATACATAACTAAATAACCCAATAGACATCCAAGCACATATACATCCAATATCCAATTATACATTCTAATCTATCATCCGAACATATACAATTATCCCAGCATATAACGATAACCAACTACCAAATCCAAATGCCCATAAGGGATTCTCACCGCCCCTAGTCGCTTGCTCCTTCCTCAAGCCACTTGTCCTGTCTAAAATGTTGGTAGGGGAGAGTGAGATTCTAGAGAATCCCAATAGAAAACAGATACCAATATGCATGTAAGATAAGTGTTTAATGCATGACATGCTCGCATCATAATAACTTGTGCTCACATAATGATATATCCGCATGCTCAATGTTTCAACAACATACTCATGGCCATAGCATAAATAGAAACAGAGCTTCAATCATTCATATATGCTTCACATAATCAAGCAAAGCAATAACATGCATCAATACACAAACACAAATATCAATACATGGAGGAGAGGTAAGTTCCCTACACTTTTTCTTTCCACGTATGCTCCAGCATCGGCTACTCACAATCCGAGCGGATATCAAACCATAATTAGGGCGAATACCCAACCCTATAACCAAATCAAGAACATAGGATCGTTCTCTTTTCCAAATTCTCATTTTCATAACACTTAAAGTTGGTTAACATTCATGACCTTTAGGTGGCTATAATAAGGTCAATGAAAGCCTAAAGGATTGGGAAGTACTAGGTTGGAAATCACCTTTAAAAATCTCAAAATGCTGAAAATGGGGGTTGGCTGCAGCCAAGAATCCTCTGGCTGCGGTCAAAACACCCACAGAAGGTTTCTGGCTGCGGCCAAAACGCACACAGAAACTTTTGTGTTGCAGCCAAGACTTTTCTGCTGCAGCCAAGGCAACTTTGGAAATTCATAACTAATTCTAGAAAAATCAAAATGAGGTGATCCCAAAGCCCATTGAGAGCTATTTAAGTCCTCTTCATAGGAAAAATATGAACCATTACTGGAAATCACCATACAAAATACCCCAAAACAGAGTTCTGTTTCAATCCCAAATTTTGGACAACCATAACTCACAGAATACTAAACGAAATGACACAAAATATATGTTCATTTTGAAGCTTGGGATGTGAAATTTAATACTGGAAAGTTTCACAATTTTATGAAATAATTTGGTCATTCAAAACGTCCACACAAATAAACTGCCCAGAACAGAGTTCCAAGGGACAGATTTTCCAATTTTCTACCAAAGTGTCCCATGGCTCCAAAATTAATAATCAAGCCTATTCCCACATAAATTATCACAAGGAACACAATGGTAACCTCAAAATGACCAAAATCACAACCTATCAACATGCCCTGTTTTGACCAAAGCACAAAACCAACACAAAAGGTGCCAAACTTCACATTTAAGCTTCAATGCAATTCTATCAATTCAAAACACTAAACAAGGCACCATTTCCATAACAACAACATACCATACTCCCCAAGACCTTAAATCACAAAAATTAGGGCTAAAATTCCTGAAATTCAAGGCCTAACCAATGGCCACAAAATTTATATGAAATTGAAGCTTTCACTTACCTCAACAACTTTCCCAAAGGCACTTCATGATTCTCCAACTTGTACATTTTCGTGATTCCTCAAATCACCACCAATGGAGAATCTAAAACCATCAAATTGAAGCTCTCACTCCAAGGAACAACTTTATAGAAGGAAGTTTTGGCATTAGAGGTCAAGATCTTACCTTTTTTACAAGCTTTTCCTT
The DNA here is from genome assembly GCA_963210345.1 of Inga oerstediana. Lineage (NCBI taxonomy): Eukaryota > Viridiplantae > Streptophyta > Magnoliopsida > Fabales > Fabaceae > Inga > Inga oerstediana. The sequence continues at coordinate 67,634,221 of OY723405.1, read as the reverse complement.
CTTCCTCTTCCTTCAACAATGGTGAAAATGAAGAGAGAAGAGAGAAAACGTGAGAGAGATGGAGAGAGAAGAGGAAGATGATGATGATAGTACTCCCTCCATTCAGTTGAACAAAGAGAGAAAAAGATAGAGAGAAAAACTATTAAAATACTACATTAGACTTTTCTCACTCTCATGCTTCATCTCTTCTTGCCACATGTCACAAGGTCATTGGCTCACACACAATAAATCACCAATTAGCCAATTTAATCCCTCCATTAGCCAATTAATTTCCCATCTCATACCTTTTAATTAGTAATTAATCACTTCCATTAATCACTAATTTAGAGTCATTCTTTCAATTTTCCCAACAATTATGGCATATTAATTAAAATTGCCATACAACACATAATTATTCCACTTTAATTCGATAATTATCCTCAATAATTACCATTAGCCTTTAATCGAAAATTGGGGTATTACACCTTGTGCTCGAGTGACTGGTGTATTTGACACCAAGTCTTGCTTCTCGGGTTGTCACTCGCGGGCATGGTGCAAGAGTGTGCCTTCTCACTCGCGGGTATGGGGTATCTGCTTGAGTGAGCCGTGTTGTGCTCGAGTGCACTGAGCCATTTGGGCTATGGCCATTTCTCTTATGCTCTCGGGTTCTCACTTCCTGGACTTCACTCGCAGGTGCTCGAGTGAGGCATTTGGCCTTCACTCGGGTGAGGTCCAGTGTGCTCGAGTGATCCTGTCTCTGAAAAGTTTTGTTGTGCTCTCGGGTATGCACTCGTTGTCTCTCACTCTCTTGTGCCTGAGTGAGGTCGTCTTCACTCGAGTGAGGCCGTCAGAAATCAGTGTTTTGCCTTCTAAAAAGGGATCTTGGGGTTTGCTTTCCAACCCCTTAGGGCTATTGTTAGAGGTATTCTAGAGTTCTAAAGGAGTAATAATGATAACCAAATTAAGTCATTAAGAAGTTATTAAGTATTGGATAGAGAATGATACTTCGTCACTCATTATGATTATAGGATACGACTTTGCGCTACGCAGGAGAGACCGGTGCTAGGACACGCACGGAATGATCAAGGTAGTGACTTTTCTCTCATGTTGTGTATGATGTTTTGGTATGCATAACTTATCATTGAACTGTGAACTGCATGTACCATGGTCCATTACAGCGAGAGCAGGTCAACGTGAGCCGTGTAGGGATTGATGCTGGTCATCTCTAGGTCGACCGTTGAACTGTCGTTGTAATCGACATGGAACTTTGTGAATCCGACCCGTGGGGCGGCGTTTGTTAATCCAGCTGTGGGCTGTGAGTTTTGAATCTTGCCTGTATGGCTTGTATGATGAAATGCTTTATATGAATCCCAGCTGTGGTGAAATATATTGTGTGGATTGTGTTGTGCAATGCAGCATGAGCAATCGTAAGGGATGACATGTGTCATACTAACCATTGCTGTTGTAACTGCCGTTGTAGTTGCTTTGTGTGGATAATGATTTGATTTCATGCCTTATTGTTGTACATTATATGATTGATTTGACACTACGGGGATTCTTTAGAATCTCACTCTCCCAAAATTAAACATTTTAGATAGGCTGAAGGATCGAAAGGCAAATGGGTGACGAAGAGTGAGTAGAGCTCTGTGTTAGGAGTTCCTTTTTGGTTATTGGTTATCATTGTATATTATTGGATATTTTGTGGGAAGTAAATGTATATTTTGGGATTTGTGGTGTATTTTTGTGTAATCCCTAAGTAAAGGGTATGAATTATGGGCTTTGTGCCTTTGTATAAACCCTTATTAAATGAATGGAACCCGAGTGAGTTAGGAATTTACTTTGCACTCTGATATTTGTAAATGGAATCAACTTGTACATGCCATTTTGTATTAAAATGTGAATGTGAGACCATTATTGAACAGGTTTTGTAAAATTTTTGTGAACCCTGATTTTGGGAAGTTTGACTTTGTTTAAGTCCCAAATCAATTACGGTCTCTAATCCCACATTAATTACGTGTTTATGAACGTAAATCTCGGCCTTAAACGTGAAGGGGGTTACACAATCATTATTAACCAATACAAGCATGCAATGGGGTTAAACCAAACAGGCTCTTAATAAATAATATTTACAGTGAATAAACACCACGTATATCGAGGTGGACATCACGCAAGAATATATAGCACTAAAACTTAACTTTTAAATACTGAACAAGTTCCCCTCTTATTTTTGTATTGAGCAATTGGCGCCAAATTAAAGCTATGAAGATAGGTCCTAGACTCTTCAATGTGAAAGCTTATAAGCTACTTGGACTTGACTCTTTTTAATATAATAGTACTTCCCACATTGAGTAGCCATAAAATTTGGGATGAATTAAGATTTTCTAGGCTTTTTAGCTATAATCATTTGCACTTTTAACCTATGTATCTAATAATGTAAGTTCTCACATATATGCCTACCGGAAAGGGCGCAAGGGGTATGCAAACCCTTAAGCAAGCAACGATTTGCATACCCCTTGCTCCCTTTCCTATAGTAATATTTGTTCTTTTTTTCTCTCTATCCTTGTTTTTCATGTTTAATTCCTATGAAGAGATATAATTAATGGTCTACAGTTACATTATCACAGATGTAGGTCAACAATTGCCATTGATTTCTCCCATTAAGCCTGAATGTCTTAATCTACCCCAAATTGCACTGCAGCTCGTGGGAAGTACTATTTTATTATATACCCAACAAGTCCAACTAGTTTTGAAACTCTCACTTGAAGAGTCTAACATCAATACATCACATTTATCATATAAAAACTATAATGTATTATAAAAGTTCATTGTTCTTAAACCATAATATATTATAAAATTTCATTGTTCTTACTCACAAATTGTTATTTATATTACTAAATAAATAACAGGTGTTCATGTGAGCCTGTTATTTATTATTATTAAACTTCACAATTCTTACATAAAAACCATTATATTTGTATGTTACTAAATAAATAACTATTGTTTGCCTGAGACCATTATGTATTATGCCAGCATTACTGATTATCTAACATTTGTTTACGTGAGCCCCTTTTTTATTATGTCAAAATTACACACATCATGACCTCATCAAAGCCTCAGTAAATAACAGATGTTAAAATTATAACCGTTATAATATATACTAAATAAATCATAATTCAAAATCATTATTTATCTGTGCTGAGCTTATATAGCACCTTCATGTATGACTATTCGGAATTGTGATTTTTTATCTATAATAATTGTCATACATTTGTCATTATGTAGTTGTGTATATATAGACTCAATTTAGGTCAAATTAATTATGAAATTAATTGACTATGTTGATTATGGATGTGTGAATCTAATTACTTTTTGCCGCTCCTATGATTATTTTCCTGCATACGTACTAATTTGAGTGAAGTATGATAAATTGGATTTGGCTTGCCTCCCCTACACCTTATCCTTCGCTACATCCGTTGCACCCAAAACTACACCATTTTGGTGTAGTTTTGGGTGCAAAATATGAGCTAATCTCTTTTTTTTTTCCTTAAATGGTGTCCAATATTTTGAAGGATTTTTTTGGAAGCATCTAGCATTTTAAAAATGTTTCAAGTAGTATACAGTATCATAAAATAATTTTTGGTACTTTTAACCCTTTCAAATATTTTTTTAGTTGTACCCAGTGTCTTACCAGACTGAATGTAATCTTACCTTTAATGTATTTTTTCAGCTCCAAAAATTACTTTAAAATATTCAAGTAGCATAAAGGATTCTAAAATAATTTTTAGTGCTTTTAACCACTTGAAATACACTAGTGGAAAAATCACTTTTAAGACCAGTTAAAAAAGACATTTTAGATCGGTTCTAGATTCGGTCTTGATACAGCCGATCTAAAAAGTCTTCTACTTTTTAGACCGGTTATGGAACCAGTGTAAAAAAACTTTTTAAGACCGGTTATTATAAAACCGGTCTAAAAATAAATATTTTTAGACCGGTTATAATAGAAACCGGTCTAAATTAATAAAATTTTAGACCGGTTATTATGAAGAACCAGTCTGAAAATTTGACTTTTTAGACCGGGTTTATAAAGAACTGGTCTAAAAAGTATAAATTTTTAGATCGGTTCTTTATAAACCGGTTTAAAAAGTCAAATTTTAAGACCGGTTTTATCCAAAACCGGTCTTAAATTTACTTTTCATACCGGTTTTGGATAGAACCGGTCTTAAAAGTTGAATTTTTTTTTAAAAAAAATTTTCGTTTAAAAGTTATACCCAGCAAGTCATTACCCCTGTTAAAACATTTCGCTCAGTAAGCAGCAGCTAGTTCAACGACATTGAAATAAATAAATCTTCTCTTACAGATTATATAACTAACATCTTAATGACTGTGAGAGACTGGAACATATTAAAACTCAACTCCCTTATGCTTAAACAGTGCTGGCAGAAACAGAAGCAAAGGAAAACAACCATGAATAATAAACTCACAACCATAGACAGAATCATAATGCAAGGAAATCATACAACTAGACAATGTTGTTTTGACCAAGTTCCTTATCTTTTCACTTACATACATATATCAAAGATTAAATTACATTAATGACAATTCTGTTATTCATTATAGCCAAAATACTTTATACATACACACTCTTCTCAGGCTGATGATCACTAGCTGGCCTAGCTTCGGAGAATCTACACTAAGACGTACACCTTATATCCTTCATTTTCCTGTGACAACAACAAAAAAAGTAGTTATATATACACACCAATAACAATATACATAATTCAAATATAGTTCATGATAATTATTTTAGCTAACTAACCTTCAATGTAGTTTTATAAAGGGATATCCTCCCATATCCCTTCATGATGATCATTTCTTGTGCCGTGTTCATTGTTTGCTTCATCTTCTTCATTCAATTTTGGTAAACCTCTAGAAAAAGAAGGAGTCTCAAGCAGATCATTCATTGAATGACTTTCCTGATTAATATCAAGGACCATTTTTCCTTGGAGAGCTACAGACCACATTTTGTTTGCCTGATCAGTAACATAGAACACTTGTTTGGCTTGATATGCCATAATAAAAGGTTCATCTCTAAAACTTCTACTATTCAAATCAACTAATGTAAATCCCAACTGATCAATCATCACACCATTGTTGACATCAACCTAGTTGCATTTGAAAATGGGAAGTTTAACTTTAACATAATCAACCACCCAAATCTCTTTAATCACCCCATAATAAGGTATTGCTACCAATCTAGGATTCTTATCTTTTGAACTAGAGAAGTGCATAGATTCAGCCACTAACATAACCCCACTATTATGGACGGTGCTCCTATCATCAAGGGACTTTGTGTAAAATGTATAACCATTGATCACAAATGAAGTCCAACTTATGACATCAGCCTCAGGACCACGTGTAACACCCTAATTTTTGATTAAAGGCTAATGGTAATTATTGAGGATAATTATCAAATTAAAGTGGAATAATTATGTGTTGTATTGCAATTTTAATTAATATGCCATAATTATTGGGAAAATTGAAAGAATGGCTCTAAATTAGTGATTAATGGAAGAGATTAATGACTAATTAAGACAGTATGAGATGTGAAATTAAAATGGCTAATGGAGGGATTAGAGTAACTAATTTGGTTACTTGTTTTATGAGAACCAATGCTATTGGGACACTTGGCAAGTGGGTATGGTGAGAGAATGGTTGGAAAGGTCAAATGACCATATTTTATTGTTTTCTCTCCCTCTCCCTCTCTTTTGTACGCATAGGCATGGGCTTGGGAGGCAAAAAAATTTGATCCCATCATGCTTTATCATCATCTTCACCTCTCTTCCTTCTCTCTCTCACGTTCTCTCTCTTCTCTCTCTTGTGCAGCCATTGTTGGCCAAGAAAGAGAAAATGAAAGCTTGCATTTAAGGTAAGATCTTGACCTCTAATGCCAAAACTTCCTTCTATAAAGTTGTTCCTTGGAGTGAGAGCTTCAATTTGATGGTTGTAGTTTCTCCATTGGTGGTGATTTGAGGAATCACGAAAATGTACAAGTTGAAGAATCATGAAGTGCCTTTGGGAAAGTTGTTGAGGTAAGTGAAAGCTTCAATTTCATATAAATTTTGTGGCCATTGGTTAGGCCTTGAATTTCTGGAATTTTAGCCCTAATTTTCGTGATTTAGGGTCTTGAGGAGTATGGTATGTTGTTGTTATGGAAATGGTGCCTTGTTTGGTGTTTTGAATTAATAGAATTGCATTGAAGCTTAAATGTGAAGTTTCGCACCTTTTGTGTTGGTTTTGTGCTTTGGTCAAAATAGGACATGTAAATGGGTTGTGATTTTGGTCATTTTGAGGTTACCATTGTGTTCCTTGTGGAAAATTGTATGGGAATAGGTTTGGTTAATGATTTTGGAGTCATTGGACACTTTGGTAGAAAAGTTGGAAAATCTGTCTTGTGTTAACTCTGTCTGGGCAGTCAGTTTGCACGAACGTTTTGAATGAACAAATGGTGTTGCAAAATTCTGAAACTTTCCAGTCTTAAATTTCACATCCCAGGCTTCAAAATGGACATATATTTTGTGTCATTTCGTTTAGTATTCTGGGAGATATGATTGTCCAAAGTCTGGGTTGGAAACAGAACTCTGTTTTGAGGTAGTGATGCATTTTGTGAAATTCTGGGATTTGTATGGTGATTTCCAGTAATGGTTCATATTTTTCCTATGAAGAGGACTAAAATAGCGTTCAATGGGCTTTGAGATCACCTCATTTCAATTTTTTTATAATTAGTTATGAATTTCCGAAGTTTCCTTGGCTGCAGCAGAAAAGTCTTGGCTGCAGCACAAAAGTTTCTGTGCGTGTTTTGGCCGCAGCCAGAAATTCTTGGCTGCAGCCAGAAACATTCTGTGCATGTTTTGGCCGCAGCCAGAGGATTCTTGGCTGCAGCCAAACCCCATTTTCAGCATTTTGAGATTTTTAAAGGTGATTTCCAACCTAGTACTTCCCAATCCTTTAGGCTTTCGTTGACCTTATTTTAGCCACCTAAAGGGCATGAATGGTAACCAACTTTAAGTGTTATGAAAATGAGAATTTGGAAAAGAGAATGATCCTATGTCCTTGATTTGGTTATAGGGTTGGGTATTCGCCCGAATCATGGTTTGATATCCGCTCGGATCGTGAGTAGCCGATGCTGGAGCATACGTGGAAAGAAAAAGTATAGGGAACTTACCTCTCCTGCATGTATTGATATTTGTGTTTGTGTATTGATGCATGTTATTGCTTTGCTTGATTATGTGAAGCATATATGAATGATTGAAGCTCTATTTCTATTTATGCTATGGCCATGAGTATGTTGTTGAACCATTGAGCATGAAGATATATCATTATGTGAGCACGAGTTATTGGGATGCAAGCATGTCATGCATTAAATACTTATCTTGCATGCATATTGGTATCTGTTTCCTACTGGGATTCTCTAGAATCTCACCCTCCCCTACCAACATTTTAGACAGGACAAGTGGCTCGAGGAAGGAGCAAGCGACTAGGGGCGGCGAGAATCCCTTATGGGCATTTGGATTTGGTAGTTGGTTATTGTTATATGCTGGGACAATTGTATATGTTCGGATGATAGATTAGAATGTATAATTGGATTTTGGATGTATATGTGCTTGGATATCTATTGGGTTATTTGGTTATGTATTGGAGATGGATTTGTGTAATCCCTGTTGAGGAATTGTAAAGGGCGTATTGCCCTATGAATCTTTAGTGAAGGTATGAATCTGGGTTTGCCGGTATTATTATTGTGCACTCTGATATTTATATAAATGTGATTTATCTTCACGAAGTAATTGTATTCGAAATATGAATGTGAGACTAGGTTAAAGTGTTTGATAAATGTATTTGTGAAAATCCTATCTTAAGGATGGGAATGTAAATGAATTTTGATTATTTATTGGTCTCTATTTCATTTTTAATCACGTGTTTTGGATATAATTACGGAGGGGGTTACACCACGTGCTAACCATTTAATTGTATCAGAAACACATTTTTCGCCGTCAACCTTTTATTTGAATCAATGTGCAAAAGTTTTGTTATGCTCCCTAATTAACCTTTGTTTAGTCATTCGACTATTTCCTTTCCGTACAATTTCTTTATGAGCATTAATGTAATCTTGAACTTCATCAACATTATTCAAGATGTACAAGTGGACTTGTTGCAATTCATCAGGATCCATGCTCTTTACTGAAGCCTCGCGTCTACCGCCTTCTTCATCATGACGTTCAGGAAGTCCAATGTGTCCTATATTTGACAAGTAATCTTGACAAAACTCCATGGTTCTTCAGAAACATATTTCTGAACAATAGATGCTTCAGGCTGGTTAGGGTTCTTCACATACCCTTTTAGGATTTTCATAGTTGTTTCAATTGGGTACATCTATCATAAATAGATAGGGCCACACAACTTGATCTCCCTGACTAGATGAACAATTAGGTGTACCATGATGTCAAAAAAAGAAGGAAGAAAAAGCTTCTCAAGCTGGCACAAGATCAGATATCCTTCATTTTCCAGTTCATCCAATTTTTCTGTCTCAATGACTTTACTACAAATAGCATTGAAGAAGAAACAAAGTCTAGTCAAAATATGTTGAAGATCATATTCGGCAATGCCTCGAATAGCTACTGGGAGTAGTTGTTGCATTAAGACATGACAATCATGAGACTTTAGCCTCACTAACTTCAAGTCTTTCATCGACACAAGCTTCCTAACATTTGAAGAATACCCTGAAGGAACTTTGATGCCATGTAAACACTGACAAAAGCTTCTTTTCTCATCCTTAGACAAAGTATGAGCAGCTGGAGGACAAAAAGTTCTTTTACCATATGGCTTTAGATGCAAGTCTTCTCGTATCCCCATTTCTTACAAATCTAATCTTGCCTTCACACCATCCTTAGAACTACCTTGTATGTTAAGCAGTGTCCCAACAATACTATCACAAACGTTTTTCTCCACATGCATGAAATCAATACAGTGTCTAACATCAAGCTTCAGCCAATATGGAAGATTGAAGAAGACAGACCTCTTTTTCCATTTACTTTTCTGATTACTTTTCTTTGTAGCCTTACCAAAGATAACATTCATATTTTTCACCTTTTCATAAACTTGCTCCCCAGTCAATGCCTTCAGAGCATCTTTAAACTCTTGTCCACCAAAAAAAGCTTTCTTTAATCTACGATACGAGTGGCCTCATCTAAGAAATCTCCTATGGCCAAGATAAACTGTCTTTCTTCCATGTTGAAGTTGATGGTAGCATGTTCCTTCTTCACAAATCGGATATGCTTTATGGCCTTTAACACTATAGCCTGACACTGTTGTTCCTCTTCATGCTCTTTTCTATACAATATACAATCATTAGGGCATGCATGGATCTTTTTATATTTCATCCCTAGTGGACACAATATTTTCTTAGCATCATAGTATCGAGAAGGCAACACATTATCATCTGGAAGCATGTCCTTAAAAGCCTCGTGCGTTTCTGAAAAACTCTTGTCGCTCCATCCATGTCGTGCTTTCAAGCTTACCAATTTCAATACAGCTTTCAACAATTGGTAATTTTTACAGGCCCGGGTACAACGGCGTCTCAACATCACTACATGTAACCCCCTTCACGATTAAGGCCGAGATTAGTTCGTAAAAACGTAATTAATGTGGAATTAGAGACCATAATAGATTTTGGGACTTAAACAAAGTCAATCTTCCCAAAACAAGGTTCACAAAAATCTTTACAAAACCTGTTAGATAATGGTCTCACGTTCACATTTCAATACAAAATGGCCTCTACCGGTTGGTTTCATTCATAGATATCAGAGTACAGCATAAATTCCTGACACACTCGGGTTCCATTCATTAATAAAAAGGGATTTACACAAGGCACAAAGCCTACAATTCATACCCTTTTTCTTGGGGATTACACAAAATCTACTATATACAATCATTTCTACCAAAAATATCCAAAAGGTATACAATGATAACCATTAACCCAAAATATACTCCTAAACTGGAGTTCTAACTGCTCTTTGTCGCCCGTTTGCCTTTCGATCCTTCAGCCCTGTCTAAAATGTTTAATTTTGGGAGAGTGAGATTCTAAAGAATCCCCATAGTAACAAATCAATCATATAATGTACAATAATAATGCATGTAACAAATCATTAACCACAACAAGCAACTACAACGGTAGTTACAACAGCAATGGTTAGTATGACACATGTCATCCCTTACGATTGCTCACGCTGAATTGCTCACGTTGCATTGCATCACAACAGTCTACATAATACATTTCACCACAGCTGGGATTCATATAATGCATTTCATATACAAGCCATACAGGAAAGATACACACAGCCCACGGCTGAATTCACAAACGCCGCCCCACGCGTCAGATTCACAATATCCATGTCGATTACGACGGCAGTTCAACGGCCGACCTAGAGATGACCACCGTCAATCCCTACACGGCTCACGCTGACTTGCTCACGCCGTAATGGACCATGGCACACATTTAACAAATTCAACGATAAGTTATGCATGCCAAAGCATCATATATAATATGAGAGAAGAGTCACTACCTGGTTCGTTCCGTGCGTGCTTTGTCGCATGTCTCTCCCGTGGAGGGAAAATATCGTTTCCTATAATTATAATTAGGGACGAAGAGTTATTCTCTATTCCAACACTCAATTGACTTCAAAATACTTAGATTTGGTTATCATTTATGTCCTTTAAGTAGTTAAAATTGGCTCTAATAAAAGCCCTAAAGGATTGGGAAATATCGGGTTGGAAACCACTTTTCAAAATCACAAGGTGCTGAAAACAGGGGTTGGCTGCAGCCAAAAAACCTCTGGCTGCGGCCAGAAGCAGCACAGAAAGTTTCTGGCTGCAGCAAAGAATTTTCTGGCTGCGGCCAAAACGTTCACAGAAGCTTTTGAGCTGCAGCCAAGAATTTTCTGCTGCAGCCAGGGCAACTTCGAAAATTCATAACTAATTCTAGAAAAATAGAAATGAGGTGATCCCAAAGCCAAATGAAAGGTATTTAAGTCCTATTTCAAGGAAAAATATGGCTCATCAATGGAAATCACCACAAAAATACAGATTTCAAGAAAAGTCCACACTATTCCAGAATTGTTCCCAGATTTAACATCAAACTTTGGACAGTCATAACTCCTAGCCCAAAAATCGAAATGACACAAAACATATGTCCATTTTGAAGCTTGAGATGTGTAATTTAAGACTGGAAAGTTTCATAATTTTCCAACACCATTTGCTATTTTAAAACGTCCATGCAAGATCACTGCCAAAACAGAGTTTCTTACAACCAAAACTTGCCACTTTTAACACTAAGTTCCCAATGGTTAAAAATTCATATTCAACACTTCTCCCACACAAAATCACTCAAGGAACACAATGGTGACTTCAAAATGACCAAAATCACAACCCAATTACATGCCCTGTTTTTGCCCAATGCACGAAACCAACATAAAGTTCCCAAACTTCACCTTTAAGCTTTAATTCAATACCATTCATTCAAAACACTTAACAAGGCACTAATTCTATGACAAAAACAATTCAAACACCACAAGACCCTAATTTTCAAAATTTCAAGCCAAATTTCCAGAATTTCCAAGCTAAATTATTTGGCACAAAACTTATATAGAAAGGTTTCTTAAACTCACCTTAACAACTTTCTCAAAGTAGCTTCTTGATTCTCCAACCTCCACAATTTCTTGAAGTCTCAAACCAACACCAAATGGCAAACTATAACCATAGAAATGTAGCTCTTAACTCAAGGATCAACTTTAATGAATGGAGTTTGAGCATTTGAGATCATTTTCCCTTACCTTTTTAGACTTTTCTTCCTTCCCTTTCACCTTCCATGGCTGACGAGAGAGAGAGAGCAAGAATGAGAGAGAGATGGTGAGAAGAGATGAAAGAAAATGTGACATACTCCCTCCATGCCTCCACCAGCGAAAATGAGGGAGAGGAAGAGAGAGAAAATAATTAAAATACTCTCCCATTTGACTTTTCTCCACAACACTCACCATACACACTTTTGCCACATGTCCACATGCCATTGGTTTACACAAAATATGTCACCAATTAACTTATCTAATCTCTCCATTAGCCATTTTAATCACACATCCCATTTTCTCTTAGTTAGTAATTAATTTCTCCCTTAATTACCAACTCATGGCCAATAATTCATTCTTCCAATTTTTTTCAATAATTATGACATATTAATTAAAATAGCCATAAAACACATAATAATTCCCATTTAAATTAAATATCCACACTAATCATGATTAGCCCTTAATCAAAAAATTGGGATATTACACTACACATATTACCATATTCATATAATTGCTCAAAACTCTCTTCTCCTACATCACGAATAATATCCTCTATTCAATCATCCGTATCCTTGTCATTATCATCAAAGTTCACTCCCCCCTATTGAGATGAACTTGGCATTTCTAATTCTTCACCATGCCATACCCACACTGTATAACTCTTACAGAATCCTTCACAAATTAAATGTGTATATATATCTGCAGTACTTAGTCGCTTCTCATTCAAACATACTACACAAGGGCAATAAAACTTTCCACTACCATCATCGACATGTCTACTAGCGAAGTCTAAAAAACCCTCACCCCATTATCATATTCAACACTCGTCCGTTTAGCGTTTATCGTTTATCCAACTATGATCCATATATATCTCAACACTTCTAGCACCCTATATCCAACAACAAAAGGATAGACAAAAAAACAACAACAATAGAGTTTTAGATATTTCAACAAAATTAACAGGTACCATTTGAAACTAGTATTGTTTTAACAAACCAATAACACTGACAATAATCAAACAACCGCACTAAACTAAAACAGAACATAATGTGGTATTAATTCAAGCCAAATATCACAGGGATATAATTAAAAGTCAGAGCATATATCTAACAAGAATGTGCAGATTTAATTTTTTCCAGATTACGTTTAAGTGCTCAAATTAAAGCAACAACAAGAAATTTTTATTGAACATTATTAATTATAAAACAACGTACAACTAAATAACAGATCGATCAAACACTAACCTGAATGAAGACCAAGGAGTGAGCTTCAACCCAAAGTCACGGTGGCATCGACTGAGGTTAAAATGAAGTCCTCAAATTCACGGCACTGACAAAGGAAAGTCAAGTCAGAGGAGAATGGTTACTGCGCTGCGGAGATTAGAGGTGGCGGCGGAGAAGACTGACGATAATCAAAGAACAGCGACTACGAACACAGCAACGGAAGCTGTAATGACGGAGGAGACTTGAGCAAATGAGGGACGGACACCATGGACGAGTTCAGAACAAGCACGAACAGAGGTCACTGAGAAATAGCAAAGAGAGGAGAAAGGGTTCACAGAGCGCGCGATCTGGGTGCGGGAGGAAAAATAAGAGTGAAAAATCTTACCTTTAAGACTGGTTTTTATTAAAAACCGATCTTAAAAGAGGGAAAATTCACATTTAAGATCGGTTTGTACAAAAACCGGTCTTAAATGTAACACATTTAAGACCGGTTGTGGGAAAACCGGCCTTAAAAAGTTATCGCATTTTGAATTTAAAATTTTTTAACATTTAAGACCGGTTTACAAATAAACCGGTCTTAAATGTTAAAAATTTTAGACCCGTTTTAATAAAAAACTGGTCTTACATATTTAACATTTAGGACCAGTTTAAATATAAACCGGTCTTAAATGTTAAAAATTTTAAATGCATAAAATTTTAAAACTTTAAGACCGGTTTAATTTATAATCGGTCTAAATAAATTTTTTAAGACCGGTTTGTTTAAGAACCGGTCTAAGAAGTTCAATATAATTACAAAACTGCCATCGCGCAAATTTTTAAGACCTTATCCGCCAAAACCGGTCTAAATGTGGCGGTCTAAAAATGGTTTTTTCCAGTAGTGATAGCTGCACCTTCACATGTCAATAGATAGCCCATTTGTGACTTACCATCATGTGGATCAGAAAGGAATCCAGTATCTGCATAACCAACCATTTCATGCTTGGATACATTTGAGTAGTATAACCCCATGTCCATAGGGCTTCTGAGGTAACGAAGAATGTGCTTTACTTCATTCCAATGCCTTTGTGTTGGTGAAGAAGTATATCTTGCTAATAAATTAACAGAAAATGATATATCAAGACGTATATAATTAGCAAGATATATTAGTGCTCCAATAGCACTAAGATATGGTACTTCCAGACTAAGTAGTTCTTCATCACCTTCTTCATTAATTTCTTGAGGTCGAAATGGGTCTTTATCTACCTTTAAAGACCTTACAATCATTAGGGTACATAATGGATGAGATTTATCCATGTAAAATCGCTCTAGGACCTTCTTTGTATAAGTTTCTTGATATACAAAGATCCCATTTTTCAGGTACTCGATCTATAATCCAAGACAGAATTTTGTTCTTCCCAAGTCCTTTATTTCAAATTCTTTCTTCAACCAATTAATTGCCTTTTAAAGCTCTTCAGAAGTTCCAATGATGTTGATGTCATTAATATAAACATAAATTATAGCAAACTCACTGTTAGATCTTTTCATAAAGATACATGGGCATATTGGATCATTTTTGTATCCTTCTTTTAACAGATATTCATTAAGGCGATTATACCACATGCGCCCTGATTGTTTCAAGTCATACAGGGACTTATGTAATTAATTGAATATTGTTCTCAAGAATTTGAATTGGATGCTTATGGCACCTTAAATCCTTCAAGGATTTTCATATAAATATCATTGCCAAGTGAGTCATATAAATAGACAGTCACAACATCCATTAGATGTAAATCAAGTCCTGCATTTACTGCTAGACTAATCAAATAACGAAAAGTAGTCGCATCCACTATTGGTGAATACGTTTCTTCAAAATCAATGCCAAGTCTTTGTGTAAAGCCTTGGGTTACAAGACGTGTCTTATATCTTGTAATTTCACCCTTTCATTTTTCTTTCGTACAGAAACCTATTTGCATCCAACTGGTTTTACATCTTCAGGTGTATGGACAACAGGTCCAAATACTTTTCGTTTAGCCAATGATTTTAGTTCTACATTAATGGCATCCTTTCATAAAGGCCAATCTTTTCTTCGTTGGCACTCACTAATGGATTTTGGCTCATAATCCTCATTATCATTCATTACATCATATGCTATATGATAAACAAAGATGTCATCAACGTTGACTTCATTTTGATCCCATCGGATTCCATTCATAACATAATTTATTGAGATCTCATTATTTGCACATATATTAAGTACCTGGGTCTCTTTTGGGACTACAAAATTCTCTTCTAGAGATATCTCTACTAGAGATAATAACTCTTTAGGAGATGGCTCTTCTGGAACTACTAATTTTTCTTGATTATCCTCGACTTGACTATCTATATTCTTTGCTCCTTTCTTCTTTCAAGGATTTTTATCTTTGGAGCCGATGTGCTTGCCATGCTACAAGCGTGCCTTAAATTCATTCGTAGTAGGTTGTCCTTCAGGTATATCAATTTTAATAGGAGCATTAGCAGCTGGGACATGTGACTTTGCATTTTCTTTGGGTCAGTAAATGCTTATGGCATTTGATTAGCTAAATTCTGTAAATAAATTATCTTTTGAACTTTTAGTTCACATTGTTTTGTACGAGGATCAAAATGAGCTAATGATAATTCATTCCAGCTAATTTCTTTACCCAGCTGCTTGTTTTCTCCCCTTAATGTTGGGCAAAGTGATTCATCAAAATGACAATTGGCAAATCATGCCATAAATAAATCTCCTGTAGATGGTTCTAAATATTTTATGATTGAAGAAGATTCACACCCAACATATATTCCCATCCTTCTTTGAGGACCCATTTTGGTGTATTATGGTGGTACTAGTGGCACAAATGCCACACATCCAAAAAATTTTATATGGGAAATATTAGGTTACTAACCAAAAACCATTTGTAAGAGGGAAACCTTTAAGTAACTTGTTGGTCTAATGCGAATTAACAATGTTGCATGCAAAATGGCATGGCCCCAAGCAGAAATTGGGAGATTAGATCTCATAAGTAAAGGTCTTGCAATTAGTTGTAACCTTTTAACCAATGATTCTATAAGTCTCTTTTGCGTATGAACATGAGCTACATGATGTTCAACATCAATTCTAAGGGACATACAATACTCATTAAAAGTTTGTGAAGTAAATTCACCTACATTATCAAGACGTGTTTTCATGACAAGATAATTAGGGTAATGTGCTCTTAATCTAATCAATAAAGCAAGTAATCTCACAAACGCTAGGTTGCAAGAAGATAATAAGCAAACATGTGACCATTTAATTGATGCCTCAATTAAAACCATATAGTACTTAAATGGTCCACATGGTGGGTATATTAGCCCACAAATATCTCTCTGTATCTATTCTAGAAATGTGAGAGACTCACTTTCTATTTTGCTTGGTGAGTGGCAAATAATTAACTTTCTCTTGGAACATGCAGCACATAAGAAATCAGGGGATTGTGGAATTTGTTTACACTTCAGGGTATTTCCATATGAATTTCCAATTATTGGTCGCATCATGATTGAACCGGGATGGCCTAACCGGTAATGCCAAACATTAAATTAATTAGTAAACTTCTGGTTTATATTAGCAAATTGATGGTTTGTATTGGTAGAGTTTTGATCTGCATTGGTGAACTTCTGGTTCTGAATAGCATGTGTTTCAATTATGCTTATACATGTGTAATACAAGCCAGAAGAAAAGGCAGGAAAATTTTCTAATATGCATTTTCTACCAACAAAAATATTTGTGATAACAAGATATTCCTGATTATTTTTAATTGTTGTTTCTAAATGTTATCCATTTCTGTGGATATCTTTAAAACTTAGTAAGTTTCTTTTAGACTTGGTAGAATAAAATGCATTATCAATGTATAATTTTATTCCTTCAGGTAACAAAATATTAGCTCTTCCGGAGCCTTCAATTAAATTTATACTACTAGATATAGTCTGAACGTTGGCTTCCCGTATTACCAAGGAAGAAAAATATTTATCATGTCTGAGTATGGTGTGGGTTGTTATACTATCAACGAGACAAATCTTTTGGATTGATGCTAATAAGATTCATTCTTCATTAAAAGAAACATAAAAACATAATTAAAATTAATACATATGATACAAGCAACTTTAAATGCAGTAAAACATAGCAGTTCAAAAATCTGCAACATCCAAATAGGTAATATCCATATCGCCATACTCAAAATTCTCAGCCTGATCAACATGATTTACTTCAACATTTGATCCTTTACCAGTATTTTTAATTGATTCTTGGTAAAGGTCAACTAGGTTTCTTGGCGTACATCATGTACGAGGCTAATGACCCTTGCCACCTGAGCAATAACATGGATTATTAGCATATTTGTTATGCCTACTGGTTTCCCCTTTTTGGTTGCTATTAGTCTTTTCCCACTTATGGTAGGAATTTGAACCACTATAATGTCGACAACGGCCACGACCATAGCTGTTGTAACCCCCTTCGATAATCAGGCTGGGATTAGTGTTTAATCACATTTAATAATCGAATGAGAAATCCGGAACAATTAAAAACTTTTTAAAACAACTGTACTAATGGATCTCCATTCATTTCATTCATTAAAACAAATGGCCTGTTTGGTCTATTACATATACAATATCAGAGTAAGCACAATTCCCGACGTTCACCCGGGATAATAACATTAATCCAAAGGTTTATACAGGGCATCATTGCCCATCTCAGTATCCATACCGGGGATTACACAAAACTAAACCACTACAATTCTATTCAATATGTATACATTTATCCAAAATGATAACCAGTTCAATATAAAACCAAAATGTATAGCTAAGACTACCGCTGGCAATCCTAATCGCCCTTATCCACTTGCTTGATTTTCGATCCACTTGCCCTGTCTAAAAATGTTATTTGGAAAGAATGAGATTCTAGAGAATCCCAGTAGCAACAATTTATTTATATGATGCATATATACAAAGCAAGTCACATATATCACAATGCAGCAATTAATATTCGAGACCAGGCTTTCGCCACGTTCCCTTCACTTTATTCGAGGTCGGGCTTCCGCCACGTCCCCTTCACTTTATCAGTATTCGAGTCCGGGCTTTCACAACGTCCCCTTCACTTTTACTATAATCAAGTCCGGGCTTTCGCCACGTCCTCTTCACTTTCATTGTATTCAATGACTAATGCAAACAAGCAATACAATACACATGATATAGGATAAAGTGTCACTACCTTTGTCTTTCCTTCCTTGAGCAGGCACAGGCCTTCTATGCTCCGGCCAGATATCAAATCCTAAAGTCATAATTAAGGACGAAACATTATTCTCTATTCCAATACTCAATTAACTCTTCAACACTTATATTTGGTTATCAATAATGACCCTTAAGAAGCCACAAATGCCTCTAATAAAACCCCTAAAAGGTTGGGAAACAATAGGTTGAAGATCTCTTTTCAAAAACTTAAAGTGCTGGAACACAGGGGTGGGCTGCGGCCCAAATATGGTCAGAAGGCCGTGGGCCGCGGCCAGCCACCCTTGGGCTGCAGCCCAAAATCAGTCCAGAAGGTCTTGGGCCGCGGCCAGCCACTCATGGGCCGCGGCCAAGAAATTTCCTGACTCTTGGCTGAACTTCGAAAAACCATAACTAATTGTAGAAAAATCGAAATGGAGTGATTCCAAAGCCAAATGAAAGGTATTTAAGTCCTCTTTCAAGGAAAAATATGGCTCATAACTTCAAATCATCACAAAAATAAAGAATCACCCAAAACCCAACATTACTCCAAAACAGAGTTCTGTTTTTGTACCAAACTTTGGAAAAGCATAACTCTAAGAATACTAAATGAAATGACACAAAATATATGTCCATTTTGAAACTTGGGATGTGAACTTTAAGACTGGAAAGTTTCAAAATTTTCTGAAATCAGTTGGTCATTCAAAACGTCCACACAAATAAACTGCCCAGACAGAGTTCACATTGACAGCATTTTCCAACTTCTCTACGAAAGGGTCCAATGACTCCAAAATCATTAACCAAACATATTCCCATACAATTTTCCACAAGGAACACAATGGTAACCTCAAAATGACCAAATTCACAATCTAACCATATGCCCTGTTTTTACCAATACACCAAAACCAACACAAAGTTCTCAAACTTTACTTTTAATGATTCAAACCAATCCATTTGTCCAAAAGACATCACAATATACCATTTCCATGATCACAACATGCCAAACTCACTAAGACCCTAATTTTCAAAAATAGGGCAGAAAATTCCAGAAAAATCAATCTCAACCAACAACCACAATCTATATATCAAAAGGGAGTTAACACTCACCTCTTTCACTTTGCCAAAGAGATTTCTTGATTCTTCAACTTTCACAATCTCTTGAGATCACAAACTAACACCAATGAACACATTACAACCATCAAAATGAAGCTCTTCATTCAAGGATCAATATTAAAGAAGGAAGTTTGAGCAATAGAAGCCATTTTCCTTACCTTTTTGCAAGCTTTTCCCCCCTTATTTCTGCAACAATGGCAAGAGAGAGAAGGAGAGAGAGGACGAGAGAGAGAGAGATGGAGGAGGAGGAGTGAAGAAGAAGCACAAATGATGACAATACTCCCTCCTTTTCAGATTTCCAACGCACAAGAGGGAAGAGAGGAGAGAGAAATGCATTACTTAATCTCATTTGACTTTTCTTTATCTTCCTCTCACACCCACTTTGCCACATGTCATTTTCCTATTAGCTCTCACACAATAAGCACCCATTAGCTTCTCTAATCTCTCCATTAGTCATTTTAATTACACTTCTCATTTTCTCTTAGTTAGTAATTAATTTCCCCATTAATTACCAACTTATGCCAATAATTCCATTCTTTCAATTTTCCAACAATTATGACATATTAAATAATATTGTCACCAATATACATTAATTTCACTTTAATTCGATAATTATTCTCAATAATTATCATTAGGCCTTAATCAAAAATTGGGGCGTTACAACTGTAGCCATGCCCACGTCCACAGCCACGGCCATGGCCATGATTAGATTCATTTGTTACTACATTTGCTTCAGGGAATGGAGTTGAGCCTGTTGGACGGGATTCATGATTTTTTAATAAAAGCTCATTATTCTATTCAATCATAAGGAGACAAGAAATTAATTCAGCATATTTTTTGAAACCTTTTTCATGATATTGCTGTTGCAGGAGAAAATTGGATGCATGAAATGTGGAGAATGTCTTTTTTACCATATCTTCATCAGTAACATTTTCTCCACATAATTTTAATTTAGAAGTAATCCTGAACATGGCTGAGTTATACTCGCTTATAGATTAAAAATCATGCAGGCGCAAATGTATCCAGTCATAACGAGCTTTTGGGAGGATAACCATCTTCTAGTGATTATACCTTTATTTTAAATTGTTCCAAAGAACAAGTGGGTCTTTTACGGTCAAATACTCAATTTTTAGATCCTCATGCAAATGGCGGTGAAGAAAAATCATGAATTTGACTTTGTCTTTGTTGGATGCATGATTCCCTTCTTTGATCGCGTCTTCCAAACCTTGAGCATTGAGGTGAATTTCCGCATCCAACACCCAAGATAAATAATTTTTCTTGGTAATATCAAGAGTCACAATTTCAAGTTTTGCTAGGTTTGCCATGGTTCAAACTAATTAAAGAAATAAATGAAAATAATTAAAATATGAAATGTAAACATGCAAAATAATATCTTAAACAAAAATAAATGTAAATTTGTAAAGACAATAAATAATTTACAAAATAAAATTAAAACTTTATGGCTTCGGGCCATTTAGTTCTCATGATGAGAAATTAAATTTATATGGCTTCTGGCCATTTATCTTTAGGATAAGTAAAAGTTGAATATGGCTTCTGGCCATACAATCTCAAAATATAATTAAAAGAAATATGACTTCAGTTAGGAGGTAAAACCTTCCATGTATGTGCAACCTATACCATTCATGAAGGAGGATTACCTAAGCCTTCCAAGAAGGAGGCATTCAAGAAACAATACAACTTCTGGTCATATAATTTCAGGAATCAGATGTGTATGGCTTCTGGCCATAACTATAATAATATAAAAAAACTTGTAAAGGATAAATATATATATATATATATATGATATAATAACAATAGTAGTCTCCAATCTTAGCCGTGGAACCCGACGTTATATAACAATCGGTAAGAGTATCTCTCTAATTTCATATAGTGGCTCAGATTATTCTAGATCTATCAAATAAAACAAGGTATATAAAATCGTTAAAGAAACAATAAGAAGATCATACCTTCGTTAGAGCTTCGTGCTGATAACGTGTTATAAAAGTATGTGTAATTCGAGAACAAAGGATAATTTCAAGAGGGAAGATTGATCAAATTTCTAGAGAGAACTTTTCATTCACTTCATTTGAAACAATCGATTATAAGGTTTTATATAGAGTCATGTAGCTAACCCTAATTACATGATCATAGTTACTTTATATAAACTATAATTATTTTATATCTTCTTTATATCATTGTCTTCTTTTACTTTTGCTTTTGCTTTTTGTCATTTTCTCCTTTTTCTTTATATTAAGTCTTCTTTTCTTCTTGGATATGAGTCAATAAATATCCACATAATTAATATTCATAACACATTTCAATTTATTGCAATATCCTATATATATGGATGAGAGAGCACTTCAAGTTCTTTGATATCATATACAAGATTACTTGAAACCAAATATTTTCAAAAGTATAGGCAATAAGATATCATGAAATTGTCAAAACTCAAATTAGTCACCCTAAATCACTAAAAATCAAATAAGTCTACAGGAATCAAATTCAGTGACTTGACATAAATGGCCTTTCGGTCCCATCATCAACCTCTCCTCTCTCCTTCACTTATTTTTTCTGGGTCCAGATTGTAACATCCTAGATTTCAAATTTCATCTGGTTATGTTGAGCCTTTTCTGCATCTTATATTCGTCGCAGGGAAGGTCACAAATCCCAAGTTCTCTCTCTCGTTATGGCAAAAGTTGTTTGCTGCAGCAAACGTGTGAAACGCTCCGTTTGATTTAGTAGAGTTCACTGCGGTGAGCGGTCAATAGAGTGGATTATATACAATGAAGTGGATTTATATTAAATTGAAACAAGTATATCAACTGCGAAAAAAATCAAGGTTTATATAACATGTATATAATTCTGTAAAGGGTTAAGGGTCTACTTTGACCTGAAAGTTGTTACTGTGGGTTAATGTTGCCCCGAAATATTGCAATGTTGGCCCATTGGTTAGAAAAGTTAATTTTAACCGTTAGTCTAACTTACATGACACAATAAGCATAGCCATCTTACCCTTAAGAGCCACATCATCATCACAATCACTTCATATGTCTCTCTTCCTCACCACACATCCCCTGCTTCTTCTCCCTTTCACTACCATGAAAGAAATCTAAACCAGAGTTTGTAGCTTTATTTAGTTCTTCCTCCCCACTTCATCACCATCAGATAAGAAATCTCACTGTTCAGATACTCAGTTTCTACATGTGGGAACCCAGAAATATCATATCATAGATTCAAGTTTAAATGATGCGAGCATCATTAAAAATATTCAATAAATCAACTCATAAACCACAAACAAATTCACGATAAACAGTTATAAAATCAATTCTTTAGAAATCTCAGTATGCTACATTAGATATGAAATTGGTATTGATAACGAGGTAGTCTTAGTGGTTGAAGCTTTAAATCATTCCATGGCACTAGCCAGTTCCTGATCGCTAAACCCAATCAAGAACCATGCCAATTCTTTTTAGAAACTTAGCCGCCAAGATACACGCTTGTCTTCCCCACGATTTCTCCAATCACACTCCTCCTCAGCCAATTTACATCTAGAAATATTCTCACCAGCTCCTCCATGTGCTCTGCCAAACCCCACCACACCCTTTCTCCTCCTGCTCGGGTTACCACCTTGTCCATGAACACCACCTTTGCATTATGCATCCATGTCGTCAGTATCGGCATGATCACTCTCAGCCCACGTTCAATCGTCGAGCCAGATGAGGGGCTTCTCGAGGGAAAAGCGCTGGTTGGGGAAGAGGAAGATGGCCACGTCGTCTTCATTGGAGGCGGTGAGATAGAGGAGATTGTAGAGAGATTGGAAATGCTGGTAGTGGTGGCTGAAGCATCGAAATTGACTTGGTGGATGGACGGTTTGAGCTCGATTAGGAGGACGATGACAAGAAGATTTCGATGGAGAAACAAAAAGTGAGCATATCAACAAGGAGATGCAAATTCCCTTGAGGGACGAAGAGGGTGTTGACCATCGGAGGTGAGAGCATGCTGCATAGATTCCTCGGCTTGTGGGGGCAGAATTGACATTTCATTTTAAAAAATGAAAAATAATATAATATAAATTCATGAATGGGGCAACTTTGCTCATTTTTTTACACTTTTGGGTAATATTGCAACTTTGCTCATTTTTTTTTTACTCTTTTGGGTAAGATAGACCCTTAACCCTTCTATATATGGAAGGATTAACTCAAGGTTGGTTAAATTTTCACCTTGGCTTCACATTCCCACTCACAAGATTCATGAGATAAATGTAATTAATTAAATGAAAAATTATGGGGAAGAATAAGAAAGACAAGGATGCATGAAAATTAAAAATGTGTTTTCCATGATTTTGTCATTTTTCTTATTCAAAGCGTATAATTAATGGTATTATGTGGCAAGATGCAAAATTAACCAAAAAAGGCATTGAAGATCGAGAGGGAAAACATAAAAAGAAAGAAAGAAAGAAATGAAAGCTAGCAATTCAGTGAGCCATTTTGAGAACTATTATATTTGGTGGCTTCAAGATAAATTAGGCGAGATGAACAAACAATATTTCTGTCACTAATATTCCGTTGCTAATCTTGTGATAACTTCAAGGATAATCAATTCCCATTTTGCAATGGATTCACTGATGAAAAGTGAAAACCCTTGCAAGCTTTCTCTATCTCTAAAACGGCGCTAAATATCTTATAACTAAATATAGCGTCATAAATTCAGCTATAAAACTTTTCAGTTGCAAAATCCATATATAATATATTATTTTAGTGATTTTATTATTTATACTATGACCCTAAGATAATTTATATATTCTATATTGATTTAATGATTTGTGTGTTTTCGATGCCAAAATAAAGGGGGTAATTAGTAATAACATTCTCTTGCATTTTGCCATCTAC
The DNA here is from genome assembly GCA_963210345.1 of Inga oerstediana. Classification (NCBI taxonomy): domain Eukaryota; kingdom Viridiplantae; phylum Streptophyta; class Magnoliopsida; order Fabales; family Fabaceae; genus Inga; species Inga oerstediana. Next base: position 67,609,894 of record OY723405.1, on the reverse strand, counting down.
GTTTTATAAGATACTTTGTTGTTGATATATTATAAGTACAACAGATAAAAAAAATATAAGCAAATATATGTTTTGCTACTAATGTTGTCACAATCTCATTGAAGGCAAATGAATTCAAGCATGAGCTAGCATGTAAAAAATATTGTCTTTTACTTTTGAGTTTCTATATTGCTAAGGTCTTGGGAACAACTTGTTGCTGTTTAGTGCTTATGAAACCACCTTATATGATGAACTTGATTGATTTGTGTTTAGAACCTAAGCTTGAAGAACTTTTGATTGCATGTAAATAATGAAGTGAAAGTTCAAATTAAAGTTTGCATGCATACATATTTCTTAACTTCGTTCTAGTTGCTGAATCTGGGGGGAAGTGAAACTTAGGATCCAATTAGGACAAAACTTAAGCTTCAAAATAAGAGTAAGAACATCTAAATTGACCTTGTAGAGCTAAAGTTAGGATTCTCTTTAAAAAAAAAAACCGGCAATCCAAAAATCTATTAAGTTGTTTAGGGCCAGATTAGGAAACAATATTCAACAGTGATTAAGATGTCATATGAATACCTTAGTTATTGCACTCTCACGCTCTATAAACTAGCAACATCAGGTTCTGGCAAACAAAAAAAGAAAGAAAGAACTAGCAACATCATGTCAAGTTATCCACTAAATTGGGGAAAAGAACACGTTAGAAATTGTATTGTTGAGAAGGATCTGAAAATTTTTTAAACATTGAAAGCAACGATGTTCTGTGAAATTTGTACACATAAAGCAACGCAGTCATGACTTAGTCCTCCTCATCAATAAAATTTTCAATGGGAAACTTTTTTCCAATTTTCCTTCGATTAGTTTAACAAAACCATCACGAAGAGGCACCATCGACCATTCAATACTACCATCTAAATTAGATTCGAGCATTATTAAGCTAAAATGAGTAGCAGCTCACAGCATAATTTGCTCTACCAAGTTGTACCAATGTTTGAACCATCAAAAATTCATTTAAGAATTTCTCACTACTCAATCCAATTGCCATTGATAAAAAATAAAGCACGAAAAATGGCACCCCCACCACCAAAAGATTGTTCTCATAGATAATAACAATTTTAAAAAACAAAAAAGGTTATCCTAGCATCAATATCATCTTGTTCTTTTTTTTTTTTTTTTTTGGTTAATACAATATTTAGTCTTTATAGTTAGCCTTTATTTTGGTTTTGACCTCTATATCATAGATACAGGTTTTGATCCTGTAAGTTTCTTTTCGTCTAAAATGTTAGTCTCTATATTTTAATAAAAACTTGGACCATTTTGCCCCTTAAAGGACCAAAACTTATGTGTTTGAAACTATTAGGGCCAAAACCAAAATGAGGGCAAATTATAAGGGCTAAACATTGTATTAGTGAAAAAATAGTTTAAGGTCATAAATGCAATGGCTGGATCCCAAGTGCATGCTACAACAACAATGGGAGGCAAATTAAGCTTGGGATCCAAGTCATAATATTTAGCCTTTGACAGGGAGAGAACCAATAGAGTTCACCTTTTCCATGAGGGCTTTTATTTCAACCTCCAAGTTGTCTCTCATTTCCGGTGAAATAGTTTGCCCTTTCTTCTCAACGACTGAAGCCATCATCTCCAAATTCTGCCTAATGTAGTCAAGTGAAGGTCTGTCACAATGCAGTGGCCTGGACCTGGAATGTCCTGCAATCATCTCACATTGTTTTAATGGTGCAATAGTTTCAGAAGGATCATTGTGATCAGTTGCCCCAAATCGTCTTAATAGTGCACAAGTTTCAGAAGGATCGTTGTGATCAATAAGGGTTGCCCCCAATTGTTTGTTCTTTTTTAGATTACGACATGCTTCTTCTGCATCTGCACCTTTTAGAAAAGCAACTTGAGCATGACCATCTTTTGACATCTGTGTTTCAGCTACATTCAAGGGACCGTATCGACAGAAGGCAGCAAATAGATCATCCTTTGAAGGTAAAGAAACTCCAGGGTTAAATTGTAGGAGAAGACAAGATCCATTGACCTCCAATCTATTGTAATTAATTGTTTGAATGAATTCCATACCAGAGGTATTGCTTTTTGACGGATCTGATTTGGGTTCTTGGTTCATCCTCTGGCTGTTTTTGGGCTTCAGGTCAGGAGAAAAGCCATTGTCACCCTCGAGTTTCTTCTGGGTTGAGTTATCCTGAAAGCCACCATCATTTAAATCTGGTATGATGGTCGCACGTTTAGTCTTGAGATGCTCTGCCGGTGCATCCATAGGAGAAAATCCATTATCAAGATTTCCAACACCACCTAATTGGGAGGCATATAACTCTGGCTTTGAACCTGTCAAATCTATTTCAACCTTATCCTCACCATTATTTTTTTCAGGAATACTGCTACTAGGTGGGGGCGCCATCTGCAGGTCTATTACAAATGAACTGCTTTTATTGCTTTTTTCACCCCCATCAAGCAAGTCTGAAATGAGTTTAGTTCTCGGCTCATCCAGAGAAACTTTTGTCTTCTTTGTCTTTTTAGGTCTGGAAGCTTTAGATGCTAAACTGCGCTTAGCTCTGCTGCTCCCTTCACGAGTTGTTGAACCAACATTTTGCGGCTGGAGTGCCGGTTCTACATCTTTCATGCTCTCCCCTGGACCTGTATTATTCATTTTTGCAGAACATCCTGAGAGAAATTCACTTGCAGCAATGTCTTTATTCATATCTGATTGGCTGGGAAGGGATTTATTCCTGCACCTCCGTGTTTGTTCCGATTTCTTTTTCTTCTCCTCTTGCCCACTATTGACATTGAGTGAAACATTTCTGATTGGTGTACCCATTTTTCCTTTCTTCTGATTTTCCAGGATAGTAGCAAGTTCAGCCTCATCGTGGAATGTTGATAATCTATATGCACTAAAGAACCACTCAACTAAATCAGATTTTCTATTCTCGTCCGAAAAGGTACAATCAAGAGCTTTAGAGTAAAGGCCGGAAAGCAGTTCTGATGAACATGCATTTTTGAACTCTTGACTGCTAGACATAGTACACCATCGGACGTGTTTTCTGCCCCATTTACTCCGCAATTTCTTGCCAGATTTAGCAGATGTATTCTGTAATTTATTACTAGATTTCACAGCTGTAGAGGATCTGCGAGAACGGCTATTAGCTACACTTAAACCTTCAACTTGATGAGAATGACTTGGAGTCTCAGAGTCTTCTGTTTTAACAGTAAAACCTTTCTGCCCTGGTCCCATGTTTGTGTAGGGATAGGACAAATACCGACTCTTCCTCCGTTCTCTGGAATTAAAGGTTTCTGAAGAAAAAGATAACCCAATAAGCATCTAGGAGAAGAATTAAAACATGTTTACTTATGCGTATCATGCATAATGGAAAAAGAAAAGGAAAATTAATTCAGAAATATCCAGTGCAAAAATGTAAAGAAGAGTAAGCAACTATGGAAAGCGTAATAATGAACTAAACTAGCTCATGCAAAACTACTATAATCGTTTATCAACTTAGTTTACACTTCTTCGCATGAATGAGTTCAAAAGGGAAAGATTTTCAACAAAGATGTACCTAGGAAAATCCTTTGCATAGTTGTATGCAAAAAACAAGGAAAAAATAGTAGCAAGAACTTTCAGCAATCGGACATGTTCAGATACTATTTATTAAAACAGCTTTTTGTCTATATGAAAGAAAGGAAAACACATAAGCATGTTTGACAAAAATTTGAGATCCGATCAACACAAAATATAAGATGATCGCTTATACACATGTTTGACTAATATGTACTATCTCTTGTACCGTCTCTATCTTACTGAAAAATGAAATAATATTATCATTTTCATATCGAATAATAATGTATTATTTGGGACCTGTTAATACATATTTTGACAGTGTCACCTTTAAATAGGACATCCAAAAAATTTTCCTGAATAAATCATCTGTCCCAATCAACCAAGGGAGCTCCACTCTCAGTTTCAATTAACAAATAATCATAATAAGGTAGGGATCCTATTTGCAGTCTACAGAGCTACTCTAAAGTACAACATAAACACAAATACACAATGAATCAAGTGAGTAATGTCCATCAAACTCACCATCTTGTTCATCCATAGCTACCCTCCAGATCTAGGTTGAATGAATGCTTAGACACTGCTTACGTTCTGCAAGAAATAATAAATAAGCCAAGAGTGAGTGTTCCAGAATGTGAAATCACAGAATATGCCATCTGATAGTTCATAGTCATATCATGTAAGCAATTTCATAAATAAAATGAAACATAAAAAATAGTCATTCTATCTCATATGTTCGAAGTTATCTTATAGAATTATCATGCAATCTCATTAATATATGATAACATAAACCATATTGCAATAACGTAATTTGTATCATATATAATTAAAAACATATAGACAAGAGTGAGTGTTCACTTTAAATACCTGTCGCAATGGACACAAAAAGAATAAGAAAAAATGATAGAAAAAGTGTAAAGTGATGTAGAACAAAGATAGGAAAGAGAAAAATGAAGAGAAGGAAAATGAAGAAAAAGATAGGAAGAAGCGGAGAAGAAAGTAAGAAGAGAGAAAGAATCGAGAGACACAGGAAACTGAGTATTGCTATTGCATTAGTCAAGACACAATCAATTCATGCCTCACTTATATAGCCCCACTCACTAACGGCCACAAGTTGCTAACTAACCACATAGCCACCTAACTAACCCATTATCCCCTATTTATCGCATAACAGTATCATGCTATATTATCCACTCACTATGATTGCCAAATAGTTACGGCTCCTTCAAAAATTGGTCCATCCTCAACTTCCTCTGATTAAGAGAAATAATTCCTAAAATACAAGAATAACAGATCATTTAACTTATAAAACTACTCTAGACATCTCATTTGAACACCCAATCAATTCAGCTTATTGTTTGTTAAGTTCAACTCTAGTACCAACTAGCTGCTGGTCAATATTTCTCTAATCAAACTATCTTGATCCAATACCCAATTAAACATCGGACCTGTGATGTTATTATTGTCAAACCATACACTAGTTACATTTTAGTTCATATATCTAACAATATTCTTTACTTAAAAAGAATAGAAGAACCCATTAGTTAAAATGCGATTTAAACTGTAAGTCAAGAAACGAAGCTAGTTCCTGAATGTCTAACCAGAAGAAAAGATAAGTTGACTTTACATGTGCACTGTTTGTCCAGATCAGAGTCGTGCTATTTAATTTCATTAGTTTAGTAATTGAACTTTTCCTGCATTTAAGCATGAATCAAATAAAACAAGCATCAACTTTCTCAAAATGCTGAACCTTTTCTTCTTTAATAATGCCATGACTTGATGTAAATAAAATAAGCATCAACATAAATGTTTAAAATATCAGTTTTCCCCTTTTTGCATACCATAATTATCACTACTAGCATCCAGTTGTCAATTTTTTCCACTAAAACTATCAACATCCGCTCATCTCCCGCATGCTTTCTATCACGACCCCAAATATAGCGGACAAAGCATTAAATCCTAAAAGTCTGAATACAAAAGCAAATGAGATTAGCATAAAACTCTAGCCCATTCATTAAATCAGCGAACCCAGCCAATCTGAGCTTAGTCTTGTGGCAACTACTGCTGATCATATAAAACTGGAAGCTTTTTTTTTTTTTTTTGTGATAACGGAAGCTCTAATATTTAAGAATATCTGAAGCACTATCAAGCAATATTCTAGGACACGAGCAGACTTCTTGACTAGTTTGAAAGGAACCAACTACAATAAAACTAGAAAAGAATCAAGTTTTATTTTAAAAGTAATAATACAAGCGGACTCAAATTTCAGATTTTTATCACATGGTAATATGAGACAATCAGATTAAAGCCACACTATTTTGCCAAATTTAAATCACCAATGCACAATTAAAAGTTGGCAGACCCATATCCGTGCACTCACCTTCACAAATAGCGAGCAATTTGGGATACACTGGAAACACAGTGAAAAAGGGGCACCAAAATTCACCATCGGAAAACCCATCTCTCCAGTTCAACCACCATTGCCACCATTTTAATGGAATTAATGAAGTGGGCTGGGTATGACAGAAACAACGGTGATGACGGAAAGTTTTATGGTGACAGCTTCAAAACTGGAAACGAAAGAAAGTCTGCACGGCGAGCATTTGGAGAGGACGATGCCGCAAGGAGTCGGAAGCATTGGACACTTCTCCGGTCTGTTTCTAATCTGCTTGTTTTTCTTCGTTCTCGTGATCTGCCTAATCTTCTTTACTCTAGCTGAAATCAAACCCCCTCTCTCTGTGATCAGATTCTCTCCGGAAACAAATAGAATAAACTGGCTTCAGCAGGGTTTTGGATTGAGTTTCGAAAGAATAGGGCTCCGAGCAGATTTTTGTTCTGCTGCCTTGGAAAGAGCCTCGAGAAGGAAGGGATTTAAGGGAGAGAAAATAAATCCGTTTCATTCTTACCTAAGAAGCACACGCATTTCGGGATTTGGGGGGAGATTCCCATCTCCTTCCCCTCCGTCTTCTTTCCTTCCTTGCTTTTTCGTGTGTTATTTATTATTGGAATCTCATCTCCGCCCTTATAATATTAGTTTAAAATATAAGATTCAACTAAATTTTATAAAAAAAAAAAATTTTAAAAATTTTAAAAATTAATTTATTATTTTTTTATCAAATTAATTTGTTTTATTTATAAATTAATATATAATTTAATCATATATTAAATAATTTATTTATCTTTCTTAATATTTTTTTAAAAAGTTAATTAAGTCTTACAAACTATAACTAGTATTAAATATTGAGATTTAATATTTTATAAAATATTTAAGACAATAATTTTATACATCACTTATTTTTTAGGGAGAATTATATTGTAGCCCCATTAAAGTAAATATACGAAAAAATGGTTCCAGGAAATTCTAAAATTTATGTGAAGTCACATGGGACCATTATGTAATAAATTCAAATTGAAAAAAGACATAAACACCCTTAAGAATTGGGCAAAAAACAGAGTGTGAGGAGCTTCTTTCCTCATTCGAGATTGAACCCGAAAGGCAACACAGCTCTGGGCAACGGAAGCTAGCACAGCGTGCGACGGTCTTCGTGGGTTTTCTCGAGTTAGGTTTGGCGGCCGGTTGTAACGAGGTTCGTGAGCAAGTCTGTGTTAGAACCGGCTGACACCCAAGAGGGGGGTGAATTGGGTGTAAGATAAAAACTTAAGAACTTTAAAAATCTTTTCGTATCTTAGTAAAAGCAATAAATATGAAGGTAATGAATCATAAATCAACAGTTAGATTAAATAATATATGCTGGAAATATAAGAGCTTAGGGAAGAGAATATGCAAATTGTGATTTATCCTGGTTCGGTCAAATCTGTGATGGCCTACGTCCAGTCCCCAGGCTCCTCCTGAGATTTTCAAATCCACTATCTTCTTATTTAATACGGGCACAAGAAAAGCCTTTACAATCCCACAAGTTTAGCCGGGTACTTGTGAAACCTTTTACAAATCTCTCACTGAGATACTCCCCCTTACGGCAAGTCTTACGAGCAGAGCAATCCCGAAGATCTTCCTCTTCTGCTTACTTATGCAAATCTTATGAGCAGCAATGTTCTCTCACTGAGATACTCCCCTTTACGGCAAGTCTTACGAGCAGAGCAATCCCGAAGATCTTCCTCTCCTGCTTACTTGTGCAAGTCTTATGAGCAGCAACGTCCTTTCTTGCTTACACCCTTGTAAGTCTTTATGAGCAGCGATGTTCTCTACTGCTTGCACCTTGTAAGTCTTATGAGCAGAATGTCTTACTAGCAATTCTCTCTACAGCTTCCCCCGTAAGGAAATCAACCCTCTCAAGGTCCCTCTACTTTGAGATCAACTCAGAAATATAGTTGAAAGTGTTTACAAACTCTCTCACAGAGTGGATATAATGCTCACTAAAGTACAATACAAATAATCACTCTCTCAATGATAAGTAATATTGAAATTGCAGAACAGAGAGTGTTTGGGTAGAAGCAGAGGATTCATGTTATTCGCATGTTGGTGTCGTTGCTCTGTTTTTTTTTTTGTTACCCATCGACGTTGAATGCTCTCTCATTTATAATTAATGAAGATGATGACCGTTGTGAGCATTCGTCCGTTGGAGTCATTTTGACCGTTGAGCATATTTGAAAAACTAGCTACTGTCCATTGCAGAGCATAGCATCCCGATGAAGAGTGGAATGCTTCATTATGAGCTGTACGTCACATTGTGGAGCTGGATGAATACGTTTGAGTTTCCAGACAATCTCTCATGGTGGGTCAATCTTTTGTCGTGGTAGGTAGCCGATACTCGGTGTGTAATGATGCCGCCCACCACAATTGACTCTTTCATTTGAATCTATAAGCTCACCGTTAAATTTCCTGTTTCACACTGTAAAATGCTTAATCACTAATATGATGAAGTATTAGTCATGGGTATGTTGGATCATTGGTCAAAAGATGAATTTCTGGCTTCTGTGACTCATCACGTTGAGTGAAGATATTTGTCATACGTGACCTCCGTTCTTGAAGATGCAATCCAAATATTTAATCTCCTGTTTTACACTTGAAATATATGTTAGTTAATGTTTAGGAACAATAACAAGTGAAAACATAATGACTGTATAACATTTAACCATGTTTGAGGTGATTGCTGTGAGGCTCTGTTTCATTTCTGGATTCTACCAAGTTCTCACTCGAGTGCAGTATGGCTCACTCGAGTGCATTTGATATTTTCATGTTCTAGCTTCCTCTCGGGCAAACACTTGCTGCTCTTCACTTGCTAGTGCTCGAGTGCAATTCTGGACATCACTCGAGTGCAACACGTCTTGCTCGAGTGCGCCTCTTGTTTTCACGTACATGCTTCTTCTCGGGTTAACACTTTCATGTCAACACTTGCATGTGCTCGAGTGTAAAATAGTCTAATGCTCGAGTGTGGATCCTAGTGCTCGAGTGTTGTAAATTTCTTCACGATTCAGCTGCTTCTGGACATCACTCGCACGACATTTTTCAAGAGTGTGTTTTTGCACTCGTGAGTGATGTGGGGCCACATTAGAAAAATTTTATTTATATGATTCTAATGATGTATCATAAGAAAGCTCTTGCCATATGCATTTCAATGCAAAAAGAATCAGCTCCAAACTCCTTGTATTTGCAAGTTATGATCGAAAGAGTGTCTATCGCACTAGACTGCACATGCGTCAACTTCCAAAAGGCATAGCTCCTAGAATATATGTTCAAATTAGGCAAATTACCTATCCATGGAAAGCTCTTTGAGTCTAGTTTCATTTGGCACTGGTCTCGTCTCAATCTGATGTGTCGTTTTTGAGTTATGCTCAAAATACCGAACCTGTGTTGAAAAGTGACGGTGATTTCACTGTCAACTTCCACGGATCATATCTCCTTCATCTGAGCTTCTTTAAATATGATCTTGGTGTACATTTTACGTGTTGTGAGTCTTCTTTCATATGCCACCCGTTTCGGGTCAATCCGACGTGTGGTTTGAGAGATATAGCCAAAATACCGGATCTCTGTCAGGCTGAACGTAAAACAGAGTAGAACAGAGTGTTCATCCCGTGCTCGAGTGCAACACCTCTGGCACTCGAGTGTTGAGCTCACACTCGAGTAAAACTCCTTTATAAGTGCCATAACTCACATATAAGTCATCTTAGCTTCGTATTAACCTATTCCAATCATCATTTGATCATAGAAGCCTTCGGTATCATCATAGAACCTCCAGTATCACTTCTAACAACTTGAACCTTGATATTCTCACTAGATCTTATAATTTCTTCTTTCCTTCCATATCTTTCTTCTTGATTTTCCTCTTGATAATAATTCTCCATAACCCAAGTAAGCATCTCCTTGATTATCTTCAATTTCTTTCTTCTTCTTCCTCTTGTTCGTTTTCATTAATTCAATCTTCTTCATTCTTTGCTTGACTAATCTACAAAATATGTAACATTAAATATAGTAGTTAGTCAAAGAAATACAAAACTTTTTGCTCTTATCATTTCATATCTATATTTGACATCATCAAAACTAATCATGTCTAACAGTCTGATCTTCCGTCATTCGTGGGTAGGCTGTGGTGAGGTTCGTCTCGCATCTGCGGTGAGGTTCATCTGGTATCTGCTGAGAGGAAGGTCTGGTTTTGAAGTGTGAAAGAAGCAAAACTAAGAGGCAAATAAACTAGGGTAAGTGCTGGTTTTGATTTTTTTTCTTTTTGGTGTTCTTGCTTTTGTTCTAGTTTTTGAAGGTAATATTATCACTATATTGTGGATTGTAATTTATGTTTGGCAACAAAGCTGGAGTTCTTCACATTGCTGAGCAATAGGTCATAAATTTGAATTTTAGTTTTGAATTACAAACTATAAATTCCAGTCAGTTCGGTATGAAGTTTTAGTTGTGAGACTTAAAACCTTAAAAACTAAGTTTGTTACTGCTATCATAAAAATAATTTTTGTTAAAAGCATTTTATCGAAGATTTCCTTTTTCTTTTTACCTGATTTATGCAATGAACTCGATGATACTTTACTTGACCTTTTCTTCTTTTCTATGGAAAATTTAACATACGAGCATTTATCTAAACTTTTATCTCCAAGATTTGAGGTTGCCTAAGCTAGTTGCTCTTACCATTTTTATATTATCTAATTGCACATTTAAGATAGATTTTGGTTATTAGTGGCTGCAAAATTCATAATTACTCTGATGATCATAAATGGAATGAGGTGAGATATAAGATGTGAAACTAAACAAGGTATGGCGTTGCTGGTAACTTGTATAGTGATATTGATCTTGTTATTGTTTTCCTACTAACTTGCACATCTAAGATAATTTATTGTTATTGGTGGCTGCAGATTTATATTCACTCTGAGGATCATAAATGCAATGAAGTGAGGTATAACATGTGAAACTAAACAAGGTATGGCATTGTTAGTAAATTGTATATTGTTGATCTTATTGTTCTTTGCTTAAAAAAAATATATGTTTGAGCTATAGGATCTGATTTTTCTATTGAATATGTTGTGTTGCATCTAGGAAACATGCAGTTGGAGAGATGTGTTGTCATGCTAGAATTAAATGTTAATTTTACTGTGATTGATCTTGTGAGAATACATTGACAATCCTATAATTTCAGGTATAACTTGCTGTGTTTAGCTAACTAGTTTGTGAGTCTTGTTCTTAAGGTGGAATTTGAAATAAAGAACTACTCATAGTTTGAGATAAGGAACTAATACTCATACTTTTCTTTGGTATCTTTCTCTAGTTAATTTTTCTTTGCTCTCCTGTTGGTAGACTAGTGCATGCAAGTGTGAAAAGGAATTATGTGTACTCATACTGCTATAGCCTGTAATACTTGATAATAAACCATAATTCATTTTTTCTAATGACTTATAATTGCAACGTTTTGTGAATATAATATCTCCCTATTTGCTAATTAAAATTTTTTACTGTGAAAGTCAAATTCCATTAGTTCATTATCATACCAAGTCCACAGTATACCTGGTGACTGTTATTCTAGTTGAGTATTAATGTTTTTCCCATGGCATAAAATGCAGTGTAAACATCTTTTGTAGTTCTTGATTGCAATGTTTTTGTAAAGTTCAGAGAGAGAGAGAGAGAGAGTGTGTGTGTGTGTCTGGCATAAAGAGGAAAAATATGAATGAAACTGGCTTCTTTTCATCTCAGTAGCTGTATGATTCAAATTAACGGTCTATGGTTGTAAACTTGGTGATTAATTTGTCTTGTTTGGCCTACTTTGTGAAGACTTCTCTTTGGGGTAAAACCAGTGAAGGATTTAGAGGTAACTTGTGACCCTTGAGTTTTTTATACTATCAATAATGGTTTGATGGAAACGTTACTAAAATTTTGGTTGTCAAGATACTAAATTTTACTAATTTAAGCCTTAAACTATTTCATTTCCGTGCAGAGACTTGAGTTTTAACATGTTGAATGGTTCAATCCCTCCTTCGTTTGAGGACTTGGAATCATTTAATCACATGTAAGAAAACATTTGCATTCATTGGCACAATGTGTCATAAAAAATAATGAGTATATTATGTCAATTTTTTTTTTGCAAGTTGATTGCCTTGTCTTCATTTTCTTCGATTGTTGGCTGCTGGGATTTCAAGCATTTCATGTTTCAATTTTGAACTTCATTACAATAATTTCTTTAAATTGATGAGAATGAGATTTGTGGTTGATGAAAATTTTTGGCAAGTTGATTACCTTGCCTTCATTTTCTTCATTTTCTGCGGCTTTATGATAATTGTTTTCTTGAAGTTCATTTTAGTAGGTCCTAAGAGGCATGAATGTGGATGTATCTGATAGTTGTAAACCGCCACTTTATGTTGAAGTTATGTACTGTGAATGGCATGAAGCCTAATGAATGTCGCAGCTCTTTGGTATATTTTCCCTTTTCTTGATTCCATTTTTTCTGCTTTTTGCATTGTACATATTATGTGATAGATTCATGGGAGGACTAAGTAATTGAGGTTGAGGTCATTATTATTTAGTTTGTTTATGTGGAATAATATCCTTACATAGAGGCAGTAATAAATTTGGGGCTGATTAGTGCACTTTATTGTTAGGAATAATCGGTGTTCTTTTGTAGTGGTCCTGAAATTTCCTTCTGTCAAACACCATATTTCTATTCACTAAGATATTACCTGTCAGTTGTGTTAAGAAAAAAATTCATGGTAAACAATGAAGTATCATTATTCCTGATATGGTTGCAATTGTGATATAAGTACGTTAGCCTTGTTTTTTTTAAAGAGGGATATATTTCCTTTAAGCTTATGTTTTCAAGGAAAACAGTTATCTGTAGTTGCTTCATGTTTTTTGAGATCCAAAAGTTTTGTAGTAGACTCATATTATTTGAAGGATCTAACCATTTAAGGCCATTTTGAAGGCACATTAGAAAAAGGATATTGCAAGTTGCCTTATAAGTTTTGAAAATATTGTTCTGAGAAAAGGTTCTGTACTCTTGCTGCCTCAAATTTAAACCAGTGCCCAATTTGGTTTTGTTTTCTCCACATGTGTATTGAAAATAAGTTGGAGAAGAAGTTGAAGAAGTCAAAGAATATGTTCCAATGTTATCAAACTAAAAGGAGCTTAATTATTATAAGCAAGAATAGATTTATAAGAAGATTTCAGTTTCAAGAAATAGAGTTCACTGGTTGTTGCTTCATGCCGATTCAAGTCGAATAGATTTTTAGTAGGTTCATATTCTTCTTGGGAACGTAGCTGTTTAAGGGCATTATGTATGCACTAAGCATAAGAAAATTACATGCTACCTTTGCACTTTGGATTATTTCGTTTTGAAAAAACGTTCAGATGTCTTGCTACCTTAAATTCAAACCAGCCCTGAATTTGGTTTAGTTTTCACCTACTATATATTAAAAAGAAGGTGGAGATGAACTTAAAGAAGTTAGAGAACCTATTCTTCCATTGTTTGATAGTGAGATAATCTTTCACTTAAAGAGCTAGATTATGTGAATTTTTTACTACTAGAGAAGAAACCAAACATAAATTTAACATATGTTATTGAATTTCAAGGAAAATGATATGTTTCCCATTTAATTTTTTTCCTCATCACTAGTGTCCTCTTGTTAGAATAAATGAATGCTTACAGACCTTATTTAGGAGATCCAAAGTTGCTTTCTTTTGAGTCAAATCTAGATGCATCCTTATTTATGAATATGTCAATTTATGCCTGATATTTTGCTTATCTTTGAATAGAAAAGTAGATTATCCATCGAGATGTGAATCATCCAACATTCTTCTAACTGAAAGCGTGTGGGCCAAAGTTGCAGATTTTGGATTTGTAAAGCTTGGCCCCACAAACTTCGATCAAACACACATTTCAACTAAAGTGAAAGGAACAGTTTGTTATTTGGAACCTGAGTACATGAAAACATATCAACTCGCTCCCAAGAGTAGTGTTTAATCATTTGGAATTTTGCTCCTATAAATTGTGTCATACAGCAAATTAGGGGATTGTAATGATTATGTGCACATTAGTTGTAAATATGGTAACTTTTTTGTAATGATCAAGTGCAATCACATTGTATAGATGCGCTATTTTTTGTTATGATCATGTGCACAATAATTGTAAATATGGTATGTTTTGTGTCATGATAAAGTGTAGTCACATTATATGGATGATATGTTTTTGGGTTTGACCAACTTTAAACTTACAAGCTCCACTGACGGCTTCTGGTGTCTTCATTGACAAGTCAAGGAAGCTACTGTGTAATATGCTTCAACCGATGTAATATGTGCTGAAGCAGATATGGTCAACACTCACTGTGTCATATGCTTCAGCACATATGACATTGGCTGAAGCTAAGAAGGAGTGTAACTCACTGTGTCATATGCTTCAGCACACTGGTATGTGCTGAAGCATACGACAGACTATGACACTTTACTTTATGAAAAGAATGTGGACGGTTTTTAATTAAGGAATAGGTGGAAATTAGGTCGTTTTATCATTTGCAAGTGTTCTTAAGAGCTTTGGGTGCTACGGTTTTGGCTTCTTGAAGAATATTTGCATACATGTATTAACAACTCTATCAGCGTACATTAACAACTTAAGGGGCCTGCACTGACAACTCAAGGTGCCTCCATTAACAACTCATTGGGCCTCCATTGACAACTCTTCATTATAGCATAACTGTGTTAACAACTCAAGCGGCCTACACTAATAACTCAAGGGGCCTACACTGACAACTCAAGGGGCCTTCACTGACAACCCGTGGTGCCTCCATTAACAACTCTTCATAACAGCATTACTGTGTTAACAACTCAAGGGGCCTACATTGACAACTCAAGGGGCCTTCACTGACAACTCATTGGGCCTTCGTTGACAACTCTTCATAACAGCATAACTGTGTTAACAACTCAGTCAGCCTACAGTGACAACTCAAGGGGCCTTCACTGACAACTCATAGTGCCTCCATTGCCAAGTAAAGGAGTGTACGCATATGACTATGACTACCTAATTAATGTGGAATATCAACAACATAGGAAATCTATAAGTATACGTACATAAATTCATTTTCCAATGTCATCATATCTGCAAATATATGTTAACAACTCCATGGGCGTACATTGACAACTCCATGGGCCTATAATGACAACCCAAAGTCCATTCATTGACAACATAATTTACATCAGATTAAACCTTTCAATACATGACAGTGGGATACACAAATGTCAACATAACTCCACAAATGTTATTCTATCACACAAAAATTTGAACTTCATAACAAGTCTGCCGCTCTCTTTTCTCACAATGGAGGATATCATTGTTTTAAACTCTTCTAAACTTGTTCCTTCCTTAATGGTTCTAGATTTGAAGGTTCTACCAATATATGTTAAATCACCATCTCTATTGAATTCAAACCTTCCCCCTATATGAAGGAAATATAGTAGATTTTTGCCAAACGTGGTAGCCATCACCGCTGTCTACTACACAAAAAAGTTATCATTAACAATGTTAGCAGCCTTATTAACAAATGCTACAACCCCTATTAACAACCCATTCTAACTACATAATCATGACCTCTAATTGTCATTAACAAGTTAAGGAGCCTTCATTGACAACTATTGCTGCTCCCATTAATAACTCTTTTTTCCCTACGCAAATCAGGTTGTATAGCCCCAAGCCTTTGACCCTTATCTTCATTCCTTACCTCTTCTATTGCAAAAACTAACCACCATGAACCAGAAAACATAGCATATTGACAAAAAAAGGAGACCATACAAAACCATACCCAAACACATTGAAACCTTAGCCAAAGCATATCCATTACATTTACTTGGCCTTCCTTTATAGTTTCCGAGCATATGGAGGACAATGCCCACCAAAATTAGACACTCTTTTTCAATTTATCATGACCAAAACAAATATCAATCAAAAAAACCTTTTGTTGTCACAAAAAACATTTACATATAACCTCTAGTTATCATTAACAAGTTAATGAACCTTCATTGACAACTATCGTTTCTACCATTAACAACTATTTTTTTCCCTACGCAAATCAAGTCATGTACCCCCAAACCTTTGATCCTCATCTTCATTCCTTACCTCTTCTATTGCAGAAACACACCACAATGAACTAGAAAATAGAGCATAATAACACCGAAAACAGAGCATACAAAATCATACCCAAACACATTGAAACCTTAGCCAAAACATATCCATTGCATTTACAAGACCTTCCTTTATAGTTTGCAAGCATATGGAGGACAATGCCCCACTAAACTCATACAGTCTTTTTCAATTTATCATGGCCAAAACAAATATCAATAAAAAAAAAACCTTTAGTTGTCACAAAAACCATTTAAGTATGACATCTAGTTGTCATTAACAAGTTAAGGCGCCTCCATTGACAACTATCACTGCTTGCGTTAACAACTCTTTTTTCCCTATGCAAATCAAGTCATGTAGCCCCAAACCTTTGACCCTCATCTTCATTCCTTACATCTTATATTACAGAAACATACCACCATGTACCAGAAAATAGAGCATAATAACACTGAAAACAGAGCATACAAAATCATACCTAAACACATTGAAACCTTAGCCAAAACATATCCATTGCATTTACAAGACCTTCCTTTATAGTTTGCAAGCATATGGAGGACAATACCCATTAAACTCAGACAGTCTTTTTCAATTTATCATGACCAAAACAAATATCAATAAAAAAAACCTTTAGTTGTCACAAAAAACATTTAAATATGACCTCTAGTTGTCATTAACAAGTTAAGGCGCCTCAATTGACAACTATCGCTGCTTGCATTAACAACTCTTTTTTTCTACACAAATCAACTCATGTAGCCCTAAACGTTTGACCCTCATCTTCATTCCTTACCTCTTATATTGCAGAAACACAGTACCATGAACTAGAAAACAGAGCATAATAACACCAAAAATAGAGCATACAAATTCATACTTAAACACAATAAAAACTTTGCCAAAGCACATCCATTGCATTTAATAGGTCTTCCTTTATAGTTTGCAACCATACAGAGGACAATACCTATCAAAAGTATATCACTTGTTCCATTCTCATGATCAAAACGAACATGACTCAACAAAATCTAAAGCTATGTTTAGCTACTCAATAGAATTTGTGAGTCACATGGAATAATCAAAACAAGAGAGTGGATGACATCAATTCCCTACCTTAATCTTCAATCATGGCTGCTGATCTCCACTCAGTTTTTCCCGCCATCTCCAGACTTCTTCCGGAGGTCATTTCTGTGTTTTACACCATTTAATCTTCCATTTTACTGTTTGTCTGACAGGGGGCAATTCTGACATTTCTCATTTCTATTTTATTACAAAATGGTCCCTTGGGACTTGAGGGTAATTTCAGATTTTCGCGGGACCATTTCTTTGTATATTTGCTTCCATGGGACCACTGTGTAATTCTCCCTATTTTTTAATTTAAACGTGAATATGAGATTTTGAGAAAAAAAGAATAAAATGAAAAATTAAAAAGCCTAAGCCTTCATGTTTCATTATCTCCTCTTACTTTTTTTTCCTCCTCAGCTTCCTTTTCTTTTTTAGAAAATAACAATACATAAAACACAATAAAAAATACACCATAACAAACCCCATTTCATAAAATAGGAGTGTCAAAAAAATAATTAATTGAAGCAGTAATATCATCTGCCATAACATGTGAGTGAATATATAGCCAGCAAGACATACTTGCCTCACAAACTCCCAGAAATGTTCTGGGAGTTTTTGAGGCAAGTATGTCAGTCTTGCTACCTATATATTATTAATATGAACTTTTTTCAAATAAAAATGCTTCAATTCAAATAATTTTGGTGTGCGTTCGGCAATATCCAAAATCATGGTTTCAGAATCACTTTTCCATAAATCGAGATAAAACTCCTTTCACATTAAAATAATTTTAGTCTATATACGTTAGCATAATCATTTCTATGGATTTGTTGTTTTAAAAAATTAAAATTGCCTAGGGTTTAGTGATTTTCGTTACTCCTCCCAGAGTGCCTGGCTTTCAGCTAATATGAATTTTGTCTGATAAAAAGGCTCTAATTCAAATAATTCCATTAATTTTTTGTTTTTAAAAAAATTAAAATTGCCTAAGCTTTGGTGATTTCCATTACTACTCCTAAGGTGCAAGCTAATATGAACTCTATCAAGTAAAAATCTCGAAATGAAATAATTTTAGTCTATATGTTAGCCTAATCATTTCCATTAATTTATTGTTTTAAAACAATTAAAATTGTTTTAGGGTTTGGTGATTTCCATTATTACTCCTAAATGTGTGTTTGGATGCAACAAAAAAAAAAAGTACTTCTAAGTTTAAACCATAGTTTTGCAAAAATTCACCCAAACACTCAAAAAATAGGGAAAATCCCGTTTTGGAGAAAACCATAGTTTTATTGTGCAAAACCAAGGTTTTCGTATAAACTATTTTTTCTGGATTTTTTGACAGTTGCCTTTTCTCTCTCTCTCTCTTATTCCATCTCCCTGTCACTTTTGTTTTCCCTTTCTCTTTCCCTTTTCTCTCTCTCCTGTCCCATTTCTCTGTCATTTTTGTCCCCGTCTCTTCTCTTCTTTTCCAATGAAATTGTGTGAAAACCTCTGATTACAAAAAACTAATGGCAGATTAGTTTAAATTGATTAATATAATATTCAAATTAGTTTAAGAATAAATTATGTATTTCAACATAAAAGATATTATTTTAGATACTTATTATTTACCAATGATTTTTTATTATTCAATTTATTAATATATATATATATATATATATATTTGATCTATTTTTTTATGTTACATAATTAACTAATGTTATAATTTTAAATTTTTTAGACAAATTTATTTTATTTTTGGTATTTATTAAGAAATTTAATATTAAATAATACATAAAATATAATCTTATCCTTTATATATAATTATCACAAAAGCTAATGTCCTTTTTATTAATTTGACCATGAAAAAAAAACTATTCTGATCACAATATCTAAACACTCTCATTTTATCAAAATCACTTTTTTCCCATAATCTATTTTGCTCATAATCTATTCTCTAAAAACTATTTTCCACTTTTTCTCCAGAAGCTATTCTCCAAAAGCTAATCCAATCACACTCTAAAATGCTAGCTAATCTGAACCTTGTCAAATAAAAATGCTTCAATTCAAATAATTTTAATCTATTTGTCATTTGATGAAGACCTTTGTCGTAACACCTTGAGGTCCACGATAAAAAAATTAACTAAAGATTGCGTATAGATAAACTTAGGATCGTTCACTCTTTCTCGTGGAGCCTTTTATTGATTTTTAAGTGATCTAAATGTCATGTAAATGTAATGAAAATAAGGAAAAGTTGGTTTTAGGTTTTGTTGAAAATAGGAAAGTGTGAAATTAAATTAAAAAACTTGAAGCTACTATTTTTTTTGCTTTCAAATAATAAATGAAATGGAACATGAATGAAGTGAATTCTCTTAAAAAATTGGTTTAATGGCCATCCTAGCTCACTAAATGATATGTGAGTTAAAATTTCATTAAATCTTAAGAAAAACCTCAAGATAACACTTGAGTTCAATATTCTCAATTAATAGTATCTCTTAAACATAGCTAACTACCACCTCTTGAGATATTAGTCAAAACCACTTAATGTGCAATTGAAATTAGAATGATGTAACATGAATCTTCTTAATATGGAAAGCTAAACAACCACTCCAAGGCACAAATAAATCATATTAACTAAATAACAACATGCTTATTAACATAATCTCATTGCTACCACAAAGAAATTCACACATGTATAATCTTCACATTACAAAATCCAAATCCAATCACAATATAAACAACCTTAACTCAACAATATGGAGTTCAAGTAACTCAAAATAAAATCCTACTAAAATTACTCTAGAACATAGCTAAGAATTATAGTAACAATAGAAAATTCATAAAGGAACTGACAAAAACTCCCTACTAAACTCAAGAACTCAAGCAAAATCATCAATCCTCAAAAAATGGAAATGTAACTACTCATGAAGTTAACTATAGCAACAACAAATTCAAACCACTGCCAGCCAAAGAAGAGAAGGGATGAGACGGATTGAAAGAGAAGGAGATGTTGTGATGTTGCAATAGAAGGATAACGGAAGACGATGACGATGGTGCTGTGTTGCTGGTGAAGTTGATGGTGGAGAGAAAGGAGGAGCCGGTGGTGGTTATGCACAACTCCGATGGTGGTGAACGGAAAAGATGTTGGTGGTAATGGCCAAATGGCACTATTGTTGACGGTGGTAGTGGTTCGACTTCACCTCTCCCTCCCCCTTTGCTCTCAAGCCATTGCCACCTCCAATGACAGTGATGAAAGGGAAGAGGACGATGGTGAAATCCTCTACTCCTTCTCTGATTCAAGCTCGCGGTGCCTCTCTCTTCTGGTCGATTCTCATTCTCATTCCGCGGTGCTCTCTCTCTCTGGGGAAGAACAACCCCTGTCGACTATAGTGGAGAAGGAAGCCACGGGCAAGGAAGAAGAAGGGCGAAGGTGGCATATTGAAGGAGGTTCTCTAGTCTAGTATTGTTGCGTCGCTTCAATCCCTGAAAAGTATCAAGCATAAGGTCTGAAATTAGACCTAATGTCAAAATGCAGTAGCTTCACGTAGGGACCTACTTTCAAAATATAAAAGTTTGTTGATGGACTAAACTGAAAATTTTAAAACATGTGTGGGGCTCAACTATAATTGTAAAAAACTCTGACCCTTTTCGGTAATTTTCCTAGTCTTCAAAAAAAATTACTTCAGACCCCAATTGACATTTTCCAAATTCTCCAATTTTCTTCTAAAACCCCTATAATGCAAGATCAAGCATGAGGTAGCATCAATGGCCCATGAAATTATTTGCATGAATAATTAACAAATTATGACCATTTTACAACTAATTAGACTTAATTCAATACAAATGTCCATTTCTCAAATTAGTGCTTACTTATGTAATAATGGTCTAAGAAATAAATTAAGTTCCATAAATTAATCATGAACAAGCATATCAAATTATGGTTCAATCAATTTCAACACTCTTAGACCTTTGTACTCCTAAACAAAGGCAATTGAGTACAATATTCCAAGTTCCAATCACCAATGCAATTAAAAGATAAGCAATTTCATAGTTAGAAAGCAATGAATTAATCATGTTCCTCAAGTCGACACTAGTCATAGTAAAACAATGCAAAGAAATTAGCTAACTGCATAATCCAACATATTAGAATGAAGCACAAGAAAACTCTCAAGGGTATTAGTGTTTCAATCCTCTCACCTTATTGGGATAATTTCACTCTAGCTCACTTAATCAACACCTTACCATAGGCTACTAGCAACTCTAACATCTCCATTACTGATAACAACTAATGTAATGTATCAAGAGGACTTAAAAGGCATATAATGTTGGATGAAGGCTAAATGGAATGAATTAATTAAAGAAATGAATAATTGATATGCAAGTCAAAGTTAATAAGTAAGTTCATAGCATCTAAATATATTGATAAACTCTTGCCAATTCTTTTCCAAATTCATGAACAAATGCCTTCTTTATATTTCTTTGGCTTTTCTTTTCAATCTACAAAATACTTTTATATTTTTCTATTTCCTTTTTTTACAAACTACACAATTTTTTTTTAAAAAAATGGCCCAGGTTTGGTGATTTCCATTACTAATCCTAGAGTGCCAACTAATATGAACTTTGTCAAATAAAAATGATCCAATTCAAATAATTTTAGTCGTTATGCCAGCCTTGTTAGTTCAAGCCTTTCAACCTAGAAGGGGAGTGAATTAGGTGATTTAAAAATTTTAAAACTTCAACACAAACTAAATGACGAGAAAAGAGTCAAATAGATATCACTGAAGGAAGACACGGGCTATTTATAATGGTTTGGTCTAATTCACTTGACCTATGTCCAATCCCCAGAAAGCCTTTCTGAGAGTTCCACTATTTTTCCAAGATTCACAGGGCTTTTAGTGCATCAATACAAACAAGTTCTTCGTCAAAGAACATTCGCTTCCCCTCTTACAATTTGCAATCAATGCTTGCTCAAGGTCCTACTACCTTGAATATCTCAACTGAAGTAAATGCTTAAGTATATTCTCTCACAAATGTACCTTGAGAAGAGGGTACCATAGTTGCACTTATATTCTCTAATACCATAAACTTTGGTGTGAGCTTTCCAATAGGATTTGACTATGTATTTCTTCAAACATGAGAGACTTAGGCGACAGAGCGATGACTTTCACGTCTAGAACGTGCAAGTCACAATACGAAATTAAAATCTAGAGAGAAATTAAAATCAGCGAAGAAGAAATTGAGTATGTTATTTTATGAACCTCGTGTTTATGAGACATTTCTCTTCTTTTTCGAGAGGGGAGTAGGATTGAGTTAAGGTCAAGAGTGAAGGCTCTGATGGAAAAGAATAAGGAAAATGGTCACTAGAGAAGGCTTTTATTTTTTATTTTTTAAATGGTTAAGAAGCAAGTTTACCAACGAAGTTTTTTCCGAGGAGCGTCTGGCACAAATATGTTTTAGAAGGTCAAAAATACCAATGAACAATTAAAAAGGGGCATCCAGCACAAAAACCGTTAAATCTGTACTAACTTTAGAAGCTCAAACCATTACCCAACTCAAGGAAATCACCAACACTTTAGCTACTAATGGAAGAAGGAGATGAAGCTTGATGAATGAAGAAGAAATCATCCATAGGAATTTGCAGCAGCCACTTTATTCTTCAGTTCTTTCTTCGGCTCCCTTTAATATCCTCCACAGCAACGTCCTCTATTTCCCTTCTTTATTTTCTGTGCCAAGACGACCAGCTGCCTCTTCTCCCCCCTTTTCCATAATAGCCGCCAAACCCTCTCTATTCCATTCGGTGTTGCCTCCTTTTATCCCAGCTGTCCCACATTTCCTCTCAAATCTTGGTCCAAGTCCCTCTTCGATCAGCCTCTCATTCTCCCTTCATTTTCAGTCCAGCCCATCACAATCACACCTCCCTTTCTTCACTCAATTCAATTCAGCCCAGTTCTTTTTTTTTCTCAATCATTCCCATTCGGTCTCCCTCCAATTAATTCATTCGGTCAACTCTTCCTTTCTATTCAATCCACCTTGCTTTATTTTATCCATTCCTTCAATTCCCATTTTTACCACTTGGGTCAACAATTTCAGCTGGCTCTCTTTTCTCTCCTTCATTCTTTAATTTCGGTCTACCTCCTTCTTCTTCAATCATTTCAGCTGCCAAACCCCTTTCTTCACATAACCCCTTTTTTTGTTTTTCGTGTCTCCTCTCTCCCAATTCATGTGGTCCCACTTTTAATTCATTGTGGCCCTATTTCCCTTCTGCGCAGTCGCCCCTCACAAATGCATTTTGGTCCATCTAGCTTCAATTCTTTCCTTTTGTTTTCATTTCATTCTCTCAATTTGCCTAAATCAGTTGCCACTTTTCTTTCTTCAATTCTCTCTAGTTTAAATGAGTAAGTTATGCCACATCTGTTAGAACCGGCTGACACCCAAGAGGGGGTGAATTGGGTGTAAGATAAAAATCTTAAGAACTTTGAAAATCTTTTTGCATCTTAGAGGAAGCAATAAATATGAAAGTAATTAATCATAAATCAATAGTTTATATATGCTAGAAATATAAGAGTTTAAGGAAGAGAGTGTGCAAACTGTGATTTATCCTGGTTCGGTCCAATCTGCGATGGCCTACGTCTAGTCCCCAGGCTCCTCCTGAGATTTTCAAATCCACTATCTTCTTGTTTAATCCAGGCACAAGAAAAGCCTTTACAACCCACAAGTTTAGCTGGGCACTTGCGAAGTCGTTTACAAATCTCTCACCGAGTTACTCCCCCATATATACAGTAAGGTTACAACCGAGTTACTCTCCTTACACCCCGTAAGGATACAACTTTGATAATGAAAGATTACAGTCAATCTTCTCTCTCAGAAGTGAATAGATGAATACTGAAGCACAATGAAAATAATCTCTCTCTCAAATATACATGATATAGAAAATGGATAAGAACAGAGAGTAGTTGGATTGGAGTAGATGATTCATGATCTTTGCATGTTTCTCATTGGTGTTGCTCTTTGTTGAATGTTCCCATATTTATAGATGAGTTGAGATAGCCGTTGGAAGCATTTCAACCTGTTCGTTAGAGTGGCTTAGCTTCGTTTGACTGTTCTTCGGTTTTGAAAACTAGCCATTGTGAACGTTGACGCTCCGCTTCCGTAAAGTCAGTTTTTGTCTCTTCACATCATCTCTTCATTGCATTCCTGGAGAAATACATTAAACACTAATACAACGAGGTGTAAGAATGATTGGAGCAAGAAGAGTGAGTTTCATGATTAATCCCATGATTTTCGAAAGCTTCAGAATGTTGCTGGTATTTCTGGGAAGCATTACTCGAGTGGTCACTTGAGTAAGTCTTGGTCATTACTCGAGTAGTGCATGGAGTAAACAAA
Source organism: Inga oerstediana (assembly GCA_963210345.1). Taxonomy (NCBI): domain Eukaryota; kingdom Viridiplantae; phylum Streptophyta; class Magnoliopsida; order Fabales; family Fabaceae; genus Inga; species Inga oerstediana. The sequence goes on along the minus strand of OY723405.1, from coordinate 67,585,384 downwards.
TTTACAAACCTTGGAAATACCTGTTTACTCGAGTACTCACTCGAGTAACGTTGGCAGGCCGAGAGCAACTGGAAGTGATTTCCCTGATTACTCGAGTGCTTACTCAAGTAATGTTGGCAGGCCGAGAGCAACTTCAAGTGATTTCCCTGGTTACTCGAGTGCTTACTCGAGTAACGTTGGTAGGCCGAGAGCAACTGGAAGTGATTACCCTGATTACTTGAGTAGTCCCTCGAGTAAATTCCAAATAACTCGGCAGATTACTCGAGTAAGCCCTTCAAGTGAATTCTTGATTTTGATTTGAAACATGGCAAATTATATATCATTGGAAAGCTCTCATCGTTTACATTCCAACGCAACAAGAATCAGCTCTAAACTCATTGTGTACAGAAAGTTATGATCCAAAGAGTATCTACGTTCTTAGACAATCTCTAAAATCACGAGCAGCAACTTCTAGATGGCATAGCTATTAGAATATAACCTCAAATATGTCAAATTACCTATCCATGGAAATCTCTTTGAGTCTTCTTTCATATGGCACCAGTTTCATCTCAATCTGATATGTGTTTTGAGAGTTATGTCCAAAATACCGAAGCTGTCCTGGAATATAATGGTGATTCATGTGTCAACTTCAACAGATCATATCTCCCTCATCTGAACTTCTTTTAATGTGATCTTGGTGTAGTGTTGGGAGTCTAGTTTCATATGCCACCAGTTTCAAATCAATCTGACGTATGGTTAGAGAGATATGCCTAAAATACCGAACCTCTATCCTGACGGGCGAAAAACAGAGCATAATAAAAATGCAGATTACTCGAGTGATCGTGTCCATTACTCGAGTAACCACTCGAGTAATGCCTTCCAAAACATGTCAAAGATCCAAAACTCAAAGGAACACCTTGGGAAAGCTCCATAACTTCCATATAAGTTATCTTGGCTTTGAATTGACCCATTCCAACCTCCATATAATCAAAGAAACCTTCAGTATCACTTCTAATAGCTTGGATCTTGATATTCTCATGTGATCTTGCAAGTTCTTCTTTCTTTAATCTCTTTCTTCTTCTTTCTTCAATCTCTTTCATCTTGTTTTGCCACTTGATGATCATTCTTCATAACCCAACTAGATATCTTTTTGAATTGATGGTCGTTCTTCATAAACCAACTAGATATCTTCTTGAATATCTTCAATCTTCTTCTTTCTTTGTTTTGACCAATCTTTCTTCTTGATATTTCATTAGTTCTTGCAATGCCTTCTTTCTTCAATCCCTTGCCTCTTGATTTTCTTCTTGATGATCATTCTCTATATATGAGGCATTATAACATCAACCTACAATCGGGTTTATGACTAATCTACAAAATATGCAACATTAAATATAGTAGTTAGTCAATGTAGAAGATAATTATATCATACAAACTTTTTGCTCATATTTAACATCTATATTTGACATCATCAAAACTATTCATATCTAACAACATCATCACCTACAAAATTATATTCACAAAGGTAATATCTTTTGCTCACAATTAAAAAATAATGAGAATAACAAATATGAATTAAAAATATAACAATTAAACCACTATAAATTCCCAAATTATCCTTTCACTAAAATCTCACTTTAACACTTGATTATGCCCAAAATATTCAATTAAGTCCTACAAAAGCCTAAGATTAATTAATAAAAATATATAAATATTGAACTCTATCAATGACACTTGCTTGGGGAAATGCCATACAAGGGGTTACTTTTTTAAAAAAACAAACTACACCACCTTGTATGGCACTTTCTTGGGAAGTCTCCTCCTGGCTTGTTTGAAGAAGTGTCATAAGATTAGCACAACTAAATCTATATTTTGTAGTAGTGCACAATAGTGTAGTGGTAGTTATGCACTTTTTACATATCACCCGAGTGGTCACTCGAGTAATCTTCTTTTAACCCCCACTGTAATTATATCCGAAATACATGATTAAAATGAAATAGAGACCAATAATAAACAAAACTCATTTAAAATCCCATCTTCGCGATAGGGTTTTCATAAATACGTTTCAAAATCTAATGCACCTGGTCTCAGATTCACATTTCAAATACAATTACTACGCGAAGATAAATTACATTTATATAAATACCAGAGTGCACAACATAATAATCCTAGCGATCCCTGGGTTCCATACATTAATTCAAGCTTTACAGGGCACATTCGCCCATTACAATTCCTCAAATGGGGATCACACAATATCATCTCAAATACAAATCCAAATATACATAATCGCAACTACAATGATAACCAACTACCAAACTTAAATAATCCAAATGGAAGGCCTCGTCGCCCTTAGTTGCTTGCTCCATCCTTGATCCACCTACCCTATCTAAAATGGTTGATAGGGGAGGGTGAGATCTGAGAGAATCTCAGTAGGTAAACATTACCAATATGCATGCAAGATAGATGTTTAATGCATGACATGCTTGCATAACTCATGCTTACACACAATGACAAATCTGTAAGCTCAATACTTCGAACAACATACATATGGCCATAACATAAATTGAAACATAGCTTCAAATCATTCATACATGTTTCACATAATCAAGAAAAGCAATAACATGCATCAATACCAACACAAATATCATATACATGCAGGAGAGGTAAGTTCCCTACACTTGTTCTTTCCACGTATGCTCCAACATCGGCTACTCGCGATTCGAGTGAATATCTAACCCTATAACCAAATCAAGGACATAGGGTCAATCTTAATTCCACAATATTTAAAGTTGGTTACCATTCACAACCTTTAGATGGCTATAATAAGCTCAATGAAAGCTTAAAGGATTGGGAAGTACTAGATTGGAAATCACCTTTCAAAATCACAAAATAATGAAAATGGGGGTTGGTTGCAGCCAAGAATCCTCTGGCTGTAGCCAAAATGTGCACAGAAAGTTTTTGGCTGTAGTTCGGAATTTCTGGTTACGACTAAAACGCACACAGAAACTTTTACGCTGCAGCCAAGATTTCTAACTGTAGCCTAGAAAACTTCAGAAATTCATAATTAATTCCAAAAAAATTGAAATGAGGTGATCTTAAAGCCAAATGAAAGATATTTAAGTCCTCCTCATAGGAAAAATATGAATCAAGGCTTTCCATAACCACATAAATACATAATTACACAAATATCCATACTGCTCTAAAATCAAGTCCAGTTTTGACCTCAAAGTTTAGACAACTATAACTCCCAGCTCACAAAACGAAATGACACAAATTATATGTCCATTTTGAATCTTGGGATGTGAACTTTAATACTTGAAATTTTCAGAATTTTTAGAGATCATTTGCCCATTAAACACATCAGCACAAGCAGACTGTCCAGAACAGAGTTTCAAAAGACAAAATTCCAGATTTTACATCTTTGCTTCCAATGGTCCCATTTTCATACCAAACATCATTCCCACACAAATTTTCACAAGGAATACATTGAAAACACCAAATCAATCAAATTCATATCACATTAACATGTTTCACTAATAATCACAACATGTCAACACAATGTCACAATCTAAACTCACATTGCAATTCTTTACTTTCCAAAGTTCCAAACCAATTCAAACCAATTCCAATGAACATACAACATAATAAAACACCAATTGCACCTCAAAACACATGAAAATTCATGCATTTTGAAATTACCACAAAATCAGGGCAAAATTCACAATTCACAAAACTTATCCACAAATCACAAAACTTAGATCAAAAGGCTTCAAATACTCACCTCTTCCTCTTTCCCAAACCAATTCCTTGATTCTTCATCTTTCCACTTTTGTTCAAGCTCTCAAATTCCTCCTTTCACAAATATAAAACCATAGAGATGAAGCTCTAATCAACATGATCAAGATTAATGAAGAGGATTTAAGCATTAGAGGCCATTTACCAAGTCAAAACTTACCTTGTTTCTTTCTCTTTCCTCCCCCAAGCTTGCAAAAATGGAGATGAGAAGAGAGAGAGAGAGAGATGAAGATGTAGAAGAGAATCAGATTTTTGAAGAAAAGAAACCATTGGCCGACCTAAAAGGGAAGCGAGGAGAGAAAATGAGTTGAACCTTTGACTAAGATCCATGGGTCCACAAAGTGCCACATGTCAACATCTTGCAACATCCTCCATGAGCTCACAGGCACATGCACACATGATTCCACCCTTTGATCTCTTGCAAAACCAATCATAACCATTGCTCTTGAAGTTACCAATGAGTTTCCTCTTCGGTAACGGACTAATTGGTTGGTAAATTTACCTTTTTGCCCCTGATAATTCCTCTTGTATCACCACCAAAACATATCACATATTTCTATTTCATCACATTATGTGCCCTCCCTCTATTTTAAGTCAATGAGATGTTAATCCACAATTGAACTTAAATGCAGGATTTCGGTGCTGCTCATAACGCTTACGAATCACAATTCACATCATAATCTTCAAAAGGGTCCATTTATCACTAATCACATCCACTTTTGGAGTCCTTAACCCATAATCAAAATTTAGGATCTTGCTAAACCAGGGCTTAGCAGTCCATTTATTTCAGGCTTATTCTCTAGCCTCAAATTTCAAAATTTGGGGTATTACACTTCTCTTAGAAACTTTTTTAAAAATACTGGGCACTACCAGAGCCACTATGGTGCTGTACTAGTAATACACTTTTTCACACATCACTTAAGGGGTCACTCGAGTGATCTCTTAGAAAATTTTTAGAATGCTGATCATGAGAACAAATCATTGTGGTGAAGTGATAGTAATGAAAATTTAGCACATCACTTGAGTGGTCACTCAAGTAATATTTTCTTCAAGAAATTATTGGAAACTGACACTAGGACATATTACTGTGGTGAAGTGATAGTGATGAAGATTTTGAAACATCACTTGAGTGCATCACTTAAGTGATCACTCGAGTAATCTAGTTTGAAATTATTTTCAGAAAACTGATCACCAGATGATTCACTATGGTGGACTGATAGTGATACACTTTGTATCTCTTCGCTTAAGTAGTCACTTGAGTGATGTTCTCAGAAAATTGTTTTCTAAAAATCATATTACTATCTTGGTCACCATGGGGAAATGGAAGTGATGGCAAATCTTTGCATCACTCGAATAGTCACTGAGTGATCATAAGAGTGAATAGTTTAGCACTTCCAATAAGCACTATGGTTGTCTTCTATTTTTCAAAAACCACATCACTCAAGTGATCAACTGGAAATGTTCATAAAATAGTTCATTACTGCCTGAGAAATAAAATGACCAAGTTTCAAGATATTACTTGAGTGATCAACTTATTTTTATAGAAAATGTCCCCTATGTATTTTAAAGACATTTTTAAATAATATATCTACTGCATATCACTTTTTTAATCTTTTTTATCATCAAAACATATAATCTAACATTTTCCCCTTTTTTGATGATGAAAAACTTAATTGAGCCAATGTTTGAAAATTAGTGTTTGAAAATTAAAAGGTCTTTCAAAAATCACTGATACTAATCCAAACTAATATATATACCACATAACCAACACTAAATACTTAAAACAGTAGAAGAAGGTACATATATAAATATTAAACTAGTCTGCATAAGTTCATAGCATGCTATGTCAATCCAAAAATATGTATGCGTTAGTATAAAGCATTATTAGAGTAGTACTACTATCCTGGAATATCCAAAATAGGTCAAATCATCTAAAAGCACAAAATGAACCTAAACATATATAAAATGACATCATATGGCATATAAATAGCAACTACTTGGTAATATAATTCTCATCATCATTCTAAGGTCCAATTCTAGAGCTCTAGTTTTCTCCCCTATTTTGGCATCATTAGAAAGGGCAGGAGTAAATTAAGAAGGAGAGGAGGGTTTGGTTCTGAGACTAGAATTAGGAGGTTGAATGTCTGAGTCAGGATTGACGATCTAAAGAGGAGTAGCAGTAATAGGAGAAGAAGTATCATCAATGGTGTCTCCTTCTTGATGAGCAAATGTAGGTGAATCAGAGGTAGCTAGTAGAAGAAGCTTGAAAGGTGGAACGTGAATAGGTCTTTTAGGTTATGGACATATATGAGGATATACTAAGGTTGAGACGCTGTGGGGGCTGTTTAGATGTGTTAGAGACTTTAATGTCCTCATCAAATTTAAAGTTACTATCAAGACCAAATTAATCAGAGTAATGAAAGTGTGATGGTGAATGAGCTTAAAGGATTGGATTAGACTGAGGTAGTTCACCAAGGGTTATAAGATAAGAGATAAAGGGCTCAGAGGAAGGTTGAGGATCAAGCTGGTCAAGAATAACATTTATATGAGTAGAAGACTCAAGATCATGTATAGTGAAAAGCACAGAGTCATGAGGAGACATCTTAGGAGCAAGATCAGAAGCAAGAAGAGGTGTAGTCTGAGTAGTGGCACAATATACTAGTATAGGTTATAGAAGTATGGATGGACCAAGGACTAAGGCATCCAACCTTTAACTGAATGATCTTAACATGCTCCCAAACTCAAGTAATATCTGTGTTTGGGCTTCCTGATGAGCAAGCATGGCCTTGTGGTTCTGATTTATCACCTCACACATTTGTCCCATCTTGTGATAACATGTGTGATGAATCAGCATTTGTGTTTGCTATATCAACATGAAACCCTTGAAGAACCTCCTTCAGGCTTCAAGTATATATGAATAGTAGACTCAAGAAAGGAAGGCATAGTAGATGCATCTGCTGTGTAACACCATTATTTCAAAGCATTGAAAACAATTCAAAATAGGTAATGAAGTCAAACCAGAGACCAGAAATAGTTTTCAACCTATTCGGGATCCCAACTTCAATATAGGGTTCAGTGCTGTACTTAAGTGGGTTTTCAAAAACTTTTCAAAATATATTCAATGTGGTCTTATTTGGACTTTTCAAATCTGTTTGACTCATTCGGTTATGTTTCCATTTGTTAATATTAGAGTACTTACCAAAGTTCTTAGCGGATAATCGGGTTAAGTTCGTTAACTAAAGGGTTCACAGTGCACAATCACCCTATTTTAGTTCATTTACCGTGGTTACATACTAATATCGGGGTATACAACTGGTACATTTACTATTACTAAGATTACTAGTCTTACAGTGTACTTATATATACATCATATACAGTTTCTCAAAACTAGATAACCAACAAAAACTTAATCCTTTATCTGCGAGCTCTAACCGTCTTTATTTACCTGCTTGCCCCTTGAACCACTTGCCCTTGCTGGAGGATAGTCATTGGAAAGAGTGTGATTCATATGAATCTCAGTAGTAACAATTCACTTATATGACATACAATTTCACAGAGTATGTAGACAATCATCACACAACAATATTCATAATAGTCATACATTCTTGACAATTCATAACATTCATAACATTTGTAACAATTGATGATATGAACGTACATACAAAGCATTATACGTGATATAAGAGAAAGAGTCAATACCTTGGTCTTTTCGGTCTTGCCTTGCATAGATTTCTTGTGCTCAGGGCAGATATCGAATCCTATAATTAAAATTATGGACGACAGGTTATTACTTAATCCAATTCTTTTTTAATCTAAATACTCAAGTTGGTTATCATTAGGGACATTTAATCAAGTCAAGTAAGGCGTTAAAGTGGTCAATTAACCTAAAAGACCAATTTCTAACTTTAGAGTTCAACAATATTACATTATGCCATACATCTTCAATTTTCGCATAAGTGACCAAATCTGCCAGAATTTTGATCAACTTTGAAAAATCATATCTTTATGTACAAAATTTTAATTGTAGTGATTCTAAAGGTTATGTGACCCTTATTTAGTCTATTTTCAAGGAAAAATATCACCCATAGCCAGTTGGATGCACAACATTCCCAAAATTGTCATTTATTGGACACTGCCAGAATTCAACCCTGTTTTCATGACCAAAATTCAAAAATTTATTGCATATTACTATTTGACCCTTATTTAGTCTATTTTCAAGGAAAAATGTCACCCATAGCCAGTTGGACGCATAGCATTCCCAGAATTGTCATTTATTGCTCACTGCCAAAATTCAACCCAGTTTTTATGATCTAAATTCAAAAAATCATAACTCCCGATGTACAGGTTTAAATGACACAAATGACCTATCAAATTAAAGTTTGATATGTCTACTTTTATTCTAGAAAGTTTCATATTCATTGAACATCATTTGGTTATCCAAACCATAACACTAACTGGGTACCTCGTTGGAGTCCTATCCTGGTAGAAAATCTAGTTTTTCTTTTTGAGTTTCAATTATCCAAAATTCACAACCCGGGGCTATTCCCACACCATTTTTCATGTAGAACATAATGGTTACATCAAAATAACCAAGTTTCCACTCATTCTACATGTCTTGGTTTGGGCAGAAATTCAACAAAAATTCCAATAATTACCATACTTTCAATTTAAGCCCCTAACTAGCTTCATATGTCCTCTAAGCATCATAAAACACTATGAACATAATCAAATCACCATGACTCCTCAAAACCCTAGCTTGAAAAAAATTAGGGTAGAGTTACATTTGTTAAAATATTCATTCAACCTACACAACCCATAGCTTAAATTAAAGCAAGAACTCACCTCTTGCTTCTCCTTAGGTTCTTTCTTTAGTTCTCCAAGTTTGGTTCTAGCTAGAAGACTCAAAATGCCTCCTGTTGAAATTCTAAAACCATTGGAATGACGCTCTCCTCAAGAGGAACAATGTTTATGAAGAGTTCTTGAACCAAAGAAGTAATTTACAAGTTTAAAATTCAAGTAGAAATGCTCACATTCACTTGCTCCTTTTTCTCTTCCCTTTAGCTTTGCTTGGCTGACTTCGAGCCAAATGAGAGGGAGTGAAATGAGTTGTGAAATTTTTCTTCCCTTGATCCTTAATATTTAACTGAAAGTGGGCCAAAAGAAATAGAGAAAATGTGTGGTCAATAATTATTCTTTCTTGGTAAAAGTTGATGATCAATATAAGATGGCTTCAATTTTAATTCTATCACCTCTCTTGCCTTTTGGATTCTTGGACAAAAATTTTGAGAAAGATGAGGAAATATATTGATAACACTTTCTCTCTTCTTCTCTTATATCCGTAGCCACTTGATGAACCCATGTCATGTGAGTTCTCAAAATAAAACTAGGTTTGAAAATGTAGCATAGTAGCTCAACCTAGGTCGTTCTTGTGAGGAGATTAATTTCCAAGTTTCCAAGTAGTAAAGTGATAAAAACCTTAAAGTTGTGAGGAATCATTTTGAGAATTTGATTTTAAAACTAATGAAGTAATATAATCTAATTCAATATTTTTGTATTTTTTGGTTTTTAAAACAAAGAAGCAAATGGAATTGAAATTAACACTAACAACAAGATAAATGCAATTAACTAGGATAATTATGAGACAATATTCCCTTGAGTTAAGACTTTAGTCTTCCTTGCTTGCTAATAATATGAATTCCATAATATAAGTCAAGAGGATGGAACTAAGTTACCACTAGCTCCATACTTGCAATAATCATTTAATTCAGTCTACCGAAGCAATTAAATAAATACCACCAAATAATTCAGACTTAAGGAGATGAATAATCAACTTCCAATTCTAGCTTGTAATTACCATTACAAATGTTCAAAGCATTCAATTTAGTCATTTACAATCCACTTAACCAAGTCGAAATAAACAACTCAACCTACTCCTAAATTGAATCATACAAAGCTCTATTAATCAACTCCTAGCTCAACCACCAAGTTTATTCACTTGGCATAGAATAATCTAGATCACAACCATATACTTAACCAAGCCATACAATTATGAACTAGAAAGTGAGCTTAAGGAATTCCATTGAAGTTTAGAAGCTCAAACCATTACCCAACTCAAGGAAATCACCAAAGCTTAGATACTCATGGAACAGGAGATAAAACTTGATGGAAGGAAAGGAAAATAGCCATGGAAATAAGATGCAACAGCCACCTTTACGTCTTCAATTCTGCTCACAAAAGCTGCACCTCCTTCCATTCGGTCAACTCTCTCATACCCTTCTTTCCATTATTTCAGCTCCTTCCCTTTTCCCTTTCACATTTAGTGCTCTCCTTTCCTCCTTCTTATTTCTACTACTGCAACATATATTCACAGCTGCCACCACTCTCCTTTTATCTTTCACGCTACTTCTCTCCCTTTTCTCACGTGGTCCCCCCTTTCACGCCAGCCCTCTCTTAATTCTTTTACTTACATTGCTTCCCTTTCGGCCCACACCTTCCTTTCTTCATTTCTTCCCTCATGGTCTAGCCTCTTTCTTTTGGGTCAGCCCTCTTTTCTCTCCAGCTTTTTAATTCGATCCACCTCCTCTTCACATCAGCTTGCTTCTTTTCCTACAATTACTCCCATTGGTCCAGCCCATGCCTCACGTCAATTCTATAATGCCTCATGTCTAGCTCTTTTCTTCAATCTTTAATTATTTCCATGTTCCAACTCTATATGTCTCTTCCTTTATTTCCTTTTTGTCCCTTAATCCCAGCTGTTTAATTTGGTCAAGCCTCTAATCTTCATTCAACTCAACTCGGTCAAATTGCTTCTTTTCATTCAACAATTATTCCTAACGCCACTTCCTTCTTCAATTCATCTAGATTAAATAAGTTATGCCATGTCATCACCTACAAAATTAGATTCACAAAGGTAATATCTTTTACTCACAATTAAAGAATAATAGGAATAACAAATATTAATTAAAAATATAACAATTTAACCACTTTAATTCCTAAATTATTCTTTCACTAAAATATCACATTAATACTTGATTATGCCCAAAATATTCAATTGAATCCTATAAAATCCTAAGATTATTTAATAAAAATAAATAAATATTGAGCTCTATCACCACTTTTGTTGACTAAATGGCCAAGGATAAATTAATTAAGCTCTCCTTCTACCTCCTTTTGGCTTTGACCATCTTTCTTTGAGTAAAAGGTAAACATAGCAATTAATTATACTCTCTTCTCTCTCTTAGTGCCTTGGATGACATTCATAGATGGAAAGGTGGAAATTGGTTTTAACTTGTATCTTTGTATGTTGCATGTGTATGTATGTCATGTGTTTCTTGCAAAAGTAGGCGGACTTTGACCAAACTCTCTTCTCTTGCTTTTCTTTTTTCTTGGACGTCAATTTGCTTCTCAAAAGTGAGGGAGTTGTTTTGATTAAATCCTCTCTCTTCCTTGCTCTTGTCTTAGATGAAATATTGAAGAAAAAGGGAACGGAATTTGTTGAATTTGTCTTGCTTATGTAAGCATGAGTCATGTAGTCCAATTTTAGAAAAAGAGGAGTCTTTTACTTGAATCATCTTCATCATTACCTCCACTTTGTAAGAACAAATCTTGGTCCTTCATTTTGTTTCCCAAATCTGTACTCAAGATCAAGTGGCAATTGGCTCTTTTACCCTTGATCATGACAAAATTAATTAGAGTGCCATTAATCCTTTTATTTCACTATCTATTATATTTAGCCCTTGGATGTATTTTGGGATATTACATGGTGCAGAAGACTGAGTGTCATCCATATTTAACTGCTTCTTTATGTTCTCAGACTCTTATATCTTTTTCTTCTTTAGAGTAGAAGTAAGGGGGTTTCTCAAAGGCAGCTTAATTCTTAACTTGCCAATTTAATGGCAACAAAACTGGGGCAATCTTTCTAGAGTCTCATGTGGTTCTAGATATCAAATACCATTTTCCTTCAGAAACAAAGATATCAACCATGGATGAGGTATAGGAGTGGACTTGGTAGAGGTGAATCTATGCCTCTTAATCTCTGAAAATATAATTTCACCCAATTTTTTTCTTCTTTACTTAGAATTGAGGCTATCATTCTATAGTCCTAATCTATGAAGTGGGTAAAGTTGTTAGACTTATTCACCATTTCCCGAGAGTATATATACCAGATGATCTAATGAAGATTACACATAATACTTGGCTTGATGTTTAGGATGCCCATAAGTTCTCCGATTTTAGAATTTTATACATCTGTCCTAGATTGAGCTCTACAAGTGCTTGTGTTAGAGGTTTCTTAATCCCCAACCACTTGTTAATCTAAAGGGAGAAAATAAAATGTTTTCCTTCTCATAGTGGTTTCCAACGCCTTTTCAATCACAAACCTACTATTAGAATAGTCCTCAACAGGTTCTAAGTAGCAATAAAAATGTCTCACAATCTTTGGATAATAAGGTACACGAATAGATAACTAAGGCATATACTGACCAAGATATGGAAGCAAATCTAACTTTAAAGTCTCTGACGACACTTGCAAATTGACATAGAACATCTTACAAATTTTCCTTGTTGCAAAGTGTGTCTTAAACTTCTTCGAATTATCAAGTTCATTAGCAAGAAATCCAAGGGCTGCTACTAAAACATCTTCTTCATCTTATTGTTCATTAGCTCCTTGTTGCTTAACTTCAACCTCAGGAGGCACTACTAGTGGATTTGGACTAGAGGAAGGTCCAACGTTGTTCCTTGGATTGCCCTATCTCATTCTAGTTGGAATTCTTAAGGTTAGTGCTTCTTCAAGTATAGTAGCAATCACCTTATTGGTCCAAGCATTATATCTAGCCTCATGTCTGTCTATATTCAGTCTATAAAGGCATGTTTGAGTTAAAATTAGAGTCAGGTGGAGTAGGAGGAACTTTTGATTTTCCTTTCCCTTATGGACTTGCCAAGGTTGCTCTTGTCATTGACTTTGTTGTTCTCGATTCTTCAATCACAATCCTGGTTGTAATAACCTAAAAAGTGATAAAGGGTTAATGACTTCAAAAGTAGATGTGATTATTGATAAATAAACACTTTTAGAGAATACGATGTGATTTAGCACTCGAACGTGATTCGTATGTGTTGTGAGCAACGCTGAAACCCTATATTTATTTTCAATTATGGATTAACATCTAAATTGAATGAAAATAGAGGGGAGGGCATGTGAATGGTATAAAGGAATGAGAAGAATGTGTTTAGTGGTGATCTAGTAAGTATTGTGATAATCAGGAGCAAAACGGTAAAGTTACCAACCAATTGGTCAGTTATCGAAGTGAAAGCTCCTTGGTAACTCAAAGATAAATGGTTTTGATTGATTGTTTTGAGATTAAAAGGGGTGAAATCCCATGAGTTTGAGTTCATGTGAGCTCATGGAAGTGAAACAAGATTGTGACAAGTGTCACAATGTGAATCATATGATCTTGGTCAAAGTGTCAACTCTTCCCTCTCTCCTCTCCTTCATTTAGGTCGGCCATGAGGCCATTTTTGGCCCAAAAATTGATCTCTCATCTCTCTCCTTCATCCTCCATGTTCTTCCAACTCAAGGGATGAAAGAGAAAGCTATAGGTGAGTTTTTGGCTTGGTAAATGTCTTCTTTAGCTCAAATACCCTTCTATAATATTGTTCCTAGTGATGAGAGCTTCATTGCTATGGTTTTAGATTTGTGAAAGAGGGTGTTTGAGAACTTGAAGAATTTGGAAAGTGGAGGAATCAAAGAATTGGCATTGGGAAGAGGAAGAGGTGATTATTTGAAGCATTTTGACTTAAGTTGTGTGGTCATGGTTAAGCTTTGTGAATTTTTAATTTTTGCTTGATTTTCATGTGATTTTTTATTGGATGAATTGAATGGTATATTGTGGTGCAATTGGTGTTTTGATGTGTGCTATAGTCATTGGAATTGATTTGGAATGTTGAATGTAAAGTAATTGCAATGTTGAGTTTGGTATTGTGACATAGTGTGACATGTTGAGATTGTTGGGAAAACATGTCAATGTGATGTGAAATTGGTTGATTTTGTGTTTCTAATGGATTCCTTTTGGAAATTTGTGTGGAAATGGTTTTTGATGTGAAAATGGAACCATTGGAAGCATTGGTGAAAAACTTGGAATTCTGTCCATTGAAACTCTGTGCTGGGTAGCCTATTTGTGTTGACGTTTTGAATAGGCAAATGGTGTCTAAAAATTCTAAAACATTTCAGTCTTAAATTTTACATCCCAAGCTTCAAAATGGATACATAAATTGTGTCATTTCATTTTGTGAGTTGGAAGTTATAATGTTCCAAAGTTTGGGATTGAAACTGGACTCTATTTTGGAGCAGTGTTTGATTTTGTGCAATTCTGTATTTGTGTAGTGATTTCTTGTAATGGTCCATATTTTTCCAGTAAAGAGGACTTAAATATCTTTCAATAGGCTTTGGAATCACCTCATTTCTATTTTTTTGGAATTAGTTATGATTTTTGGAAGTTCAGCAAAGAAACAGGATTTTCTTGGCCGTGGCCCAAAAGCTTATGACCTATTTTTGGCCGCGGCCAACCCCCAAAAATCAGTATTTTTCATTCTGAAAGGTGATTTTTTGTATAGTTATTTCCAACCCTTTAGGCATATGTTTAGGCTTCCAGTAGCCACCTAGAGGCCTCAAATGATAACCAATTGTAAGTGTTTTGAAATTGAGAACTTGGAATAGAGATTAACCCATCGTCCTTGATTATGTGTATAGGATTTGGTATTCACCCTGTCTGAGAGCAGCTTGTGCCAGAACACGCCCGGAAAGAACAAGGTAGTGACGCTTTCTCTTAAACTAAATGTAATGCATTGTATGTATGTTTATCATTGATTGGTAAGGATTTCGAATGCTGAGTAGGCTTTGTGTATGCTGTTGAGGGAATATGTGTTGTGATTGTATGCCAAGCAGACTTTATGTGTGCCGTTGAGGCAATATGTGTTGTGATAGTTGCTGCGATGCTACTTGATGATTTACCTGCATGCTATGTGATTATATGTTGTATGAGAGATTTGTTACTACTAGGATTCTCTTGAATCTCATTCTTTCCTATAACTAACCTTCAGACAGGGCAAGCGGCTCCAAAGGGAAGCAAATCACCAGGGCGGCTAGGACTTTATTTTCAGTCACTAGTTGGTTGCCATACTTTTGGTTGGGACTACTGTATATTTGTAAATGTTATTTTGGATTTTGAATGTGTAATCCCTAAATGGGAAATTGTAAGAGGCGAGTATGCCCCATAAACCCTTTTAGTTATTATACGAGAACCCAGGGTTGCCGAGAATGTTGATTGTGCACTCTGATATTTTTGAATGCAACTTAACTGCACAGGTTAATTATATTTGAAATGTTAAATGTGAGACCAGGTTAATAGATTTTGAAAGAAATTTTGAAAACCTTGTCTTAAGGATGTGATTTTAAATAAGTTTTAAATTGATGGTGGTCTCTAATTGATCTTAATTATGCATTATCGAATTATAATTACGATTTATAAGTCAGGGGGTTACACTTGTAGCTTTAAGTTGTGGTTCTAGAGGAACTCTGCCTTGGATCTTAGACCAAGTATGCTTCTTCAGCTTAGGCTTGGAAGTTTTCTTTGATTTCTTGCCAGAGGAGGAGATGAAAACTGAGATGATTCTTTTGCCACAAATGTAGTAGTCTTAGTTCTTGCCATGCTTATGATTGCTCAAAATTTCAAATTTCTTCCCTTGATTCATCCAACTGTTGAACAATAGGGCTTGGATTTTAGGGAAGTTTTTGGGTGAGTTTTGAGGTAAAATTAGAGGGATTTTGGTTTAAATGTGATATAGATTGATTTGGGAAAAGTTATGATCAGAGTGCTAGTAGTAGACCTCATGGTGATTTTGAGAAATGAAACCGCCAATACATATAAAAAAGCATTGGGTCCAAACATCACTTAAGTGATCATATTCTGCCATCACTTGAGTGATGCTGCCCAGAAAATTTAAAGTTTAAATTCATGATACCTCATTCAAGTAATCTCCTAATTACTTGAGAAAGTGTCATAGTGGTGGAGTCGATCATTTTCAAGAATTTCTGACTTCATTTTCTTAATTTTGGAAACATCGAAGATCTTTCCTTTTATCATGGTAATTATTACTCAAGTGGTCACTCGAGTGATTCATAGCTATTTATCTTCTTTCAAAGACACATGACTTTTCAGTGATTCCCTTTTTGGTATAAGTCCACTATCACTCAAGTGATGTTGGTCATCACTAGCAGGTATCACTATGGTGATGTCTAGTAATGGCCACTCTATTTACCCCTGTTGTCAGTACCCGTTAATAGAGGACTTATCACCTACCTGCAAAAACAACTTTTTAGACACTCCAATGCTTAAGTTACTTTAAAAAATCATCAAAATATATACAATAAACAATTAAAACATAATATTTAAAAGAATCTTCTTACAATTCATTGGGATTTACTATTTCCAATTCTCTTCGTATATATAAGAGTTGATCTTTGGTAAGTGGTTCAGAGAAGATATTTGCCAATTAAAGATGTGTGGATATAAAAACCTCTTAGACATTCTTCTTTTGCACGTGATCTCGAATGAAGTGATACCTTATATCAATATGCTTGGTTCTTGAGTTTTGAACAGGATTCTTGGCTAAACTTATTGTGCTTATGTTGTCACAATAAATTGGCATCTATGTTAGATTAATGCCAAGATCTTGAAGTTGTTGCTTCAACCATAGAACTTGAGCACAACAACTTACAGCTACTATGTACTTGGCTTTAGTGGATGATAGTGACACTGTGTTTTGCTTTTTGCTGAACCATGATACTATGAACCTACCAAGGCATTGACAATGACCACTAGTACTCTTTCTATTAGTTTTGTATCCTCCATGATTAGAATCAGAGTATGACAACAAGTATTCATTACTACCTTTGGGATACCCAATTACAAGCTTAGTTGTGTTAGCTAAGTATCTGAATATTCTCTTCACTATTTTAGTATGTGATTTCTTTGATATTGATTGATATCTTTCACACGTGGAAATACTGAATTAAATGTCTAGTATGCTTGCTGTCAAAAAGAGTAGTGAATAATCATTCCTTTATATTTAGTGTTGTTGAAGTCAACTCCTTTGACATCAGCATCTAATAGAGTTGTTGAACTCATTGGTGTATCAGCTCCATTTGCATGATCCATACTAGACTTCTACAATAGTTATTTGTGATATTTGGTCTGGGAAATAAATATCTCATTCTTCCTTTATTTGATATGTAATCCAAGAAAGAAGTTTAATTCTTCCATCACAGACATTTCAAATTCTCCCCTTATTATCTTAGTAAATTCTTGATGGAGAGATTCATTAGTAGCACTTAAAATAATATCATCAACATAAATTTGAACTATTAAAATATCATTCTTTTTATGTTTGATAAATAGTTTTCTATCTACTTTGCCACTAACAAAGTCTTGATCAAGGAGGAACTTACTGAGACGTTCATACCAAGTTCTTGGAGCTTATTTGACACCATAAAGTGCTTTCTTAAGTCTAAACACATGATTGGGTTTGGTTACATCTTTAAAACTAGGCAGTTGTTCCACATAGACTTCTTCCATAATGTAACTGTTTAGAAAAGCACTCTTAACATTCATTTGATAGAGTTTGAATCATTTAATACAAGCAAAGGCTAAGAGTGGTCGTGTGGCCTCCAATCTTGCTATTACAACATAAGTTTTCTCATAATAATTCCTTCTTATTGATTATAGCTTTTGGCCACCAATCTTGCCTTGTTTTAAACAATAATAGCGGATTCATCAAGTTTATTCTTGAATACCTATTTGGTGCCTATGACTGGATGGTCTTTAGGCCATGGTACCAAATCTCAAACTTGATTTCTATCAAATTGATTCAATTTTTCTTGCAGTACTAACACCCAATCATTGTTTGATAGGGCTTCCTCAATGCTTGAAGGTTCTATCTTAGAAATAAAGGCAGAGAAACTGACTTTATTTATAACTTTATTCCTAGTTTTTACTCTTTCTCTGACATCACCTATGACTTGGTCTATAGGATGGATGATCTTTAATGTATCTCTAAGCTCCAGGTTGAGTTTGATTATGGTCATTATCAAAAAAATCTTCCTCTTTTCAAGATTGAGAGATAGGAGAATTTGAAATGGTTAGGTCTCCTAATTTAGGAACCATCTTTGGTTCTTCCTCACTAGGCTTTGGTTGAGACTCATTTTCAGCAAATACAACATGTATAGATTCTTCAATAACACATGTGCTTTTATTAAAGACTCTATGCTTTACCTCTATTTGAATAACCAAGAAATAAAGCTTCATTAGATTTAGAATCAAATTTACTAAGATTAACTTTACCATTATTGTGGATAAAGTACTTGCATCCGAACACATGTAGATGAGCTAGGTTTGATTTTTTTTTTACTTTGTATAGCTCATAGGGTTTCTTTCCAAGAATTATTCTGATGTAGGCTCTGTTGGAAATGTAGCAAGATGTGCTCATCACATCTGCCCAAAACACTTGTGACACTTCTTTCTTATTCAACATTGCTCTAGCCATGTCAGTGAGAACTCTATTTTTTCTTCCAATAATACCACTTTGTTGCCAAGTCCTTAGAGCTAAGATGTTGTGATCAATCCTGTTTGCATCATAATATTCTCTAAAGGCTTGATTCTCAAATCCTCCAGTATGATCAGTCCTAATAGACGCAATAGGCATACCTTTCTCATTTTGAACTTTTTTGGCAAAGATAACAAATTCATCAAAGGTTTCATCTTTTGAAGAAAGAAATATAGTCCAAGTAAATCTAGAATAGTCATCAACAATCACCAATATGTAGAGATTCCCACTAAGACATTTCACTCTTATTGGTCCAACTAAATCCATATAGAGTAGTTAGAGTGGTTTCTCTGTTGAGACTACTTTCTTGGATTTAAAGGAAGACTTTATTTGTTTCCCTTTTGGACAAGAGTCACAGACTACATTGTTAAATTAAAGTTTTGGAAGACAAACAACCAAATCATTTTTTATTAGTTTGCCTAGTTGGTTTATATTAACATGAGCAAGTCTCTTATACCATAACCAACTTTTATCGACATTACTCAGAAAACAATTTTTCAAAAACATTAGTATTTATATCAAAAGTATAATAGTTGCCATCCCTTGAGGCTTTTATCTTGACTTTGAGATCATTTTTGTTGATTTGTAAGTCCTTCTTGCTTACAATGAGACATTCTTCTAAATCAAAGATGACCTAATTGTCTCTATCAGTGCTTTGGCTTACACTAAGTAGGTTGTAGCACAATCTTTCTACATAGTAGACATCTTGGACTTATACTCCATCTTTCTTGCCCACTTCACCAATTCTAGTAATCTTCCCAGATTGATTACCTCCAAAGCTGAATTTACTTTCTTATTTTGGTTCTACCAAGGTGAATTTTCTTTTGTTACCAGTCATGTGTCTCAAGCATCCACTGTCAATATATCATTTATTCATCTTTGATGCCTCGAGATAAACCTCTAGAGAAAGACAATCAAGTTTTAGGTACCTACACTTTTTTGGGTCCTTTATGGTTAGTATGAATCACTCTTAGCACATGTGATCCTTTTGGGACCCATTTATAGGTGCCAATAATTCCTTCCTTCCTATGATAACAAGAAGTTATATAATGTTCTTTTCTATTGTAGAAATTATAGTGCGCAAAAATATTTGATATATACACATAATGTTGAAAATAATTGAGATAGGCTTTACTACCTTTCTTCTTTTTGTCCTTCCTTTTGTCAAGGTTTGAATCGTATCCTATTCCAGACTTGTCATTTGTGCACTTTTGAGCCTTCAAGATCACTTTGAGCATTTCCCTTTCCTTAGTGAATTTCTCAAGTGTCTTGCTGAGCTTAGTATTCTTTTTCTCTATTTCTTGACAAGTTTGACACTGAACATCAAATGACTTCTTGATTTGATCCTCAAGAAGTTTGGCCTCCTTTTTGGAGCTTACCAACTCCTTGACTACTTTGACAAATTCAGAATGTAAAGCATTATATTCAAATTATAACTCATCATCATAAGTACATTCAGAATCCATTACGGCCTTTGTGTCTGATTCTTCTTCTTGTGCTACCAAACATATGTTAGCAACCTCTTCATCACTTTCTTCTTCTGAAGAACTATCTCCCCATATTGCAGAGACATAGGCTTTCTTCTCCTGAACTTTCTCTTCTCCTCCTCCTTGTTCTTTAAATAAAGAAGACATTCTAATTTGATATGTCCTAGCTTATTACAGTTGAAGCAAATTATTGGATCCTTTGCTTCTCTTATAGCACTTGGACCTCCTTTCTGGAACTTCTTGAATCTTTGATCCTTGCGGTAGAATTTTTTGAATCTCTCAACAATCATTCCCATTTCTTCATCTCTAACCTCCTTTTCATCCTTTGGATTCTTTTCTTTGATAGAATTGAGAGCCAATCCTTTCTTTTTCTTCTCATCTATCTCAGTCAGTTCTTTTCTAAACTTTAGCTTTCCTTTATGTTTGGAGAGATTCCTAAATAGGGTTGATACTGATCTCATGGATTCTTCTTTACCTTCTTCTATGGCTGTGACCTTGGCTTCCCATTCACTTGTTAGGATATTGAGAATTTTCCTCACTTGAGACCTCTAATAATAAGTTTTGCTAAAAGCACTAAGTTGGTTGACAAGAAGTGTGTATTTTAGCTTAACTCTGGGATGCTTTCTCCAACCTTCATTTGGAACAAGTCAAACTCAATGCTTAGAGTATTGACTCTATTTCTTTTATTCTCGAGGTCCCTTTATGAGCTACCTCAAGAGCCTCCCACATGTCTTTGGCAGAAGGAAGAGTACAAATTATGAAGTTCTAATTTTGACTTAAGGCACTTTGAATCATCAAAATGACCATACTGTTAAGAGTCACTAGTTTCTTGTCATGAGCATCAAACTCATCTGGTGTCTTCGGGATCATTCTTTCTCCTTCTCCTTTCATAAGAATATAGTCTCCATCTTGTATGACTTGCCAGAGACCATATTCATTTGTTGTCATGAACACACTGAATTTGGCTTTCCAGAATGAGAAGTGTTCTCTACAAAATCCTAATGGTTTAGTGATTAAACCTCCATCATGAAGCATACCTTCACTCATGCTTGTCATAGGATCCTTCTTAGGCTATTAAACCTAAAAACAAGAAAACCAGACTTTGATACCAAATATTAGTTTAAGCCTTTTACCCAAAAGGGGGTGAATTGGGTGATTTGAAAATTTTAAAACTTCAACACAAACTAAATAAAGAGAAAAAAGTTAGAGAGATATCATCGAAGGTAGAGACAAGCTATTTATACTATTTATACTAGTTTAGTCCAATCCACTTGACTTATGTCCAGTCCCCAAAAACCTTTATGAGAGTTCCACTATCTTTCCAAGATTCATAGGGTTCTTGGTGCCTCAGTATAAACAAGTTCTTCTTCAAAGAACACTAGCTTTTCCTTACACTTTGCAATCAATGCAGACTCAAGGTCCTACTACTTTGAGCATCTTAACCTAAGTAAATGCTTAAGTATATTCTCTCACAAGAGTAAATAAATTATCATTGATGTAACCCCCTGCTTTGATAACCATAATTAAGATTCGAAAATGCATAATTTAAATGAATTAGAAATTGACGGATACATTTTTATTAAATTTCTTTTCTAAATTTCGTTCAACATGGTCTCAGATTCATCTTCCAAATCTAATTACTCTACGCAGTTCAATCACATTCATACATATTAGAGTATACAACAAAATCCCGGCAACCCTCGGGTTTCAGATACATCTATATATACTAAGGTTTACAGTTTCCTGTATAGGGGATTACACAAAATCATTCCATATATATATATAGTAATCCCAAATCAAAATGGATAACCAAAAACCAACATCAAAGATCTCTAAGGAGTCCTAGCCGCTCTTAGTTGTCTGCTTCCCTTTAGAATCACTTGCCCTGTCTGTAGGTCAGTTAATAGAAAGAATGAGATTCAAAACAATCTCAGTATTAACATTCCACTCATACAATATATAAGCACACAGCATGTAAGTAAATCACAATAGCAACAGCAGCAGCAACACAAAGATACATGGCTTTCACCATAAACGACAGCACTCACGGCTGTATACACGATGCGACAGCTTTTGTTGTAATAACAAACATGACAGCTTGCACTATAAATGACAGCTATCACCAGCTATATCCCCAGCAGAATCAGAAATCATCACAAAATAGAGATATAACACACATATAGTGCATTATGTAACCCCCTTCACAATCAAGGTCGAGATTAGTTCAAAAAAACCTAATTAAGTTTGAATTAGAGACCCTGTATGATGATTTGAGACTTATTCACAATTAAAATTTCCAAAATCAGGGTTTATAAAAACCTTTCTAAAACTTGTTCAACGTGGTCTCATATCCATATATCAATTTCACAAATGGCTTGTATAGTACGATTTCATTTATAAATATCAAAGTACAAGGTAAATTCCCGACACACTCGGGTTACATTAATCAATAAAGGGTTCTATAAGGCATAATGCCCATAATCTCTTTCCTTTACCAGAAGATTACACAAAACTATCCAATATCATTATTATATAGATGTAATTCCCAACAAAATATCCAACGGTTTATACATGATAACCAATAACCAAAATAAAACTCTCAATCCTGAGCTCTAACTACTCTTCATCACCCGCTTTCCTTAAGATCCTCCGGCCCTGTCTAAAAATTTGTTTTTGGAAGAGTGAGATTTTAAGGAATCCCCGTAGTGTCAAATCACTCATAGTATGCACAACAAAAAGCATGGAAGCAAATCTTCACACAACACAAAGCAACTACAACGACAGTTACAGTGACAAGGGCAGGTATGACTCATGTCACCCTTATGTTTGCTCACGCTGAAGTGCTCATGCTGTATTGCACAATCACATGATCATATCACATATATCACCACAGTTGGGATCCATATAAAATATTTCACATACACACACAGCCACACTGGCCGGATACTCAAATAGGAATCCAAGATTCCATAACACAGCCCTGGCAAATACAACGGTAGAGAAAAAGGCAGGGGTAGGTGTGATAACCATCACCCCTTACGACTGCTCATGCTGTAATACACTATGGGAGATAACACAATGGCCTCATGCCAAAGATTTTCACACAAAATAATGATAAGTCATGCATACCAAGCATCATAAAATATGAGAGAAAAGTCACTATCTTGGTCCTTCCGGGCATGCTCTGGCACCGGTCTCTCCTTAGTAGGGCAAATGTCAAATCTTATATTCACAATAAGGGATAAAGTGTTATTCTCTATACCAATATTCAAATAACTTCATATCACTTAAATTGGTTATCATTTATGCTCTTTAAGAAGCCACAATTGATTATAACAAAAGCCCTAAAGGGTTGGAAGAACTATCCCAAAGATCCCCTTTTGGAAACACAGACACTGATTTTTTATTGAGACACTCGAGTGATAATGTACGAACACTTGAGTCATGAAAGCAACACTCGAGTGATAGCCTTACTCTCACTCGAATCCTAGAAAGTGAGGTGCAGAAAATGCTCAATCAAGAGCAGAAAGGAATGACAACATCCAGAATTGCTCGCTGCACTCGAGCATGACCTCTATTACTCGAGTCAAAGCCTAATGCTCACCCGAGTACCCCAAAGTAAGGTTCAGGAAGTGCTCACCCGAGAGCACAAGAAACTTTTAGAAGGGAACATCACTCGAGCATGAACCCTAGAACTTGAGTGATGGCTTGACACCCGTGAGTGTCAAGACACACTTTTGAAAAACGGGCATGAGTGACAGCCTAGACGCAAGTTCACAGTGTCTCATACACCTTCACTCGAGTAGGATGAGGCTTACTCAAGTGGAAACCCACAACACTCGCAAGTAAGACAACACTCTTACCTCAACATAGGAAGTACAACATGAAACTGGAAGCAGAAAGGGAAAATACACTATAGCACTTGAGTGGAACCCATCCTTACTCGAGTGATGTTCATCCCGCACTCGAGTGGACCCCAGATCGCTCGAGTGATGCTATCAGAAACCAAAAAATGTAGAAGATATGACAGCACTTCCCCACTTTTACCCAATTGATTCCAATGGTCCTAAACTCTCAACCAAGGCTACTCCTACATAAAAACACCTAAGGAATCCACTAGAACCATCAGAATTACCAAATTCCTATTCCATTATCATGCTTTGGTTATAGGATACAATCAATGCAAATTTCTAAGATCTCCAAAACTAACATTTCAACTTTAAACCAATTCTATCTACTCAAAACTCATCTCAAGACAACATTACCATAACCATATCATGCCAAACTACCAATGACCCTAATCCAACGAAAATAGGCCAAAAATTCCAGAAATTCAAAACTATATCATTTGGCATAAAACATAGATAGAATGGTTTGTTACACCTACCTCTTCAACTTTCCCAAAGAGATTTCTTGATTCTCAAAACTTTAAAATTCCTTGAGAGCTCAAATCAACACCAATAGGCAAACTATAACCATAGATAGGAAGCTCTTAACTCAAGGAACAAACTTAATGAATGGTGTTTGAACATTAAATATCATCTACTCACCTTGAATCAAGCTTTTATTCTTCCCTTTTCCTTCAACAATGGCGCCGAAATGGAGAGAGATGAGATAAAAGAGTGATGAAGGAGATGCAATAATACTCCCTTCCCATGCCATACCCTTATCAGCCAAAAATTGGAAGGGAAGAAGAGAGAGAAATAATAAACAATGGGTTTGACTTTCTCCTCTATTCTCCCTTCACACACACACAATCTTGTCACATGTCACAATCTCATTGGCTCTCCTCAAATAAGTAACTAATTAGTTACTCTAACCACTCCATTAGCCATTTAGTTACACATCTCATTTCCTCTTAGATAGTAATTAATTTCCTCATTAATCACTGACTAATTGCCCGACAATTTTCCTGATTTTGGCATATTAATTAAAATTGCCACAAAACACATAAAAATTCCAATTTAAATTCATAAATCATTCTCAATAATTGTCATTAGCCCTTAATCAAAATTTGGGGCATTACACATTACACATAGTATAAGAGAGGAGTTACTACCTGGTTCTTTCCAAACGTGCTCTAACACAGGTCATTCACGATTAGGGCAAATATCAAATCCTACAATTCCAAATGCACAATTTTGACACTTCCGTAGTGTTTCTTGGAGTTATATGAGTCTATAATGAAAATTTACAAAAATGCCCCCAGGGACCGGCCTAGGCTTGCCGTACCCGGTTCGGTTGCACTTTTCCCGAAATTCTAACATAGGCTATCCTAACATATTTCCACTCAAGGAATCTATTTCCGGACTAAAAATTTTTAAATTCAATGTAAAATTACAAATTTACCCTTGGTAGCCCCACTTTAAGGGTTTTAGGGGCGTTTTCGTAATTATGCTTTTTCGGCCTTTTCCGAAAAAGTGACCAACTGTAATTTTTTCTCCTGAACTCAATGGAACTATCAAATCATTGAAAATCCAACTCTAAGACCCATTTCTAGAGCTGGCTGAAATTTATGAGTTCTCCGGGGAAAATCGGGGTTTTACGATTTCGGCTCCGTAAACGCATTACTTTATGCTCCTAGCCACTTAATTAACTATTAAATTAGGTTATAATTACCATTTGGACAAAAATTGGGCAGCATAACCCTTAGGCAACTCAATTCCCAAAATTTAAAATCAACGACAATCCGGCGAAATTTCACTGATTAAATTGCCTACAGCAGCCAGAATAGTTAATATACGGAGGTTGGGAAGTTGCCTCAAGCTCCCACAAGCTTTTCCCAAATATGGTTGAAAACCCTAGGTGTTCCACAATAGATTTTGAGCTTCCAAACCTTAAAGAACAAAGAGGAGTAGTAGGTTAGGGTTGGAGTTATACGCGTTAAGAGCTAAATTATCAGAGAAATCGGCTTACCTTGTGAGATTTCTTCATCTTTCTCTCTCTAAAAATCTGAACGTTCTCTCTCTCTTTCAGCTGCTGTTTTGTGCTTGAAATTCTGAATGAAGAAGATGAGAATGATATATTATAATATCTTATATCATTTTAATGATTTATGGAATTTTCCAACAATTTCAAAACTAATTTTTATTACATAACTTCCTACATTCATGTAACCATGCCATCATGTCCAACCAATATTTCCTTATTTATGCCACATGTAGGAGACACCTAGGGGTCCCTCCCTATGGTCTCAATTGGCTTCATAACTTGTGTCGGTTACATATACACGTAAAGTCTCAATTTTGGTCAAAATTGCATTTTTGCTCAAAATTTCCATAAATTCATATTAAATTGAACAAAATATTCTAAATATATTTTTCCTTTTATTTTAATTAATTAATTGAAATTATCTTCAATTAATCAGAAAATAATTAATTTTCCAATAATTTGGCAAAATTACGATTTTGCCATTACCTTTCTAATCCAATTTCTTCTCTTATTTTTCTTTGGCCAATTTCTATCTATTTTTGGATCAAATATTTTCTCTAATATGTCTTCATTTTTGGACCTTAATATTGGGCTTTTTAAATCACCCAAATTAATTCCATATTCATTTTTGCCAAATTTCTTGTGAAATTGAACATTTATAAAATACATAAATTCCAAATTCATGAATATTCACCATTTTATTGAGTTTCCCAAATAATTACAATATATTTGGTGAATATAAAATTTGGGGTATTATAGTTCTCCCCCACTTAAATAAATTTCGTCCTTGAAATTTGTCATGCAACTTGAGCCATAAACTCCGGATATCGCCTACGCATATCCGCTTTTGCTTCCCAAGTTGCTTCTCTCTGAGTCATTCCCTTCTAGATCACCTTCACATACCGAATGCTTCAATGTATGAGCTGTCATTCTTCTTGATCGATAATTTGTTCTAGCTCTACCACATAGGTCAAGTTGTATTGTAACACGACTTCTTTATACTCAATAATGTGAGATGGATCCGGTTGGTACTTCTTCAATTGGGAAACGTGAAATGCATCGTAGAGCCTGCTCAAATTTGGGGGTAGGGCTATTTGATACGCAACAGGCCGAATTCTTGTAAGAATCTCAAAAGGACCTATATACCTCGAGCTCAGCTTCTTTCGCTTGATAGCTCTCCCGATGCCAGTGACTGGTGACACTCTTAGAAACACGTGATCACCAACCTTAAACTCAAGAGGTCTTCTTCTCTTGTCAGCGTAGCTTTTCTGTCGACTTTGCGCTGCAAGGAGTCTCTTACGAATGATTCAAATCTGTGCTGATGTTTGATCAACAAGCTCCGGCCCATAAAGCTTCCTCTCAGATAACTCATTCCAACATAAAGGTGATTGGCACTTCCTCCCATACAACGCTTCATATGGAGCCATCTGGATGCTCGCATGATAGCTATTGTTGTAGGTAAACTCGGCAAGTGAAAGAAAGTAGTCCCAATTCTCTTTAAAATCGAGGACACAAGCTCGTAGCATATCCTCTAATGTTTGAATAGTCCTCTCTGACTGTCCATCCGTCTAAGGATGATAGGCTGTACTAAATCTCAATTGAGTTCCTAGGGTCTCATGCAACGCCTTCCAGAATCTCGAAGTGAATCAGGGATCTCGGTCAGAAATGATATTCTTCGGTATGGCATGGAGCTTCACAATCTCCCGTATGTAAATCTTTACCAGTTTATCCGGAGAGTAACTAGCATTGATCGGTATGAAGTGTGCCGACTTCATTAACCGGTCAACAATCACCTAGATTGCATCATAATTCTTGATCCTGGGCAATCCCACAACAAGATCCATGGTCAGATTTTCCCATTTCTGTTCCAGAATCTCAGGACTTTGCAACAAACCTGGCGGTTTCTGGTGCTCGATCTTTGCCCTCTGCATGTAAGACACCATGCCACATATTTCATCACGTCACTTTTCAGTCCCAGCCACCAATACACATATTTCAAGTTATGGTACATTTTGGTCATTCCAGGGTGAAGAGTATACTGGCTCTTGTGTGCCTCATCCAAAATCTTCTATCTCAGCTTCGCCTTAAGTGGAACACAAATTCTCTTCTGATAATGAACTAGTCCACTAGGCGAAAAATCGTATCCAACCATCTTGCCGTTGAGCTTCTTCAATCTTAGCTCTCAAGTCACTTTCCCCTTGGGAAACAATAAAATTGGCACAGACGATCTGCTTAGACAAATTCATATCTCAAAAATCTTCTATCAATTTCCCCTCTTGTATCATCATTGTTGCCATAAGCACGCCTTTCGACTAAGCATCCGCGACTACATTTGCCTTACCTGGATCGAATTTGATTTATAGGTTGTAGTCTTTCAGCAATTCCATCCAACGATGCTGTCTCATATTCAATTCTTTTTTGTCCTACAAATACTTGAGACTTTTGTAGTCGCAGTACAGTTCTACTGTCATACCATATAAATAATGCCGCCAAATTTTCAACGCAAACACAATTGCCACAAGCTCAAGATCATAGGTAGGATAATTCATTTCATGAGGTTTAAGCTGTCGAGAGACATAGGCCATTACTCATCCCTGCTGTATAAGGACACACCCTAATCCCTGCTTACTTGCATCACTATACACAACATAAGTCAAGCTGGGATTAGGTATAATCAACACAGGTGCCGTGGTCAACCTCTCCTTCAGCTCCACAAAGCAATTCTCACATTTCTTATCCCACACAAACAGCTAATCTTTTCTCATGAGTTTGGTCATTGGCAAAGTAATACTGGAGAAATTCTGAATGAATCTATGGTAGTAACTAGCAAGACCCAAAAAACTGCATACCTCAGTAACAGTTTGTGTCCTCTTCCGGTCTAGTACTGCTTCCACCTTACTGGGATCCATAGAGACCCCTTCTTGCAAGATAACATAGCCTAAGAATTTTACTTCTGGCAGCCAAAATTCACATTTACTCAATTTGGCATAAAGCTGCTTCTCACGCAAGATGTTCAACACAATCCTCAAATGATGCTCATGCTCCTCCCTACTCTTGGAGTATATCAAAATATCATCAATAAATACAACAACAAACTGATCCAAATACTGTCGAAAGAAACTCATAATGCCCATACCTCGTTCATGTAATCCATGAATACCGCAGGTGCATTGGTTAGCCCAAATGGCATCACTAGAAACTCATAATGCCCATACCTCATTCTGAAAGTAGTTTTCGGAACATCTTCTGCTTTCACACGCAGCTGATGATATCCCGACCTTAGATCAATCTTCCAAAACACACACGACCCAGATAGTTGATCTAAAAGGTCATCGATTCTTGGGAAGCTAAGGGTACTTGTTCTTGACAATAATCTTGTTTAACTCTCTATAATCAACACAGAAACGTAGACTTCTATCTTTCTTTTTAATGAATAACACTAGAGCTCCCCACAGTGACACACTAGGTCAAATGAACCCCTTCTTAAGCAAGTCTTCGATTTTCTTCTTCAATTCTGCCATTTCATTTGGGGCCATACGGTATGGGGCCTTTGATATAGAACCAGCTCCAGCCTCAATTTCGATTAGGAATTGAATTTCCCGTTTAGGAGACAATCTGCTAAGATCATCTAGAAATACCTCAGGGAATTCTCATACCATGAGTATACTACTCAAAGTTTCTTCAGTCTCTCCTTGTACAGAAAAGAACACTATATACCCCTGACAACCCTTCTCCAAGTACTTCTCAGCTTTAGCCGTCGAGAGGAAATTCATACTGACATTCACATCCTCAATACTTTGAGAAGCAGGATACACTATCCTCTTGTTTCCACAATCAAACAACACTTATTTATCGTTAACCAATCAAAACACAAAATGATTTCTAATTGATAAAGTGACAGAAAAATCAAATTCACAATGGATTGGTGCCCCCCATAGTTATAACGCAATTTAAGCAAGCTTCAGTGGTCAAGACTTTGACACCTATCGGGGTCGAGACAATAAGATCAAATGTCAACTTATGCACATGTATGCCCAGGTGTTTCACACAATCATAAGCAATGAAATAGTGACTTGCACCCGAATCAAATAACGCTTGTAACAAGTTATCATTGAAAACTATATTACCTCGAATCAGATCAGGGGACTTTCGAGCTTCCTCATTTGTCATGGTGAATACTCTCCCCTGAGTCCTTGGTCTCTGCTCTGGTCGGGGCCATTTGCATTCACTCGAAATATGCCCAGGCTGCTTGCAGTTAAAACATATCACCAGACCCTCACAAGGTTTGCCATGATGTAGCTGGTTACAAAGAGGGCATATCCATAATATAGGAGCTCTCTGCTGTTCACTACTACCGGACTGATAGGGCTTTTTACCACTACCCTTGGACGAAGAGAATCCCTAACCCTTTCGCTTCTGGGAAATATTACCCTTACTGGGTTCATTATGGTTGTTGGTAGCCTTGGCCGGATACAAGTCTCTCAAATTATTCTTGGTGATCCTGCATTCCTCAACCGCCTTGTTAAATTCAGTAAATCGGTGGGTAGCTGACCTCTTTCTCAACTCTTACCTCCCACGTATCAATATGTTTGAAATCCACTTCTCATCATCCATTTTTCGTAGATATGAGGAATACTTAGATAGCTGGCTGAAATGAGACAGGTAGTCGTCAAAGGTCTCCATGTCACCCTACTTAATGGAAAGGAATTCAGTCTCCTTCTCGAGTCGCGCCGACTTAGGAAAGTACTTTTCATTGAATTGTTGCTGGAACAGTTCCTAGGTTAGTGGCACATTTATGTTTCTCAACGTTAGGGTGATATTCCTCCACCAACGATTTGCATCTCCCTTGAGCTTGTATATTGTCAATCGTACCTTCACCTTATCCGGGCACTCAAGGACCTCAAAGATCTTTTCCAGCCTATTCAACCAGTCTTCGGCTGCTTGGGGATCAAACCTCACTCTAAACACTGGAGGTAAGTGCTTGTAAAATCTTGAAACCCAGTATTGAAGATGCCTTTCTTCTCTAACTGGAACCCTGTGTGATTCTTGGTTTGGTCAAGTATGAGGAGGTGATTCTAGTGGTCGTACTGATCCTTCTGCAGTTTCTTCTGGTGGTGTCTCTTCTTAGGTCTCTTCTTATATTGGACTGACCCCAACCCTCATGCCGTTTAGCTTTCTCTTCTCTGAGTTCTTCTCTCAACTCAACAATCATATCCCTCTAATATTTAATTAGACCTATCAGTTCTTGCATAGGGTCTGGTGGATTATCATTGACCACCTCCACTTCAGGGTCTACTTGTTGTACTTTGGGGCAACCTTTTGTTGTTCTCTTCATTCTACAAATAACTCACCCCATCAATATCACAAATAAGGTATACACATATGTCTGCAAATCTCATATATATTCACAATAGCAAAGAGTATATGTGTATACACAACAACCATTAACAATCATCTTCTATCACTAAGACCAGACTAAGGGAATTATCCTGGCAAACTCTACCCTTGCCAGGAACTACTGCTCTGATACCACAAATGTAATCCCCTACCTTGATAACCGTAATTAAGATTCAAAAATACGTAATTTAAATGAATTAGAGACCGACAGATACGTTTTTCTTAAATTTCTTTTCTAAAATTCGTTCAACATGGTCTTAGATTCATCTTCCAAATCTAATTACTCTGCGCATTCAATCGCATTCATACATATCAGAGTGTACAATAAAATCCCGGCAACCCTCGGGTTTCAGATACATCTATATACACTAAGGTTTACAGTTTCCTATATAGGGGATTTCACAAAATCATTCCATATATATACAGTAATCCCAAATCAAAAAGGATAACCAAAAACCAACATCAAAGATCTCTAAGGAGTCCTAGCTACTCTTGGTTGTCCGCTTCCTTTTAGAGTCACTTGCCTTGTCTGTAGGTCAGTTAATGGAAAGAATGACATTCAAAACAATCTCAGTAGTAACATTCCACTCATACAATATATAAGCACACAGTATGTAAGTAAATCATAATAGAAACATTAGCAACATCACAAAGATACATGACTTTCACCACAAATGACAGCACTCACAGCTGTATACACGATGCATCAGCTTTCGCTGCGATCACAATCGCTACAGCTTACGCTATAATCACAATAAAGACAGCTTGCGCTATAAATGATAGCTATCACCAGCTGTAACCACAACAACATTAGAAATCATCACAAAACAATGATACAACACGCATACAATGCATTACACATAGTATAAGAGAGAGAGTCACTACCTGGTTCTTTCCGAACATGCTCTAGCACAGGTCATTCATGATCAAGGCAAATGTCGAATCCTACAATTCCAAATGCACCATTTAGACACTTCCATAGTGTTTCTTGGGGTTATATGAGTCTATAATGTAAATTTACAAAAATGCCCCATGGGACTCAGCACGGGCCTACCATACCTGGTCCGGTTACACTTTTCTCGAAATTCTAACCTAGGCTATCCTAACATATTTTCGCTCAAGGAATCCATTTCCGGACTTAGAATTTTTAAATTCAATGTCAAATTACAAATTTACCCTTGGCAGCCCCACTTTAAGGGTTTTAGGAGCGTTTTCGTAATTATGCTTTTTCAGCGTTTTCCAAAAAAGTGACCAACTGTAAACCCACCTAATTTTTGCACCTGAACTCAATGGAACCATCAAATTATTGAAAATCCAACTCTAAGACCCATTTCTAGAGCTGGCCAAAATTTATGAGTTCTCCGGGGAAAATCGGAGTTTTACGATTTTGACTCCGTAAACGCATTCCTTTCTACTCCTAGCCACTTAATTAACTATTACATTAGGTTATAAATACCATTTGAACAAAAATTGGGCAGCATAACTCTTAGGCAACTCAATTCTTAAAATTTAAAACCAACGGCAATCTGCCAAAATTTCACCGATTAAATTGCCTACAGCAGCCAGAATAGTTAATATACGAAGGTTTGGAAGTTACCTCAAGCTCCCACAAGCTTTTTCCAAATATGGCTTAACAACCAAGGTGTTCCACAATAGATTTTGAGCTTCCAAACCTTAAAGAACAAAGATGAGTAGCTTATGGTCGGAGTTATACGTGTTAGGAGCTAAATCGTCGGAGAAATCGGCTTACCTTATGAGATTTCTTCTCCTTTATCTCTCTAAAAATCTGAACGTTCTCTCTCTCTCTCTCTCTTTCAGCTGCTTTTTTGTGTGTGAAATTCTGAATGAAGAAGATGAGAATGATATATTATAATATCATATATCATT
This sequence comes from Inga oerstediana, assembly GCA_963210345.1. Classification (NCBI taxonomy): domain Eukaryota; kingdom Viridiplantae; phylum Streptophyta; class Magnoliopsida; order Fabales; family Fabaceae; genus Inga; species Inga oerstediana. Next base: position 67,552,256 of record OY723405.1, on the reverse strand, counting down.
TTAATGATTTATGGAATTTCCAACAATTCCAAAACTAATTTTTATTACATAACTTCCTACATTCATGTAACCATGCCATCATGTCCAACCAATATTTCCTTATTTATGCCACATGTAGGAGACACCTAGGGGTCCCTCCCTATGGTCTCAATTGGCTTCACAACTTATTTCAGTTACATATACACGTAAAGTCTCAATTTTGGTCAAAATTGCATTTTTTTTTCAAATTTTTCATAAATTCATATTAAATTGACCAAAATATTATAAATATATTTTCCTTTTATTTTCTTTAATTAATTGAAATTATCTTCAATTAATCGGAAAATAATTAATTTTCTAATAATTTGGCAAAATTACAATTTTGCCATTACCTTTCTAATCCAATTTCTTCTCTTATTTTTCTTTGGCCAATTTCTATTTTTTTTGGACCAAATATTTTCTCTAATATTTCTTCATTTTTGGACCTTAATATTGGGCTTTTTAAATCACCCAAATTAATTCCATATTCATTTTTGCCCCATTTCCCGTGAAATTGAACATTTATAAAATTCATAAATTCCAAATTCATGAATATTCACCATTTTATTGAGTTTTCCAAATAATTACAATATATTTGGTGAATATAAAATTTGGGGTGTTACAACTGAAGTACAAATTCTCTCTAAAATTGAGCTTTAAGACTTAGCAATGAATGTATCAGTAATTGTACACAATATTGCTAGTTGCTTCATCTTCAATGATCTTCTATTTATAGTGTGAGTATGTTTGATGACCGTTGCTCTTGAATATTACTGTTGGAGTCTTAGGTCATTGCTTCTATCCATTGAGAATGTCAGATTGTTCCTTTTGTCTTTTGAATTAGCCGTTGAAGACAAAGAGGATTTGAGGCATTTGAAGTTTGGTGCATTTAGTGCTCTGACACATAAAGTGCTTTTTGTTAATCTTGTGTTAATCTTTGATTCAGTACATGTAATAGGATCAAACACTAGAATAATGAACTGTTAGGCCATTTAAAAGCAAAAAAAATAAGTTTAGGATAAATTGGAATAAATATCAAGATTTCCAAGATGCTGCTTTATTTTCTGAAATTACATTACTCAAGTGGCCCTCAAGTGATCTTCACTTAGTCAATTTGAAACAAGATAGATCATTGGTTGGCTCATTATGGTGATATGGTAGTGATGTACAAAAATAGGATCACTCAAGTGGTCACTCAAGTGATCTTGTTTCAGTTAAAAACATATAACTAGATACTTTATTGTGGTGAATTGATAGTGATGAGTACAACTAGATCACTTGAGTGATTATGCTTCTTCTTGTTTTAAGAGAAAACAAATCACCAGATAATATAACCATAGTGCAGTGATAGTGATGCACTTTTTACACATCACTCAAGTGGTCACTCAAGTGATATTCTCTTACAAACCTTTTCAAAAATAATAGGCAATACCAGAGTCACTGTGGTACTGTGCTAGTGATACACTTTTTCACACATTACTCGAGTGGTCACTTGAGTGATCTTATCTTAGAATTTTGTTTAAAATATTGATCACTAGAATAGATCACTATGGTGAAGTGATAATGATAAAAATTTAGCACATTACTCAGTGGTTACTTGAGTGATCTTTTCTTAAAGAAATTGTTGGAAATTGATCACTAGGATAGATCACCATGGTCAAGTGATAGTGATGAAGATTTTGAAACATCACTCGAGTGATTGAAATTATTTTTCAAAAAACTAATTACCAGATGATTCACTATGGTGGACTAATAGTGATGCAATTTGTATCTCATCACTCGAATGATCTTCTTTGAAAAATGTTTTCCAGAAATCATATTACTATCTTGGTCACCATGGTGAAGTAGAAGTGATGGCAAATCTTTGCATCACTCAAGTGGTCACTTGAGTGATCATAAGAGTGAACAGTTTAGCACTTCCAGTAAGCACTATGGTGTTCTTCTATTTTTCAAAAACCACATCACTTGAGTGGTCAATCAATTGATTAATTGAAAATGTTCATAAAATGACCAAGTTTCAACATATTACTTGAGAGGTCACTTAAGTGATCAAATTAGTTTCACAGAAAATGTCCACTATTATTTCAAAGACATTTTTAAACAATATATCTCCTGCGAATCACTTTCTTAAGTTTTTTTATCATCAAAACATAGAATCTAACAAGCCTAATCATTTCCATTAATTTGTTGTTTTAAAAAATTGAAATTGCCTAGCTTTAGTGATTTCCATTTCTACTCCTATGGTGCCAACTAATATGAACTCTATCAAATAAAAATGCTTCAATTCAAATGATTTTAATCTATATATTAGCCAAATCATTTCAATTAATTTGTTGTTTTAAAAATTAAAATTGCCTTGGGTTTGGTGATTTCCATTGCTACTCCTAGAGAGCCATCTAATATGAACTTTGTCAAATAAAAATGATCCAATTCAAATAATTTTAATCCATATGTCAACCTAATCATTTCCATTAATTTTTCATTTTAAAAAAATTAAAATTTTCTACGATTCGGTGATTTCCATTATTACTCCTAAGATGCCAGCTAATATAAACCTTGTCAAATAAAAAGAGAAATACTTACATACTCTATGTGTGTTGTGTCATCTGAACTCTACCAAATGAAAATGCAGCAACTCAAATCATTTTAATCTTAGTTGGTTAATGACTCATATGAAAAAGGGAAAATCTCATATAAAGATGGTTGAATTACCCAAATTCTAATTTAGGTTACTAATCTCAACAAATTATATATCAAGTTATGCGTCATAATTAAGGATTTAAAATTTAGGTCAAATTCACTCCATATCCCTTAGTTATTAAAACAGAAAAATTGAAAACATAACTCTATTATTTGCTCTATCAATTAATTCATTCGATATATAATCTATCTTCGGTTGCTCTATCAATTAATTGAAATAAATAATAAATAAATTATGAATTAACTCCATTCCAATAGCTACCGTGTTAAACTATATATCTAGAAACTTGCTTTAAAAAAACTTAGTAGTAGTAAACTTACAAGTTATTAGTCGATCTTGACCAAGCTATTGGATGGGATTATTCGTGAAACATTGTAGTACATAAGAATTCACCTCTTTTAATTATATATAAGAAAAAACTTAGGTCAAGTTAATTTTGTTCTTTAGGTCCAGGTAGCCTATTATATTCTGCCACCTGTGTTAGTTTAACCTGTCAGCATTTAACCAACGTTAAACCATCGTTAGGGCAAGAGGGAAGGGACAGTCAAATTGGGTTTTTCTCTATTACTGCTAAACAAATTCTGATGGTTAACTTGTGACCAAGGACACAAGTTCTGCCCAAATGATTGGAGGTTCTTATGGTATGGTGTGCGTTTGCCCTTTTTTGATTGATATAGTTATTTATTCTGACAACTAGAGAAGGATGTGGAAAAAAATTGAAGTTTCATTTTTGATTGAATAGAATAAATGAAGTTGCCTAGGGAATCCATGGCATACTGGAGGACAGAAAAAGAAGTTTATGTAATCTCTCCATGTAATTCTTACTTTTGAGCTGTTGGAAATTGTGCCCTAAGGGCCAATCATTGTACTTTGAACATTATTATTTTAATGAAATTTCTCCATTCTGTTATCATATTACTTGCATGTTAACTGTGATAATTGTATCCTTGGATAATTCATAAAGATTGTCCTAAAATGTCCCTGGTCGGTCGTCTATGCAAGAGCAAAGATGAAACAAGATCAGTATGACTTTGATAAGATATGGAGATACGAATCAAAGTCTTAGGCACTTGTAAGAGTACAAGGTGCTAGACCGACCCACTATGAGAAAGCTACATGGATCAAGTCATAAGCTTTTCTCATGTATAACCACGTCACAATGCCTTAGACCTGAGGTCATCATGGATTCCTACATGAGAGTTGCTAAGCTTTGAACTAGTCAAAATTCACTTTTGACCGGGTGATGATAAAGGCTACAATCGGGCTTGGTGGTTTTTCATGCAGAGAAATATGAATGATCAAGATGGAATTTGTCCCTCACATTAGTAGAGAGATATTACTGGCCCCCTCGATGAGTGAGTCTGAGAAATGTATGGTCATACTATGATGGAAAAGAGTTTCCGTCTCTATTATCAGGCTACTCAGGAATCGAGAAAGTAATGGTCAGGAATAAGAGGATGACATTATCCATGCCTTATCCTTGATCGATATATCATGTGACAAAAGGGACGTGACATGGTTGTATGACAGGTTGCATCGTGATAACGATCCTCATATGAGTTGGGTAGTCGTAATGTCTTGCTAGAGGCCGCTTGCGACTTTTAGGTTAGTATAGTTATTAGCTCACTTCCAACTTCATATGGGCCTACAAGGTCGCACACAAGAATGGTCCAACACGAGATAATGTTTAATTTAGAGTGAACGAATTATATATATATAATATAAAATTCATTAATAATATTATATAGATATATATTTTCAAAATATATATATCTTATATATATATATATATGTGTGTGTGTGTGTGTATATATATTATATGATATTATTATATTGTGTTAGTTTTAAATTTAATTTATTAAGATATATTAAATTTAATAACTAACATGATAGAGATATAGTATCTCAGATTTAATTTATGAAGATAAATTAAATCTAATGGCTCTTTATTTAGATTAAATAAATAGGTTAAATTAAAACTGTTGGATAGATTTAATTTAAACTGAATTTATTTAATTAGCTCATCAAGATAATTAATAATTAATTAATTTCAAAATTAATGATGATTAATTTTGAAATTTGAAAATAGCCCTTACAGGTTATAAACTTGATAGAGCAGATATATTGATATGCTTATGAGAATTGAGAGCCGCAAGGGAAATCCTAGGAGACATTAGAGGCGCTAGCACGCAGTCTCGGTTGGAGAGCATTCGTGTGGATACCGGTAGAGGGAGCGGACCTGGCGTGTTGATTCCTAGAGATCGTGAAAACCCTGAATCATAAAAGGTATGAATCCTTCTAACTCGATTTAAATGCCGTTGACAGATCCTCGATTAGGATCGGTAAAAAATTTTTAAAAATTCTTCCGCTATGCCTGCCGATCCTAACATGAGCCTTTTGGTTTCCCTGAGGATTAAGTTCAAAGAGATCAAATCTTTTCACTCGAAAAGGAGTGGAAATTATGGATTTTTTTTTTGTCAAAAAAAAAACAATAATACTCACACGACACAGACAATGGAATTTACACAGACAATGGACTTTGCTTATACTATATATCCCTCTTGTTCAATGTCCAAAGGCAGTAGTCTGATCAGAAAACCCCAATTTCCCACATTGTTCGCTCAAAGAAGAAAAAAAGAATATTATGCATAATTAATGTTTGAAAGAAAGTCGGAGAACAAATGGTACTCTTTCATACAATACTTTATAAGGAATTAATTGATAGAGTACATAATAGGGTTGTGTTTTTAATTTTAATTTGCTGTATTAATAACTAAGGGATATAAAAGTAATTTGAACTAATCTTAAATCCCTAATTATAATGCCTAACTTGATATAATCTTTTGAGCCTTTTGGTTTCCCTGGGGATTAAGTTCAAAGAGATCAAATATTTTCACTTGAAAAGGAGTGGAAATTATGGGTTTTTTTCCAGCTGAAAATCAAAGAAAGACTGCTGATAATAGAAAAAAAGAGTTATGCATAAGTAATAACACTCACACGACATAGACTATAGACTTTGCTTATACTATATATCCCTCTTGTTCAATGTCTATGGGCACTAGCCTGATCAAAAAACCCCAATTTCCCATGTCATTCACTCAGAGAAGAAAAAAAAGAATATTGTACATAGTTAATATTTGAAAGAAAGTTAGAGAACAAACGGGTACTCTTTTATACAATACTTTCTAAGGAATTAATTGATAGAGCAAATAATAGGGTTATGTTTTCAATTTTGCTGTATTAATAACTAAGGGATATAGAAGTAATTTAACCCAAATTTTAAATCCCTAATTATGACGCATAACTTGATATATAATTTATTAAATTCAGTAACCAAAATTAGAATTTAAATAATTCAACCGTCTTTACATGAGATTTTCCTAATGAAAAAATTCTCATTTTAATTTGTTGTTAAGAAAAGAAAAACATCTTAACTTGAAAAATACTAGAATAAAATGATTAACCAATATTTTTCTTAAAACAAAGATATAATTTGAATTTTTTTTAGATGAGTCTACAATCAACTAGGATTAAAATGAAATGAGTTATTGTGTTTTTATTGAACATAGTTAAGACGACGTGACACTCCTAGAGTATATAAGTATTTCTCAAATAAAAATGCTCCAATTCAAATAATTTTAATCTATATGTCAGCCAAATCATTTTCATTAATTTGTTATTTTGAAAAATTAAAATTGGCTAGGGTTTAATGATTTCCATTACTATCCTCTCCTCTCAACTTCCCCCCCCCTCAATTCCTCTCCCATTGTATTTTCAACCTCTCCCTTCATCCCCATGACCCCATCTACTCATTTCCTTCCCTTTTTATTTTGGCTAAGCATAGGTATCCTCTCATTCGAGGTAATTCTGTTTGAGACACTAGCACTAAATGTGGACACCTCTCTTTGTAGGGATTCAAATATTGGTTTGCTACATTGTAAGAGGCTAATCCCTTTTACTAGACCCCATCCACGTTGGTTATTTCCTACCTTGTTTATTTTTCAACAAAAGCGACACACATCAGAAATTAAAAAAGACCCCATATTTAAATTTTAATAAACAGTAATTCTAATAATTCGACCAAAATTGTTTCACGTTTAAAGGACTGAAAATCCTGATGCCCAAACCCGCCTTTCTTATCTTTGAATTATTGTTCGCCTCGCTAGCCTTCTAAGTTTGTCATTTCTGAAAATCTCTCTCCCTCCCTCCGTTTCGATTCTTAATATATTACTCTATCATACCCTTTTAAGTTCAACCACTCTTACTTACATAAATAGGGAATGGGTGGATGCCGCCATAAGTAGAACCGGGAAAACAGGCCGAGCCCGTCGGGCCGACCTTTTTAGGCCCTGGCCCTTCAAGGGCTGGGCTTGCAAATTGTAGCCTTTAAAGGAAGTTGGGTCTAAAAGGGCAGGCCCTATAGGGCTAAGGGCTTAAAAAGGTCGGCCCGAGGCCCCCATTTATATATATATATATTTTGCTTGGAAAGGAAAACCGTGTTACCTTTTTGAATTGCCTTATTGAATCTATATGTCACTCTATCATCATATTGTATAAAGTATGATTTTTGAGTATACTGTTTTGCCTAATTGAAGCATATTGTGATTTTTGAGTATATTGTTCTGCCTATTTCAAATAAAATCATATTGTATATTGTTCTACGTAATGGAGTATGATTTTTTTATGGAGGTTGTGATTATTTGACTACTTGATCCTACTACTCAAAGTGAAGCACAATCAAATGTCCTTGAAATTGATGATAGTGGCGAAGAAAATGAAAATGATAGTTGTCATACTCATGTTGCTTAGATGTCAGAGTGTTTAGCTTCTCGCCTTCTTATGCTTTGGCCTTTGTGTGAGCTATTTATGGACATGATTACCTTTGGTTATACATAAGTAACTGTGTTTGTTTGTTGCATGAAACGTGTTCTTTAAACATTAATATTAACAACATTTATGTGTTAAATTAGAACTTTAATCGTTGCTATTTACTAATTATATCTCTCTAAAAAAAGTAGGAAAAATAGTTAAATATTGTGAAAATAACTTCTTGGTCCTGCGAGCTGACCTTGGCCCGCAAGCTCTCGGGCCGGGCCTTGAAAAACTGCAGTTTTTCTGATCCCAGGCCTAAAAGGGCTAGCCTTTTTAGGCCCTGACCAGTCAAGGGCTGCCCCTGATTCCCAGCTCTAGCCATAAGGTGATGAATAAAGATGATGGGGGGAAGTGAGAGAGCGACGGTGTAACCCCATCCATAATTATATCCGAAATACGTGATTAAAATGAAATAGATACCAATAATAATCAAATAACATTTACTAACCCATCACATGACAGGGTTTTCACAAATACCTTTCGAAATCATTTATAAACTTGGTCTCATATTCACATTTTGAATACAATTACTACGTAAAGATAAATGACATTCATATAAATATCAGAGTGCATAACATAATCATCCCGGCAATCCCGGGTACATACCTTCGCTAAAGATACACAGGGCACATTTTTTACAATTCTTCAAATGGGGATTACACAATCTCATCTCAAATTCATAACCCTATATTCAACAGAATCATATACAGTCTTCACAACTCATTGATAACCAACTACCAACTCTAATCTCGAAGGAGTCCTAGCTGCTCCCTCCATGAGCCACTTGCCCTGTCTAAATTGTTGGTAGGGGAGGGTGAGATTTGAGAGAATCTCAGTAGAGAAACATTATCAATAAGCAGGCAAGATTAGTGTTTAATGCATAACATGCTTGCATCACATAACTCATGCACACATACAATGACAAATCTATAAGCTCAATGCTTCGAACGATACACATATGGCCATAGCATATATTGAAACATAGCTTCAAATCATTCATACATGTTCCACTTAATCAAGCAAAGCAATAACATGCATCAACATATTAATACAGTTATCAGAGCATGCAGGAGAGATAAGTTCCCTACCTTAACCCTTTTATGCCTCGAAATGTGTGCCTCAATCTACGTGCAAACAGCTCAGGGCTTCATATTCGATCTTACAATGTCAAATGTACTATTTAAACACTTCCATAGTGTTTTTGGGGGATTATATGAGGCAATATTAAAATTTTACTAAAATGCCCCCGGGGACCCGGCTCGACCCCACCGTACCTGATCCAGCTGTACTTTTACCGAAATTTTGACATGGGCTATTCTAACATATTTCTGCCAAAGGAATCCATTTCTAAACTTGAAATTATCAAATTCAATGTCAATTACAAAATTGCCTTTGGCAGCCCCACTTTAAGGGTTTCAGGGGCGTTTTCGTAATCATACTTTTTCGGCCTTTTCCGAAAAAGTACCCAACTGTAACCCCACCTAATTTTCACTCCTGAACTCAATAGAATCATCAAATCATTGAAAATCCAACTCTAAGACCCATTTCTAGAGCTGGCCGAAATTCTCAAGTATTCTGAGGAAAATTGGGGTTTTTCGGTTTCGGCTCTGTAAACGCATTCCTTTCTGCTCCTAACCACCTTATTGACTATTCCATTAGGTTACAACTACCATTTAGTACCAATTTTGGTAGCATAACAGCCCCACACACCCATTTTCCATTTTGAAACCAATGACAATCCGGCAAAATTTCACCGATTAAATTGTCCACAGTAGCCAGAATAGTCAATATACAAGAGTTTGGAAGTTACCTCAAGCTCCCACTAGCTTTTCTCAAGAGTGGCGGAAACCCTAGCCCTTCGTAACCATGAAAATTGAGCTTCCAACACCTTAAAGAACATGAAAGAGAAGCTTAGGAGCAAGGTTATACGTGTTAGGAGCTAGATCGTCGGAGAAATCGGCTTACCTTGTGAGATTTCTCCTCTCTCTCTCTCTCTCTAAGAGCTCTCAACTTTCTCTTACTAGTTTCAGCTGGTTTAGCACGTCAGAAATGAGAGCTGAAGATGATGAGAAAATATTTAATTCCATGCTGATGTCATCTTTTATTTCGATGATGTCATAATTCCCATTTTCGAATTTTCTGGCAGATTTTCTGCCCAAACTTTGAAAAACCATAACTAATTCTAGAAAAAAAGATGAGGTGATTCCAAAGCCAAATGAAAGATATTTAAGTCCTCTTTATAGGAAAAATATAGGCCATCACCCAAAATTACCACAAAATTCCAGAATTACATAAAACTCATCGCTGCCCCAAAATAGAGTTCAGTTTCCATCCTAAATGTTGGATAGTCATATCTCTTAGTTCACAAAACGAAATGGCATAAATTAGATGTCCATTTTGAAGCTTGGGATGTGAACTTTAAGATTGGAACGTTTTAGAATTTTTAGACACCATTTGATCATTCAAAACTTTCACACAAACTGACTGCCCAGAATAGAGTTTCACTGGACAGAATTTTAGATTTTGCATCTTTGCTTCCAATGGTCCCATTTTCATACCAAACATCATTCCCAAATAAATTTTCACAAGGAATCCATTGGAAACACCAAATCAATCAAATTCACATCACATTGACATGTTTTCACAACAATCTCAACATGTCAACACAATTCACATTTCAAAACCTAACATTGCAACTTTTCCTTTCCAAAGTTCCAAACCAATTTTAATGACATCAAAACACACTATGACACCATTTCCAACACAATGCCCCATTCAATTCTTCCCTTTATTCTAAGTCAATTTGGATGTTAATCCGCAATTGAACTCAAATACAGGGTTTCGGCGCTGCTCACAACACACACGAATCACATTCGAGTGCCAAATCACATCATATTCTCCAAAAGGGTTATTTATCAGTAACCACATCCACTTTTGGAGTCATTAACCCTTAATCACAATTTGGGATCTTGCTAAACCGGGGCTTAGTAATCCACTAATCTCAAGCTTATTCTCTAAGCTCAAGTCTCCAAAGTCGGGGTATTACAGATAGGGCAGTTATGGAAATCACCAAACCTTAGGCACTTCTATTTCTTAAAAAAAGCAACAAATTAATGGCAATAATTAGACTATCATATTAGCTGCCACTTGCATTGTAGCTTAGTGATATGAGAGCTCCTTTATAAATGGGAGGTCACAAATTCAATTGCACTTATAACCTAGGCAATTAGTGCTTGCCTCTATAATTTAAAAAAAAGTCTAGATTAGCTAGCACTCTAGAAGTTAAGAAAGCCAATATAAATTACAACAGAGAGACCAAGAAGTTAAAATATCTTGACGATTGAAAAACATTATGGAACTTGGTAGAATCCGACACCTTGCAATGAACATTTAATCTATGATGAAATGTAACTCATGTATTTATGACAAAAATAATGTTTTAAAATAGTAAATCACACTTTTAGAGTTTAGAAAATTGTAAATTTAACTTATTTTTAGTAATTCTATAACTTCATATTTATGTCATGAAATATTATAAGATCACGCCTTTAGAAAGTAATTTGAATTAGTATAATATAAAAAACTATGTATGTGGCGTATTGTCCTAGTGGCAAAGTAATTCTCTTGTTTAGGGATGGTGGTGGTTTTGCTTTCCCTCAGGTCTAGTTTAAAAATATATATATAGAAACCGATTGAAATGAACTTGTAACCTTTTAAAATGAATGTGTTTCAAATGCTTTATTTTTTTAGATGATTATGCTTTATTTTCTTCCATTTCAAATGATTGGAAGAAAATATTTGATTACCTTCCTATATGTTATTTTTATAATGATGGAATTTTGATGTCACAATTTATTTGGGAAAAGATAAATTTAATTAAAAGATACTATTATGAATTTTCCCTTATATATTTGGAGAACAGGTCATGTTGGATGATACAACTTATGGTTTATTGGATAAAAAATCTCCGAATAAACAACTGTAGTCATATTTGTTGGCTTATTTTCTGAATCAAGTATTCAAATTTGGAAGAAAGACAAATAAATACTACTTGAACTTCAAAATCCCAAGTCAGTTATTTTTCAAAAATCTGAGCTGTCAATTGCTATGCTTTTTTTTGTCAATCTCATTACTCTTATTGTCAACAAAACTAATTTGAGATTTAAAGTTTAAATGGTATTTAAATGTCTTTTTCCCTTCAAATTTTGAAACCAGTTTAATTTTTGATAGACCCATGATGAAAGAGAATTATCAGGATAGCTGCAAAAACAAAGAAGGACAATTTATATTGGAAAACAGATAGAAAAATAATTTTGAAATTACAAAATTTCAAATCAGGTATTTCCCAAAAAAAAAGAGTTGTGAACTACTTATCAAGTTTCGTCATTTCTTTTATTATTAACTTTTGATAACAAGCCTGATTTGAGATTTTATAATTTTAAAGTTCTTTTTCCTAGAGAAAATTCCAAAAAACTACGGTGGAAATTATAAAAGGACAAAAAGGTGTGGTGAATTTCTCATATCCCAAATTAGTGAGGCTGTAGGAATTTGGAATATAAAATCTTCATACAATTACCTAAATACCATTGAAAGTGAGAGTTAAAAGGGCAAAAGACAGCAGATGACGAGAAGGAAACAGAGTATGTTTGTGGAGCCAAAAAGTGACGAAACAAGAGGAAACGTGACGGAAACCAGACGCAAGCCACGTGTAAGTAAATTCGAGAGAGAAATGATTTATGTGTTGTGCTTCTTGAATGTTAACAAAAAATTGATTGTTGTTTGTGGTCGGGGTTTATGATATCGGAACTTTCACATTATGGGTAAGGGGAGTGTTAGATGATTATAGAGAAAAGGTAGTGGCTTTAAGGTAATGAGATAATGTTGATGGTTGTGCGATGGATTTGATTGTGTTTGGTTAAGTGATTGATGAAGCTTATGCCTTTTTTGTTCATCGTGATTGATTATGAGATGGGTGTTGCGTCAGGTAAAAGGTAGGTCAGCGGTAGATAGTAAGGTTGGGGGAGGGTGGTGTTATTGGTGCATATGGAGATGCGAAGAGCTATTATCTGGGTGTTAATAGTAGAGGCAAAGTGACGAGATGGGAGGAGTGTTGTTATTAGTGAATATAGAGATGTTAAAGTACATTATGCTGTTGTTAATAGGAGATGCAGGGTGATGATTTGTGGGTGTTATTAACAGTGAATATGGAAATGTTAAAACATATTGTGTTGTTGTCAATTATAAGTGGTGGGGGATGGTAGGGGAAGCTACTCGGTTTAATAATCAATTTGTGACAAGACAAGCTTACTGGAGTGAGATTATAAAGAGTGGTGTAAAGTTTTTTTTTTCAGGTAAGCATGCAAAATGACATATACTGAAGGGTAATCATCTTTGAAGGAACTATTTTATTATTTTCATGTTGGAGGGAAATTAGTATGTAATGATGAAGGTAAAATTCAATATAATGGTGGTTATGTGAAGGTGAAGTGGCTAAAATAGATGATAACACTGACAAATTTGAGGTTGATGATATCATCATGGTTTGATATTGATTGTAACATGTGTGAGATGAAATATACAGTGAGCTTTGATGAGAAGATACTAATAAATTTAAATGATAATGGTGAAGTTGAGAACTTGTTTCACTATAATGAGAGGAGTGGCCATGTGTATATAGCACAAAAAGGGAATGATAATGTGCCAAATATATCCGGTGAGGCAGCCATGTAAGTGTAAATATTTTTAGGTTTCATAGTTGTTATTTATGAAGTTGTTGTTGGTTATTAAGTAACTGCAATTGTTATTGACTGCAGGGTTGAAGATTTGTTGGGACTGTCACAACAAAAATCCACTCTATATCCAAGCATTATGGAAAATGAATATGAAGTTGCTTTTTGTAAAGTTATTGTCAACCCACTCATACATTTTTGGGAGATGGGTTGCTGTCATATGTGTACTCTAGTAGCTAGTTAATGTATTTAGTGTCTAATGTAATACAATGTTTGTGACAAGGAAACATTATGTACTACTGCAATATTAGCGTTCCCTTATCATGAAATATGTGAATGTGTAAAAGGGGAAATGTGTAACTTTTTTCCGGCTTCAAATTATTGGTGAATGTAATTATCAGATTGTGATCTTATATCATCTGATAAATATTGCAAGGTGTTAAACCAATAGAGTCATGTTGTTAATATAGAGTGACGTGCTGTTATTAGACCTGCAACATCTCATTTTAAAACTTTTTCTTGGACAAGTCTTTTATTGTCTGTGCAAGTAAAAGATGTGAAAGGTGTTGCGTTTGGGCATCGACACTAAAACTTTCCAAGTTCTTCTTGGGAAGATGTTAATCTACCAAATAATGCCATTAATAATGAATATAATCTTGTTAATTGTGGGTGAGGTATTGTTTTGGGCATCGAACTAATGATTTGGCAATTTCGTTCATTGTAAGATGTTAATGGAGGAAGATGAGTCATTAATGCAGAAGCTGATATTGTTAATTGTGGGTGACATGTTGTGTTTATCCATCTATATTACGACCTTCCCAACTTATTCTTTACATGATGTTAATGGAGAAAGTGAAGTCGTTAATGAAGAAGCTGATGTTTTTAATATTGGGAGAGATGTTGTGTTTCTCCATCTACATTACAACCTTCCCAACTTATTCATCATATGATGTTAATGGAGGAAGTGAAGTCATTAATAAAGAAGCTGATGTTGTTAATCTCGGATGACATGTTACGTTTTCCCATCTATATTAGGACCTTCCCAACTTATTCCTCACATGATATTAATGGAGGAAAATAAGTCGTTAATGATTAAGCCGATGTTGTTAATAGCGAGTGACATGTTGTGTTTTCCTATCTACATTACGACGTTCCCAACTTATTCCTTCAAAGATGTTAATGAAGGAAACAGAGAAGTTAATAAAGAAGAAGATGTTGTTAAAAGTGGGAGAGATGTTGTGTATTCCTATGTACATTACGATCTTCCCAACTTGTTTTTCATAAGATGTTAATGGACGAAGATGAGTCGTTAATGAAAAAAGTCATGTTGTTAATCGAGGGTGACATGTTGTGTTTTCCCATCAATATTAAGACATTCTCGACTTGTTCCTCTTAAGATGTTAGTGGCCGAAGCGAAGTTGTTAACAAAGAAGATGAAGTTGTTAATAATGTGATAGATGTTGTTCTCGTCGCGCTGCCTAACCTCGGATAGCCCATTGCAAGCGAAGTTTCAACTCGTCACGTCACGCCGTCAAACACTTTAAACTGAAACCGTATAATGCCGAACGTCGGACAAACCGTAGAAAGCAAAACGCACAACAGCACAATGCAGCCTTAACCTTCGTTAAAGACACCGCAGATCGCCACCAACAAGCATCAACCACCGTCCTTCTCGTTATCTCTCCGTCGCCCCTAGCTTTCCCATCACTCTCTGTTTCTGTCTGCCTTTTCAAATTGCCTCTCTCGTGTCTTTTTTTTCCCTGTTACCTCTCACTTTCAAGGGCGTTTAGGTAATTGTATGAAAATTTCATATTCCAGATTCCTACAGCCTCACTAATTTGGGATATAAGAAATTCACCACACCTTTTTGTCCTTTTGTAATTTCCACTATAGTTTTCTGGAATTTTTCCTTTTTCCTATTTATATTCAATCCCCGGGAAATATAATTTTGAAAATAAATACGACACCGGTCAAACATTTTCATCATATTACAGATTCGCTAGGTACGTAAGATTGAATATATCCAATGCCCAATGAAGATTTTTTCTTTTTCAAGGTCATCCCCTTGGTAATGCGCACATAATTACCTAAAACATAGTAATTAAGCCATATACATCAATTAGTAGATGAATTGGCTCCTATAATCGATATTATAATCTTTTGATGCTATGGTAAAAACATACATAGATGGCACTTTATTAAGTATATCATGGACCATCAATCAAACGTCCTCGCTCATTCCTTGTTTTATTGCTTCTGCCCATTACGTTGTGCAGTGAACAATAAAATATCAAGAATAAAAATGCTGGAGTAATGTTTTTTTTATTACAACGTAAATGGACAGAATGTAGTGTTGAGGATTTGGCAATTATGGCATACAAATATAAGCAACTGAATAGTATGTTAGGCAACTGAACAGCTTGTTTTGTCATTTTGAGACACTTAAATTTTCCTCTCCAAGTACAAAACCATATATCAAGATCATTGCTTTTTATGCATGGCCCTTCTCCAACATTAATAATGGATTAGCGTCCAACAAACAATAGGGTCTAGCTGGTACAGCCAATGATGCAATATTTTTGCCATTTTGTCACCCTATTTTTCAAGGATTCGTTAAGGGGAATGCCACATCTTTATTTTTAGAAAAGTTACATAATAACTCTTAACGACTGTGGTGCAACTCAAATAATACATTTTATTGTTTTGCATGTATTCTCATCTCCAAAACCAAATGTAGATGGGTGTTACATGACTCTCTAAATTATTCCACGCTCGTCATTTTTCAAGGTAGGGTTATTTTTTCAAAGATGACATTTGGACTCCAAGAATAAATGTATTTTTTCTTTTTAAATTCAATAATAAATGTTAAATAATAATAAGTAGCAAAGGCTAGTAAAGAAATCGAATATTTAATTAAAAAAAAAAGGAGCTATTTCAACCTTAGTAGTCAAGTATGTTAAAATAAACAGAACCAGTAACGGAATCCATTTAAAAAAACTGCAATTACTGCAAGTTTTCAAGATATACTATAGATTTTAAATTTATAATCAAATATTTAATAAGGGTGCCTTATGTTTTCTAAGTAGGCCATAAGTATGAGGAAATATAAATACATTATATTTTTACAAATAAAATACTTATGTCAAGTTTCTTATATTTATTTCGTTAAATTCTCTAATCATCTGTGACTATGTGTTCCATTTTTTAATTATTATCATTTAACTATAAACCCATATAAGAAAAATAGGACACATGGTCACAAGTGATTGGAGAACTTAACATAATGGATACAAAATCTATGGCTGTATGCTTACCATTGAAGAGCCACTTGGATCATCACCATTACTTCCACCTTGTCAAAAGTTTAAGCCCAACCTTCGATCAACTAGCTCTAAGTAATTCTCCTTCTTCTGTCAGAAGAGACGTGCCTGGAGAATACAACATTATATTTCTACCTCAAGATCCTTGATCAATCCATTATTATTATGGTTGCTCGTCTATATAACAATCCAAAGCCACACTGACACATATTGACCCAAAGTTGCAATGAATAAACAAAACAAACCAGACAATCGCTAAGACAAGTTCATCTACAGCTATGCGATCCATGCCAAGATTAGCGCATAACCATAGTTAGAATGAGAGTCACAATCAGAAAGCATAAAACAAGGGGGAAATTTTCAGTTTAATTTCCGCAAGACTTGGTTAGTAAGATGCAAAGAAAGTTATGATACAGGCACCATTTTGATACTACTTTATTCTTATGGAACCAAGTGTTGTGTTTTGTCAAGATTGATAGGTTCAAGTATATAGAGCGAGATAGCATCAACAAAACTATTCCAAGCACATAAGACATAACCTAATCTTAACAAATGTCACCGTAAAGATTATTCTATCATATGAAGAAGAGTATGAAAGCTAAATAAGGGTTGTAAGGCAGAAACAACAGGACAGAACAAACTTTTGCTATTTGCAAATAGCAGAATCATGGGGAAAAAGTTCAATTTTGATGTACATATCGCAAAGCGATAGAGGTGAGCAAACTGATATCATAAATAGGTCAAATAAAGCAAGAAACATCTGATATTGGATATTTAAATTATCATTGTACACAGCATATCTAAAAGGCATCAAACCTCATCATTACATAATAATCCAAACTAACACGAATTAACTTCCACCAAAATATTTAAACATTGCAAATTTGCATTGTAACAATTAACCTTTAGGATCAAGGTTCTTCATAGCGGATGTTGCCATGTGGTACCAGGCTTTCCACATAACTGAAAACATCATGATAATCGCCATATGTGGGGATAACAAGCATCTTCAATTCATTAGTAGAGATATTGATCAAATATAGACCAACTTTTTATTCATCATTTTCCATTTCATGCCCACTCTCATTTGTAACTCCAAGCATTCCAATATCAATATCAATACAGACAATTTCATTTCTCCAAATGGTCTCAACGTGTAACATGGATGGACATGGATTGCTACTCCATTTCTTAGTCCAGCTCCATCTCTCTGTAGATGAACCTATATCCTCCTCTAACACCCACAAATCAATCAAAGAATATAGACAGTTTGGAAAGTCACCAATCCTAGTGGGAGAAAGCATAGCCAACTTGTCCTTGAACACAATTAACAGAGACAATGAATTATCAGATAGAGGAGGCCGTGTTATCAATGATAACACTTCCATGGCTATGTCAAATGAAACTATCAAATCAATACCATCTTCACCCTCTTCCTCCACACCTCGCTTTTCACTATACCAAAAGATAGATCCATTGGCAGTCACAGAATCACCGAAAAGCCTTACACCCTCTAAGCTACCGAATTCCATTTCCTTCCATGAACCTGTGCTTAATGAATACACTTCAATTCTGCTAATTACTACACCACTCTGAGCATAAGTTCTCACTATCTTATGATCATTAACGATTGCACTAACCTAAACCCTACCATGCAATCCCACTCATCAAATGAAACAGTTCTGATTCCAGGGATCTGTCTGACCTCTCTAATAGCGGGATTCTATAACAAGAGGGATTTGCATAAAAGAGGGACAAAATTAGACATATCAAGATCCTCGATTGCAACACAGAGCAAGCCATTATAGGAACCGATGATCCTAACCTCCAGTGAGGAATCAAGCAAAGCTGAGTTATAAACTTCATGTACAAGCAGGTCGCTATCAATCAAATTTAAGTACAGAGGTTCACATATACTACTATGTTTGAGAAGAAGAAAATCGTTTTGAAGAGAGTTGTGGTGGAGGTGGTCAGCAATGAAAGATGGAGTTTTGAAGAGATTTTTCCAATGTTTGCACACACATTGGAATCGAATTAGGGATTTCACAGGGAGTCGTTTGAGAATGTTTCTCATAATTTCTTCGGGAAGAAATGGCACGTCGCCTTACGCCGCCATCTGACTCATTATGCTAGAGAGAGAAAAGAACAAATCGATGAGGGGAAAATGGAAGAAATTTTGGCAGAGAATCAAAACGAGGTACCTGAGCTTTACTTGTCGACCAGGAGGAAGGAATCTTATCTTATAGGGCAAAGCCCTCACATCCAATTAGGATCATTTCTAGGGATAAGGATCACAGAACAAAATGGGAAGATGATGGTCAGCCCCCAAAATTATATTGCCGCTTTATTTTTATTAGGGAAAATTACCATAAATACCTCATTAGCATAATATTTGTTGAAAGGGACCTAAGGTACAAAAGACTTGAACTGTCATTATTTTCTTAATAGTAAAATACTTAAATACCCTTATTTGATTAATGAAGAAAGAAGGGAAAGAAGGTCTAAAATTTTGATTTTCATAGCGCGCGAAGCTGAAGAGTAAAGGGCGGACTCGGTGGAGAGAAGCGGACAAGGTCGAGAGAAGCGAATGAGGGTGTGGGAGTTGGCGATGGAGGTAAAGTGTAGGTCTTGGTGCCGACGGTGCAGGCTTGGTCTCTAGGGTGGCGGCGTGGTCTCTAGATCCGTGTGGTGGCGGGGAGCTATGTTGGTCTTTGCGGTGTTGAGGAGGTGTTGGGTGCGGTGCGGCAGCCTCTCCATGTAGTAGCACGGACATAGGAGGACGACAGTGCTTTTAATGTAGGTCCATTCTTGGTCCCTTAATTGCCCTATTTCTTCTCAATCTCCCCAATACGTAGTAATTTTAATTTTTCTGATTATACGATTAATCAATAGGGCATCTTTTCCCCAATAATTATGTTTTTGGATTTAAAAAGTAGCATATAGTGTTATGTATTTGTGATTATGCTATAATTTTGTTCGAAAGTATCTTGCTTGAGTTTTCGTTAAATGACTATTTTAATTTTTGAAATTATTCTGATGTCTACGAAGGAACTCACTATAAGAAGGTGGAACATTATGGAGTTGAGACAAGCTTCTAATGGCATTTCCATTTTGATGTCTAGGGGGCCTGAATTGAAGCATGTCTATTTAATTTCCCTTTGTTGTAATCATTTGGCATCTTTAAGATGCTTTACCATCAAGGTTTTCAAGGAAATCACACAGCAGATATGGCAAGGATTTACTTATTGTGTGCTTTAGTTATGATATTTGTGGCTTGTGCCTTTTTCTCCATGTTATTTTTAATAAAATATCACCCCCAACGCTGGGATCTATACCTTTCCTATTTGTTTTGATGGTTTCTTCTTTTTTTATACACAAAATAATAGTGGAGTGAATTGTGTAGGCACTGGTACTTATGGTTTGTAAGTTGTAGCATTTACATAATGGATTGCTGTTTATAAAGTCTTTAAGAGGCATTTTCATCAGTGACTATTTCTTTATTTTCTTTTCAGGAATAAGGAAGGAATGACCAGCTCTTAGAGCTATATTATTCTTGCTGGCATTTCTGTATGCCTTTGGAGCATGGGCATTCACTTTCCAATGCCATCACCTAATAGAGGTACTGATTTACTCTATCAGGATTATGTCTTTGCATTGTCTCTCACTTTCTTATTAAGTAGCTATGTTTTTGAACGTGAGAATTAGTCATTGTTGCATATAATTGTTCTGCTTTAGATTGATCATGGGATTTTGTGAATTAAGTTGGTAATTGAGGCTGGTGCCTTGACCTCAATACAAATGCATTCAAAGTTCAAACTAAACAATAAAACTTAGTAATAATATTATAATGAGAGAATTTTAGTTGGGAAAACATAGCATGTGACTGCTTCTGCTTTGGAAACTTGATTTATTTCTTCATTGACTAAGTTAGGCCCTACTGACTCTCAATACATACTTGTTTGATGAGCTTACTCTAGGTGCCATTCTCACACTCGTTTTATGTTGAAAGTAGCAAGAAAATTTTAATAAGAAGAACTTGAAGGTGTGAAATATTTCTTTGTATCCATTACTAGGTTTTTTTAGCTAACTTGGCCACTTGAACTGGCATCCTGGAATACAAAATTAAAAAGATATGCTTATAGGTTTTGGTATTTAACCACAATTTGCCTAACATATTATGCTAATATATTTCACTTTTACATTTATAATGACAAGAGAAAATAATGCAATTGTAACCCAATTACAATACAAAATACATCTTCCAGAGTCTTCACACAATGTATTAACCACTGTATTTCACCCCTAATTCTAAAACACATGAGGGGCTAACAAGGCAATATACAAAAAAAATTCAGTCACTAGCTAACTAACTGGCCAATGATGCATTGGATTAGTGTACTTGAAGAAGGTGAGGTCAATAAGGATTTGGGTTCTTGCACCTTTGTCTAGTGTGCCCTTCCAATGGCATCTTGAACATTTATACACATTCTTGCCTTAAAATTGAGATTCCCATCTACTTGTGCATGGTCTCCCAGGCCGATGGCTTGTGTTAAGGGGCCACAAGAAGATCTCATTCTGATAATCATTGAATTGCAAGTCATTTAATTTTGGCATGTCATGTATATTAATCGGCATTATTGTTCTATTATATATCTTCTCTTGTGTTGGACTTAAGTAATGTTCTTCCACATATCGGTAAACATTACCATTCACATGTTTAATGCATGCACATGTATGTGGGCATGGTATACCACACATTTGCCAACCCTTGCAAGCACATTCTTTCAATGCAATATTTACAGCAACACGAACTTCTCCAATTTGAACTTCAAATGTGTGTAAAGAAAATTGCAACACTAGCATCCCTTCACTACACAACACATTTTCCTTTAACTTTGCTTTTATGTTAGGTCCCACTCCATTTTTTCATAAGATAATTGCATTTTTGCTAGTAAATAGTTTCTTTGCTAGCTTCTCTTTATGCTCATTTATCAATGTCAACACATGATGTTTTCTCTCTTTCACAAGCCACGCATTATATGACTCAGCCAAATTAGTAGTTATATTCTCCCACCTTCTGAATAGGAACCGTGGCAATGCCTAATGGTCAATATCACCATGCTCTTCAAGTCAGGTTAATAATTCACGATTAAAATATCCCATATTGGCTAAAGCTCTTTCGAAGTCACAATCAACTCTAGCATATGCAATCCCATCCAGCATCTTCAAAGCATTATCCTTTTTGGTTTGTGTATTTCTCCTTGAGCCTCTATAAAACTTTGAATACTCTAAGCTGAAGTTCTCTTTAACATGCTTATAACAATAGGCATGCCTCTCACTCACGAAAACATTTCGGACAACATGTATTATTGTATTATATTTTTATGATACAATCACCACTTCAAGAGAGTTTAAAATGTCTTCCACATTTTGCGTAAACCATGTCCAATTATCATTAGTCTCCCTACCCACAATGGCACAATCAACAAGGTATAGTTGATTATCAGCATCAAGACAGGTACAGATAACATTGTCCCATGATATGGCCCACTAAGGTGAGTTCCATCAACATAAAGAATTAGTCTGCATCCTCCTAAGAATCCTTCGACGGAACATCTATATGCGATGAACAATCTATTAAATGTATGGTCAGCACATGCTTCTCATTTTGCCATTGTCTTTGGGTCTATTTCTATTAGTCTCCTATAATACCAAGGAATCAACATGTATGATTTCTCAGCTAATCCCTGTATCTCAACTAGTGCTTTCTCTTTACCTTTCCATGCTTGATCATAAGACATTGATAAACCATATTCCCTATAAACCTCACATCTTATCTCATGAGGTGGTTTATCTAAACAACCCCTTAGGCTATGTTTGGTTGGAGGTTTTGCTAGGTTATTTTAGGTTGGGGGAGGGTTGGAGATTAAAAATGGGTGTTTAGTTGGAAGGAGGGGAGGTTAGGGGTGTGAGGGTTTTTTGTCTTTTAATGGTCACCTTCCCTCTTTTATAAAACCTCTAAATTTGGGGGTTTTGCTAGGTAAGAGAATATTTGTGTCCAACTGTGACTAAATTACCCATGGCAATTTTTTGATTTTCCACCACTGCCTTATCCTGTGAAAAACATATTTCCCTCTGCTATTTCCATATTTTCATTCCTTCTCCCGCTCGAAATCCCTTTTTCCCTGTCTACTTCATGCGCTCGGTTGTTGATCATCATTTCTAGCCGCTTCTCCAGCCGTCATCATCGCCTCCTGCCTCTGTAGCCACCATCAGTTGGTCGTTGAAGATCGTTACTAGTCCATTTGGTTGTAGATTGCGTTGACTTATTCAAGATCTTGCTCCTCGAACATCGTATCAGGCTCCTCCTCTAAACACTGCTGATATCGCTGCCTGCTCTGTTGATTGCTCCTTCATTCAGGTAAGATTATTTTCTGTCATGCTTTCTTTTTGTCAATTTTGCACTGAATGCTGCTACCGTCACTGCCTGCCTTGTAAAACCCTGAATTTTGAGATTTGAGGCTAGAGAATAAGCATGAAATAAGTGGACTGCTAAGCCCCGATTTAGCAGGATTCCAAATTATGATTAAGGGTTAATGACTCCAAAAGTGGATATGGTTAGTAATAAATAACCCTTTTGGAGAATCTGATGTGATTTGAGATTCGAATGTGATTCGTATGTGTTGTGATTCATACCCAAACCCTTATTTGAGTTCAATTATGGATTAACATCTAAATTGAATGAAAATAAGGGGGAGGGCGTATGTATGGTGTAAATGAATGAGAAAATGTATTTGGTAGTGATTCAAGAGGAATTGCAATAATCAGGGGCAAAATGGTAAAGTTACCTACCAATTGGTCAGTTACCAAAGAGTAAACTCATTGGTAACTTTAAGATCAATGGTTGAGATTGATTTGTGCAATAGATCAAGGGGTGGAATCATGTGTGTGTGTGTGTGTGTGCGCCTATCTGAACTCATGAGAGATGTGCTAAGGGTATGACACATGGCACTTTTTGGACCCTTGGATCTTGGTCAATTTGTCAAAGCTTTCCCTCTCTCCTCTCCTCTCTATTTGGTCATCCAAGAGGCCTTTATGCCTCTAAAAATCTGATATCTTCTCTATCTCATCCGTCTCTCTCCAAAACCTCCATTTTCACCAAGCTTGGGGAAGGAAAGAGAAATAGAAAGGTGATGTTTTAGCCTTGTTCTTGTCCTCTAATGCTCAAATATCTTCTCTATAATGTTGTTCATAGTGATGAGAGCTTCATCTCTATGGTTTTAGATTCTTGATTGGTGGTGTTTGATAACTTAAGGAAAAGTGGAAAGATGAAGAATCAAGGAATTGGTTTAGGAAAGAGGAAGAGGTGAGTATTTTAAGCCTTTTGATCTAAGTTTTGTGATTTGTGGATGAGCTTTGTGAATTTTGAATTTTGCCCTGATTTTCTTGTGATTTTGGTTTGGATGAATTGGGTTGTGTTCTATATTGAAAATGGTGTCATGTTGTGGTATTAAGTCATTGGAATTGGTTTGGATTGGATTGGACATATGGGTTGCAAAACTGGAAATGTTGTCCATTGGAAGTCTGTCATGGGCAGTCTGTTTGTGTTGCCTTTTGAATTAGAAAATGAAGTCAGAAAATTATGAAACTTTCAAGTCTTAAATTTCACATCCCAAGATTCAAAATGGACATATAATTGGTGTCATTTCGGTTTGTGAGTTGGGCGTTATGGTTGTCTAAAGTTTGAGGTCGAAACTGGAATCTGTTTTGGAGCAATGTTGGATTTTGTGTAATTCTGGAATTGTGTGGTGATTTTTGGTAATGTGTTATATTTTTTCTATAAAGAGGACTTAAAGAGCTTTCAGTAGGCTTTGGTATCACCTCATTTCGATTTTTTTGGAATTAATTATGAATTTTCAAAGTTGCCTTGGCTGCAGCGCAAAAGTTTCTGTGTATGTTTTGGCCGCAGCCAAAAACCTTCTATACATGTTTTGATTGCAGCCAGAGGATTCTTGGCTGTAGCCAAAGGATTCTTGGCTGCAGCCAACCCCCATTTTTAGTATTTTATGATTTTGAAAAATGATTTCCAACCTAGTACTTCCCAATCCTTTAGGCTTTCATTAAGCTTATTATAGCCACCTAAAGGTTGTGAATGGTAACCAACTTTAAGTGATATGAAAGTAAGGATTTGGAATCAAGATTGATCCTATGTCCTTGCTTTGGTTTTAGGATTTGATATTCGCCCTGATCGTGAGTAGTCGATACTAGAGCATACATGGAAAGAACAAGTGTAGGAACTTACCTCTTCTGCATGTATTTGATATTTGTGTTGGTGTATTGATGCATGTATTGCTTTGCATGATTATGTGGAACATATATGAATGATTGTAGCTCTTTTCTATTTATGCTATGGCCATGAGTATGTTGTTGAAACATTGAGCACATGATATGTCATTGTGTGAACATGAGTTATGTATTGCAAGCATGTCATGCATTAAACACCTATCTTGCATGCATACTGGTATTTATTTCTTACTTAGATTCTCTAGAATCTCACCCTCCCTACCAACATTTTAGATAGGACAAGCGACTCGAGGAGGGAGTAAGCAATCAAGGGTGGCAAGGATTCCTTTGGGATGTAGAGTTGGTAGTTGGTTATCATTGTTAGATCAAGCGTTTCACCCAAGAGGGGGGTGAATTGGGTGATACTGAAATTTCTTTCGAAAATATAAAACTTTTACAAAAGAATTAAAACAGTAATGAGTAAGGAGAAATATCACTGAAGTGTACACCGGGAGTTATACTGGTTCGGTCACAACCACTTTGACCTACGTCCAGTCCTTAGAGCTTCTCTGAGAGTTTCACTATAGCTTCCAAGATTCAGTGGGTTCTTGGCACCTCAGTACAAGCAAGTTCCTTACACCTGGACACTCGCTCCCCCTTACAGGTTGTAATCCAATCCCAACTCAAGGTTCCACAACCTTAAGTTATCTCAATAACAAATATTGAGTTTGAATGAAATATCTCTCTTACAGAGTAAATGATAATCACTGAAGCATAGAAATACAATTTCAACGTGAAAACAGAGCAATGAACTTAATGATACGTTCGTATGTGTGCTTGGTTGTTCTTCTCTATTTGAAGGTTCCCATATATATAGGTATGTTGGTGATGACCGTTGGAACGTTTCCTTTCGTCCGTTGGTGAGTGCGCAGCCACTATTGACTTTTCAAGTTTTTGAAAAATATCCGTTGGCGGTGGTTGGCATTTGAATGTTTCTTTTGACTTTCATCTCTTGATATGATTTCTTCATTGTTTCTCTGTAAATAGACTAAGAATACTAATACAATGAAAGGTTAATCATATAGGAAACAATATAATGAAAGTTTGAATGGTTTCTAAATTTCTGGGTAAGCTTACTCGAGTAACTCCTCGAGTAACCCTTGAAGTTTACTCGAGTAGCTCCTCGAGTAATATTGAGAAATCTTTGTTTAGTTGAAAGTCAATGAATAAAAACAAGATTACTCGGGTAGTGCATGGAGTAAACTAAATTTCAAACCTTTGGGAATAGTTATTTACTCCGGTAGCTACTCCAGTAATGCTTTTGTAACTTCATAGATTACTGGGGTAACACCTCGAGTAATCCTTTAAAAACTTTTGATTACTCGATGCTCTACTCCAGTAATGTTGGCAGGATTTCAAGGCCGAGAGCAATTACCTTGTTACTCGAGTAGGGACTCGAGTAATGCATTCATTTTTGCATAGGTTACTCGGGTACCACCTCGAGTAACTAAGATTTTTGAGCATGATTTACTCTGGTAATAACTTGAAGTTTACTTTGAAAATATTTGTCCATACTGGGGTACATACTCGAGGAATCCACTAAAGATAAAGCATTTGAAACTTGTATACTAGAGTAAGGACTCGAGGAAGATGAAATAAAGAAAGATCAAGTTAATCGGGTACCAACCTCAAGTTTTCACTTACTTTAGTATGTTACTCGGGTAGCTCCTCGAGTAACATTGGCAGTGGTATAAAGTGCCGAGAGTTACATGTTTTCAAAAACAGAGTTACTCGAGTAGCTCCTCGAGTATCAT
Organism: Inga oerstediana; assembly: GCA_963210345.1. NCBI lineage: Eukaryota > Viridiplantae > Streptophyta > Magnoliopsida > Fabales > Fabaceae > Inga > Inga oerstediana. The sequence goes on along the minus strand of OY723405.1, from coordinate 67,525,519 downwards.
GGGGAAAACTTGAAGGCAACTGGAAGTTTTCACACGGTTACTCGAGTAGCTCCTCGAGTAACATTAGCAGTAGTACAAAATACCGAGAGGTCCACATTTTAGGAAACACTGGTACTCGAGTAGCTCCTCGAGTATCATTTGGAAAACTTGAAGGTAACTGGAAGTTTTCACTTGGTTACTCGAGTACCTCCTCGAGTAACATTGGCAGGCCGAGAACAACTCCAAGTTTTTACCTGGTTACTCGAGTAGCTCCTCGAGTAATGGTGGCAGGTTACTGGAAGTTTTCCTTGGTTACCCCAAGTTTTGTCTCATTACTCGAGTAGCGCCTCGAGTAATGCCTTAGAAACTGTACTTCTGATCAAGTTCCTCAGCATTTTCTCTTGGCTAATCTTCAATACTTCCATGCTAACTTCAAGTAAAGCTTGTTCCTGTCATTACTTAGTTCAAACTTGATTATTAATCATTTCTTTTTCAAACCATACTTTTGTTATCATCAAAACATGAGGTCTAACATTCTCCCCCTTTTTGATGATGACAAAACTTGGTGATTTTGAACATGGTTTTTCAAATTGGATTCTTAATTAATTATTTCTTATTAAGGTTGAATATACCTTGCATACATAACAACTTCATTAGTCCAAACATGTATCATAATTCAAAACTTAAATGATATCAAATGAAGTCATAATTTAAACACCCTTGCATTAAACTTTAAGAATTACAAGATAAGTTCAAGAAAACTAATAACAAAATGCACCCTAGAGCCCATATACAACCAAATATCCCAAATTAAGCTAGGACACATCCACAAAATCATTCTCAAGCTCTTCTCCCCCTTTTTGGCTTCATCAATCAAGTGGAGGGCTAGGAGGCTTGGCCATGGAAATTGGTGTTGCTGGAAGGACCATAGAATCATTTGATTCCAAAGAATCAAATGAGCTAGAGGATACTGGATCAAGCAGATGAAGTGGAGGGATATGGATGTCATCGCCGGGAAGAGAAGGTTGGAAGACAACCATAGTAGAGGTTTCTCCTTCCGGGGTGGTCTGAGTCTCAGGTGAAATCTCAACCTTAGGTGTATGCTTTTCAGGTGATAAAGAGGGAGATATTTCCTCAGTGTGAGTAGGAGAGGGAATAGGTTTAGAAGTAGTTTCTGGCTGTGGCTTTTGAGGTGAATCATCGATGATAATATGTGTGGTCTCGTGGGTATCAGGATCATCCACTGTGAATAAAATATCTTTCCCTTGGGGCTCAAGTGGATCAGAAACCAGAGGGGTAGATGGTTCAGCCTCAGGAATAGGAATGTCTGAAGGAGGGTCTACTGGAGGTAGTGGTGGTGCAGATGAGGAGGGACCGGAAGAAGGTCCAGGACTCAAGGAATCCAATCGTGCCAGGATCAGTCTCAATGTCTCTCCCTGGGCTCGTTGCTCTGCTAGCAACTCGTCATGTCTTCTATCCATTCTCTCAACCAATTCTCCCATTTTTGTGTTCATGTGGGTTATGAGTTCTGTATTTGTGTTGGCTATGTCCACATGAAAACCTCTGAGCATATTCTCCATAAAGTGCTGGAGAGTGGCATTGAGGAAGGATGGCGATGATGTGGAAGCAGCTGGAGCCGATGACTGAGTGTCATCCATCCTACTGGTCTCTGCCTCAGTGGCCTTCCGCTTCTTCTTGGACCCAGACTCCAGAGGGCCTTTGAGAGGGATATCTATGTTCAGTTTCCCAATCTGGTTCCTTCCGACCGGAGTTAACCTCTCAATTGGCTCTTTGCTATCCAAGTACCATATTTTGTTCTCTTTCAGAATTAGAGACACAATCTGAGGGTATGGCATTGGAGTTGTAGCTTTTCCATCCACCTTGTACCTTTTCATCTCTGAGAAGATATATTCACCCAGATCCTTCTGTTCCTTCAGAAGCAGTGAAGCAAACCACCTAAAGTCCCTATCGGAGAAGTGGGTATAGTTGTTGGCTTTGTTCACTAGGGACCTAGAGTAAATGTACCAAAGGACCCTATGGTGATCACACATATCACTCGGTTTAAAGTTTAGGGGGCCAACTAACTCACCGGGTTTGAGAATGGTAAAAATCTGATTTGGCTCAAGTTCAGAATATATATCATCAGGGGGGTTTTCAATTCCCAACCACAAATTAATTCTAGAGGGAGATATCAGTATCTTTTGACCTCTAACAGTGGTGGTCATTTCTTCCTCAACTGAGGTTCAGTTAGGCTCATCTATAATTTCTAGGTTGCAATAGAAATGGGTAATCACTTTAGTACAAAATGGTAACCTAATAGATAGCCAAGGCATAAATGGATCTAAATAAGGACTTAAGTCATGCTTCACTACCTCTTGAAATAACTTCAGATCAACGTAGTGTGTCTTACACACTTTTCTTCTGGAGAATTGTGTTAGGTACTTGGGAGACTCCACCAATTTGCCCACATTGAATCCCTTTGGAGGGGTAGTGATCTCTGCTTCTGGAATCTTGGACTTCTTGGAGGATTGACCCTTCTCCATTTGGTCAATGATCCCAGCCATTGCCTTTGCCACATTTTTGTCATATTTTGGCTTTTTGATAGGCTTTGGAGTAAAAGAGGGTGTAGAGGAATCAGAGGGAGGTGGTGAAGGAGATTTGGCACTCTTGCCTCTTCCAGTAGATGAACTCTTTTTGGATTGAGCCCTAGTCACAATGGGCTCTTTAATCACAACCCCTTTGGCTTTCGGTTGTGATTGAGTTTGAAGAGGAATTTTGGCTTTTGGTCTTGGTGTTAACTTTCTTCTCTTTTTAGGAGGAGAAGAAAGAGGATCAGAATGTTGTTGGGATTCAGAAGATTCTATGGGAGTAAGGTTTTTGGTTCTCATTTTTCAGGGAGATTGAAAACTGAGATTTTCTGAAAAACAGAGACACTTAGCGCGAAATAGGGCAAAGAGATTCTGAGCAAAATAGGAAGTTTTTGGACTTGAAATCAGTTGGGTTTTAACGGAAATGAGCCAAGGAAGCGATTGAGAAAATTTTTTGAAAGGGTGTATAGTGATTTACTCGAGGAGATTTTGTGGAAATGACCGAGTTTGCGCAAGATAAAGACCTAAATCCCGACTTTACTCGAGGCCTTACTCGAGTAACATTCAAGATTACTCGAGGCCTTCCTCGAGTGTTCATGCAGAAAAATTCAAAAATAATTCATTTAAATTGCGTACCTGGCATGAATAATATAGTAATTATCCATGGATGTTCCCTCGATCATTCATAGTCCATTTGGGTCAGTTTTGAGTCATTATTCAACACTTTGAGAATCTGAGCTCCGACATTACTCGAGGCCCTCCTCGAGTAAGCTTCAAGTTTACTCGAGGCCTGCCTCGGGTAAACAGCTTCTCAACTTCTGACTCTTCATTTCTTTGAAAACTGAACCGTTATATTTGAAAATCAAGTAACTTGATCCGTTACTTCCAGTTTTGGGGGCCATTACTCGAGTACATACTCGAGTAAGCTTCTACTTTACCTCAAGTTACTCCTCGGGTATTGCTTCTGTCTTAGCCATAACTTCAAGTTGGTACTCCAGTAAATGTGTCCTCTGATTATCTCTGTTTTTGTTTCCCAAAACAGAGTTTCTTTCTTCCTGCAAAACACGTTTCTATATACTCCGATGCTTAAGTTAGTAATCATCAAAACATTATCAAGTGACTTCATCTAATATTATGAAATGCTTAAATTTCTTATAACTCATTGGGATTTACCATTCCCAATTCTCTTCTAATGAATAGAAATTGATCTTTTGCAAGGGGTTTTGTGAAGATATCAGCTAGTTGAAGATGAGTAGGAATGAATATCACTTTCACATCTTTCTTTTGGACATGATTTCTGATGAAGTGATGTCTCACATTGATATGCTTGGTTCTAGAGTGTTGAACTGGATTCTTTGCCAAGCTTATCGTACTAGTATTGTCACAATAGATTGGTATTTCTTTGAGATAAATACCAAGGTCTTGTAGTTGTTGTTTTAACCATATCACTTGTGCACAACAACTTGAGACTGCAACATATTCGGCTTCTATTGACGAAAGAGACACTGTATTTTGTTTCTTGCTGAACCACGAGACAAGAGATCCTCCAAGAAATTGTCCTTGTCCACTGGTGCTCTTTCTGTCTGTCTTGTATCCTCCATGATCAGAATCTGAATAAGCAACTAAATATTCACTTCTTCCTTTGGGATACCACAGACCCAATTCTGGTGTGTCAGCAAGGTATCTAAAGATTCGTTTGACCGTTTCAGCATGTGATTCCTTTGGCGCCGATTGATATCTTGCACATATGCCAACACTAAATTGGATGTCTGGTCTGCTTGCCGTGAGATAGAGTAATGATCCAATCATTCCTCTATATTTTGTGATATTGTAGTCTTTCCCTTTAACATCAGCATCAAGCAACGTTGTTGAGCTCATAGGCGTGTCTGAGCCATTTGCTTCATCCATTCCATACTTCTTCAATAGCTCTTTTAAATACTTTGTTTGAGATATGAAGATTCCATTCTTTCTTTGTTTGATTTGCAAGCCAAGAAAGAAATTCAATTCTCCCATCATTGACATCTCAAACTCTCCCTGCATTATCTCAGAAAATTCCTTACATAGAGATTCATTAGTAGCACCGAAAACAATATCATCAACATATATTTGAACAATTAAAATATCATCACGTTTTCGATTTATAAATAATGTTGTATCAACTTTTCCCCGTACAAAACCTTGATCGATGAGAAACTTACTAAGCCTTTCATACCAGGCTCTAGGAGCTTGTTTTAAACCATACAAAGCCTTTTTAAGTTTGAAAACATGGTCCGGTTTAGTGACATCTTCAAAACCTGGAGGTTGTTCTACATACACTTCTTCCATGATGTAACCATTTAGAAAAGCACTCTTAACATCCATTTGATAGAGTTTGAATCCTTTGATGCATGCAAAGGCTAAGAGTACACGTATAGCTTCCAATCTAGCCACTGGAGCATATGTTTCCTCATAATCAATTCCTTCTTCCTGATTATAGCCTTTGGCCACCAATCTTGCCTTGTTTCTGACAATAATTGCAGATTCATCGAGTTTGTTTTTGAATACCCATTTAGTACCAATGATCGTATGATCTTTGGGTCGGGGCACCAAATCCCAAACTTGATTCCTTTCAAATTGATTTAGTTATTCTTGCATTGCTATGACCCAATCATTGTCTGATAGGGCTTCATCAATGTTAGAAGGTTCAATCTCAAAAATGAATGCAGAAAAACTTACTTCATTGAAAACTCTATTTCTGGTTTTGATCCCTTCATTCACATCTCCTATGACTTGATCTAAGGGATGACTTCTATTGTATTTCCAGGCTTTAGGTTGACCTAGGGATTGCTCTTCATCCTTAGTTTCATCAACCTCTGGAATAAGAGACTTAGAGATAGATTGATCATTTTCTTGATTTAAAACAACTTCCTGTTCTTCATCAATGGTTTTGTCAGAGGATTCAAATTCATCAAATACAACATGAATTGATTCTTCAACAACACAAGTTCTTTTATTGAAAATTCTATATGCTTTACTTCGGTTAGAATATCCTAGGAAAATTCCTTCATCAGTTTTAGAATCAAATTTTCCTAAGTTATCTTTACCATTATTATGAATGAAACACTTACAACCAAAGATGTGTAGATGAGCAATGTTTGGCTTTCTTCCTTTGTATAGTTCGTATGGTGTCTTTCCAAGTTTTGTTCTGATATATGCTCTGTTTGAAACATAGCATGCTGTACTCATAGCATCAGCCCAAAACACTTGAGACACATTCTTTTCATTTAGCAATGCTCTAGCCATCTCTGTGAGCACTCTATTCTTGCGTTCCACAACTCCATTTTGTTGAGGAGTCCTTGGGGCAGAGAAATTGTGATCAATGCCATTAGTATCACAATACTCTTCAAAGGCTTGATTTTCAAATTCTCCACCATGATCAGTCCTAATACCTGCAATAGACATACCTTTCTCATTTTGCACTTTCTTGGCAAAAACAATAAATTCTTCAAAGGTTTCATCTTTTGATGATAGAAAAATAACCCATGTAAATCTAGAGAAATCATCAACAATGACCAATGAATATAAGTTGCCACCAAGACTCTTTACTCTTGCTGGTCCAACTAAATCCATATGTAGTAATTGTAATGGTCTATTTGTTGAAATCTCATTTTTCAATTTGAAAGATGATTTAGTTTGTTTACCCTTTTGACACGCATCACAAATCAAGTCATTTTTTGAAATTAACTTTGGGTAAACCAAGCACTAAATCCTTTTTGAGTAATTTCCCTAGTTGATGCATATTAACATGAGCCAATCTCTTATGTCATAACCAGCTTTCATCGGTATTACTCAGAAAACAGTTTTCAGATTCATTTCTACTAATATCTAGAGTATAGCAATTACCTTCCCTTTTTGCTCTGAGCTTAGCCTTGATATTCTTCTTATCAAGCTGTAAGTCATTCTTGTTGATGATTAAACATTCTTCTGAGTCAAATATCACCCAGTTGTTTTTATCTGCACTTTGACTTACGCTCAGCAAATTGTGACACAAGCCTTCAACATAATATACATCTTTGACTTGTATTCCTTTGTCATTTTTTATTTCACCAATTCCTGCTATCCTTCCGGATTGATTTCCTCCAAATTTTACCTTTCCACCTTCTTTAGGTTGTAATGTGGTAAAACTTTCGAAATCTCCGGTCATATGTCTAGAGCATCCACTATCTATGTACCACTTGCTATTTTTGGATGCTTTGAGACATACCTGCAATCAATTGACTAAGTCTTAGGTACCCACATCTTTTTGGGTCCTTTAGGGTTAGTACAAATGATTTTCTGAATATATGAACCTTTAGGTACCCATTTGTAGGTTCCTATGGTTCCTTTCTTCTTATGAATGCATGAAGATGTATGATGTCCTTTTCTATTACAGTAATTACAAAATGCAAAAGGATTTGACGTATGCACAGAATGTTGAAAATAATTCAAATATGTCTTACCTCCTGCTTTCTTTCTTCCTTTTCTTTTATCCAATTTTGGATCATATCCAATTCCAGATCGATCATTTACAAATCGTTGGGCTTTTAAAATAACATTTAGCATCTCACTTCCTTGTGTAAATTTTTCAAGAGTTTTTGTGAGATCAATGTTTTTCTTTTTCAAAGATAAACAATTTTCACAATCCTTTCCCTTAAGTTCAGTTTCAAGAACTTTGTTTTTCTTTTTAATAACAATCAGTTCTTTAACTATTTTGATGAATTCAGAATGTAAAGCATTATATTCAGAAAGTAATTCATCATAGGTAGGTTCAGAATCATTTACCTCTTCTTCTGTTTCTTCTTGAGCAACAAGACATATATTAGCTACTTCTTCCTCATCACTTTCTTCATCTGAGGAGCTATCACCCCATATAGCAGATACAAAGGCTTTCTTTTTGTTGAAGAATTTACCTTTTCTCTTTTCTTTGCTCCTTTGGCTCAAATCTGGACATTCTGACTTGATATGTCCTGGTTTCCCACATTCATAGCAAATGATATGATCTTTGCTACTATTTCCTCCTTTCTGAAAATGTTTGAATCCTTGACCTTTCTTGTAGAACTTTCTGAATCGTTTTATGATTAGACCCATTTCGTCATCGTCGAACTCTTCATCCTCATCCTGATTCTCTTCTTTCGCTTTTAGAGCTAGACCTTTCTTTTTCTTATCGCCAATGTCATCTAGTTCTCTTTTGAACTTTAGCTTGCTTTCATATTCAGAAAGGCTTCCAAATAGAGAAGCAACTGATCTCATTGATTCTCCTTTTGCTTCTTCTATTGCAGTAACTTTTGCTTCCCACTCTTTAGAAAGAATATTCAAAATCTTTCGTACTTGGGTGTGCTGATCATAGACTTTCCCAAGAGCTGCAAGTTGATTAACAAGATGAGTATATCTAAGTTTGAATTCAAAAATTGACTCACCTGATTTCATTCGAAGTAAATCGAATTCGGTGACCAAGGTGTTGATTCGATTCTCCTTTATTCCCGAAGTTCCCTCATGAGCTATTTCCAGAGCTTCCCACATTTGCTTTGCTGTTGGGAGTGTGCAAATTCTGAAATATTCACTTTGACTCAAAGCGCTTTGTAACATCAAAATTGCTTTGCTATTGAGAGTGATGAGTTTCTTGTCATTCTCATCGTATTCCGCTGGCGTCTTTGGAATTTTCTGAGAATCTACAACCTTTGTAGGTTGATAATTTCCACTCTCAATTACATCCCATAGTCCATACTCAGTAGCCATCACGAACACTCTGAACTTAGCTTCCCAGAAAGAAAAGTGTTCTCTATTGAAACCAGGGGGTCTAGTGATGGATGCTCCGTCGGGAAGAATTCCTTCACCCATGCTTGCCATTGGATCCTTCTTAGGCTGTTAAACCTTAACAAGAAGACCTACGCTCTGATACCAAATGTTAGATCAAGCGTTTCACCCAAGAGGGGGGGTGAATTGGGTGATACTGAAATTTCTTTCGAAAATATAAAACTTTTACAAAAGAATTAAAACAGTAATGAGTAAGGAGAAATATCACTGAAGTGTACACCGGGAGTTATACTGGTTCGGTCACAACCACTTTGACCTACGTCCAGTCCTCAGAGCTTCTCTGAGAGTTTCACTATAGCTTCCAAGATTCAGTGGGTTCTTGACACCTCAGTACAAGCAAGTTCCTTACACCTGGACACTCGCTCCCCCTTACAGGTTGTAATCCAATCCCAACTCAAGGTTCCACAACCTTAAGTTATCTCAATAACAAATATTGAGTTTGAATGAAATATCTCTCTTACAGAGTAAATGATAATCACTGAAGCATAGAAATACAATTTCAACGTGAAAACAGAGCAATGAACTTAATGATACGTTCGTATGTGTGCTTGGTTGTTCTTCTCTGTTTGAAGGTTCCCATATATATAGGTATGTTGGTGATGACCGTTGGAACGTTTCCTTTCGTCCGTTGGTGAGTGCACAGCCACTATTGACTTTTCAAGTTTTTGAAAAATATCCGTTGGCGGTGGTTGGCATTTGAACGTTTCTTTTGACTTTCATCTCTTGATATGATTTCTTCATTGTTTCTCTGTAAATAGACTAAGAATACTAATACAATGAAAGGTTAATCATATAGGAAACAAATTGATAAAAATAAACTCTTGCAAGCTTCCAATTCAAGTCTATGATATGATTTTACATCATTGTCACTAGTTTGCTTAAACTCGTGATTTTGACAACCTTAATTGAGACCATTCTAGGGATCAGAGAAGAAAATGGGAAGATGACAGTCACACCCCAGGTATATATTTCTGTTTATTGTTGTTGTTGTTGGTGGTGGTGGTGGTATTATTATACCTGAATATTTTATTGAAAATCTATCAGGATGAATAAATAAGTATTTTTTGAGTAATAAGGAAAAGTATACAAATCTATAAATAGTTAAATATGAAAAGAATTTACTTTTTCAATGTTATATGCCTGATTAAATATTTTAAATACATAATGTTGCCATTATAAAAATAAGTTAGGATTAAATTTTTTTTTATCTGATTTCCTACAGCTAATTAAATTAATTAATGAAATTTTAACACTGAAGGCCTTTTTTATTTCATAATAAGATAAATATCCATTAATACTCGCTCTGGTCACCGAATTACACAATTTAAAAAAATAATTAAAATTTAAAATAATAAATCTATAAGAAATGAAATCTTTTAGCCGAGTGTAAAATGAAAAAAGACAAAAGATGAAAATTAAAGAACCCAAACTCGGCCCACAATAACAACACATAAAATATTTCCAAAAGAGATGGCTCCGACAATCAATCTTATCATCTTCTGATACTATGGCAGAAGCATCCCGAGATGGCACTTTATTAAATAATATTACTATGATTTTTAATATAAAGTATATTTATTTAATTTAATTATATTAAATAAGTTAGGGAAAATTCCAAAAAACTACATTGGAAAATAGAAAAAGACATTTCAGTACAACGAAAATGGGAAAGGACAATTCAGACGGGTGTCAGATTTTGAGAGGAATCTGTCATTTTGAAATCTCGGCCAAATTACAAAAATGCCCTTCAACCCTCAGTCGAAATAACAACATGGGAGTTGTTAATGGCGAGATAGGTGTTGTTATTAGCCCTGAAACTTGTTAATTGTGAAAGAAGAAATTGGAGTTGTTAATGTGAAATTCAAAGTTGTTAATGGTGAGATAAGTGTTGTTATTTGCCTTGAAACTTTTTTAGTATGAAAGAAGAAATTGAAGTTGTTAATATCGAATCCAAAGTTGTTAATGGCGAGATAGATATTGTTATTGACCCTGAAACTATTTTAGTGTGAAAGAAGAAATTAGAGTTGTTAATGTCGAATCCGGAGATGTTAATTAAGAGATAGGTGTTGTTATTGGCCTGAAGCTTTTTAATTGTCAAAAAAGAATTGAAGTTTTTAATGGCGAATCTGGAGTTGTTAATTACGATGATCATGTTGTTATTCTGAAGTAGGGAATGAAGGGTGAAGGGCATTTTCGTAATTTGGCCTAGATTTCAAAATACAGATTCCTTTCAAAATCTGTCACCCGCCTGAATTGTCCTTTCCCATTTTCGTTGTACTGAAATGTCTTTTTTCATTTTCCAATGTAGTTTTTTGAAATTTTCCCAATAAGTTAATTAAATTAGTTAATATGATGTACATTTCTAAAACACAATAGTCACATTTCTTAATTCCGTCGTTCTCTCACCTGCTGGATTATTGTTGAGGGAGAATCAATAGAGGTAAATAAGAAAAAGATGGACAAATTTAAAATTTTTATCTCATATTTAGGATTAAGATTAATTTTCCAAATATATTTGATATTAGGTAGTAGAGAGAGTAGGAAGCATCAATCAAATGCCTCCCTTCCGTTTTTTCATTACTTCAGTAACTTTCAAAACTTCTAGCATTGGCTAAAGACAACTCTCCTGCAATTTCATAAAGATATGAATTTTGAGGTTTTACATTGGATGATTCTTGGAAAAATGACATCAAAATCTCAATTAAGGAAAATAATATCAGAAAAATCCTATAAGTTGTCAATAGTAGTTCTTTTACTCTTTCACCTATCAATTTTTACTCTTTCACTTGTTATTGACAAGTTGTAACACTTTTCTTATTATTATTATTTTTTTACTGGAACTTTCGTGCCATTTTTCGATGATTATTTTTCACGATATGATCTGACGGAAAAGGAATGCTGCATTGCCTTCCTTTCAAGACATCAACTCTCTTTTGAAGTTTTTTGTCTTCTTTTCTGTTCATGTGGCCCCCTCCCCCCATTGGCGAACCTTTTTCCTTTTCTTAGCAATTGTCCTTGTTTCTTTTCTATTTTGTAACTAATGTATAACTCAGTTATTTTGCTAATATCATTTTCATTATTCATAAAAGACAATAAAATATCGAGAATAGGAATGAGGGTTAATGTCCCTTTTCTATTGCAATGTAAGTGGACGTAATGCAGACTTGAGGATTAGACAACACTTATATACTCCCTCCGGTGCTATTTATAAACAACTTTCTTTCTATTGAGGGTGTGTTTGTGATAGCGTTTTGAACAGTCAAAACGCACTTATTACGCAAGCCGAGAAAAAACTCCTCTCACATACTTACCTCGTATACCGTGAATCACGAATTATAAGCACGTTTTGGACAAAAATAAGCTCTTCCAAACGAGCACTGAGACTAACCCTTAATATAAACATTTTTTTTGTCTCCAAATTTAAATTACTTTTTCCTTTTCTACCACTATTAAATATATATCTTTATATTAATGAACCACTAATTATCTTTCATTCAATCATTTATTATCCATTCTCTCTTATATTTTTTACGTATTCTCTCTCCTATACTCTTGTCATAAATAAGGGTATATTTGGAAAAGACATAATATTTTTTACACATTTATTATTTTTAATTAATCTTAACTTCTAGTTCATTTTGTGAAATCAGAAAACAAAATTGCTTATAAAAGGACCCGAAGGGAGTGTATATATATATATATATGAAAAATATCATCAATTACCCAATGAAGATTCTTTCTTTTTCAAGGTCCACATAATTCGCTAAAACATAATTTACCGGAATACTGGATATGAAAAGAAGAAAAATGAGAGATCCAGACAGATTGTTGCAAGTGGGGTCATGTTTCGTGTAGTGACAAGCTATATTATATACATCAAGTATAGGACTATAATCATAACGACATGGTGAATACAACATTTCCCCCTCAAGATCAAATGATCAATCCTTCATTATCATGGTTGCTCGTCTATATAACAATCCAAAGCCACACAGCCACAAATTGACACAAAGTTGAAATGAATAAACAGAACAAACCAAACAACAATTAAGACAAGTTCATCTGTAGCCATGCGATCCATGCCAAGAACAGTGCATTACCATAATCAGAATCAAAATCAGAATCAGAATTAGAAAGCATAAAACAAGGGAGAAATTCCCAGTTTAATTTCAGCAAGACTTAGTTTCCAAGAAAGTTCTGATGCAGCCACCATTTTGACTCTACCTTATTCTGATGGAAGCAAGTGTTGTGTTGAGTTCAAGGATGATGGGTTAAGTATGTATAGTGAGACAGCAAAACTATTCCAAAAACATAAGACTTAACTTAATCTTAACAAATGTCACCGTACAGATTATTCTGTGATCTGAAGAAGAGTCTGAAAGCTAAATAAGGGTTGTAAGGCAGAAACAACAGGACAGATCAAGCTTTTGCTAGTTGCAAATAGCAGAATCATGGGGAAAACTTCAATTTTGATGTGTATAGAGGTGAGCAAACTGATATTATAGATAGGTCAAATAAAGCAAGAAACAACTGACATTGAATATTTACATTATCATTCTACATAACATAACTAAAGGGCATCAAACATCATCATTACATAATGATATAGACTAATATGGATTAACTTCCACCAAAATATTTAAACAGAGCAAAATTTGCATTGTAACAATTAACCTTTAGGATCAAGGTTCTTCGTAGCGGCCGTTGCCAACTGGTACAAGGCTTTCCACATGACTGAAAACATCAGGAAGATGGCCACATCTGGGGATAACAAACATCTTCAATTCATTATTAGAGATATTGATCAAATATAGACCAACATTTTGTTCATCATTTTCCATTTCATGTGCACACTCATTTGTAACTCCAAGCATACCAACATCAATGCGTAATTTCATTCCTCCAAGTGGTCCCAAAACGTAACATGGATGTTACTCCATTTCTTAGTCCAACTCCATTTCTCTAAAGATGAACCTATATCCTCCACTAACACCCACAAATCAATCAAAGAATATAAACAGTGTGGAAATTCACCAATCCTAGTGTGTTTAAGTATAGGAAACTTGTCCCCATGCGCAGTAAACTGAGACAATCAATCGTTTGATTTCATTTTTATATTACTGGCTAATTAGAAATGACCTGAATATCTCTCTCTCTCTCTCTCTCTCTCTAAACAGAATTTCTTATTTACTGTAGTTTCTATTTTATTTATGTGGATTCCGTTATACTCTATTCATTGTTTTAAGAGAGCTAATTTAATCAACATTAGATGTCGGTTTGTTATAGCTGCATATATTGAGTGTACGTTTGGAATAGTTTATTTTTGAGCAATAAGTGTTTATAAATCATAATTCACGGTATATGAGATAAGTATGTGAGAGGAGTTTTATCTCGGCTTGCGTAATAAAGACTTATTTTTTAAGAAAACGCTGAACCAAACAAGCATTCTATTATTTGTTGGCATCTTAAAGTCAGGTTATTGCAAGTTGTAACTATTTTATACTTATTCGGATTTTAAATATAAGGGCTAGATAAGGATTTTTTTATCTTAAATATAAAACCTCAATAGACTCTATCTTCTAAATTTATAATCCATTTTTCAAAATATTTGATTGCATATATTATTAAGGTGATTTCCATTAAAAGTAATTCTATCTTATACATATGAATATATGATTGAATAGGGTGTTTTAGGAAAGTCAGCACACATTTATTATAAATAATTAACTTAACTAGTTTTTTTAATTTCAGTAAATTAGCTATCAAACTCTTACTATATTAAATACTGAATGTAGTAGTATTAATTTTGTATTTATTAACGTTTTTCACACGGCATAGTTTTGTATTTATTCTCTTGCTCTTCTTTGTTCCACCGATTTTACCGCTAACCCCTTCAACTTTCGATTGTTCATTCCTCCAGAAGCTACAGAATTGAAGATGGGTCTCTATGTTTGAGGTTCCCCTACTTGTCGAAAACTTTGTACGGTTTCTTACAAATTCAAACTCACGTCAAGAGTTTTTGTTTATTATTTTAAGAAAAAAATAATTGACTATCTGTGCCAATGACGCTTTAAAATCAGATTTCAACGAAATATTAGTGGGTCATGATAAAAAACACAAAAAATCTGTACTCATATTATTTCAGATAAAAACAAAAGTAATTTTCATAATTAAAGTTGATTTTCTGTTCAGCTTGAAATACATCAATTATATATTACGGAGTACTTCTAATTCAGGCAAGGTACTTTTCACCTTCATAAAGCCTGCATTTAACAAGATTTAAGGCTAAAAGAAGTTTTAGTAATTTAGAACCTGGAAATTGGGCCTAGGCCTGAGTTCTTTAAGGGTTAGACTTACGATTTAAAGGTTAAAACAGAAATCGGGTTGAAAAGAGCCGGTCTTGTAGGGCTGCAGGCCCTGAAGGGCTGGCCCTTTTAAGCCCGTTTAATATTTTTTAAAAATAAATTAATATATATAATATCATTATATTAAATTATCAATATGAGAAACACCTAATTATTTAATAAAGTATTAGTAACAAGTAAACACTTATTAAATAGTTTGATATATTTTATTTTCTACAATAGTTTATTCATTTACACTTTAAAAAATAGGTTAATTTAGACATTAGACGATTATTTTAACTAAAAACTTGTGATTTTTAAAAATAACATATCTCAATTTAAAATAAAATAATAAATAAATTCTAAAACTTGAAAAAGATTTTTTTTAATTAAAATAAGTTCATGCCCATTTAGGGTCGAGCCCGTGAAAGGCTAGCCCTATAGGGCCGCGGACTTTAAAAATTTGGGGTTTTTTAGGAAGCGTGCCTAAACGTGCCGGCCCGTTTAGGCCCGAGCCCATGAAGAGTCGGCCCATATTCCCAGCTCTACGTAGTATGCATGATGTCATTATACTCTTTTTTTAATATATATTATCAACCATGTCCAGTTCAAGACTTGTAGCTACCTTTCTTAATCCAAATGTCTCTTCTAGAATTCAAGCTCGAAACCCAGATGGATCTAGCAGGGTCTTACACCACTGGACCAACTCTATGTTGACTGATGTCATTGTACTTTATTAAATCTAAATCTTTAGATATATATATATATATATTGTTAAATTGATCATGTTCAATAACTTTATTATCTGTTCAGAAAAGAAATTTCTTAATATTCTTATATTATATCTTAGGAAACTTCTTGGGTCACAGGAAGAAAATGAAAGGAAGGAAAGTTACTCAAAACTTAATTATTGATGTTGATGCCCAGACTTGCATGAACCGCAGAAAGGAAAGAATACACCATACTCTCAAGAATTATTCCCTTCATGATTAAAAATTAATTACTAATAAATATAGGATGATGATTGTCTCATTGCAAGAGAGACTTCCTGTTTGAATTGGTACCCACTGCCTGTATTTGACTTTAAAAGTTCCTTCTTAGGTAAATAATTCACCTTTATGTTACATATGATAATATTCTTTAAAGTTTAAGCTTTTGATTACAATAGTACTCCCTCCTGTTCTTAATATAAGAGTTTGATAACTAAATTGTATAGATTTAAAAAAATAGTTAAGATGATTATTTGTAAAAAATGTGTGATGATTTTCCTAAACTACCCTTTTTAATCACCATTTGCATTGAAAGTCCTTGATGAAATAAATTTGAAAGACAATAAATTAAAGTATTATTTTCAGGACTAAAATAAACCACCAACTAGATCCTATAATTAGGACATGAAAGAATACCTTTGAGTGCCGTGATTCAATGCTAAATTGCTAATTGCTAGTTTTTGAGTTGAACACCACAGATTTTAGAAGCTCCAACTTCAAAAGATTCAAATTCTTGAAAAACTAATGCACATGTAGCGAGACATGTGACAAGTTTCTAGTTATGCAAAGCTAAACTTGCTGCAAATAATTATGAAAGATTCGAAGTAAGAACATAAGTTATATCACAAACTGATTCAGATTGTCCATGCTAAGCAGAAACATGACTCATCTGGCTATTGAGCAGATCTTGATGCACCGAAACCCGGCCTGCTCTTCCTGGTGCGAGCATTCGTATGTGTCCGTTGTCCTCGGCAAGGTAACCCGTCCACATGTCTAAAACCCCTGTAGCACTGAATACTGACCAGCCTTTCTATATCTTTCTCAACACACCTTTTCTGATAAGACCAAAAGCAATTGTGTTAGACACATTACGGAACTAACACACGAGTTTTCACTGAGGTAGAGAAATTTTCGTTAGAAGATATAGTCACAGAGATGGTACCAAGTCGTTTCCGAGCATGTACTTGGAAAGTAGTTCTCGAAGGGAATATAACTCTCTCTTACTTAGGTCCTTGACAAATTTGTTCTCAACCCCAAGCTCACAGACAATATGGTGAGCTTTGGAACGGCCAATTCCATGAATGTGCTGCAAGGCATACTGGAGGCGCTTGTTGTCCGGGATCTCCCCTCCAACACCACCTCCGATGTTTATATATTGCACTCGTACACCACGAAGCTGCATTAGTTAAGAGAATAGAAAAGGATGAGATTAATCCCCTGTTTGGTTGCTGAGAATTGAAGACAACTAATTCACACAATAGTAGACAACGGATAGGCTCCTCGAGAAACTGGATTCATCTAGGTCTGAGTGAACAATCTTGCTAGATAAAACAGGGTTGAACAACAGAAGGGTAGATCCTAGGTTTGGCGTCTAAAGAACAGCAAGAATTATATGTGCAAAATTAGCAATGGTCTTATTGATGCCTATTACACCCTAAATACAATGCTTGACAAATGAAAGCAAAGAAATGTGACTTTGGGAGCACAGTGCTCAACTGGGCTAACTTGGAGATGTGAGACAGCGATGATTACACATGCGCACCCCAATAATAAGCCGCTAAGAGAAATCAAGCATTAAAATAAATCTTCAAGAAAAACAAACCCTTGGCAAAGTCATAAAGCATGCAATTTTTCTACTTCAGATCTATTGGTGATGGAATTAAAACAAAATAGAATTACAAAACTCAATCAAAGCTAAAAGTTGTGTTGGATTTCAACAAATCAAAATAGGAAGGTAGACACTCACTGATAAAGTTTGGCGAAGCTGGTAAATAACATCAGAAACAATTCCAGAAGAACCACGCACACCGAACATTTTGCAGAATTTGTTTTACAAGGTCCAACACTTACAATGGAAGAGGTTCGTCCAACAAGCGATGACACCACCACTACTTCCCTCTAGTCTGTTTACAGTGACGAAACTGAGAGGCAAAGCAGGTTTCAGAGAAATGTCTGTTTTTTGCAACCTTTTATTGTGACAGGAATAAGACAGAGAAATTTGCATAGAAGGCAGAAAAAAAAGGAAGAAAGCAATCAAAACCATTTATCTCTATTAGATATGTCACCAAGCATGCAAGTGCCCATAATTGTTTACAAAAGAATGACAATAATAAACTGTGGCAATTAGTGATCTTTCAATTTCATCTTGCAATTTATGCTCACGAAAAGTGTTGCCTAGAGTGCGTAAAGTGCGCAATTAATTGTTTCTTTCAGTAGCTTCTAAATTCACAGATCAGTAAGCAGCAGGAAATAATTTAAGCGCAAGCTTCTAAATTGCCAGACACAAATCGAGCCAAGTCATTTACCAGATCATGCATCAGAAAATGATGATAATATAAAGAGGTTAATAAACAAAATGCCAATACTCAAAAGATCCAACGCCGCACAACAACACAATCCAAAGAATACGAGTCGCCAGTAATCAAACTGATGGGGGCAGTAGTATAATAGCCAATTACACACCGTTCAAGCAAAAACCAGTAATCAAAGTTTTTTTTTTTTAAAAAAAAAAAATCCCAGATTCAGAGCATCAAATTCAAACCTTTACACGACCAGATTAAACGCCAAATTAAAATGAAAACTTTAAAACAAAGCAAGAAACAGTGCGACGGCGTCCAATACGGGGTTGAAAACCACGCAGGGAACAGACGATGCCGTGAACAATTAATCTCACCGAATTTTGGGAGAAGACAAAGCCTTAGGGTTCGAAACTTCTTCAATACTTGCTGGGGAACAACCACACAAGGCTAACAAGTAACAACGGTGGACGATGTCCGGCAGCGAGTTCGACCAAGTGTGGAAAATGGAATAAGGTAGTGTTTGGATGTATTTTGAAATTAAAAAGTACATAGCCTGAAATTGGAGTGTGCCTGTGTGCGTATGTATTATTCATTTATTTGTCAGTGTTTGGAAAATAACATGATGTACTCTTGGAAAATTAGGCCCAAATCTAAGGGCGTGTTTGTTTTGAGGGGATTGTAGGAGAGGGAGGGGATGGGAGGGGAGGGACAAGTGGGGAAATTATAATTTTAGACAAAAGAAATCTAAAATTTATCTTCTCATTTTTTTAAATTTTGGGTTCCTACCCAAAATTTATTTTCTCATTCTTTTTAAATTTTGGATTTCAGCTTAAAATTTAAATTCCTTCAACCTAAAAAGGTAATTTACCACCCTCTCATTTCCTCCCACCCCTCCCCTCCCCCCAAATCAAACACACCGTAAAGGTAATAGGATCAAAATACAAATAATAGAAAAGTTTGGACTGATAACTATGATATTCCTTAATTATTATAATTTGTATTATTAAACCCATACATATTAGTGGATTGATATCTTTAAGTTTACATCAACAAAAAGTGCTAACTTAGAGCTCGTTTGTTTCAACCTCATTGTATGCCTGCAATGGTAATCATGATAGCATTACCAAGAGAAGAGTGTTTGGTTGCTATTTAGCATGGTAATAGGGTTTACCATGGTAATGATGATTACCAAAAAATTGGTAATCCTCATTCATACCTCCCCCGATGAAATACTAATAAAATTTGCTGGAATGGCAATTATTTAATATAATCATTTTATATTTTAAAATTTATGTATGATTTACAGAAGGAAAATTCATTAACTACTCACGGTTTTCTCTCTTCCCTTCTCACTATTAGAAAAAACACTTTTAATACCAGTTGAAATTGGCTTTTTAAATTTGGTTTAGGTCCGATCACCGGTTTAAGAAGTCTATCACTATTAAGATTGGACCTACGATAGGTGTTAAAAGTTACCCTTCAAATCGGGTGGTTAGATAACCGATGTTAAAAAGTTTCAATTTATAATAATAAAAAAAATCCACCTTTTAGACCAGGTAATTTCATACCCCATCTAAAAGAGGGGCATTTTTTTTTTAAAAAAAATGTACGCTTTATTTTGTTTCATAGAAGTTGTATTGGATATTATTATTATATCTAAAAACTATATTACACAAATAAATTCTACAAACAAAGACAGCCTAAAAACAAGAATGCAATCGACATAAAAAATAAATATAACTAATAACCATGAATCTAAAGCATTATATTATTAGATAATTAGTGAATCATAATTTTGGTATTTGTTTTTTCAAGTTTTACATTTTTTTCTTGCATTTTCCCCACATCCAAAAAAATTAGATGATTTTTTAGTGTTGGATTTAGTGGATGCAATTTTAGGCCAGCATCTCCATGGTGTTGCATGATTTATATTGTGAGCATCCCTACAGTTGAATACGGCTACTAATGGATTAGCTGCTAGGTTGCCATATTTATGTATTTTTATCCTTTTGCACCTCAAATATGAAATGCTCTGCCTTACCCTAATCTCAGGTGATAAAGGAGAATATTCTTATTCAATGAACCTAAGTATAATAGAGTTAATATACAAATATGATAATTGAATTTTATATATGTGAATATGATCTCGTGGGGAGGTTTTGGTTAAGAAGGAAACCAAACTGAAGGCCAATAAGAAGGAAGTAAAAATTGACTAGGTGGAAATACTAGTGACAGGGTGATGATTAATAACTCTAAATTGGATGATGAAAAACATAAGGCTAGTGATCTAAACTTGAAAGGACAGATTTGTTGACCTAAATGACCTACCGTTGATTGTAACAATTCACTCATTTAAAAGTTGATTTGCCTAATCATTACTAGGTTATCTAGCTTAATGAATTTTTTCTTCCAAGACTAGTATTGGCACTATCTTTTCTATCATTTAATTTAGACATCTTAATCATCAACTTATCAATAGTAACTCCACCTAGACGTATAGCTCCTTATTGTTGGTCTTCACTTTGATTTCCATCTCAACCAAGATCTCATCACACGACCAAATTCAACCATACAAAATAGAATTCTCAAGTTTGTATATTAACCATGTTAAACTCAGCTTCCTTCAAAAAAAAAAAAATTCCACCTTTATCACCTAAAACTAAGGTAGGCCAGAGCCATATTCTATCTCAAATCTCAAAAAAACTAAAATGCCTAAGATTAGTAAACTTAGCACTTAATCTAAGGGTTACCGCAATCGACTCTATGGATGACTCATGATACAAATCATGCATCTACAGCTCTCATATGTCAGGGTTAAAATTACAATCGATACTCCCACCCAAACACTTCATAATCATCTAAGCCCTTTCAAGGAGGGGGCCTCCAAACAGAAAAAAAAAAAAGAAACTTGAAAATAATAAAGGCATGGCAAACCAGATTCAATGAACATACATGTATGCAAACTTTTACTGCATACAATAACTACAACAACTACAAAGAATATACAACCAGTAGAAAAAAATCTAAACCAAGAAATTCATAATTAACATACCAGTGGAAGGAAGGATTTTTTTTTTTTTCTAAGTCTTACAGGAATGGCTTGTGATATATGTTATAAACAATAACTTTTTGCTTAAAGGTTGAAACTTTTTCATCAAAAATAGATTAATAACACAAGATAGATAATTATCATCAACAAGAAATATCAAAAGACATAAATTTTTCAATAATCATCACCTAAAGGCGACAGTATACATGTATGAAATCAAAATTACATCAAAATATTATATATGATGATGATCGTCCACAAAATAACAACTACATTAAAATATTATATCAATAGTGGGGGTTCTTGAAACCCAGGCTGTAACCCCCTATCTTGAAAGCCATGAATATGGTTCGAAAATGTGTTATAAAATAAATGGGAAACCAACGGATAATTTAAAACTCATTAGAGGTCCCAACTTCAAGACAAGATTTGGTCATGTGATAAAGTGAGTGTTCAAAAACTTTTTAAAACATGATTATCGTGGTCTTGTTTCTACTTTATCAAATATGTTTGGCTTGCTCAGTTCGGTCCATTCAGTAATATCAGAATGCTCAACAAAATTTCCTGACTAGTGCGAACCCACAAGGGAAGATCCCATGAACCCACAACCAATCTGAAATATACACACCCTAAGAAAGCTAAACACAGATTGACAATCCACTTAAGCCCTTGAACACGAAAGACCAAGGACCTGAAGTGTTGGAAGATGCCACAAGGTTGATCAAGCCTTGATAAGTCTATTAATTCTAAAAAGAACCCTAGAGAGAATCCACTCTCAAGAAACAAAGTGCATAAGTGCAACTTTCATTTATCATTCAAATCTAAAGTGTGTTTTACTAATGAAGAAGCACCAAGTATCCATAGGAAAATATGACCTAATTGCAATAATTGCAACTGTGAACATAGCAAATACAAAGTCTAATACCATGTGCTAGGAAACCTAAAAGTATAATACAATGAACCCAAAAATCTAATACAATCTTCTAGAAAATGTAAAAGTCTAATTCAGCATGCCAGAGAACCCAAAATTCAAATCTGCCAACTAACTATTGATTTTCACACAAATAAATTCAAGAAATGTAGTCAACAATTAAGGCTCAAAATGTGCTTATTTAGGTCCAAATGAGTCCTCCTATGTGTAGTACTAGGTCCAAGCTCTTCAGTTTCAAGTCTGCAAGCCCAAAACTTAATCAATATCTCCATTTGCAGCGTATATGAAATTAGTGACGTTTTCATTATTTTTGTCCGCTTTAACCCAATTGCTACTTGCTTTGTCCAAGTATCTTGCACTAGCCCATTTAATGCTTCTTTAATTTGTTTGGCTCTTGCTCTTATGATTGGTCCACTTGGAATTTGCAAAGGATCACTTGAATTTGAAGGCACAACTTGCTGGATCATATCATTCCCTCTATCCTCAAAAGGATTCGTCCTTGAATCTTCACCTACATCAAAAGGAGATAAATAAGCTACATTAAAAGTAGCACTAATAAAATACTCACCGGGAAAATCAATCTTGTAAGCATTATCATTTATTCTTTCAAGTACTTGAAATGGACCATCTCCTCTTGGAGCTAATTTTGATAGCTGGAAATCTTTCTTTTCTCATATGCACCCACACCCAATCTCCAGGTTAAGAAAGAACACGCATTCTTCCTTTGTTGGCCTTAGATGGATAATGTTTATTTTTCTTTTCAATTTGCTATTTCACTCGCTAATGAAGTTGTTGCACTATTTCAGCTTTCTTTTTCCTACAAGACCTGCTCTCTCATCAATAGGCAATGGTAATAAATCTAAAGGAGTTAATGGATTAAAACCATATACTATTTTAAAAGGAGAATAATCAGTAGATGAATACACACTTCTATTATATGCAAATTCAATGAATATAATGGCAAGCAATCTTCCCAATTTTTCAAGTTCTTTTGAATCACAATTCTGAGTAATTAAGACAAGGTTATGTTAACAACTTCAACTTGTCCATCAGTTTGTGGATGACAAGCAATAGAAAATAACAATTTAGTACCAAGCTTTCCCCACAAAACTCTCCAAAAATGAATCAAGAATTTGGTATCCCTATCAGAAATAATACTTTTAGGGACGCTATGAAGCCTCACAATTTCTTTAAGAAACATATCAGCAATATATGTGGCATCATCAGTTTTATAACATGCAATGAAATGTGCCATTTTAGAAAATCTATCAACAACCATAAATATGGAATCCATTCCTCTTTCTAACCTAGGGAAACCCAAAACAAAATCCATTAATATGTCAATCCAAGGTTCACTACGTATAGGTAAATGAGAGTATACAAATCATGTGGCAAGACTCTAGATTTAGCCTTTTTACATGTTATGCATTTAGCACAAATTCTTTCCACCACACATTTCATTTTAGGCCAAAAGAAATACTCATACAAAACATCCAAAGTCTTTTTCACACCAAAGTGACCTATTAAACCACCCCCATGTGCTTCTCTAACAAGCAATTCACGCAATGAACATTGAGGCACACACGGTCTATTTTCTTTAAACAAGTACCCATCAACTATGTAAAATTTATCAAATGCTTTCTTTTCACCAGCAAGGAATAATTCAGCAAAGTCAGCATCATTTACATACAATTCCTTAATATATTCAAAGCCAAGCAACTTAGTATTAAGAGTTTAAAGAAGAGTATACCTTCTAGATAATGCATCAGCAACCACATTCTCATTACCTTTCTTGTATTTGATGACATATGGAAATGTCTCAATAAATTCCAACCACCTTGCATGTCTCTGTTCAGCTTACCTTGAACTTTAATATGCTTCAAGGATTGATGATCAGTGTGAATCACAAATTGTTTGGGCCAAATGTAGTACTACCAATTCTCCAATGCTCTTTTAAGTGCACAAAGCTCTTTGTCATAAGTTGGATACTTCAAGGCTGTTCCATTTCACTTTTCACTAAAATAAGCAATTGGCTTTCCTTCTTGCATTAAAACAACTCCTATTCCAACTCCGTATACATCACATTCAATCTCAAAAGTTTTGCCGAAGTCAGGCAATACTAATACAGGTACAGAACACAATTTTTTCTTAAGGCCAATGCATGCATCATCTTATGCTTTATCCCATTTAAAACCAACATATTTTTTAATGACTTCAGTGAGTGGTGTAGCAAATGTGCTAAAATCCTTCACAAATCGCCTTTAAAAACTAGCCAAACCATGAAAACTTCTTACCTCAGTTATGCTTTTAGGTGTTGGTCATTCTTTTATAGCTCTTATCTTTTCCTCAACAACTTCTATTCCCTTAGCACTCACCACAAAACCAAGAAAAACAATTTTGTCATGCAAAAATCACACTTTTTCATATTTGTAAACAGTTTCTCCTTCCTCAAAACATCAAGCACGTAGCGCAAATGATTCAAATGTTCATCCAAATTCTTACTATAAATCAAAATATCATCAAAATAAACCACAACAAATTTCCCAATGAAAGCAAGCAAAACATGGTTCATTAATCTCATGAAAGTGCTAGGTGCATTAGTTAACCCAAGTGGCATAACTAACCATTCATACAATCCATGTTTGGTCTTGAAAACAGTTTTCCACTCATTCCCTTCTCTCATTCTAATTTGATGGTACCCAAATTTCAAATCAATCTTAGAAAAGACAATAGAACCATGCAATTCATCAAGCATATAATCTAATTTAGGAATGGGAGGCGATACCTTACAATGATATTGTTGACGGCTCTACAATCAATGCACATCCTCCAAGTTCCATCTTTCTTTGGAACTAAAAGCATTGGAATTGCACAAGGGCTCAAACTTTCTCAACATATCCCTTTGCCATGAGCTCACTCACTTACTTTTGAAGCTCTTTTGTTTCTTCAGGATTGCTTCTATATATTGGCCTATTAGGAATTATTACTCCAGGAATGAAATCAATTTGGTGTTCAATTCCTTTAATAGGTGGTAAACCTGGTGGAGTTTCTTTAGGGAACACGTCATCAAATTCCTGCAACAAAGAACTAATAACACTAGGAAAGGAAGAGTTAATGTCATTAGTGTTAAAAAAGGATTCCTTGTAAACAAGGAGAAGCAAGTGTGTTTCAGCTAGAAAAGCACTTCTCACTTCACTTTCTTTTGCATAAAAACTCATTTTCTTCTTTTCTTTTCTCTCTTCACTCATTTCCCTTTTCTGGATTTCTTTTTTTAACTTTCATATTTTCTCTCTCTTTTTCACTCTCTTTTCTTTTCTCTCTCTTTTCATCTTGAGTTGATCCTCATATACTTGCTTTGGAGTCAATAGTATAAGAGTCACAGGTCTACTGTTTATTACAAAAGAATATCTATTTATAAACCCTCTTGACTTTTCTATCAAACTCCCATGGTCTTCCTAAAGGTATATGTGCGGCATGCATAGGAACAACATCACACAATATTTCATCAAAATATTTGCCAATTGAAAAAGAAACAAGAACTTGCTTATCAACTTTAATTTCCCCACATTCATCAACCATTGTAGCTTGTTTGGTCTAGGATGTCTAATGGTAGGAAAATTCAATTTCTCAACCAATGTAGTGCTTGCAACATTTGTTACACTCCCACCATCAATTATCAAACTACAAACCTTATTATTAATGAGGCAACGAGTATGGAAAATGTTTTCCCTTTGCTCATTCATCTCATCTTCCTTTATTTGGCAATTCAAAGCTCTTCTAACCACAAGGCATTCTCCTTCCAAAGCATATGTAACCTATCATCACTAGCATCTTCAAGTGAGGGCATGGAATCATGATCACTCACACTTTCAGTCACAACTTCACTATTTTTAAGAATCATAACTCTCTTGTTGGGGCATTGAGAAGCTATATGACCTATACCCAAACATTTGAAACACTTTATATATCTATTTCTAGAAGTTTGGGAATCAGATTTACCTTTGCTCTTTGATGTAGCTTCTTCTTTGCTTTTAGTTGTCTCCTTTTAGAAAGTCATTTCTCCTTTCTTCCAAATTTGTTTTTGTGAAGAACTTGATCCAAAATGGAATTTTGAAGCTCCTTTATACTTGAGTTGCTTCCCTACCTTAATTGCTATATGCACTATGTCCTCCAGCTCCACATAATGTTGCAATTCCACTATGTCGCAATTTCTTTGTGAAGCCCATTCAGAAAACAAGTAGTTGTAGCTTCTCTGACTTCTTGCATATGAGCTCTTATCAAAGCTAACTCTATCTCTTTATAATATTCCTCTATACTCCTAGAGCCTTGTGTAAGGGTCTACAACTTTTGATAAAGCTCCTTATAGTAATGGTTAAGAATAAATCTCTTCTTCATTAGAGTTTTCATTTCCCTCAATGTTGCTACGGACCTTTCACCATTATTCCTCCTATTAATGCCCAATTTATCCCACCAAACAATGGCATAATAAGTGAATTCTATTGCTGCCAACTTTACCTTTTAGCCTCTGAATGATTATGGCACTCAAAAATCATTTCTATCTTCTTCTCCCACTCTAAATATGCTTCAGGATTACTCCTACCTTAAAAAGGTGGTATTTTCATTTTAATGCTCCGTAGGTTCCCATCCATTCTATTTCTTTCCCTAGGAATATTTCTGTCATGTCCTCTCCCATGCCTCCTATCTCCTCTATGCCTATTTCTTCCCACTTCATATTCAAATTCAAAATCTTCCTCACCCCAGCACCACTAACCTCATCATTCTCATATTCAAATTCATCTATAGAAGTATCCCATCGCCTATTATGCCTTATAGGATTTGGTCTAACTCTTTGCAGGTTTGTAATTCTTTCATCTTGCCTATCTATCCTATCCCTTATTTCTCCAAAAACAACATCCATGTGTAAAATGTTGCTGCATTGCCTTAAAGTGGTCATCTAGATTCTTTGGATTACCACCGGATGTTTCTTCTGTATTAGACATTGTATCTACAAGAAAGATGTTAGAGAAATAATTTTTCTCACAAATTCCTCATGTGTTTCACTTAAGGATGTCACTTTACACTCTTGTTTTACTCAATTTTGGCTTTTAAATTGATGTATGTCACTTTTTCCTTTTTCCACTCTTAGATCCCTCTTGAGGCACTTTAAAGAACTAAGCAATTTTAATCAACACAATCACAACTTGCAGAAATCAACACAACACTTAGAAATATGGAATACCAAAGTGATTAAGGAAATCAAGAGTTCAAATGACATAGACTTCACAGAATAAAACAAATCCTGGATATGACAATAGATATTGTTCAAAGCACTTCTAGCATAATACTTGTTGTTTTTCCTTTTTTTTTGGAGTATTTTTTTTCTTTTTTTTTTCAAATATTTTTTTTTCTGATGCCCTTTTTTCTTCCTTTTTTTCCTATTTAAATTTAGAGAGAATACAGAATCTATCACAAACAACAATACTCAAGCAATTCTAAACCCAGAAATTCCAGAAAAGCATCTATTTTGAAAAGACTATAACTCATTGGAAATTTTGGATTGAGATGAGACCAAAATGACCAAAAAGACGAGATTCTAAACAATGAAAATGACCTATTGAACAATTTAAAACACAAAGGAAAGCTAGTCAAACAAGGACATAATATTTCAAGATGTTCTGGAAAAACGAAGATAAACAAACCCAAACTTTTCTAGAAAGAACAACTAGATTAAAATGGATAGAACTCACAAATGACAAATCGGATTGAAATGATTCCAAAACGAGATGATAAAAGAGATTTTGAACTATGAAAATGACTTATTAAATATTGGAAAACACAAAGGAAAGCTTAATAAAAAGAAGCAACAAATCTGGACATGAACAAACACAAGAACAAAGCACAAAACTTCAAAAAAAAAGGAAACAAAGAACATATAGATATGACCTGAATTTAGATATGAATCTCTGATACCAAGATGGTTCGAACCCATAAGGGAAGATCCCATAAACCTATAACCAATCTAAAATATACACACCCCAAGAAAGCTAAACAGAGATCGACAATCCACTTGAACCCTTAAACATGAAAGACCAAGGACCTGAAGTGTTGGAAGATGCCACAAGGTTGATCAATCCTTGATAAGTCTTTTAGTTCTAAGAAGAACCTTAGAGAGAATCCACTCTCAAGAGACCAAATGCAGAAGTACAACTTTTATTTATAATTCAAATCTGAAGTGTGTTTTACAATGAAGAAGCACCAAGTATTTATGGGGAAATATGACCTAATTGCAATAATTGCAACTTTGAACCTAGCAAATACAAAGCTTAATACCATGTGCTAGGAAACCTAAAAGTCTAATACAATAACCCAAAAGTCTACTACAATGAACCCAAAAGTCTAATTCAATCTTCTAGAAAATGTAAAAGTCTAATTCAGCATGCTAGAGAACCCAAAATTCAATTATGCCAACTACTTAATGATTTTCACACAAATAAATTCAAGAAAATGTAGTCAACAATTAAGGCTCAAAATATGCTTACTTAGGCCCAAATGAGTCCTCCCATGTGTAGTACTAGGTCCAAGCTCTTCAGTTTCAAGTCTACAAGCCCAAAACTTGATCAATATCTCCATTTACAGCCCATATGAAATTAGTGACATTTTCAGCATTTTTGTCCTGCTTTGATCCAATGCTAATTGCTTTGTCCAAGTATCTTGAACTAGCCCATTTAATTCTTCCTTAATTTGTTTGGCTCTTACTCTTGTGATTGATCCACTTGGAATTTGCAAAGGATCACTTGAATTTGAAGGCACAACTTGCTGGATCGCATCACCGATGAACTCTCAAGTTATATTCAATAACTAGTAGGGTCTATAGGGAATATTCGCTCGTCTTAGTTCCCTTACCTGGGATTACAAAACAATATACAAGTCTATGGTAGATTTAACTACCTCTACTACATTGATCTTACATTTACATCATCTATAATCATCCCAAAAATTGATAACCAACACAAAGTTCTACTCCCCTAGCCGTGAGTACTAGTTGCCCTTGGTTACCTACTTCTCCTTCGATCGCTTACCTTGGCTGTAGGTTAGTAATTAGAAAGAGTGAGATTCATATGAATCTCAGTAGTAACATTTCAATCATATAATATATAATTAACAAAGCATGTAAGTAATTATCACAAAGCAGCAATCCCACAGTATTCACAGTAGCATACACAACATCATCCACATTCATGACATTTGTCACAATTCATGACATCCATGACAGCATTCACAGCTATATACACATTCGTGACATTCACCATATTCACGATACCTTTCACAGCTATATACACATCTGTCACAATTCAATGAAAAGCATAAATATACAAAGCATTATACATGATATAAGAGAAAGAGTCACTACCATGTTCTTTCCGTTCGTGCCTCGGGTTATAGGTTTCTTACACTTAGGGCAGATATCAAATCCTATAGATCAGAATTAAGGACGACAAGTTATTCCTTATTCTAATTTTTAAATAACTACAAAACACTTGGGATTGGTTATCATTTGGGTCCTTTAGGTGGCTATGAGAAGCTCAAACAAAAGCCTTAAAGGGTTGGGGAGAGCTAGACCAAAAACCACCTTTCAAAAGTTCTAAATGCTAAAATTAGGGGTTGGTCGTGGCCAAAAATCCCTTGGCCGTGACCAAGAAATGGTCAGAAACTTTTTGGTTGTGGCAAAAAATAGGTCAGAAGCCAAGAACCTTTTGGCCGCGGCCAAGAAAATTCCTGTTTCTTGGCTAAACGTCCAAAAATCATAACTAAATCTACAAAAATCAAAATACAGTGATTCTAAGTCCTACTTGAAGCCTTTTAAGTCCTCTACATAGGAAAAATATGAACCACTGCTATATACCACCACAAAAATACAGAATCCAATAAATTGCCATATTGTTCTAGAGTAAACTCCAGTTTCAACCTCAAACTTTATAAATGCATAACTTTCAATACAAAAATTGGAATGACACCCATTTTGTATCATTAAAGCTTGACATATCCTTTATTCAACTAGAAACTTTCAGAACACCATTTACTCATTTAAAACTGCCCTGTAAACTAGCAGCCCTGTATAGAGTTTTTGTTGACAAAACTTCCAATTTTTCAACATATGACTCCAATAGTCCAAAACACACCACAAGACACCATTAATACAATCAAAACATCATAAACTCTCTAAAACCCTAACGTACACAAAAAAATAGGGCAAAATTCCATAAATGCAAGTTCTCAACCAATGACTATAATATACATATCAAAGAGTTACCCTTAGTTAGTTCTTTGCATCTCCAACCTCTAGGTTTTCTTGAGCACAACAAAACACCTCCTCTTGAAAATTTAAAATCATAGGATTGAAGCTTTTATGAAGAAGAATCATATTAAAGAAAAGGTTTTTGGCAACAGAGGTCCTCTACAATGTTAAAATCCAAGAAATAGACTATCCTTCAACCTTGAACTTCTTTTCTCTCCTCCTTCGAGCTGACTTTGAGAGAGCTTAGAGGGAGAGAGATGATAATGATCAAATTTCTTCAACCTCCCATGCCCTTAAATGAAAATAAGAAGAGAGAGGGAAGAAAGTTGAAAATTTGACTTATCCCATTAATTGCCTAGGCCATCTTGATTTGCCAAGTGTCAAAATCTTAATGCTTCCTCATAAAGCAATTCACTCTTTAGTTGCTTTAACTAGTTTCATTAGCCATTTAGTTACACCTCTTGTTCTTTTAGTAAATAGCCAATTTCCTCTTTGGTTACTGACTAATTGGCAGATAAATTTCTTTCTTCCCATTTTGCCCCTAATTATGGCAATTTCTATTGGATTACTACTGAACACATTATTTGACTCCATTTCTCCTTACATGCGCCCTCTCTTACACTTTTAGTCTACTAGAGATTGTGCCACATAATTAAACTTAAATAATGGGTTTGGGCACTTTCTACTACTAATTTGGGTTGTAATTCACATTGTATTCTCTAAAAGTGTTTGGCAAACATTGATTACATTCACTTTGGAGTCAATCAGCCCTTATACATATTTTAGGGCATTACACAGGCCTTCAAAAGATCATCATCATTCCAATAAACTAGCCACGCCTAGTCCAAATGATCGGCTATGTCTTTCAACACCATCATCACCTCCTCCAGTCATTTGAAGAAACGATCTTACCTCATTATTACCTCTAGAATGGTACCCTAAAGGTGAAAGATGGCCTCAAGGATTTCCTCCAACTTGGAGGTGGAAATGAATGCGAAAAGAAATCGCCGGTAGCCGCCACAGAAGAGGAGAGAGGGAACACTGCCTCTTAGATCTTACAATCAATGGAAGTATTATAGCTCAAACAAGAAAAAGAAAAATAGAAAGGAACTCTTGAATTTAAACTTTGGAACTAAAGGCGCCTTGTTTTTATAAATGGGACTGATGGCCGGATAGTTCAGGTGATACTGATAAGACATGATCATAGGCATTGGAAGTGGAAATGTTACATATTTACACTAGTCGTATTTGAAAAATAGTATAAATAATAATCACACTACTACAAAAGAGGGATTTAGTAGTGCCCTTCTCATGGGACTTCTTTAAAGAAGTGCCATAGATAATTATTTTTTTTAAATATTTAGAAGCTATGGTGCTTCCTATTTAAGTGTCATAGTTAGTGTTAGGCTTATTTGGCACTTCCCTAAACAAGTGCCATAGCTGGCCTTATTTTTTAA